>CM053770.1:362653265-362663366 GCA_028658325.1 Potorous gilbertii | reverse complement strand
TTTACAGAAATGTTAAGATCAAGTTAGCATGGAAAGCATTTTGTAAATCTTAGAGCAACATGTACACACACATATATGTGTGTGTATGTATGTGTATATATGTGCTTATGGACATACACACAAAAACAATTTAAATTTTGGACTCAACTTCTTAATACATTGGTTTAAGGAATTTCTGATCTCCCTTTACCAAAATCAGCACCTTATAGTCTTATGGCCTTGCATGGGGGTACCCAGAGGTTACTTGCAAAGGATCACACAGTCAGTATGGGAAAGAGAAAGACCTCAAACCCAGGTCTTCCTTACTCTAAGGCTATTATCGCAATGTCCATAGGACGCTATATAAATGTCAACTATCATTATTCGTAGTTATTCATTTGTACATTCAGCAAACATTTGCAACATACTATGTCAGGAACAGAGGGGCATAAAGAAGAAAATATGGTCTATACCTCAAGGAGGGTACATGAACTTGAAACTTACTGGGCTTCAATGACATGAGAGCCACTGCACTGGCATCCATCGGGGTGTTTAATCTAGATTTAACTGATGAAAGCAGAACTGGGAAAAGATGGCACTGCCTGGGCTTCCTTCAAATGTGTAAATTGGAGTCCAGCTGCCCAGTTACCCAACTGCCCTTTTCTACATAACTACTGATACTTTACTGCAGGCATCCTTTCCACAACATTCCAAAATCTGTGCCTTCCCTTGGGCTCTGATAGATTTGGAATCTTCATCTAATGGGCCCAGGACCATCACTGAAACTTACGACTTTCTCTCTTCCTTGGGGCATCCAGGACTCACGCCTGGGGTTGCATGTGTCCATAAGCATCTGGTTAGCCCTTTGTTTCTCCCCTCTCTCAGACAGAATCCGAATACTTTCTTCATTTTTTGTCTTTGTAGCTTTGCTGAAAAATTGTAACTAGGAACTTTGTTTCAGGGCAGGGATTTTAGAGGATGCTGAAAAAACTATGAGGGTAGATTCTCTTATTCTCTAGCTCTTTCCTTTCATTATGGTGGTAACCTTGATCGCCTGGTGCAGGCTTCTTACACCTTGAGGCTGGGAGATTTTTAGGGAAAATATAGTACCACCTTGATTTTCTTTCCTATAGTGCCCCATTATTTCATAGCAGGGCACTGGCTTTGTCTGGGGACACACTGCAAATTGAGGTGGCTTCCCCACTCCTTCCTCCCACTCTTGAATGCAAGTCAACCTTTCAGCAGCATAGGAATCTATAATAGGCCAGAGCCTGGCTAATTCCCTCTTTCCAATCATCTGTCTAGGTGAAACTCACACCCTATTTGCCCTAGATGCAAAAAGTGTTAGAGCTCTGCTCCAGCGCCTATCTCCTAGCACAGTTGAATTTAGGTCCTTGACAAAAATTGGTTGAAATCCATTTTATTAAGAATAACCTTGAAAAGACTTAAAGTACCAAAAAGACTTAAATGAATAAAGTAAAGTAAACAGAACCAGGACATCATTGCATATAGTAACAACAATATTGTACAATGAAGAACTGTGAATGACAGCTATTCTCAGCAATACAATGGTCCAAGATAATGCCAGAGAACTTATGATGAAGCATGCTATCCATATCCAGAGAAAAGAGCTGATACTGTCTGAATTCAGACTGATGCATGCTATTTTTCACTCTCCACGCTTTTTTTTATTTGTCTTCTTGTACAAAATGACTGATATGGAAATGTTCTAGATGATTGCACATGTATGACCTATACCAGATTGTTTATCTTTGCAAAGTGGGGAAGAAGGAAGGATAGAATTTGGAGCCCAAAACTGGAAAAAGAAAGTATAAAAATTATTTTAACAGGAAATTTGGAAAAAATAAAAATATATTAAAAGTTACTTTGAGGAGGTATCTTAGTACTTTAGAGGTAGTTTGAAGCTATCTTCCTTTGGAATGACTCATACTTCTCAGAAAATTAATTTTGCAAATCATAGTTGAGAACTATGAAGGGAAATTCATGCGTTTGGATCTTTTAAAAATTTTCTAAATTCAATTCATTTGGGTCTTAAAATCAAGCACATTAACACTTCATCTTGATACTCTTAGAAGGCAGCAGGGGAGATGATCAGTGTTCCAAAACTGGGAAGAGATACTCAAAGTCATCCTGTTGAAACTCCTCATTTTTCAGATGAGGAAACTAAAACCATGGAATCAGTCAATAATCTCCAAGCATTTATTAAGAGCTTACTATATGTCAGGCATTATGCTAAATGACAGAGATACAAAGGAAGTCAAAAACACTATTCTTGTGCTCCTATTTTGTTGTCCAGTCATTTCAGTCATGTCCTTTTCTTCAAGGTGGTCACATTTGAAGAGGGAAGACAATACGCCATCAACTCTGTACAAACAAGATATCCATATAGTTGTTTAGTTGTTTTAGTCATGTCCATTCTTTGTGATCTCATTTGGGGTTTTCTTGGCAAAGATACTGCAGTGGTTTACCATTTTCTTCAGCTCATTTTACAGATAAAGAAATTGAGGCAAACAAGTACTCTATCTACTATGCTACCTAGCTGCACAGGCAAGTTATATTCAGGGTAAATTAGGAGATGGGTTGCTAGAGTGCAGGGCATGGAGTCAGGAAGACTTTTATCTTCCTGAGTTCAAATTTGACCTCAGACACTTACTGGCTGTCTGACCCTGAGCAAGTCACTTCACCCTGTTTGCCTCAGTTTCTTCATCTGTAAAATGAGCTGGAGAAAGAAATGGCAAACCACTCCAGGACATTTGCCAAGAAAACCCACTATGAGAGATCATGAAGAATCGGACATGACAAAAATAGCTGAACAGCAATACCCAGACCTTTTTTTTTTTTTTACAGAATTGATGACATTTTGTCTTCCCTGTTCAAACGTGACCACCTTGAGGAGGACAAGGATGCATGAGAGCAACAAAATAGGTGGTGATCTCAGAGGGAAGGCACTAACATTGGGAAGGACTGGAAAATGCATTTTTTTAGGAATAGGATTTGCACAGGTTGTGAAGGAGACCAGGGAAGCCAGGAGACTGAGACGAAGAAGTGGAAAAGCATTCCTTGCATGGGGGACAGTCAGTGAAAAGTCATTGGGAGATAGAGTGATATGTGTGAGGAACAAGAATGCCAGTGTTGCTAGATTGTGTAGTTTATGGATGGAATTGAAATGCTGGGAAGATGCCAACTTGTAAAGAGCTTTAAAAGTCAAACAGAGGATTTTATATTGAACAGTGGAGGTGAGAGGAAGATGAACTGACTTGCCCGAAGGCAAAATCAGAAAGGGGATTAGAACACAGCATCTCTGATGCTAGAGTCATGTTCCTTCTGTTGTACTAGACAGCAGTAGCCACCAATGACATAGGTCAGGAAGATTGATCCCAAGAGACAACCTGGCTCAGATACATGAATCAAGGGAGGCTGACCCTTGCACTTTATGGTGGCCAAGTAGTTGATGGTCCAGTGGCCACACCCCGGAAAAGCAGAAGAGAACACGGAATTAAACACCATGGCAAGAATGTTATTTTCAAAACAAATGACACCCCAAAAAGCTACAGCAGGCTCAGAAATTGCATGTCACTTTCAGTGTTGTTGTTTTTCTGTTAGTCTGAGCTGAAAAGGCTGACTTGAGAATGAGACAAGAAAATCGATTTGGTCTGTATAACCCACAGGGACCCTCCATCGATGTGCAAAAAGTGAACTGCAAGGGATGAAATTTTCAATCAATGACAGTCTCACAAAAAAACAGCACCTTGAAAAGATAAAAGCTGCCACCAGCAATCCACCGATCAATAAACATTTATTATAGGCCTACTGTGTACCAGGCAGTAGGGATTCCAATCAAATGAATAAATCAAACCCTATTCACAAGAAGCACATGCAGATTAATTGTATAAGATGCATTTGTGTGTTGGGAATATTTTGGAGACAGGAAGAAGGGTAAGGAAACAAACGTTTATTCAATGCCTACTGTGTACCAGACACTGGTTATCTCTTGATCCTTATAACAACCCTATGGGGTAGGTGATATAGTTATCCTCATTTTACACATGGGGAAACTGAGGTAGATAGCAGTTAAGTGACTTCCTCTGGGTTATATAGCAAGTAAATATCTAGGCCACATTTGAATTGAGGACTTCCTGACCCTAGACCCCATGCCCTATCCACTGTACTACTTAGCTACCTCTAGGGAGGGAGAAAACATCTCCTAGAAACGTTGCCATCCTTAATTAAAGCACTATAGAAATGTGCGTTAGTATCATTGCGGTAATACCATCTCCTTCCCTGGTTAATACCGGCATGAGGCATGACTCATGCCTTTCCTACATTACCCAGTGTAATCCTCTCTCCAGTTCTCTCCTCTGGTGGTGGCCGCAGTGAGAAAATGCTTGATCCGTTCATAGATCCTTTATACTAGCTTGCTTGGCCCTCTTGGTGGGGGGCAAATTCAGGCATAGGAGTCTTAGAAGTGGTACACACGAGGCCCAAAATGAGTGTAAATAAGGGGAAAATGTCATTATAAATTGTAGGCCTCTGATTCAGAATACAAAAGAGCAATGAATGTTTACAGCAAGACACCAAAAACTGGCGGGGGAGGGGGAATGTTTTTGCAGCTTCTTGTGGATTCTGGCCCTGACCCAGGATTATCTTGGTCATTCTTGTCCTAGACCAGAGGGTCTCAGAGCGTGATCCAGGGACACTTGGGAGTCACAAAGACCCTTTCAGGGTCAAACTCTTCTTATACTACTACTTCTGCTACTGCTGCTGCTACTACTACTACTACCACTATCAACACTATTACCACTACTACAGTTACTACTACTTATATTATTTTTATGTTATTCCAATTTGAAAAGACAGACTTGAGAAAGAGATATAAGAAAATCCATTTAATCTGCACATCCCATAGAGACCCTTGGTTGGAGTGGAAAAATGAACTATCTCTGTGACCCTGGGAAAGTCACTTCACTGTGTTTGCCTCAGTTTCCTCATCTGTAGAATAAGCTGGAGAAGGAAATGGCAAACACTCCAGTATCTTTGCCAAGAAGACCCCAAATGGGGTCCTGAAGAGTCAAACACAGTTGAAATGAATAAACAACAACATATATGTGTGTGTGCATCACATAAATAAAATCCCTCAATAATTTTTAATAGTGCAAAGGAGTATTAAGATTAAGAAGTTTGAAAACCACTGTTCTAGATCGTGCATCCTAAGGAAGCAATCTGATATAAAAAAAAAGTATCCTGGATTTATAGCCAGAGGTCTTGGGTTCAAATCCTGGCTCTACCATTTACCACTTCTAGGACTTCAGGTAGCTGACTATACCTCTCTTGAGCCTCAGTTTCCTTCTCTGTACAGTGAGGTGAATTGGACTAGATGACCTCTACAACTCCTTGGAGCTCAAAATCTCTCATCCTGGGACCCTAGGATATAACCTCATAGCATTACCCAGGCAATAAAATCAGCAAAATGAAAATTCTCAAATTGCTCTGAGCCAAGGACCATCCATCAGAGACTGGTGGGGTGTCAGGCCTGCTTCCTCATTCTACCTGGGATTCATAATAACGCTTTAAGGCAGTGGGGCTCTCTCTGGAGAGGAACAAGAGAAGAAAGAAGGCAACCAAAGATCTGCAGATCATGGGATTTGGAACTGGAAGGGACTTTAGAGATCACAGTTCGTTACTTTTACAACGTTGTCTCTTTTTGATAACACAACTGCCTCGTACCTTGAAGGTCCTCACCTCCGTTGCCTAGTTAGGCTTCGCCTTCAGGTGAGGCTTGAAGAAAATCACCAAGAAGACCCTAAAAGATCCCTGTGAATTGATCTTTCTTTTTTTCTACCCCTTTGGGATGGAAGATCTGACTTCTCTCATCATTAGTGGTCAGGTCAAGCAATGAGGAAGTTTAAGCATCTAGGTCTCAAACCTGCCATTGGAGGCTGCCCGCAGAGGTAAATAAAATAAAATATTATTTTAAATAAATAAGTAATAAAATAAAAATAATCAAATTAGAATTAGAGACTGTCAGAACAGGAAGGAACCTTAGGGATCCCATCTAGCCCAACTCTCTCATGTTTATGGAGAAGGAAAGGATTTAGCTCTGGGCAAACTGAATATTTCTTTTGACTATTTTGCAAATCCTTTCTCACTGCCTCTGTTATCTGTAGGGACAGGTATGTTCTGCATTTTCTTGGAGGGATGCCAAGCCTCTTAAATAAAGAGCATGTAGGATGCCAGCTAAAATCAGCTCCATCTTCCACAAAGCCTGGTGGAATGGGCATTGTGCTGGGACTGGTGTCAGGAGACCTACGTTCAAATCTGTCCTCTGACGCTTATTAACTATGTAACACTGGGAAAGTCACTTGACTTAGCCTCAACCCTTAGAACTTTTCTATTAAGTCATAGGTGAGTTATGATACTGTGCCCCAACTAAAGTCCCACTTCCTATAGGAAATCTTTTCCCAAACCCTCTTAACTCTAGTGTTTTCCCTCATTTCATTATTTCCTGTTTACCCCTTACATAATTTGCTTTGTATATATTTGTCAGCATGTTGTCTTCCCCCTTAAATTATAAGCTCCTGGGGGAAAGGAACAGCCTTTTGCATCTTTCTGTATCCCCAGGGTTTAGCACAGTGCCTGGAACATAATAGGCAACTTACGGTCTTCAAGAGTCACCTGGAAACTAAAAGACTGAGTGACTTACTCTGAATCATCTGGCCAAAGGGTTTCAAAGACAGGACTTGAATGCAGTTCTTCCTGACTCTGAGGCCAGTTCTCTATCCACCGTATCACCCTTCCTCTCTTCTTTTTAGTAATGAAATGAGCAGTTCTTGGGCAGAGAGGTGTCAACTAAGAATCAGGAAGACATCTTTCTGAATTCAAATCTGCCCTTAGACACCTACTAGCTGTGTGACACTGGGCCAATCACTTAACCCTGTCTGCCTCAGTTTCCTCCTCTGTAAAATGAGCTGGAGAAGGAAATGGTGAACCGCTTCAGTATCTTTGCCAAGGAAACCCCAGATGGGCTCATGAAGAGTCAGAAACAAATTAAACAAGTGAACACCAACAAAACAGATCTTAACTGGAGAAGGACATTTCCACTCTCACCCTCATTTTCGTAGGGAATGTAGAGGCTGCTCGGGTACTATTATATAGCTGTGCCAGCTGACAAAAAATCAGACAAGAAATAGAATTCAGGAGTATAGGTGGTGAGTGGGAGGGAAAGCAACAAGGGTCAGGGAGATTGGATATCAAAATGATCCGAATAGAAATGGAAAGTTTCCTGCACTTTGGAGACAGGAGACATGAGTTCTGGTCTCAGTTCTACCGCTCTGTTACTATTCCCTAGTGACCTTGGGCAAGTCACTTCCCTTTTCTAACCTTCAGTTTCATCCTCTTAGGCTTGATGACCCCGAAGGCTCCTGTTATCATTTTTCCATCCAAAGTATTAGAAGTTCTATTGGGGGATGGGGGATGGGGAGAGAGATTCCTTTGTTCAGTCAATTATGGCAATATAAAAGGTGCTATTCCTTTTACAGTGAAATGCTGCTTGGGGTTCCCCAAGAGCCAGCTCTGGGTCCCATGTTATTAATATTTTTATTTACTGTTATTTACCCAATGATGGAATTACAAAACAAACAGCTATCATTTGCATCCTTAGTGCTTAGCACAGTGCCTGAAACATAGTAAGCACTTACATGTTTTTTCGTTCATTCATTCAGATGACTCCACATTGGGAGGGAAGGTCTCAAAGAAAGGTCCTTGGGCAGAATGTCTTGGCAGGAAGGTCAGGGACTGTTTCTCTGTCTTTTCTTTTTCTTTTATTTTTGATCTTCATATCACCAATATCTATTACAGAGCCTTAATAGGTGTTGAATGATTAAGATTAAAGGATCAGATAGGAAATAAAAAAGAAATGTGCTGTTTAAAATGGTGCATATAAGAAGATGAAATAAACTTCATAGAAACGTAAACAGAGATATAACTAGGAGTTTTGTTATTTGGGTCAAATTTAGTTGAGCCTAAAGTGGCAGAAAGACTGGAGGGGATGAAGCTTCATACCTCTGGACACAGGACATACTCCTAGGGGGCAGGGATCACAGCATACTACTCCATGGCAGGGAGTGACAGGGGAACCAGAGACTCTAAGATTTTTCTACGAATGGAAACCCCACAATACCACTGTTGGGAAGATCTCCAGTGGAAGAAGCAGTGTAGGATCAGCTAAAGAAAGTCACTTGGAATGATGGAAAGAAGTTATAGAAAGAGGAGACGTTAGGTATGAGGGACAGGGTTAGGGACAAGCTCCAAGAGAGGGACATCTCATCCACAGGACCCTGAGGGTGGTGGCCCTAACCAAGAAAGAAAACAGCATAGCCCCATGATGAATGGCTCAGGAACTGTGGGTGGGAGAAGAGAGACCAATATGAAGATATTGGTGCTCTGGGCAAAGCCTTAGTCACCATCACTCCCACCCTAGTTATTCTATAATAAGGAGAGGACAGGCCATGTGAGGATACAGCAGAGGCATAACTAAGTAGTAGAACAGAGAAAGCCATCAGAATCATGCCATAATTTTAAAAGGGAGCTGAGGCCTGGGATTCATAAATGAAAGTTTACTAGGCAATAGCCATGATGTCATTTTCCTTTGTGCTCAGGACCTTAAAAGAGCAGTTGGTCCTGTGCTGGGCTCCCAAACCAAAGCGTGGTGAGGAAAGCTTGGAGGGGGCTCAGACAAGAGCTATAAAGATGATTAAAGGGTATGAGAATGAGACGCACAGGGAAAGGTTAAGGAGACTGAGATTATTTGGCTTGGAAAAGAAACATCTGAGCCAATATCTAATAACAGGACTCCTCCACAAATGCTGGTGACCAGCTGGTCTCTATCTCTCTTAAAAACATAGCAAAAAGGTGGAAGGCTTAAATGTAGCACATGTTAGATAAACTAGGAGATGAAGAAGGCTGGATGGGGTTGATCTGGGAAGAGATGCTATTTTATCTGCATGGTCTTTTAAAACAGATAAGTTCTTCTCTGAGGGTGACTAAGCCTGGAACCAAGACCTGGGTTCAAATATTGCCTCTGACACTTAGTAGCAGTATAGTTAACCCTTCTATATTGCGGGAGGTAAGGGGGGTACCCCTGTGATCTGGAAAATCCGCATAAATTTTTTGGCCCAGAGTAGAAGTCTGATTTTTTTCTTTTTCTTTTATGGGATGTTCATAGAACCTTATTGTACAATTTGGGCTCTGGGTCATCTGCTGACCCTTGCTTCCCTTCTGAAGCCTCTGCAAAATTCCCCCAAAATTCCCATTTAGTTTCATATGCCGCAACTGCAATGGGGAAATTCACAGTGTGGAAGAGATAACTGTAGATTGTTGGGATTTGTGGTGTAGGGCCCCAAGCAACTAAATCATAGATTCCTGAAATAATATGGTAGAAGATCCTATCCCACAAAAGGGGAAGTCCTGCTTGAAGGTAAGCATCATTACCCACTCATTTTACAGATGAGGAAATTGAGACCTACAGAGGTCAGGTGACTTAACCAAGGTCCTACAGGGGGTGACAGAGATGAGACCAGAACCCAAATCATCTGACTTGAAACCTAGGGAATAGACTGAAAGGTCTGGTATCTTGAAAAAACCATTGGCTCTACATTCAGAAGTTCTGAGTTCAAATCCTACTTCTGATACTATATGACCTTGGGTAAGTCATTTTCCCTGGGCCTCAATTTCCTAATCTGTAAAATGAGAGGATTAGACTAGATATCTTCTGAAGTCCCTTACAGCTGAAGAGCTACACTCCTATGAATCTATCAAGTTCCCTTTTAAGAAAAGTCAACCATTATTTATTAGTTGCCTACTGTGTTCAAAATGCTAAGAGAGATACAAAAATGAATAAGAAGCAGTCCCTAAAAAGTCTGTCAAAGAGCTTATAGTCATGTAAGAGAGAGAAGACATATGCACCAACAGGGAAAATATAAACAAGACAAAGTGTACAAAAGAGGCACAGAGTCCCTAGGGAGAGCCAAAGAAGAAGCTTTAATTTTTTTTGCATCTTTGTTCTTTTCCTCTAAATAGAATGATTACTATTAATCATATTATTGT
>CM053770.1:362571131-362653165 GCA_028658325.1 Potorous gilbertii | reverse complement strand
GGTTTTTGGATACAACGACCTGTTCTGTTTCAGAAAGATTTTTTAAATTGGTCTTCCTTCAAAAAGTTCCTGACTGACAAGCTAAACCTTGTTGCTCAGACCTGATTTCCTCAAGCTTATTCAAGTAACTGAATCTTTAAACAATAATTTTCTCTCCCCCCAGTGGGATTGCTTGGGAAAATTATATCCCCCAGAAAACCAACTGGTTCTTTTAGGTTGACTTCATATTGCATCTAAGTATTAGACTATGAGGTGAAATTCCCATGAAGAGAATACAGAGGACTCCAAGAACTTTTCATATTAGATTCACATTAGATTATTACAGTAGCAGTGTTAAAACTGGAGACCCTTCTAATTCAGGGATGTCAAACATCCCAGCTTCCTTGAACTAGCTACCAACCTCTCGTCTCTCCAAGTATGGCCATTTGCAAAGATGGGGAAGGGGTTGAGTGGTTTGTACCTACATGTTACTGAGCAATTCCTATATTCTATTTTTACTCATTAAGGGAATACAGTATTTAAAGGATAAGAGGTAAGAAACTTCTAGACTCCTAGAGGACAAGGAGTGACATGCTTGGTAGATAAGAAGCTTAGCTCTCTCTCCCATATACAGAAATGTATTTGAGTTGACAACACTCCTTTTTTAAAATGCTAAGACCTCCCCCTAAAGAGTAAACCTCCCAGTGATTTGTCTTTTAGTGTTCAGAATGTGAATTATTTTAAATCTCATTCAGGATTCAGTTCAATGCCTCAGTCAAATTAAAAGTGTTCTAAATGGGAGTTTCCATGGGCACAAGGAGAAAAGAGAGGTAAGTTTGGAGTATGAGGAATGTAGGGAAAGGGCAGACTTGGATAGGAAACTTTGGACACATATAGTAGAGAAGGTGTGTTGAGGAAAGGGGGATGTGGAAAGGGAGGCAAGGATTCACAAAGGAAGTGGATAGGCATCTAATAAATACTTAACTGAGTCAGCAATATTGTTTATACTACCATCTGCAGTTCTGAAAAATCATTCTGTTTTCCACATGTACTTTTGATTATCAAAGCCTGGTTATCAGTATATTTTGGAAGGCTATAAATGACAGCCCTCTCCAGATTAACCATGAGTGTTCAGACTAGGTTAGTATAGTCTTCCCTGGTTCTACCCTCAGATTGAGCACAAATGGAAGAAGATATTGCTACTTTTGTCATCAACAATGGATCTGGAATATGCAAAGCTGGATTTGCTGGGAATGATGCTCCTTGGGCTGTGTTCCCTTTCTTGGATTCCCAAGTCACCAGGGTGTCATGGTGGGAATGGGGCAGAAGAACAGTTATGTTGGTGATGTAGCATTCAAAATTTAACAAAAAGGCAAACTGAGGCAATTCTCTGGGTAGGATAGCCTTTATTAACAAGGGTATGCTGCCTGTCAATAAATGGGTTATCTCCAGTTATGCCAAGGACGCTGAACAAAGGGCCAGTTTCCCTTTTATAGATTTTGGGGGGAATTTGTTTTTCCTTCATTCTCAAACAGAACCAAGATGATCCATGAATTGCAAGTGAATTGAATTTAAGTGAGGAAGGGCTGTGCAAGGTCACCAATCTCACTTTCTTCTTCAGAGCCGTCTGGGTCCAGTGGCCTCATCTTCATCAGGACGACTGGAGATGGCTCCCTGGTTTTGGGGGAGTAGGGAACAAAGAATAGAAGAGGGCAGACAACATCATGGGTTTGAGGACAACACAACTGGTTACAGATCTGAGGGGCAGGAAACAATATGATTGGTTGAAAGTTTGGTAATGAGGGCTAACAATGATCCCCATCTCCACTCCTGAGATTAAGAAGTGCTCCTTGTTTGAGTCTACTTGTGAGATAGCAGCCCAGACCTTTGGATTGCAAACTAGACATCCTTCCAGGATAACCTGGTAGTGTAATGATACTAGGCCTGACTCCCTTGGGTTCATATACTTCCCTCAAAGTCAGCTAAATTCATTGAGGAAAGAATAGATCGGTGATTAGCAAAAGAGCTGTATTTCTAAATTTAACTCATTACAGGCCAGATGAATTTTAAACTGAGTTCAAATACAAAGAATGACTTAAGAAGTTACAGGACAAAAGTAGTTAGCTGGAAATAGGATCAATGAGAAAATGATACAAAATCAATTAAATCTTCTTAGGCCAGAGCAAGAGTTACCCTGACTCTGAAATATTCAACTGGACATTATGGAGAAAATCTGGCATCTTAGCTTCTACAATGAGCTAGCCTCTGAGGAATACCTTATCCTGTTTATGAAAGCTCCCTTGAGTCCCAAGGATAACAGAGAGAAAATGACATAGATCATGTTTTAGACTTTCAACACCCCAGCTATGTATGTTGCCATTGAGGCTGTGCCATCTCAGTATACTACTGGTTTTACCACTGGTATCATTATGGCATCTGGTCCACACTGCGCTCATCCAATCCTTCCTCTAGACTTGGCTGACTTTGACCTGACAGAGAACCTCATGAAGATATTGACAGAAAGAGGATACAACTTCACTACCATAACTGAAAGGGAACTTGTTCATAAAGGAAAATCTGTGCAATATTACCTTGGACTTTGAGTAGGAGATGCAGCCACTGCTGCTTCATCCTCTTCCCCAGGGAAGACCTATGAACTTCCTGATGGCCAGGTGATCACCAATGGCAATGAGAGGTGTCCAGAGGTCCTCTTCCTGCCATCCTCCCTGGGTATGGAATCTTAAGGCCTTCATAGAGCACTTTCAATTCTATCATGAAATGTGATACTGATATCCTAAGGGATCTAAATGCCAACATAGTACTGTCTGGCATTACTACCACCTACCTTGGTATTGCTGATGAAATGCAAAAAGAAATCATAGCCCTACCACCTAGAATGATGAAAATTAAGATCATCATTCCCATTCCATCTGGATTGGTGGCTCTGTTCTGGCTTCTCTTTCCACCTTCCAGCAGATGTGGATTTAAACAGGAATATGATGAATCTGACCATCCACTGCCCATCACAAATGCTTCTGAAGGTACTACTAGCAGATGCCTAATATTTGCTACATGGGTATTCACAAAGTAAAAACTTTCCCTGGCAAATATACATCTCATGTTAGCCTCATAAACTTTAATAAGCTTTCAAAAAACTTGTCCTTGGGGAATTCTGGATCTGATATTAGACAAATATCAGTACTTTTTAGATTGTTGAACTATTGCTGATTTGACCACATATTCAATATAATGGTTGTTCTTTAAAGAACACCAGTGGCATCACAAATTATGTCTCTCCTTGTGCATGAATTGGATTTAAGTGAAGCAGAGTTGTGCAACGTCATTAGCCTTTCTCTCTGCTGGATTCTTTGGAGTCCAGTGGCAGGAACAAAGTTACTGTCAATGGCGTGGGATGCAGTGAATGACCTTGGTATCTTTGATGTCTAACCAAGCTCTCTCTAAGCAGTCCATGGCACCATTTTATGTACTTTATACTTATCTTTGATCTTAAGCCTGATGCAAGTCACTTCATTCGACAGGTAAGGCTAAGACTAACTTCTATAGAGAAGTGACCTGATATATAGCAATATAGCATCTGGCAGGTTGACACTCAACAACTGTACACTTTAACTCTTTAACACATGAGATCTTTACAGGGTATCTTAATGTCAGATTTTCTCATCTAAAAGCTAACTTGTAGAATTTCTCTCTTAAAATTGACAAGAATTTATTAAATATATGCTACATCTTGCTAGCATCCCAGCAGGAATACATATTAAATCAGAGACTTGGGTACTAGGTTTTTTTTTTTAACCCATTGTTTTCCCCCAGTGCTATGGGGCTAAGTTACTTGACCTAGAGTTGCAAAAAAATTTGCATTTACAATCTATAAATTTGTGCAAGTAGTTAATTTATGTAAAATTTTTGTGCATTGCCTTAGTGTTCGCACATGGCAATAGAATAGGAAAATTTGTAAGTCATCTTAAGAGTTGGGAATTGTAATGCCTAACATATCATTGTATAAGGAAAAATAAAAGTGCTGCAAGTAACCTGAACAAATAAATAAATAAATCAACTAGCTACAAATCAGAGCATGATTTATTGTTTTACTGACTGTCTAGACTTAAGAAAGTAATGGAGAATACAAATTAAACTTAAAAGTACACCATGAGCACTCTTTTCCCCCTGGAGAGTGGTTATTAAACATTTACCAGCACATCCCTGCAAAACTATTGGAAGGAGGGTTATTTTAAAAAGAAAAGCAAAGAAGCAAACAGATGTGAAAGAAGAAGGTATATAAGCCATTGGTAAAAAGATCAGAGT
Organism: Potorous gilbertii; assembly: GCA_028658325.1. Classification (NCBI taxonomy): domain Eukaryota; kingdom Metazoa; phylum Chordata; class Mammalia; order Diprotodontia; family Potoroidae; genus Potorous; species Potorous gilbertii. Next base: position 362,648,863 of record CM053770.1, on the reverse strand, counting down.
TCTACTCTCACTGGGGCCATTTTTTGCTTTCCTGCAGTTATTCCTCCATTTCCCAGTCCATAGGAACTTCTAGAGCAGATAACCCTCTCAAATGCCAAATACATCTTATGTTGAAATCAATAACCTGGGAAAGTCTACCATCTCCTCCTACCTGGCATTTAACCTAAATAGTTTTTGATTTTCAAAAATCATCTAGTCCAATTGAACTGAATTTATTTTGGCAAATATTTTTAAGTGCTCCTATGCATAAGCCAGTGCTAGGCACTGGGAATTGAAAGACAAAAACAGTCCTTGCCTTCCAGGTGCCTACATTCTGCAGGGGTTATAATAAGTGCTTAAGTTAAATAAATACCAAGTATAGAAAAAGCATAACGGAACCTAACAGAGGGGCAGCTAAGTTGGACAGCAAAGAAAACTGGGTCTACAGTCAGGGAGACCTAAGTTCAAATCCAGCTTCAGATACTTACTAGCTCTGTGACCTTGTGCAAATCACTTGACTTCTGCCATCTTCGATTTCCTCAACTGTAATATGGAAATAATAATTGCACCTATCTCTTAGGATTGTTATAGGATCAAATGAGAGAACATTGGCAAAGTGTTTAGCACAGGACCTGTGCACATTTGGATTGTTCAGTCTTTTCAGTTGCATCTGACTCTTCGTGACCTCATTTGGGATCTTGACAGAGATACTGGAGTGCTTTCCTGTTTCCTTCTCCAGTTCATTTACAAATGAGGAATTGAGGCAACCAAGGTTAAGTGACTTGCCCAGGGTCACACAGTTAGTAAGTGACTAAGGCCGGTTTTGAACTCAGGAATATGAGTCTTCCTAACTTCAAGCTGACCATATTCACTGCACCACCATGCTGCCCTGCCTGACTCATAGTAGGTACTTTATAAATTCTGGGTTTTCTTCCTTCCATCTAAGTATTTCATGTGGAGGAAATAAATAGCTGTCTTCTGTGCTTCATATGTAACTATTTAGCTGCTTTTAAATAGTCCCTTTCTTAGTGGTGGGGGTGATGATGATGATGAAGAAAGTCTAGAAATAAGAATCCATCCAACATACTACCATAATCTCTTCCTGAATATTGGGGCTGACTATATTGAAAATATTTCCTTTTTAGATCACAACAGTTCATTCAGTACAGGGTGATTCTCTCTACCTGCTCATATTGGTTGCTATAGGAACTGAGTAACAGGCAGCATCTAGTAAAAAAAAAATGTCATTTTATTCCTTCTCCTCTATAAAAAATAACACTATTGGTTCAGAGCATCTGAGGGAACTATGAGGGCCTGCTGCCCAACTAGAAAAGGCTCCTGGGTTCTCCCATGGAAAACTACCACCACAACATCTCAATCATCACCAAAAATGTCCCTCAAAACCAAACCCTACAATGGACCTGTAGTAAGCAAGACTCCTCTTACTGAGTTTAAATCTGACCTCAGATACTTAATTTCTATGTGACCCTGGACAAGTCACTTCATCCTGTTTGCCTCAGTTTCCTCTTCTGTAAAATGAGTTGGAGAAAGAAATGGCAAATCACTGTAGCCTCTTTGCCAAGAAAACCCTAAAGAGGCATCATGAAGAGCCGGACACAAATCAAAACAACCAAGCAGCAATAATGACCTTACCTTTCACAGCATCCTCATGTTCTGCATGTGCTCCCCGAACTCTCCAGTGCCCTTGAAATGAGACCACCTCACAAAGCCCTAATGTCTGAAAATCTAAATAGAAAAGGAGAAAAGCCAGACCAGTTAGGAAAGGCTCACTCATCAGCAAGGTGAATTTATGGCCGGAAAGAGGCTTCTGAACCTATGTGGTACCTCTCCACAAGAGGAAACTGAGGCCTGGGGAAATTAAACAACCTACAGGTTAAATGACAGAGGCAGCATTTGAACCCAGATCTTCAGGCTCCAGAGCCAGTGTTCATTCCATCCTGATGTCTCAACCCACTTAATAAGAATCCAAGAGAGAGCTGTGGGAATATGGTAACTTTATAAATATCTTTTAATGGTTTCCTTTTCTAAATATTCCCCTGACCCTTTGGAAGAGGGAAATGTTTGCTAATGAGATTTTCTGTAATGGTATATTTAGAAGTCCTGTCTCAAGCCACCATAGTCACTCGTGGTACATTGGAAAGAGCACTGGATTGGGAATCAGAGGAGCTGAGTACAAATTGTGACTCTATTACACATGTATGACCATTTGACCTTTCTGGGTCTCAATTTGCCATTTATAAAATGAAGACGATGGATTGGAACCTGCAGGCCACCTACAAGCACCTACAACGCTATGAATGGGCCCTGGGCATATCAACATGTAATTGATAAATATTTGGTGAAATAAATAAAAATACAATAAAACACTGATAATGTTAAAGTGTAATTTTCTAAGTCAATAATTCCTGGCCTGCAGGTATCCTTATATATATTTTAGTGGCCCCCACTTCTATTTGAATTTGATGCCAGTGGACTCGAACTCTAGTCCCCAATGTCTGGAAGGCACCCTCTTCTTTCCCTACTTCACAGAATCCCTTATTTCCTTCTACACTCAGTTGAAGCCCCACCTTCTTCAGGAAGCCTTTTCTGATCATATCTAGCTATTTCTTCTATATGAGTCACCATTCTTTTCACTGATGAGTGTTTGTTATTAGTGTTCAGTCATCTTGGTCATATCCAACACTTTGTGACCCCATTTGGGGCTTCCTTGGCAAAGATACTAGAGTGGCTTGTCTTTTCTTTTTTAAATTGATTTGACAGATGAAGAAATTGAAGCAAAAAAGGGTAAAGTGACTTGCCCAGGGTCACACAGATAGCAAGTGTCTGAGGCTAGATTTGAACTCAGGAAGATAAGTCTAGTCATAGGCAAATGATCCAGGCTTGAGGCTTGGGTTATGCTTATATGAGTACATATTGTCTCCCCCAGAAGAATGCAAACCACCTCAGAGCAGGCATTGTTTAATTTTTGCCTTTATAACCTCAGCATCTAGCACCGTGCCTAGTACATCCAAGACGCTTAATAAATGCTTGTTGATGAGAATTAGAATTCTCAATAGACAGAGTAAATAAATAATTATTAGGGCCTGCACTAACATTTAGGGGTGATCAGGGAAGTCTGTGTAGGAGATGGTGTCTTGAATTGAGCTTTGTAGGGAAAAAGCTGGGGGTAAGGGAAATTACACTAGGTGGAGGTGAGAAAAGAGAACATTTGGCCATGTATGCCAGATAAAGCCAACAGTCCAATCTGGGCCTCCCTTGTCAGTCAGCTTTATACTATGGCTTGCTCTATGGCAAAGGAAAAAAAGGAAACCAGGATCCTGAGTGATGGAATTCTTTGCCTAGATGGAGTCACCAGCAAACAAACAGTGAAAACAGCAGCAGACCTTGTTGCTCCCAAATCTCTCACTCCCGTAAGCCTTAGCTCCGAGAGGAATTCCAGGTGGAATATTTGCCTGTCTCCTGCACACTAAGAAAACAGTTTAGGCAAAAACAGGGAGGAGGAAAGAGGAGCAATGTTATCATTTCAGCTGAGCTTCCAAAATTGTTCAGCTTGATGTAACAGCAATGCACCAAGAGGTACAAGATGTACCAAGAGGAATTCAAAATAGAACCACAAGGCAGAGAGCTACGCAAATCTCTCAGTGCTGTTTTGCAGATGGTGAAATGCATGTGAAGTCTTTCTGATTTCAGGGCACTCTATGTACTGAATCGCCTAGCTGCCTAGACAAAACAGATAAGGACTTGAGGACTCTTTCCCCACCTGGAGGTCCACAGCAGCTCTTCTTCCTCACTTGAAAGATGCCACAGAAGAGAGAGAGGTCTAGGTCCTCCATCCAAGCCTTTTATATGCACCCTCGATTCTGGATAGCAAAGCCAAATTCAAAGGGTTTTCTTTACCACAATGTCAACTGACAGGAAACAGTCATAAAATATCTGTACATGCTCTGAGCTGGGGACAGGAGCCTTCCTTACTGCATCATTGTGCATTTTCAGAAGAAGGTTTACCAAAACCCCCAGATGTGTCCTCAGACAGTGGACATTGTGACTACTCTATGGCCCCAATGGCCAGTCCTCCATTACATTCTTGCCTTCAAAGTCTAACGTTGGTATGGAGCATTCTCCCAGGCACTTCCAAAAATGAAAACCATCTTCATTGTGCAAAAATCTCTGGGTAATGGGCCACTGGCTCACCTGATCCCACCTTGCTCTCTCTATTTACTTTGCTCTGTCTCTCTTGTTTTGCTCTTTCCCTCTTCTGTTTCTCCTCATGCTCCTGCAGCTCAGCTTTCCTGAATATGCTCACAAAGTCAGTCTTTGCTTTTGGATCTTTGGATTTTCTGGGATGCCGGTACATCTGACTTTCTCAATTCAGTCACTATTATCACAGCACAGTAGGACTGTTGGTTCAAATCCTATCCCTAAATTTCTACTATCTGTGTGACCTTGGGTAGGTCATTTAACCATCTGTAGGCCTCAGTTTGCTTACCTGTAATATGAAGGAGTTGGACTACATGGCCTTTTGAGGAATTCTTAAGCTTTAAATCCATGGTCCTATGTCTTACAGACTTATCTATGGTCTTGTCTGTGTTTGTCCTTCTGTCTTCAGTGTCTCCCTTTTGTTGTTGTTGTCCAGTCACGTCCATTTGTTTGGGGTTTTCTTGGCAGATACTAGAGTGATTTGTCAGTTTCATCTCCAGCTAATTTTATAGGTACAAAAACTGAGGCAAACAGGGTTAAGTGACTTATCCAGGGTCACACAACTAGTAGGTGTCTGAAGCCACGTTTGAAGTCAGAACAGTGAGTATTCCTGACTCTAAGCTCAGTGGTTTCCCCCTGTGCCACCTGCTTGCTCAGCTGAGGCTCTTTCCTGTTTGTATACCTGTTGTTGATGTGTGGGAAACATTTTGGCCATCACACCTCACATACCTGCACAGAGATTTGTTTATTCCTCTTCTGTTTCTTTGCTCCTACTGTATAGTAAAAGTGATTCATCATGTACTCTAAGTCCTGTTGTGCCAATTTTCTTTGAATCTTTATTGTTTCAGGTTATAAGGCTAAGAAAAAGTGGCCCAGGGAACAGTTCTCTCTATAAAATTCAACTGTAATTCTAAGAAGTTGCTAGAACATTCTCTTCAACCTGTACAATGAGTCAGGGATGCTCCTGCTTTTCTAGAAGCCCAACTTTCTCCTCCCAAAGAATCAAAATCAATCATGGCTCAGGGCTGCTACTCAGAGTTAGCCCAGAAAGGGCAGTGGAGCCAGGACCCTGAAGCACAGGCTAGAAGCAGGCTGGGCAGCTGTGAGGCCAGAAACATTCCAGAAGAGATTTCTCATCTGGGGAGAGAGGAGACTGGAACAGCCATAGCTCTAAACAAGGGCTATCATGTGAATAGAAGAATAGACTCACTTTGATTGGTTCCACAGGAGCCGTAAATGGAAGTGGCAGACACCAATTTAAGCCAGATTTCAAGAAAACATTGCTAGCCATTCGAACTATTCAAAGTGGAATGAGCTGCCTTAAAAGGCAGTAGATCCCCCTCACTTCAAGTCTAATAGTATATGCAATATTACATATCTCTATCCTCAATCTCTAGGGAAAAAAGAAAAAGAACATTTTCTCATCTTTTCTCCAGGGTCAAACTTGGTTCGATAAAATTATACATCATGCAGTTTCTTTTCTGTGGTACTTGCCCTCTATATGGTTGCCATCATTTTGTATATTGATATCCTGGTTCTGCTTACTTAACTTCATGTCAGCTCATATAACCCTTCCTATGTTTCTCTAAGGATAAGCTAAGTGGTACAGTGATAGAGTGGTGGGCCTGGAATCAGAAAGACCCATTTTCTTAAGTAGATGTGTGACCTTGGGCACATCATTTAACCCTATTTGCCATATTTGCCTCATCTGTAAAATGGAAAAGGAAATGGCAAACATTATCCAGTATCAAGAAAATCTTAAACGGGGTCTTGAAGAGTTAGACATGACTGAACATCAGAAACAATGGTTCTCTAAAGTCTATATGTAAAAGCTGGATGACCTTATGACAAATTATAAGCAGGAGCGAGTTGGTAAACATTTAACAACCAACTCTCTCTTTTTAAAAAAGAAAGTACCCATGATATATCTTTAAGTTTAACCTGCATTTTTAGCATTTTTCCATTACTTAAGTAACAGAAACAAAACATATCAAGCAGTGATTTGTAACATTTACTGATTTCCAAACGAAATTACTCACACTGAAAATTTAACAATTGGCTCATTCAAGCTGGCTCCAGAACACCTCTGATTCTAAGCCCCACAAGGCAGTGTCATTTTCCATTTTTATAACTGCAAGCATCCAGTATCGTGCTTCACACACAGCAGGCTTTAATAAATGGTTTTCAATTGAATCAAAACACTACAGAGACCTGTCAAATCATCATTCCCAATAGAAAAAAAACTGGTCAGGGAGAGAAGGGATTTCCCTCAACCCATTCACTTAGTGAATATTGAGGCAATAATTATAGGTTCAGACCATTAAATAAATATTTTTTGCTCTGGAATCTGCACTTTCCTGGGAGTCCTTTTTCAAATTTATATTTCGAAATTTTCTTAGTATCTTTTGCTTTTACATCATGTTCAATTCCCAACACTCTCCATCCTACAGAAGCTGTTATAATCTCTTGTAACAAAGAATAAAAAATGTGAGAAGGCGGGAAAAGAAAAAAATAATTAGCACTTCAATTAAGTCTGACAGTATATGCAATGTTGCATATTTATAGCCCCAATCTCTGGGGGAAAAAAGAAGAGGGAAGACATTTTCTCCAGAGTCAAGCTTGGCCATTATAATTACACACCATGCAATTTCTTTCCTGTTGTTTTTTCAATTTTTATTGTTTTCATCAGTTTGTATATTGCTTTCCTGGTTCTGCTTACTTAATTCTGTATCAATACGTACAGGTCTTCTATGATTCTCTAAATTCTTCATATTCCATATTTTTATGGCGCAATAGTGCATCATTTCATTCTCGTGCTACAATTTGTTTAACTATTCCCCAGTTGATGTGTGTCTACTTTATTTCCAGTTCTTGGCAATGACAAAAGGTGGTATGACTATTTTGGGGCTTATGGTTTCTTTGGGTCTTTCATCTCTTTAGGGTTTATGCTGAACATTGGGATCTCTGGATAAAAGGGTAAAGAAATATAGCCACTTTTTAAAAAGCACAATTTCAAATTGAATTCAAATCACAGTTCCACCAACAGTGTATTGGAGTTCCTCTTTTTCCATGATCCCTCAAATATCGACAACTTCCATATTTAAATTTTTTTTTCTAATTTATTGGTGGAAACCCAGAGTCATTTTATTGTATATTTCTCTAGTTACTAGTAATTTTGAGTAAATTTGGACATGGTTAATAGTTTACAATTCTTTTAAGAATTTTTGTTCATATTATCTATTTATACATTGGAGAAGAGGTTGTTTTTTTTTGTTTCACACATGTTTCCTATACTTCTTAAATATTAGACCCTCATTGGAGAGGTCTGGGATGGGGAGAGCACAATAGGAAAGTCTTTGAATACACACAGACTCCTTTCTTCACTACATACATGCAAGGAGTAGAAGCATATAAGTGATATATTTGTCTGTCCACAGCTTTCTAAGTGCTGGTTAAAGAACAGAGACTTGAAAATGGACTTTCCTAGCCCAAGAGGGCAACAATTAGAACAGAGGAAAATGTGGAAGAAAACAAAGGAGGATGTGAGTTAGCTCTCTCCATCTTTTTAGAATTGGGTTTAAAAAAAAAAACTTCACAATCACAAAATGTAAGGAGTAAAATTATCAGTGTGTCTGAAAAAGATCTGGGGGATTTAGTGTATCTCAAACTCAATATGAATTTATAGTGCAAAAAGGCAACCATGAAAATGATACCGTAATCTTGAACTGCATTGAGAGGTATCATTTTCCAGAATATAGAGGGATAGTATCAGGTTCATTTGTCCTGCTCAGGCCACTTCTGGAATATTATGTTCAGTAATCACTACATTTTAATAAATAACAATATCTAATAGGGCAGCTAGCTGGCAAAGAAGATAGAGTGCCACAGATGGAATTTGTTTTGGGGTATGGTTGAACTAGAAAATTGTCCAACTCGCTATGATTTAATAGGTTATTGCAAAGACAGGTTTTTAGTATCTTGAAGCATATGTAATAAGCTCAGGGCATAAGTTCTCATGCCGTGGAAAAAAAGGCTGGATTTGAAATCAGTGGATGTAGGTTGGAATCTTGGCTCTTGTCTCTTGGGTGAGCCTAAAGAAATTATTTTACTCCTCCGAATTTCAGTTTCTTTATGATACAGCAGAGAGTATCAGCTTTGGAATGAGAGTAGCTGGTATCAAATCCCACCTCTGAAGATTGTTACCTGTATGACTTTGGGCAGGTTATTAAACTTCCTTGTGTCTGTTTCTTTACACACAAAATAAGGGGGTTGGCCTAGAGGACATCTGAGGTCCCTTCTAAGTCTGGATCTATGATTCTTTGATTTCTATAGTGGGGTGTTTGGACCACAAGAACTGCAAAATCTCTACCAGCTCTAAGAATATTACCTACAAGTGCTCATTTAAAATAATTCCCATGAACTGTGGGAAGATAAGCACACTAGTCATGTTGCCAGAGCTATAAACTGGTCCAATTATTCTGGAAAGAAATTTGGAATTATGTTTTAAAAAAGTAATTGACATGCCCAAGCTCTTTGATACGTATGTCCCAATAGGTATTTACCACAACAGAGGCCAAACACAAGTCTCATACTCCAAAAGTTTCATACCAGCACTTTTCATGATACTAAAGAACTGGACACAAAGTGGATTTTCATCAGTTGAGGAATGACTAAACAAATTGTGATACATGAAAGTAAGGTAACATAAGAAATGATAAATATGGAGATTCAGAGAAGCATAGGAAGAAAAACTAACTGATACACACAGTAAAGTAAGCAAAACCAACAACAATGAAAATGGAAAGAATGAATGTCCAAGATGTTTGTCCCTTGAGAAGAGTTGAAAAAAAACTTCACTCTCTTTTGTACAGAGGTGAAGGACTGCAAGACATCCTGGTCATAGCATCAGACTCTTTGGATCTGTTGGTTCACTGAATTGCTTTGGTTTTTCTCTTTCTTATAAGAGATGATTCTCTGGGTAAGGAAAGAAGACCAATATATTTGGAAATGAAAGGTGTTGTAATAACAAAGGTCATCAATAATTTTAAAAGATAACTCACTTTATTATTACTCTGAAGAGGAATGTATCCAGCTTATTAGGTCTCATAGGCATCGAAACAAAGAAAATCTTATCAAAGAAATACTCATTTTGCATATTATACTCAAAGTTTGGAATTGATACAACTCAGAGGGATCCGAATGATTCTTTGAATGTAGTAGAGAATCATTAATGGCTTCTATCAGCCTATAGCCAAAGAATATAGGTTTTCCACGGAGGAAATTATTGCCTTTACAATGGCTATCAATAGCTTATGATATTGGGAGATTGTATTGTTGTCTTGATGTCACCCTTTTTCTTTAAAAAAACAAAACAAAATACCAAGTCATAGTATTAAAATTGTGATCTAGGAAGTTTTTTTTAAAATTCTATTTAAGTACTTTATAGGCTCTAACCCCATAGACAAATTTCTGTTCCTGAAGAACTATCCCAACATCTAATAAAAATAGGTATTCATATAGCATTCTAAAGATTTACACAGTGCTATGTTGCATATTATCTCATTTGATCTCCTAATAAGTAAAGGAAATAAGCACCATGGTTATCTTTATCCCTGTTTTGTAGATTAAGAAACCAAGACAGATTAAATGACTTGCCCCTAGTCAAACAGCAAGTGTCTGAGGTAAGATTTGAACTCAGGTCATCCTGACCCCAACCTCATCATGCCATCTACTAGATTACACTGACTTCTAGTGATTACTCACCTAAGACATAGAAACAGGCAGCTTATCTTGTTTATCTTTTGTTCCTTTGGAAAGGCAGTCTCTCTTTAGTCCTAGATTCTGAAGTCTTCAAGTCCTAAAGAAGAAAGACTACAAAAAAAATCCATATCACAACTGTTATTCTTCCCCATTTACTGAGAAATAGGCTAGTTCTTTTTCATTTTCCGTAAAAGTAAAATTTAGAGATTTGATGGGATCCGATCTACTGTCTACTCAAATGATGGCAGTTCTTGCCCTGAGAAAGTCATTTAAATTTTATGCTCTGAATAAAGAATGGTGAGGGTATGCTTCCTAGTACCATTAAAACCACAAATGTTCCTCTCACCCATCATCTATTATCTATCATTCAAAAGTAAAGAATAGAACTTAGAACTTTAAAAGTTGGCTTGGGAACCATTTGACAAGTATCACATTATTTAGGATGATGTAGAGTTAAAGAAGGCTTTGAGTTTAAAATGTAAGAATATGTAATATTGGTATTCAAATTAGGAAACATACGATGCTAATTTATAAACAGCAAGACTAAATTCTCCTTTCAAGGGTCAACCCAATTTTTACGCTATCGTTCTTTTTCTCTGAGAGTAAGGCAGTGCTTAGTACAGGGCTTTGCATACAGTCAGTGCTTAAAAATGCTGCTTCATTCATTGTTTTATTCATTTTGCCATTAAGGAAGACATTCAATTTAATTTTATTATATATCATAAGGGTTTTTTCATAACCAAAAGAGAAAATATTAAGTAATCAAGTCAATCCAGACATCAACTTAATGAATTTGTGTAAAAGCAAGGACCCTGACATAAGAAGAGGGGCTGCTATCACAAGTTGTAGATCTGCTTCTCTAAAAGGAAAGCAACTTTTGAGGGTTCAACAATCACTTTAATCAAGCACATATATCATTCACTTAGTTCAGGGGGAAAAGTGAGCACCCTGAACTTCAGAGAAAATACAGAGAAATCAAAATCAACAGATATAGCTTCCAATGGTCTGACATAAGCAATATGTACATCATAGATCAACAGACAGATCCAATTGTCTGACCATTACATACATACATAGTTACCAGAGAGATGCACCAACATCTGAGTTTTCAAAGAGGGGGAGGCTCCTTAGTGGCCCATAAACCTTCTTCCAAAACTAAGCTCCAAAGTAAAATCTCACCCCAGAGTGTTAACACATTTTTCAGAGTCAGAGGGCATCACAACCCTTGAAAACAAGTGCCTCATTAACAAAAGGTGAGGGCCTTCCTACAAATCTTCCTAGGTCATAAATGGATGGGGAAGATCCTCTTTAATCACACTATTCAATCAGAGACACTCGATAATACTAAAACAAAAAATGCATTATCAATACAATTTGCTACCATATATGTCATTAACAAGGCACCTCAATTGTGTGGTGCAGTGAAGAAAACACTGACTTTAGAGTCAGAGGAGCTGGATTTGATCTTGACCCTTCTACTTTCAATCTTATCTCTGGAAGCTATTACTATTCATATCAACTCTGTGAACCTAAGTTTTCTCACCTGTGAAGTCAGGTTAGAATAACTATAAGGTCTCTAAGGTCCCTTGCAACCCTAAATCTGATGTAGATGCAGAAATTTCTTTTTTAAAATCTATTAAAATAAGATGCTATTACATGGTCATCCAAGAATTAATTCCTGATATCAAGCTCAAAAATGCAGCAAACTGGTACAAAGGATAGAGTACCAGCCCTGGAGTCAGGAAGACTGCTCTTTCTGAGTTCAAATCTGCCCTCAGGCATTTACTAGCTGTGTGACCTTGGGTAAGTCACTTAACCCTATTTGTCCCAGTTTTTTCATCTCTAAAATGAGCTGGAGATGAATGTGGCAAACTAGGCTATTATATTTGCCAAGAAAACCCCAAATGGGGACATGACTGAAAGACAACTGAAGAACAAAGAATTGCACGTGACTGAAATGACAGCGCAACAACATCAAGTTCAAAGGTAATTTGACGATAACTTAGAAAGAGATTCATTTCCAAAAAAGCTGTTTTGTGGTTTTTCAAGACTAATATGAAAATTGTACCCATTGTAGATTCTCGCAGTTTATCCTTGAAAGAACAATTACTATGACATCATATATACCAAATTCATCATAAAGTAAAAAAAACCCAACAGATTATGGAAGTATTTCTAAAAAAATTCTATAAAAGCAAAAAGGAAGGGCATGGTAGGCTGGGTAGGTAGAAAGATAGACCTAGAAATCCATGACATTGTTTCCATATCTTCTCATGGATATTTGTACATGTGACTATGGCTGCTTCTGCTTTATTCTCTTCCTCCCAGGGTATTTATTTGCATTGATCAATGTATTTTTCCCCCTTCTAGAGTAACCACACGCCAGTCATTGTGGAATTCTCCAGAGAGTTCCAAAAGGAGTTAGCATTTATATTGCATTTTATGATTGGTAAGGCACTTTGTGTATAGGTGTACATGCATGTACGTATGCATATATGAGTATACACACATACACACATATATATATATATACACACACATATGTATAAAATCTCTTTTTTACTTATAAGTCTATGAGGTAGGTGCTATTATCATTCCCATTTTACAGATAAGAAAATGGAGGATGAGAAAGGTCACATGCCTTGCCCAGAACCATACAGTTAGCTAATAAACTTCTGAGTCTGCATTCAAACTCTGGTCTTCTTGATTCTCAGACTGGAATTTTATCCACATTTTCCCCTACCTACCTGTGAGAATTGCTGATCTATTACTAACAGTTAGTCAATAAACATTTATTAAGCACCTACTGTCTGCCAGACACTGTGCTAACCATTGAGGATACAAAAAAAAGGCAAAAAACTCTACCTGCCCTCAAGGGTGTTATAGTCTAATAGGGAAAGACCATACAGTACAAGAAACTTAAAAAATGGGGAGGAAACAGGGGGAGGGTCATGATTAAATCCTGAATATAGGTGGGAAGTTATGAGGTAGCTACCATGAGCTCCTCCTTATAAAGAGGATCTAGGAGAATTTCTCCATCTCTATCATAAACCTTCTCCAATCAGAGGAAGGGAGTAGTCCCAGGGATACTGAGGAGGTATAGGTTCCAATGCTGAAGTTATATTGAATGAAGATGAGTTACTAAGAAATATTAGATGATAGCTTAGGCCATGGTAACTAGTTATTCGGGTGCAACTAGATGGTACAGTGGATAGAGTACCAGACCAGGGGTCAGGAAGATTTGAATTCAAATCCAGTCTTAGACACTAGGTCTGTGACCCTGGGCAAGTCACTTAGCTTTGTTTGCCTTAGTTTCCTCATCTGTAAAATGAGCTGGAGAAGGAAATAGCAAATCACTATAGCATCTTTGCCAAGAAAATCCCAAGTGGGGTCACAAAGTGTCAGACACAACTCAACAACAATAAATTAATTATTAATTAGTAACATATTGAAATATCTTGGGCTCTAAGTGAAATGTTTCGATTTACCAGAGCAAGAGCTGGTCACACTTTTTCTTTTTCAGATACTTAAGCTGGGCACAATATTCTAATAAACTACCTCACTTTCTTATGTTGTGACTCAACTCACTGGAAGATTGTAACCAGTTTTAATTGGTTGTTTGCTTAAGTCCTGTCAATGCATGCTGGAAGTGTTTTGTATCTGATCATTTCTTTTGTGTGTAGGAAATAAGTACTTGAACCATACTTGATGAAAAAAATTAACAAAGGATCAGACTTAAGTGCTGGAAGGGAACTTAGAAGAAGCCTTAACCTTCTTTTGTTTCATGGACACCTTTGGCAGTCCACCAAAGTCTATGGGCCTCATTTCAGAATCTTGTTTTTAAATGCATGAAGTAAAATATATAGGATTACAAAGGAAACCAATTATATTCATATAATGATGTATTTTTTCCTATCCAGTATCAGATTCTATCCATGGACTCCTTGATTTCTATCCCATAGACCCCCAAGATTAAAAATCTCTGATGTAGTCAATCTCCTTCACTTTACATATGTGGAAACTGAGGCCCAGAGGTATTGTGACTTGATTAAACTCTCCCAGTTTGAAAGTAGCAGAACCAGGATATGAACCCAGGTCTCCTACAACTGATAAATACTCATATTTAGATGGGCTTTCCTTTTTACAAACCCCTATATGGCACAGAATGCAAATATTACTTTTCACATTTTACAAATGAGGAAAGTAAGGCTATGAACTGTTAAATGACTCACTTATAACCTCATAAATAGCAAATGGTGGACCAGGGTTTTTATTCAGGGGTATTGGGGGCTTATATGAGATAATGGATATAAAGCACTTTGCAAACCTCAGGGCACTATATAAACACTCATTTATTATCAGCAACAGCAGCAACAGCCTACAGTCACTAGGCCTCCAATTTGGTGATAACTTAGCTTCCTACTGTAACTCCTGTTGAGTTCAAGTAATGTTTATAGAGCAATACAGCAGGGTGCTATAAATGTGTAACCACCAGGCTCTCCAGAAATATTTAGCAAGCAAGATCTCTGTGGGGAGAAAGTATATACACACGTACTTTTAAGTCTAGTCTATATTTTTATCCTTTCCTAAATCTAGACAATCAACAAAACAGGAAATCAAATCCTAGTTTGTAGTAATAGTTAATTTCAGAAGTGTTAATGCTCACATTGAAAATTTAACAATCAGCCTTGGCAAGAACGTCCCTAGCACACCCCTGATTAGAACTCAGTTTTTCTGCCTCCAAATCCATCTGAGTCGGTGGAATAGCCTGATCAAAACCATAGCAAGTGGCACTGGATTACCATGTGAAGCCTCCTTGGAAACCAGAGCCCTTCTGCCATGAATATGCATGCAGATCATGGGACTTCTGATTAAAGACCTGTCTTCAGAAGCCACAGACTGGATGTTTACGAATGGGGATTAAGAAAAAGAATCACTAATGATACTGATGGATTTGTTTGTGTTAGGTTTTTGGTTTTTGTCTTTTTTTTTTTAAGCACATTCTCTGCTAAAGCAGTAGGCACTGATCTGTCTTAGAAAAGACATTTGGCTGTGAGACTCTCTGGACCACTTGTCAACCTGCCATGTCAGTTCCTGTATTCCACCCTGTGGTTGTGACCTATGTTGCTAGAGTAACCCAGCGGGCCCCTTATGAGTGGGATGACTTCGAAAGCTGTATCCATGGGAACAGAATGACTAGGTTTCAACTGACGAACGAGGCCATCAGAACCTGAAAATTATACCGTTGGGAGGAAATGATTTCACGTAGAAGTATGGGCATGGGCACAGTGTATATACATAATGTTCACACAAGCATGGAAGTCTCTAAAGAGTAGGCTGATAAAATAGAAACAAAGATGGGAGAAAAAATAGTTTGGCAAAGACACTAAAGATGTCTGCACAGGAGCTGGAATAGTATCAACTGATTCATTCAACAAGTATTTATTTTTGTTTCTACTACAATATCAAGAGCTCAAAAGAACACATAAGTAAATAAGACAAAGCCCCTACTCTTCAGCAGTTTGTAATAAGAGGAGTGATTTGATAGAGCACTTTAAGATTTTCAATGGATTTGGCTTACACTAGCTCCTTCGGTCTTTCCAACAATTCTGTGAGTGCTATGGTCTCATTTTACACATAAGGAAATTGAGGATTAGAGACACCAAGTTACCTTTACAGGATGGATTACACAGTAAGATAATAAGAATCCAAGACAGAATATTCTCTCTGTCTCTCCCTCCCTCTCTTTTTCTTCCTTCATCTTTCTCTCCCTCACTCAAAGGTGGGTTTCTGAGGTCTGTCCTGGTAACTCCAACTCAAACACTCTTTCCTCAACTGCCTCTGATATAATCTCTGATCATCTAGTAGGAAAGATAAGATATTAGACAAAGAAAACTATAAGAGAAAAGCAGTAAACAAATTGATGATATTAGAGTGATTCCCCCACCCCCAACCTCTAGTGATTTTGCTTCCGGCTTACATAGAATAAAACACCTTTGGTTTCATAAATATTGCGTCTCTAAATCATCCATTAGAGGAACCAAATCCGATTGGCTTGTTAGCCTTAGTTTCAGACAATGACGCTTCCTGACCCAGTCCCTTAGATTCTTTGTCCATCTCACCCCTTGGGGTTACAGTCATTTACCCTAAGGATCATTAGCCCAGAAAGTTAGCAGAATGAAAGCAGTAAGAAATAGAAAGAAAAGAAATAAAGATCATGATTGGATGGAGTGAGCTTGTGTAGCGTTATCCATGGACGATCTCAATGCTCTTGTGTGAGGATTACTTAAAAACAACAATATGGATATAAAGACTAGCTAGAGAGCCTGCCTCAGAAGTCAGAAGTAATGCCTGAGACCCTGGCCAGGGCACTTAGCTTCAGAGTCACCTGTAGAATCCTCCATTTGGCTTTAACCACTCCAAATCCAGCTCCCTTCCTAATGTTCCAGCCTTCTCACACCTCCCCACTTCTCACACACTCCTCTCCATGTAATCAGCAATCCAGTAATCCTCACTGCTTTTGCTCACTTTAAGCCTGTTTTATCGGCTATACTCCACACCTGGAATGCTCTCCCTCCTCATCTCCACTTCCTGTCTTCCCTGACCTCCTTCAAGTCTCAGCTAAAGGCCCACTTTCTGAATTTCCCAATTCAAAAAAAATTTTTTTTCATTAAATGAAACTAATTTCTTCCAATCAACTCTGACTGGTTAACAATTAATGAGAAAATGAATATCATAATGCAATTAATTGTAATTAATTTTTTTCATTAAATGAATGTTAAAAATTATTTTTCCCTGCAATTGGGGGAAAATATTTTTTTAAAATTAAGGCTTTCCCAGTGTTCATAAATCTTTGGACCTTCCCTCTATTGATTATTTCCAATTTATCATGGATAGATGGATGGATAGATAAGTGGACAGATGGATATCTCTTTTGTTCACAATTATTTGCATGTTTCTCCCACATTGGCCTGTGAGTTCCTTAAGAGTAGGGACAGACTTTTGCCTTTCTTAGCCTTCCTTTTGCCTTATCCTTAGCACATACACTTACACATAAAAGCACTTAATAAATGTTTATTGATTTGACTTGACTTAACCTCTTAGTGCACCTAGGCAAATCCCTAAGACTATAAATTGCAGAGAAGGTGCATATCTGCATTGGGAGAGAGAGTTCCCTCACCTGGGGTTCCCTATCAGTCAATATCAGTATTAAAATCAATATCAACAAACATTTATTAAGCACCTACTGTAAGTCAGCACAGTGCCAAGTGCTGGAGAAACAAAGAGGTAAGGAGTTGACAATCCCATATGAATAAAATCACAGACGATAATCAAGAAAAAAATTATAAAATGACAAATTAAACTAAATGCTTGCTTCCTTTACTCAATATGATAAAATATTATAGTACCATTGTGAGAAAATTCTTGATCATTAATCTTACTTTAGAGATGAGAAAATGACAGAGGTAATTTCCCAAAGATCACATGAAGCAAGAGAGTCACTCTACTACCAAAAGGAAAATCCGATCATCAAAGTCTTTCTGGCTCTGTAGTTCTCTTGACTTATCTCATACTGGCTTCCTGTCCATGGAGTCACCAAACCTACATAATCTGGGGCTTCCTCACAAACACCTGAAGGCTAAGCCCTGCCCCAATCCCAGGGATGAGCAATATCCTGAGGAAGACACAAAAGTGGGTTATGTACCAGGACAGTAAAATATCACCACTACCACTACCTCAAACCCTCTACATACTCTAGCAAAAACAGTTCAGGACCCAGAACGCAAAAGCTTCTTGAGTTACAGTGACCCCCAGACCTTCTATTCTGGCTCCATTATCAAGGAGAACAGTCCTTGTAGAGACCAAACTTGGCAGCTGACCCTCCAAGTACTACAGTACTTCACTCTAGACAGAAAGATTATTTCTCTTTTGTATTAATAACTAATTACTGAATCAGAACCAAGATTTTTCCTCTTTTCTACTTCCTTATCCAGAAATCATTCAATGTGGGAAATTTTTCTCAACTATCTGCCCATACCATGATCTAATTAGATAGTAAAAGAAATTCCAAGTTTGGGCTAATGGGAGGATTCCTTCTCACTTTACTCAGGTCTGGGAAAATGTGAATTCTCCCTTTTGTCAGACAATGTGATATGTTTATTGATAAGTCTCTTTGACCAAGACTTGGTTAATCCAAGTCATGTATCCCCAAGACCCTCATTGAAATATAGCCCAGCCCCTCATTATAATATTCATTTTCTCATTCATTGTTAACCAGAGTTGATTGGCACCCCTCAGGAATACCTGTTCTTTGAAGGACATATAGAATATGAGCCCACCACCATGAGGGATTTTTTACATTTGAGTGGGTCATTTGTTAGGGGCCAAGCTCTGGACTGCCCTCTGGAAACTGGCTCCACCCTCAGGGAGCTGGCTCTGCCCTCAGGGAGGAACATGAGAGGGGCTCTAACTGGGGATATTGGGGCTGTTGGGGAGGGATCAGAGGAGAAGAGACGCCATTAATAAAGTGAAGTTCACTGACCATCTCGGGTGAACTGTGTTATCATTTCCCCTCCGTGGAGGAGGGGATAGCCCTATCACGTGCCGCAGCGTGGTAGGGGTCGGAGACGTCCGAAGACCCGGGAAAGGGTAAGAGACCAGGCGTGTATCTGGGGTAGAGGCCCCGAAGGGTAGAGGCCCGTGTATCTGGGGTAGAGGCCCCGAAGGGTAGAGGCCCGTGTATCTACCACCAGGCCTAGTATCCAGGCGAAGGCCAGGGAATAGCCCCGAGCAGTCATTGACTTCTTTTCATTAATAAACATTCTAGCCCTATTAATAAAAGCGATTAAATTACACAGAAATTATGTCTCGAATGTTTTAAACATCACAGTCCCCTCTCAAAAGATACAGCTAATGAAGACATAGAAAAGAAAATTCTCAACATATTAGTTCTTGGCACTATCAAATGGTCCAACAGCAGATATTGATCAACCCACCAGCTGCCAGATTTGGTCTCTTTATCAGTGAAAATGACATTAAAGAATATGTATTACCATTGCACCCTAAGGACAATAACAGACCTTTGCATCAGATGACCAGTAGTAAGAACCTTTTATATGTGTAAACTTCCCTTCTTAGAATACAAGCTCCCTGAGGGTAGAGAAAAATTTTTTTTAATTTCTAGTGCTTGGCACCATACTTTGTATATAATAAATGGTTAATATATGCTTTTTCATTCAGTTTATGCCTGTTGATTGACCATATAAACATAAATCATATATTTATATATGATTACATATTATTTACATAATATATATTTATATAAATCATATAAGATGATTAGAACCATAGGATCACAGATTTAGAGAGGAAAGGGGACTAAGAAACCACTGAGTCCAACCCCTTCATTTTACACATGAGGAAACTGTGACACAGAGAAATTAAGTCACTTTCCCAGAGTCACAGAAGTAGTAAATACCTGATGGGGGCTTTGATCAGGTCTGTTCCAATCTATGACTCTACACACTACTCCATGTTGCCATCATCAATGATACCTTCCCTAAGTCTAGTAAGGCCTTCCTGAATGTAGAACACAGACGTCTCAACTTCTAGGTCAAAGTGAGAGAGTCACAGAGAGATAGAAAGGTAGGACAGAAGGAATAAGGCATCTGTTACTCAGCTCATCTCAAAGTCAGAGTAGATCCAGGGTAGTAAGTGATAGAGGCTTAAAGCTCTTCTGAGACATCAGAAGGAAAGGACAGAAAATTCAGAGTGGAACTGTCTGTCTCCTACTCCCTCATAAGCACGCACATAAAAGAGTGACAGGAAACAAGGCCAAGGACCAGAGTCCACTACTTCTGGTCAGACTAGGTCATGGGTTCAGTCATATTAACTTCTCAACTCCCCACCCATGAGGATGTCAATATCTATCTACACTGGAAGCTCTGCCAGAAAGAAATCATCACTTTGGAAGGGAGGGGACTCTGATTCCCATTAAACGAACAGGGAAATTCTTGAATGGAGAGGCAGTTAATGTCACATTAATCTGATGTTCAAATGACCTGAGTTCAAATCCAGCCTTAGACATTTATTAGTTACAGAACCCTAGGCAAGTCATTTAACTTCTCTTTGTCTCAGTTGCATCTATGACATGGGGATAACAATAGTGCCATTCTCTCCATAATACGGTGTATTATTTGTAAAGTATTTTACTTGTTACCAGTATTACTATCTACTCAGTGTCTGCAGTAATGAAACCAAGAATGCACTACCCTGCGCCCAGGAGGGGGAGTTGTTTTCTCAATCTGTGACACATTTGGGAATCATCTCTACTGTTTGGATCTAGATGGTAAAGGGGTAGACTCTTCAACAGCCTTCATCCCTATGTAAATGTCCAGAAAGTATCAATTATTAACTATGACCTTGTAAGGGATAGTGGAATTCAGGTATAGTTATAAAATATCAGTTAGTAACTGTGACATTACTAAGGTAAGTGGAGAATCATAGATACCCCCTTCCCATTGGTGGGTTAATGATGCCCATCATCATGCCCATCATGTTATCAAGCATTGGAGGAACTGGGGACACTTAGTAACAAGTGAAGATTCCAGGCAATGCCCAGGAGCTAGCAATGGAGAGAAGCTGCACAACCATGTGCCCAGTAAAATAAAAGCTCACAACTATATAAGGCACCATTAATAGAGCACCTTTGAGGGAAGACTGTATATGCCTGCCAGAGACCATATACCACGTAAGACCAACGGGGAACAGTATGATGACATCACCAGAAGATATTAGCAGTCCTGCAATGACAATTACATGGGTTGCCCTTCCACATGCATCTTTTGCCACATGTGATCCTACACATGTTCCTCTATATATGTTTCTTAACCATAGCCTATCTTTTGTGGGAGCATGTGGTAGGTTTAGGTGAGAAAATCTTCTATTGCCACGTTTCTTAATAATTTATTTCAATAATAAATGTCTTTGCTTTGAACTAGTTATGTTCTCTAGCTGATTAATAAAAGGAAACCCATTGGTGGAGGCCCTCACGCTATGTTTTTTTAAATTGATATGGACCCCACAAAATACCTTAAGGTCCTAGAGAGTAGGAATTATTTCCTTCTTATTATTTGTATCCCCAATGCCCAAGACCATTTTTAGTACTTAATAAATTGATTGTTGACCAAGTATTGGGAATAGTTTTTCCAGGTCCCCCAAATATGAGAAGGGAACTCAGTGTTCCAGAGTTATGAGGAAAGCTTCTTGAAAATGGTGAGCTACGTTGGAGGAGATTTGGAAATATTGTGACTGTGATGTACAGATGTACAATTGGTGGAATTGTGAACTTGTCCAACCATTCTGGAAAGCAATTTGGAGCTATGACCAAAGGTCTATAAAACTGTGTATCCTCTTTGACCAAGGAGTACAATTACTAGGTCTATATCCCAAAGAAAACAAAGAAAATTGAAAAGTACCTATATGTACAAAAATATTTATATCACTTGTTTTTATGTTGACAAAGAAATAGAAATTGAGGAAATGGTCATCAGTTGGGCAATGGCTGAACAAGTTGCAGCATATGATTGGGATGGAATCCTATTGGACTATAAGAAATGACAAGCAGAGTGCTTTCAGAAAAACCTGGAAGATTTCTATAAATTGATAAAATAAAGTGAAATGATCAGAACCAAGGGGACATTAACATTAACAGCATTATTGTAACAACGATCAACTCTGTTCAATACAATGATCCAAGACACTTTCGTAGGACTCATGATGGAGCCAGAATGCAGATTGATGCTTTTTTTGCACTTCTTTATTTTTCTTGTTTTTCTTTCTTGAAACATGGCTTACATGGAAATATGATTTGCATGTTTTCACCTGTATTTTGCTTGATATCACATTTCTTGTCTTAACAACTGGTGGAGGAGATTTGGGAGGTGAGGGATAAAATTCAAAACTCATTTTTTTAAATGAAGGTTGAAATCAATAAATGTTCATTTTTAAAGAAAAAAATGAGCTATTATAATTCTTGCTTTATTACCTGATCAAGTCCTTTACTGATGCTCTAATTTAGTATTTTAGTATTTAAATACTAAATAGTAATTGTTTTTCTTTTACCCAGGAGCCCTGAGGGTCTTCTCTCAGTTTTTTTTTTTTTTTTTGGATTAAAGGGGCCATCCCTTGAGTAGCTACTTAAAGAAGTCTATTCATTGAATGGCTATATCTCACTCAAAGGGAGAATGTGATAAGACTTTAGCCTGAAAGGGCCAGGGTCTCCTATTGCATCCTGGGCCATCTCCAGTCATCCTGATGAATATCAGGCCACTGGACTCAGATAGTTCAGGAGAAGAAAGTGAGGTTGGTGACCTTGCACAGCCTTCCCTCACTCAAAGTCAACTGCAAGTCATGTCACCATCTTGATGTCACAGTGCTCTTCGAGAACGAAGGACAAACACAACAACAATGAGCTCTAATATCCTTAGGGACTAAATTTTCTTCTGGCTCTTGAGCCTCAGCCTTTCCATCATTAGGTTCCTGATACCTGAATTGCCTGGACTTTCATTGATTACTTCTGCTGGGATGGACTTACTAGATCTTGGACCAAGTTTGGACCCTTGGCTAATAGCATCACAAAAGAGCAAAGCAAGTAGGAACCTTTTAGGTCATTTGGTCCAATCTTCATTTTTACAGATAAATAACATGAGGTCCACACTGAGGAAGTAATTGACTTATGGTCACAGAGTTAACAAGTAGAGGAGGAAGAAGTTGTAATCAAGTCTTCCATTTCTAAGTCCGGAAATTTTCCTCATATTTATTTCACATTCATTCTTTCCATTTGTGACAAATTATTCTTTTCTTACATTTAATAACTAATTATCAAATCAGGATCAAGGTTTTTCCCCTTTTCTACTTTCTCATCCAGAAACCAACCATTGTGGGAAATCATAGGCAGAGATTTACCAAAGCCAACATCTAAAATAAGACAATAAAAGAAATTCTAAGTTCAGGCAAATGGGTACATTCCTGCTCATTGAGTTTGCTTAGACAGGTCTAGAAAAATGTGGATTGTCCCTTTCGTCAGATAGATGATATGGACATTGATAAGTCAAGATTTGGGTGATCCAAGTCACGTACTGCAAAGACCCTCTCATTTTAATAGTCACCTCCCCAATATAACATTCATTCTCTTGTTGACCAATCAGAATTGGTTTACATCCCTCAGAAATACCTGGTGTTCAAGGGGCATATAAACTGTGAGCCCACTTGACCATGCTTTTATTAAGATGCCAGAATTATTAATAGAATGATTAAATTGCCCAGAAACTATATCTCAGAATGTTTTAATTGTGATACTTTGCAGCCTGTTGCTTTCCTGGATTCAAACCTAACTTCAGATACATGTGGTTGTACTCATCATCCATGGCTGGCCTTACTCCCATGTTTGGGCCCTGGTCTATGGGTTTACCTGGACTTACAAACTCTGACCTAACCCATCTCACTCTGGTTCTATTCATGGACATTTAAAATGCCCATGTAGGACATAGTCCATGAGGCAAACTGACATCCTGGATGGGCCAGATGGGGTGAGAAGCATTGCCTCTAGTTCAGTCTTGTAAGAACACATGTAGGGGGTAGACAGGATGCTAGGAAGCCTCAGCAGGCAACGCTGCTGCTCTGAGTTGCCTCAGATCCAAAGCATAGAAACAGACAAAAGATGCTGCTTCTTTTATAGGATTCCTAAAAGTGGTAATGTGAACCAGGTGCAACCAAATCCCTCCCCACTGAAATCTTTCCCACAGTTTCAATTAAGAAAACCACGCTTCGCTTGTCTTCCCTATCTCCACCTGATCTCATTTCTTATTAGTCTCAGAGGTAGTCTTTGTTGTAGCCAAGAAATCTGTCTCCTGGCTTCCCTTGTTTTCTTCCACTTTCTTAAGTTTTGTTGTATGGGCTGCCATCCTCTTTTGGAAAGCATTGACCTCTCCTAGCCAATCTATACATTTTCAGAAAGACCACAACACTAAGAATTCTATTACACCTAATAAGAAATATGTCTCAGAAAGATGCTGCAAATGGATCATGAACTAAGACCAAATAAAAGCAGGCTAAGTTATTTTGTCTATTTATAATTAACTTATATACATATTATATTATAATATATTATATACATATACAGTAATATACACATTACATATATATAGTTAGCAAATTAACTATAAGAGACATATAAAGAAAGATGCTATCTGCATTCAGAGAAAGAACTGATAAACGCAAGTATCTGTAGAATGATTTTACATATGTAAACCTATTTGTGTCTAATGGTAGCCATTTTTAGGATGGAGGGAGGGAAGAAAAAAAGGAAAAAAAGAAATTTGCATGATAATTTTGTTGTATATTTGAAAGGAGTAGCAAATTGTGCATGGCAGAATTGCAGTTTCATGTGCAATCATCTGTTATTGTACTATGTTATGGAAATGCTTGTTTTATTCCACAAATTAAAAACAAAATAAATTTTAAAATAAAAGCAGACTGAGATTACCTTTGGGAAATTGCCCAGTTCTTTTTATGATCCCTTAAGTTTCTCCCTGAAACATCTCTTCTCATTATCATCTATATTCTTCAGGTAAAGAATTGGATTCAAATCCCATCTCTGACACTGTATAATAATAATGGCTAACACTGTAAAGTGCTTTAAGTTTCGCAAAGCATTTACATCATTTTATTGTCACAACAACCCTGAGACATAAGTATTATTACTATTCCCATTTAGAAAATGAGGAAACTGAGGCAGACAATTTAAGTGATTTCTCCATGGGTCACTCAGCCAGTAAGTGTTTGAGGCTAGATTTGAACTCAGGTTTTCCTGACTTTGGGTCCAGCTCTCCAACCACTGAATTGCTGCCTCCACAGATTGCCACATACAAGCTATGGGACCCTGGAAAAGTCTTTAAACATCTCAATGTCGCCAAAACTAAAGTTGCAGAGGAGGTACCAGTATGCACTGATAGAGGAAGTCAATTATAGACAACTTCCTATACCAATGAAATCATAGATCCAGTAAAAAAAATTAAAATTTTAAAACTCTTCTATGGCAACAGTCACAGCAACTAGGAGACACAGTAAATAGAGCACTGGACCTGAAGTCAGAAACACTGATCTTCTGAGTTCAAATCTGGTCTCAGACATTTACTAGCTGTGTGACCCCATTCAAGTCACTTAGCCCTGTTTGCCTCAGTTACCTCATCTGTAAAATGAACTAGAGAAGGAAATGGCAAACCACTCCAGTATCTTTGTCAGGAAAACCTCAACTGGGGTCATGAAGAGTCAGACACGACTCAAAATGACTAAACAACAACAGTTCTATTGCAATGATGGACTATACTATAGAATCAGCAACTGCCTAATGGTCATTTCAAACTCGATATTCTCCATCTCAAACTCAGTATACTCCAAACAGAAATCATTTTCCTTTTCCCCAAGTCCACTCCTCTCTCAAATATTCCTTTATCTGTGAAAGAATCAGAATTCTTCCACAACTTTGGTGTTCTCATTGATTCCTCCCTTGAATTTATCCCACTTATCCAACAGATCGCTGTCCTGTTGTTTCTGCCTCTACAACATCTTTTACATGTATCTTCTCTTGACTCACACCCAATTTGGTGTGTGAGTAAAAAAATTACTTTTTGCCCAATTTGGACTCTCATGATCTCTGAATTCGATTTTTGTAATGGCTTCTTTTTTGAGCTTCCTGCCTCAAGTTTCTCTCTGCTCCAATTAAATATCTATCCACACAGCCATCAAAGTAATCTTCCTAGAGTGTAGATCTGACCATGCCACTTTTGTATTCAGTCTATATTCGTCCTTTGTTTTCAAAAAAGAAATGACATCAGAGAAATGATGACATGACTTCCACTTGATTTTATTTGAGTGAGGGAGGACTGTACAAGGTCACCAACCTCACTTTCTCCTCAGACAACTGGGTCCAATGATCAGATAGTCATCAGGATAGAGATGGACCAGGATGTAATGGGAGACCTGGTCTTTTTAGGCTAGCTTTTTCAGGTACTCACTTAGAGGGAGGTAACGCCCACTGAATGAATAGGCGTCTTTAAGATGTAGTCAGGGTATGGCTGTTTTAATGAACAAAAGAAAAAAATAACTAAATCAATAGAAACTGTTACTAGTGATAATCACTCTAAGGCAGACATTAAGTGGAGTTTGGGCAGGGACCTATTGTTGTCCAGCCCATGGGCTTCAGAGTGCACTGGATTTAAGGTTTTGGGAATAGGAAGGAAGGAAGGAAAGAAGGAAGGAAGGAAGGAAAGGGACACCTAGTCAGTTGACTAAAAAGCCTAAAAAAAGCCCCAAAGGAAGGGGAGAGGGAGAAAGAAGGGAGACAATGAGCTGGGTTATGCAGCTATCTGGGTCCCCACTCAGGCAGCTTGGTCTACTCACAGTCTGTGTTCATCCTTTGTTGGCAAAGAAGACCATGCCATCAGGGAAATGATGACCTGACTTGCATTTGACTTTGTTTTGAGTGAGGGAGGGCTGTGCAGGTCACCAGCCTCACTTCTCCTCCAGAGCCATCTGTAAACCTTAGTGACTCCCTATTACCTCTAGGATCAAACATAAAATCTTCTGTTTGACATTTAAAACCCAATACAACCCAGCCCCTATCTTACCTTTCCAGTTTTATTATATATTACACCCCTCCCCCAACCACCATCACATACAATAGAGTTCAGCCAAACTGACTTTCTATTTCTCCTGCACAATACTCCATTTCTAACTTCTGTACCTTTGCATGAATTGTCTCACTGAAAGGTGAGCCCACCTTACCTCTTCATCTCTGGTTTGTTTTATGGTGTTATTTATCCTTTGTTCTTGAAGATGATCAATGACATCATGAGAGTCATGTCTTGACTTGGATGTCAATTGGATTTGAATGAGGCAGAGCTGTGCAAAGTCATCAAGGTCACTCTCTTCTTAAAGTCATTGGAGTCCAGTGGCAAGGCAAAGGTCGAGATGACTGTCAATGGTCTAGGAGTCAGTAGGGGACCTTGGCCTTTCTAAATTCTGCTTTGTTTTAAGCCTCCATTCAAGCATCATCTTCTGCATAGAGCCTTTTCTGATTCCTTCACTTGCTAGCAGCTTCCTCTCAAAGGTTATCTTGTGTCTGGTTTGTATTTATTTTATAGATGATGGATAGCTAGATAAATAGAGAGAGAGAGAATGAGACAGACGGACAGACACAGAGATTCGTGTTGTATTCTCTTTAGAATATAAATTCCTTGAGGGCTTTCCTTCCTTCCTTCCTTCTTTCCTTCCTTCCTTCCTTCCTTTCTTCCTTCCTTCCTTACCAAAGCTTACCACAATGGCTGACACTGAAGATTTTAAAATTAAATATTTGTTAATTGATTGATTGAAAATCAAGGAATAGCCCAAGTGCTCCATTGTTATCTACGCAATACCAAAATAAGACAAGGCATTTCCTCTAACGTTGAGTGGATTTACAGGAAGGCATGGACAAGAACGAACTCCTTAAGGCCAGAGACTTTCATTTCTGTCTTTGTATCCCTAGTATTTTGGCACAAAGTAATGCTTCATGAATGCTTGTTGATGAATGGACTGATTCATCAGATTGCAGTCCGTATCACTGGAGAAAGTACTTTGTCATCTTTGAGATCACAGAGCTGTCAAAACATCAAAGTATGGAGAGTACTCCAAAAAAAAACAAAAACCAGGGTCCTCTAAGTACATCATGGCAGTACCAGTAGCCAGGGGAAATGACACAATATAAAACAGCTTACCTTTGGGACAGACATCTTGGATAACTGCTCCTGAACCATATTCTTGCATGGGATGCCAACAATACAAATAAACCTCAGTATCAATGAACTGCAGGTGAAACAACATTGATAATTGACAACAGAGTGTTCTGAAGTCAAGCACTAAGCAAGGGAGTGTGGTGGGGATCCAGGGGAATATGATTGAGATGTCAATCTTTGAGCTTCCAAACTTTGTTCTCTTACCACCACCACCATCCCCTCATTGGTAGAAACACTATAATTACAGCTTCCCATTGTTACTGATGGTAATTATGAGACAGATCAGACTTAGAAGGGCATCAGTTTCACTTGCCTCCATCATGTCATGGAACTTTATTATGTAATAAGAAAAACATTAACATTCTCATAAAATGTTTCCCCCACAGCATACCTTCTAGGGCTCTTGTGCAGTCAAGTTTTAAATGGCCCTAATGATAGGGCTACAAACTTTTCCCATTAAGGAATGACTTGAGTCTCATTTTTCAGTTTAGAAAATATGAGACTAGATTATTCTTGGCTCAGTTTCCTTTCTTCCCCAAATAGCACACTCTCCTTTTGACAACTCTTTGGTACCAGAAAAAGAGCTCCTTAGATGAAAAGAGCATATAGCTACCAGTGGAATTCTTACCTAAACTTGGGGAGTCAACACTAACCTATTACCTGAGAGAAGAGAGAGAGAGAGAGAAACTGTTAACTCCTTGTTGATCTATAATACACAAAGAAGAGGCAAAGGAAGAAAGAAGGGAAAAAGAAGAGAAAAATGACAATGGTACAAAATGGAACAGTGGAGAGATGTGATTCAGAGGTCCAACTAGGGTGAGATGACTGGAACTTTGTCCCAGGGGACCAATACTTAGAGAGCATTGACATTATTTTTACTATTTCAGAATAGTAAAAACAATTGAGCTAGGTACTTAATGAATGAAAATTATTAGGTAAAATAAAAAGCTACTATATTGAATATTTTGGGCTTCTGTATCCCAAGTAAACTTCTCCCCAGTCCAGCCTGATTTTTCTCTCCTTTCTTTTGATGACAATCTCTCTAGCAGTGCCATTGTGGTACCCTAGGATCTCTAGTATTGGCCAGTGTCCACCATAAGGTAGCATCCTACAGTTTCTTCCCTATATGAGGCCATTCCTCCAAGAATGTCTTCCCCAAACATTTTAATTTCTCTGACAAAAGGTTAATTTGAGGTTGTATTTACTCTGGGGGCATTTTGTGGTTTGTCCTAGACCATGAAGTTGCTAATGAGTCAATATGTGTTAAGTCCTTACTATATGCTAGACCAGATATCTAGGTGGTGCAGTAGATAGAGGGGTAGGTCTGGAGTCAGGAAGACTCATCTCCTTACTAGCTGTGTGACACTGGGCAAATTACTTAGCTCTGTTTGCCTCAGTTTCCTCATCTGCAAAATGAACTGGAGAAGAAACCACTCCAATATGTTTGCCAAGAAAACCCCAAATGGGGTCATGGAGAGCTGGCCACAACCAAAATGGACTGAACTTGACTGATATGCTAGATACAGTGCTAGATAAGACTCCTGCGTGATATCTGATTAAAAAGTAAGGAATTAACTATCAAAAATCCATGAGACAGGTTACTTTACCTAAGGTCTCAAGTTGAAAGGAAAGATCAAAGTGACCCTCGGGACTAGTTATTTGATGGGAAACCCTTCTATAAAGAATATAGTCTTGTGTCTTTTTGAGAACATTATTCTTTGTGGAACTACTGGAGCAGCAAGTTTAATACCTTAGCTAAATGCTGTGGTAGAAACTGATACATCTACAACTTGCACAAAAATAGTTTGTTTTTTTCTAGCCCAGTTCCGCACAGCAGAGTTCAGGGAACTTCATTATTAAATGAACTGAATGTCCTCTTTGAATCAACAGGTCATGAACTTACTTCAACCTTATTTATTTAAATGACCTTGTCTATCTTTTTCCTTCATAAACTCAGCTCTTCATGATAATTCAAAAAATAACTATCAATTGACTCGATCAATAGGGTTGCAGTGGTAAACAGGACCTTTCAGAAAGAGACATATTCATTCTAATGTATCATATTCTTGGTTAGGTGATGAACTGTCAATTTCTATTACAGTAACAATGGTTATAAGTGAGAATTCCAGTTGGCAATATTGACAGTATTTACTACTGGGCTATGCATCCATCAGGCATTAACAAATGACTAATCTATATCATTTTATTATAGTAAAGCAAAAGTTGTCATGTTTGAGAATTATGAATGGGATTTGGTATTTCTCAAGAAAAATGCCAAGAAGCCCAGGAACTTTTAGGCCGTGGTTCTACAAACAAATCACTCATTCAATCAAAAGGCATTTATTAAGTATCAGGAGGACAGCCAGGTGGCACAGTGGATAGAGTACTGGGCCTGAAATCAGGAATACACATCTTCATGAGTTCAAATCCAGTCTCAGATATTTACTAGCTGTGTGACCCTGGGCAAATCATTTACCAATGTTGACCTCAGTTTCTTCATCTGTAAAATGAGAAGTAAATGGCAAACATTCCAGTATCTTTGCCAAAAAAAATCGAAAATGGTGTCATGAAGAGTTGAATATGACTGAAATGTGCCAGATACTGTAGTAGTCACTGGGGATACAAGGACAAGTTCCTGACTTCAAAGAGCTTATATTTTACAGGAGGAGACAACATGGATGCCATATATTCATATGAAACACATGAGAAATGTAGAATCCACATTTTAGAGCTAGAATGGACTTATTTAATAAAAATTACTTAAAAATTAAAAGTTAATAAAAGGGATTTATTTTCATTGTACATTTTTGAACCAAAATGAAGAAACTCTGTCTCTCAGTGGAAGCAGTAAACTTTACAACTCAGATACTCAGGAGTTAACTTTAAATGTTCCAACATAACATTTTCGGTAACACCTGTTACATTATAGGGACTCTACAAAATCACCATCAGTCCATTCTTCCTCCTCCAGATTAGATTTCTTCAAGATCTACTCATCATCTTCATAAGCTTTCCTCTTCTTTACATTTATATTAAATGCTAGTTCAGCAGTGTGACACTTCTGTCTCTAATTTATGTTTTAAGGTAGCAACTTCCTCAGGCCCTGATGATTCATACTTCTTTACTAAGGTTTTTGTGCATTTCATTGTATCTAATAACTGTGACACATAGTGGGATTCTCTTTTAGCATGACTTTCTGGTAATAACATTGCATGTTAATTCCAGCCCTGGAGGCGCTGGATAAAATGGTTGAGCAATCTGTGAAAGTGTACATAAAAGGTAAGCATCTGTCAAAGCAATTCTATTTAAAGTCTTCAGCTGTTTTCCTTAAAACAAGTGGGTTCTCTAGTACTGGATAATGAGTCTACAAATCAATGAGAAAACTCTCAAATGGATGGTAGGGATTGTGAACAATAAGGTGGAAATTAAGTAGCTGAGTAAGTAAGTTCATATTCCAAAATTTGTTCAAGTGCCTTTTCCTGTCTGAAAGGACTCTCCCAAAGATTTCCAACAAACTGTGCAGTGGATACATGAAATTCATCTACTTTGGGTGCCAAAAATGCACAAGTAAGCTTTATTCTCTGAGGGTCCATCACTGAGTTACGAGGCAAAAACATTTGAAGTACATACATGAGACTTTGGCATTTTAGGCTTAAATGTGGAGCAGGAACCCAACAGTCTTTTCTCATATATGCAGATTATTGGTTCTTTACGAGGATAAAGAAAGACTGAGTCCTTTGCCAGAAACTTCCAAGTCCCACTACTTTTCACTAGAACTTGAGTTTGGCATTTGTTCCCCAGTTTGAGAATATCCAGTGCTGCTTCTGCCTAAGGTTGTGTTATATCCTGGGTAGCAGAAGTGGGTGAGCAGGCCAGGAGGGTCAGGCAGAAGACCCCCATGCACTTCTGGCCTGCCCTTTCACACAGTTTACATTCTAATGGGGAGAATGACATGACTTGCATTTGACTTTGTTTTGAGTAAGGAAGGTTTGTGCAGGTCACCAGCCTCACTTCTCCTCCAGAGACATCTGAATCCAGTGACCAGATATTCATCAGGATGATTGGAGATGACCCAGAGTGAGGCAATTGGGGTTAAGTGACTTACCCAAGGTCACACAGCTAGTGAGTATCAAGTGCCTGAGGTCCTCAGGCACTTTGAACTCAGGTCCTCCTGACTCCCACACTGGTGCTCTATCCACTGCACCACCTAATTGTCCAATGGGGAGAATAAAATACATCCAAGTAACCTGAAAGCTGAGAGGACCAAACGTACCTTGTGCATGAGGACAATGGAGAAAGTCTAGCGTGCAACCTGCAGGGAATGAGTCTGCGCTGGCCAGGGTGCCTTCTTCAGACCATCCCATCAGGGAGAGAGGCCTCAAGGGCAGAGGGTGCTGGGACTGTGTGGGTTCAGATGAAGAATTGGAGAATGGTAAAGGAAGTCCAGCGTACATCCTGGAGAAGAATGCCCACATCTGAACCTTTTCCTCTATGTTTATTTTTTAATCAGTTTTCCAAGAAACTAACTTTAGAAGAAAAAAAAAGTCACCTTTTCTAATAAAATATTTGTGCACTTTTTACTTCTCTTGGTCCTCTTTGACCTTACTGGTTCCTCCCCTTATTTCCTATGTTAAAGGATAAGGTTCAGGTCCAGGGTCATAACTAGGCTAGAAACAAATGAGATTCTGTCTTCTGGTGGCCAAAGTTTGGTTGTGGGTGAAGGGGAGGGCTCCATTTCTTCCTGTAGTAACTCCTGTTGCCATGTTTGCCTCATGGTCCTCCACTAACCTGATGCACTGTGAGGCCAACGAATCACCCTTCCATTCCCTCCCTTCTCCTCCCCTCCCCAAACTATCTCTCCTTTCCCTTTTCCTCTCCTCCCCTCACCACCAATTATAGCTGAAGTAGCATCAGGAGAGAGGTGGACACTATTTTCATGCTCTAGGATAGAGTTCTTTTAGCCTGGGGTTTGTGGGGCTTTTATTGTACTATGTTATGAAAATGCTTGTTTCAGTTCATAAGTTAAAAACAAAATACATTTTTAAAAAGTCAATCTTACATATGATTGTATGACAAGGTCAGCAAAAAAGTCTTGATAACTATATTTTAATATGTGTGGCTTCCTTTGTAACCCTATTTTTAAAAAAACAAGTATTGAACTATATTATTCTGACAGTGGGAGTCATAAACTTTTTTAGACTATCAAAGAAGTCCATGACACAAAAACGGGTAAGAACACTTCTAAAGAACAAGAGAGGGTAAGTGCAAAGGAAAGGATCATCCTCCCCAGGGTTCCATCCCTCAACCTCTTGAGGACAAGAGCTAGACTAGGAAGCTCTCTCCCGGTGTGAATAAACCCCTGCTCTGACCCTTGTTTGTGTCCTCCCCACCCATCCCCACCCTCCACCGTCCAAATATTTGCCCCAGGTGAAAATGTCTCTAGTTCAACATCTATTGCTATTTCTTTACCATACCACTAAATTAAATTGCTTGTTTGCACTTCAGATTTTTTCTCATTTATCTTGCAGAGCTGAAGGTACATTCCTGTTTTGTGGATTATTTATTGACATATTGTATGTGAATGCGGAAAAAGCCTGTCTCACAATTCCATAGCCAGTCCAGCTGCTATTTGCCTACATGGCCTTTTAGAATATAGTCATTGCTATTTTACATAGGTCATAGGAGTTGGTGAAGTGAGATTAAAAATTTGCTGACCACAATCTCTCAATCACTTTTATGTTTGAGGAAATGGATCCCTGGAAGGATTTCTCTTAGGGGAATGTGAGAAATACCAAAATTACCATAAGCTTTTATTAAACACCTACCCTATCCCAGGTCAGAATGCTAAAATGGGTCTCTGGTCATAAGTTAGATGCCAGTTGAACTCAGAGATCCAAAAGAGGGCAAAGTAGTTCAGTTAAAGTCAAGAAGAATCGAGGAATTTAGAAAAATAGGTGTTAATAGAGGAATTCCAAGAGGTCAAAAGGCAGATCTGAGCTCAGTAGGCCTTGATACTTCCTGGTGTATCCTGAGGAAAAATAGAACTTCATTCCAATTTGCTTGAAAGGACCCAGGCTAAAAGGATTACTTTAAAAAAAAGCCTTGTAGTGATTGCCTCAAAATGCCAAGCTGACTTCTTTTCTGTTATTATAGTTTGACAAAGCATAGCACTTCCAGGAGTGGGAAAATTGAATTGCAGGTAGTCCTAAAGATAACACCTCACTTTAAGATTGTAGAAATGGGCTAACAAAGAAAATGGAAAGAAGCTTCTTTTCTGTTACTATTTTTAAAAATTCACTGTTTACAGATTTCTTTTGTTTATACATCACCCACATACCCAATGTATTTCTTCCCTTCCTTCTCCATCATGTCTTATAACAAAGAATAAAAGAGAAAGAAAAAAATTCAACAAAACTAACCAACACATTGAAAAAATATGACATTCTATGCAGTGCTCCACATTTATAGTTGTCCACCTCGACAACAATTTCATATTTCTTTGTGAGTACCAAGATTGTTTTTTGATCATTTCACAGCATTCAGTTTTGTTTGTTTTATGGTTGCTCTGTCCATTTACACTATGGTAGCCATTTGTGTGTATTTTCCTGGTTCTACTAATTTTACTTGGCATCAGGTCATAGAATCTTCCTGTGCTTCTCTGCGAAACCCCTTTATTAGTGGAGATGAAGACCCTGCACTGTGGGGATGGAGGTGGTAAGAAGTAGGAGGTCAGAGATGAGAGAGCTCCAGGGCTAGTCCTGCTTTGGCACTCTTGGACCACTAGTCTTCTTGAGGACTCAAGCTTCAAGTGGCTTTGGGCTTCTGGCTTCCATCTTCAAGAGGAGAGATGGAATTGGCCAACCACACTTCGGATTGCTGAAGGAAGAGATTCTGGGAAGACATGGAAAAAGCTAGCAGTCTCCAATCTGTTCTCTTTCCCAGCTTCCTACTCTAGAGACCTTAGGGAGCACTCCCCTTGGGTGAGATCTAAGATATTCTCTCTTGATTGAGATTAGTTATCTCAGTCCCAAAGGAAGAGCTCCTTCACTCCATGGTGTCCAGTATATATTTTCCTATGTTTAACTTCTCTGATTTCTACTTTGCTAGGATTTTGATAAATGGGTTTCTTTGCTGTTCTCTATGTGTTTTCACTCTATTAATCACTTCTTACAGCACAGTAATGTTACATTGGCTTCCTGTTCCCTTTGTTTCCATTTCTTTAATACTACAGATATTCAAACATGCCCAACATATATAAATACACATAATATATAAACATATTTATATATTTACCCAAAATATTTATGTTTAACAACTGAATCTCTGGAAAAATAGTGTACTATTGACACACTTTTAAAGATTAATCTGCATTTTAAATTATTTTCTCCGTCACTTCAGCAAAATAATGAATCAAGACCCGATCTGTAGTGTTTGCTAATTTCTGAGGCATAAATGCTTACACTGACAATACAACAATTAACTTTGGGAAATTGGTTAGAACTGGGATTAGGTAATGGGGTAGAGGTCCCAGCCTCAGTGGAACTGCACAATCAGTTACGCATAGCACATACAGGAAAAAAAACTGGGGGGAGGGGCATTTATGTATGATAATGATATTATAATAAACCTCTCAGTGTCCTAAGTTTACTCTAGGTCAGATCATTCCTATTACTGTGTAGGCACTATCTCAGGGGAAGCCCTTTCTATGGTTTGATGGTCGGACGTTCTGATTGGTTAGCTTTTGGGGTCCTGTCTAGTCAAGATGTACAATTAGGTACTGTGGTCCTGTCTTAGGAGAGGTAGATGTTGTGATTGTGATTGAAGGCATGGACACAACTGTATAAATATAAGACTTGAATCTGGGGCAGAGGCTATCATTCCATCACATGGACATGCCTGCTGTTCTAGTGAGAAGTATGAGTTCAGGGACATACCTGTTGTTCTAGTGAGGCAGTGAGGTCTACATGAGGAAGTTGGGCTATTGAGTTGGCAGGGAGGGGTAGTGGCTAGGTAGGGGCAGTGGGCCTGCTGTTCACTGAGGCCTGTGATTGAGCTTGAGAGCCTGTGGTGTGGTTGCAGATGGATTGTATGGCCCAACCAGGACATGCCTGCTGTTCAGTAAGGTCCATAAGGAAGTTAGAATATTGGGGCTGGGGGTAGAATGTACATATTTATAGGAGAGTGAGCTCAAGATTTTGGGGAAACTGCTCTATTGTTACTTCAATTACATGGTGATTTAACTAAAATGTCTTTATTATGAACTATGTTCTATAACTAGGCTGGTAAGAAAGTAAAATGCATCACTGGGGACTTGTGACTTAAGGTTTGAAGAGGATTCTCATTCACAGGGTATCCACATCCTGGGATAGCTAACTGGGGGACATTGAGGGGGATAAGTGTATGCATCCATGCATCTTGTATTTATGCACATAGACACAGATACACGTATGTGTATGTGTGTGTATAAATGTATAGATGAGCAGATAAATTCCTAATTTACTGATTCACTTTTATGTAGCTGAACACAGATGCACAAACTCATACATGCATACACGTGTATGAATGTATGTATGCGTATATAAAAGTTTTAAATTACATATACATATGTGCACATATATGCAATATCATGTGTGTGCTATATGTGAACATATAATATATAACATATGTATGTCCAGAACTCTCATTTTATTTGATGAACTCTTAGCATGAAAACTCTTCCCACTGATGCAGTGAGTGATGGAGCCAGCTCTAACCGACTTCCAAGAGACAGTTATTAAATTTTCAGCTTGAGCATTTACATCTCAGAAATTAGCAAGGGCTACAACTCAGGACTTATTTCATTGCTCTGGTGATTGTCTAGACTTAAAAAAGTCATGGAAAAAATACTTTTCAAAATGCAGATTAAACTTAAAAGAGTTTTCCTGGCAGAGATACTGGAGCTCATTTTACAGATGAGGAAACTGAGGCAGACAGGATTAAGCAACTTACATAGAGCTCATAAGTGTCTGAGGTCAGATATGAACTCAGAAAGAGGAGTCTTTCTCTTGACTGGAGGTACAGCACTCTAGTCACTGTGCTGCCCTGAATGTGACCTAAGGCCTCGTCTGGCTATTCTGCAGACAACAGTTCACATGTTTTAGACCTCAGTTCTGTGCTCAGACTCTAACTTCTAGTTTTCGGCCCTGGGGTCCTCGTCAATTTTCTAGCAGAATCTAGCTCTCATAACTTTTGCAGGAAGAGTTGATTGAGTTATTGTGACCCAATGGCTTGTGATAGAAAACCTGGGCTATGAAGATATCCTGTGTGCTGACCCTGTTGGTTGCAGGCTTAGCAGTCTACTCTATAGTACTGCTATCGACTCAGAAGCAGCTACGTGGTATTGGGGACAGAGCACCAGGGCCTAGAGTAAGGAGTTCAAATCTAGCTTCAGACACTGGTTGGATAAGACACTTAGCTTTGTCTTCATCAGTTTCTTCAAACATAAAATGACAGTAACAATAAATAATAATATCTACCATTTAAGGTTGTTGTGAAATTAAATGCAACAGAATTTGTAAAGTGCTTAGCATAGTTCCTGGCATATATCAAGTACTTAATAAATGTCCAGAGCCTGTTCCCTCAGAACTGGTTAACAATCACCACTCACATCAAATGAGCCTTCTTTTTTTCAGAGCAGAGACTGTGAGGGCATCAGAATCCTAAATCTGCCCAGAATGGGTCTGCAAACACTCTAATAAATAACTTCCTCTTGGTTCCTGAATCCCCCCAGGCCAATAAAGTTAATCAAAAAGTTCTAATGCAGAACATGTATTTCTTGAATTCTGGGAAGAAAGTTTCCAACCCCCTTGTTCAGAATTAGCATTTGATTGTTGTAAGTACAGTGGGACAAACTAGAGATGGGTTGATTTAGAGCTGGAAAAGACATCAGACGTCTAATCCAATTCTTTCGTTTTAAAGATGAAGACCTGAGGATCAGAGAAATTCAGTGGTTTACTCAAGGTCACACAGGTAGTAACTAGCAAGGATGGGTTTTGAACCTAGATTATCTGATTCCAAATATATTGGGCAGAGAATTTACAAGCTGTTTACTACTAGGAGGTGGTACAGAGGATAGAGCCCTGGGCCTGGAGTCAGGAAGACCCGAGGTCATATTCAGCCTCAGACACTCACTAGCTATGTGACCTTAGATGAGTCATTTAACCTCTGCCTGCCTCTATTTCTTCAACTGTAAAATTCAGATAATTATATAGTCTACTTTTCAGGGTTGTTGTAAGGGGCAGAGATTTGTTTAGCCCAGCGCCTGACAAAGAATAAATGCTATATATAAGCTATTTATTATTTTTACTACTTGCTAAGCATCTTTAGCTGAATCAAATGTCTCCAAAATATGCATCCTTTTTATCATTCTTCGTGGCCTTTTGTGATTTAATGTGAACTTGGCATTGACTCAAAGATAGTGCATCACCTTTGGGTACCACCATGCACTTAAAAAACCTTTGCTTTCTATTGTGTTTGTTTTTAAGTGATAGTGTGGGGGTTTGTTATTATTGTTAAGATGGAAATCACTTTAAACAAAGATATTTCTTTTGCCTTAGTTTCTTATCTGCATACCATGTGTCCCATCTTTACTAACAAGAGATGTTTCACAAAAGGCCTCCAATAAAGCATTATCATATCATAAAACTGATTCTTAGAAGAACTCAAAGCTTGGGCAGGTCCTAACCAAGTTGGCAAGACTTAGCATAAGACACTGGTAATAGACTATGTGTCTGCTATCTATGGGCGAGCCTACCTAAGTGAGAAGAAGTAAGGATATCAGAAAGTTGGCCACTGGTTGATGAACATTTTTGGGCTCAAGAAATCATGAACATATCTTCTAAATTGTGTAGGGTTTTCATTGGCAAAAAAAAAAAAATACTCATTCCCAGAAGAGGAGATACCCATGTCCAGAAGAGGACAGGTTCCTAAATTATTGATGAAAATATTTTACTTGCACAGCCCAGGTTGGCATCATTAACAGTTATATTATGGGGGGAGGGGTATCAAGGCTTAAGCTGTTTGCTGCCCTACCTACCTACTCCTAGAGGTAGCAGCCACAGTCAGTGCATTATTTCCAATCTTAACTTTTCCATGGTGAAAACAGCTATTATTATACTAGATTATGTTATGTTATCATATTACATTATATTACCTAAATTGAGGCAGCCCCTACATATGCACAAAACATGCTTATGTTTTCCCTTTTTGTTTTGGCAAACTTACCGATTGCTGAGAACTAATTCATTCAGCTATAATCAGTGGCCCTGAGGGTGAACATGATCATGAGGAAGAGAGATCAATTTTGCTCTGGCCTAGTGCTCTGTCAGCCACTGACATGTCTTGAGTCTTCTGCTTGATTTGTACCCTGCATCTGCTGTCACCCTTTGCTTTATTTCATTCAGGGTTCGTGTCTACTTACTTTCAAAAAGGATTTAAGGCAGCTTAGCAGAGTAAACACAACATAAGACAAGAAAATTTTAAACAAAACAAAAATGCTCAGAATAAAAAACTGTTCAAAGGGACAAAAAAATTGGTTCCTTGGATCCAGTTAGAT
Source organism: Potorous gilbertii (assembly GCA_028658325.1). Classification (NCBI taxonomy): domain Eukaryota; kingdom Metazoa; phylum Chordata; class Mammalia; order Diprotodontia; family Potoroidae; genus Potorous; species Potorous gilbertii. The sequence goes on along the minus strand of CM053770.1, from coordinate 362,609,479 downwards.
ATGAGAGAAATGATTATTTCTCTATCATATTAATAACTAATTATTGAATTATTAGGACCAGGATTTTTTTCAGATGCCTGTAGGTTGTTCAGTCTCTAAAGGACATTACTAGGAATTAGATTGACTTAACTTTCTTAAAGATCTTGTTCAGATCCCACTCAGTTGGGGAAACCCGCTGTGTTCTATTCAGGTCTGGGTGGAGATAAATTCTTTAATTAAATTCCCTGAGGCAGGGGGTGATTTGGAAGTAAAAAACATGATCAAAATTTCATCCCCTACCTAGCCCCTCATTAGAATAGGCCCACCTCTCATTATATTAGCATTATATCATTAATTGTTAATTGCCACCTTCAAGAATATCCTTTCTTCCAAGGGCATATAAACTTTGAGCCCACCACCATGATTGGTCTTTGGCACTGGAGTCTGTCACTGACCCATTTTAATAAAATATTAATTACCCAGAAATTATGTTTCTCGAACTTTTTAAATATCACAAATATGACTGTTGAGTCCTCAGAACGTGTATTACATACAAGGTATATGAAGGGATGTAGAGTTGGATCTCTTGGTATTTAATGTAAAAAAAGGAAACAAATTTAGGGTTACTATAGCAGGCTGGTTAAACTATGATGGACCACATTATTTTCATAATATGGCTACTATGATTCTTTCTTGGATGTATATAATGATGTTTACTATTTAGGATTTTTGTAACTGCAGCTCACATGCTAGATGATATAGTGGATATAATGCTGGCCATGTTGTTAGGAAGACTTGAGTCCAAAGCCCATCTCCAACACTTACTAGCTATGAGATCCTGGGCTAGTTATTTACCCCTTTCAGACTCAGATGAGTTTCCTCATCCGTAAAATTATAGCATGTATATATAGGTTTCTGTAAAGAACAAGTGATATAATCTAGGTTAAGTATTTTGCAAACCTTAAAGAACTATATAAATGTTAGCTATTATTATTAGAATCCATTTTTTATGGGTATAACTGAGCGTAATTTGAATATCTGCATACAGTATTAGTTGCCTCTTGGCACATCTCACACATGTAAAATACCTTGGTATATGACGTACTGAACAAAAAGCCCTGAGAAAATATTAAACTGCTTATTGTACCTGTAACATACTTTAGAGTCTCAAGACTGGCTCAGGAGGGTTACGGTAAGTCAGAAATTCAGGTCACCAACAAACAATGTGCTATGAGCATTCTTATGACCATCTGTGTGGAGGCATGGGACCCTGGGCTCTACGAAATTGATAGGTAACTGCTTCAAAGAACCTGACCAAGTCTTGAAACAGGCCCTCTGAGAACAGGTCTGACAAATTTATGGTCAGCAATAGAGTGAATTGCTCTCTTTTTCCTCTCCATCACTCTACAATGCTCAAAAGACCCAAAGTATTGGTATGGGAGTAGAGGTAACAAGACCTTGCTTTGATTGCTCAGGGTCAGTCATTGTCCTAGAGTCCTTAAAAATTGAGGAAAACTCATGAAACATAAACTGACATGAAAAAAGTGGAACCTGTATTGCATTTAAAAAAAGGCTGAGGAAAACAGTCTTGATTGCGGTTGCCCCCCAAACTTGCAGCATGCCTTTCGCTAGCCTTCCTGAGACTGTGACAGGCTATATACAATACCAGATGTCTCAAAAGAGCCTTTTGATAAGTGGCAAATCATGGCAATTCATGTTGAGAGTCTCTGATGATTGCTAATATTCTGGGTTGTTGATTAAAAAGGGATCCATATGTTTTAAATAATAGGCACAGAAGAATTAACTTCTTTTGTAAATAAATGTGGGGCATCTGACGTTCCCTCTGGAACCTGTCTGATCCCTATAGAATGCCTAGTTTTAGAGGAGGATATGGAACCCCAGTGGACTTGTAAGGATGTCCCTGATTGATGGTTGATTGGTTTTATCTAACTACTTTGATTACACTTGGAACGCTCACTGTGCAGATGCATGGATGGGGGTGGGCTGGGCTGGGGGGTTATTATCTAATAAAAATAGCTAACTTTTTTTAACTGTATGATAGGCATTGCACTAAGAGGTTTACAGTTATCTCATTTGACCTTCACAACATTCCTGGGAGGTAGGTCCTATGATTAGCCACCCCCATTTTACAGATGAGGAAACTGAGGCAAACAGAGGTGAGGTGACTTGCCCAGAATCACATAGCTAGTAAGTGTCTGAAGCCATATTTGAATTAAGATCTTCTTGACTCCAGGTCCAGTGCTCCATTCACTGTGCCATCTTGAAATGATTATAATGTAAAAACAGAAGATATCAATAGTACTTTAAAAATTAATAAATGGATTTCTTGGATGGTATTTGTTATATTGTCCATGTAAATTTTTAAGTTACTTCAGTAGATCTGTGGTTGTGGATATTCCATCTATTCTTTGCAAACTATTCTTTGCATTTCTTGTCTATGTTCTTTCATAGGACATCTACTCAGGATGTTGGAGTTCTTTCTCTAGATTTTATTTTTAATTAAAAAAGAATGTCTGCAAAATACAACAATTTAAGAACCTCTTGAAGTGAGGAAATCATTAGAGTAGAAATGTTCTAATTTTTTTTTTTAAAGTTTTCAGACTGGATGTAATTTTTTCCATTAATATTTATACCTTACTTCCACAGCTCTTTGGAAGTAGCCCTTTCTAAAGTACATTTTTTCTTGTATGTTTTCATAATATTAGCTCCTTTACAATGTTATGAATCACAGATGGCAAACTCAGTAATCCCTGATGGCAAAAGCTAACATTCTTTTCCAAAAATGAGATGGAGGGAAAGGGAGGGGAGGAAAAAAAATCCTCATCAAAGGGAAGTTATTTGAATGACTAAATGAGATGATAAGAATAACTTTTAAGAACTATTTTCAAAAACATGCTATATAAGGAAAATACATTTTTTGGTTTTGCCCTTTTAAGATGGTATAGTTCAAATTTACAAGTCACAGGCAGGAAAATTATCTAGGCAATTACCTTTTTACTTTCATCTTCACCCATAACCTGCCATTTATACTCTCACATGCATTAGATGCTACGCATCGTGCCATACTCCTCTTTTGGATAGCATATTACTGATTGGAGCTTATTATGGCATACAAGGGTAGTTACTTTGCACTGTGCATCACTTAGAGTACATTTATCTTATTAATGATGTGCTCTTTGATCAGACCTGCATGAAAACCCTGCAGAGTGAGGCTGCAGCAGGGACGGTTGAGGGAAAGGAGATGGGTCGTCCTCTTCAAATGACTGCTCTCCTAGTTAGACATGGGGGCTCTAAAAGGAAATCCATATTTTGATTTGATTTTTAATTTCAATAAAGAAATTCATGGCTAACTTACTGAAATTGATGAGCATGTTTTTTGTTCAGATTGTCCAAAGTGGTATTAGGAAGGCAGGGCACAATTATGTGTTGTGAATTGGGAGACCAGCACATATAAAACAAGGTGCCTGACTCTCCTCCTAGGCTAATAGACAAAGGTTTGACATGTGTATGTAGAAAAGTAGCAACGAGTTGCTTAAATATTTATAATAATTATTTGCCAAATGAAATATGTATTTAGAAAACAATACTGAAGTACAATACAATCTCACACCTAACAGATTATCTAACATGATGGAAAAGTAAAATGACAAATGCTGGAGGGGTTGTGGAACAATAGGTATACACTAATGAATTGTCGGTAGAGTTATGAACTGGTCTAACCATTCTGGAGAACGACTGGGAACTGCCCAAAGGGCTATCAAACTGTACACTTTTTGATCCAGTGATCCCACTACCAAGTCTGTATATCAAAGAGATCACCGAAAATGGAAAATGACCCATATGTGCAAAAATATTTATCGCAACTCCTTTTGTGGTGGCAAAGAATAAGAAATGGAGGGGATTCCCATTAATGGAGAAATGACTGAACAAGTCATGGTATATGATCAGGACAGGATATTATTGCGCTATCAGAAATGATGAACAGGTCGGTTTCAGAAAAATTTAGGAAGATTTATATGATGTGTTGCAAAGTAAAATGAGAATAACTGAACATTGTACATGGTAACATTGAGGTTTAAACCAAGGATGCCCAAACTGTTCTGGTTTCATGATATGTTGCGGTGGAACCATCTCCAAGAATTCAGTCAGACCACCTCTGATCCAAGTACAGGCATTTATTGAGATTGACGCCTCTCAAGAAGCAAGCTAAGGTCCAAGAGGAACCAGCAACTTCAGAGAAAAGAAGATAGATTTTTTAGGATAAAGATGCAATAACATAACACAAAGCATAGAATATAGGAATATGATGAATATTTAAAAGGCAGGAGAAGTTTTTTAAGGGATTGAGTAATGGAGGAGGAGTTCCACCTATGGTTTGGTGGTTAAACATTCTGACCATGCTGCCCTCCAATTGGCTAGCTATTGTGATCCTGTCTGGGCAAGATAAGTAGGTATTGTGGTCTTGTCTTGGGCTAGATGGATGATGTGCTTGTGATTGACTACAAGAACACAACTGTTTCTATGGGAATGAGTCTGGGGGTCATGACTGGGGAGAGGCAGTCTGGGTTCTCACACCTGCTGTATGTGTAAGAACTATGAGTTTCAGGGACACACCTGCTATCCTAGTGAGCAGTGAGGCATATATGAAGAAATTAGGGCATTGTTGGGGTGCAGTGGGGACTAGGTAGGTACAGTGGGCCTATAATGAAGTTAGACTATTGAAGTTGGAGGCAGCTCTATTAGGACTCCATCACTTCCCCCTCAGAAAGCTGGGACTCAAATTGATTTGGGAAAAGGGACAAAGGTCTCAACTTCAGGACCTTTTTCAGGCTGAAAAGAGATGTAGAGTTGTCCCTGTTTAGTGGGTCCCAAGGAGGAGGTTGACTGGAACAAAGGAAAGGTCACATCCAGGGCATAATGGGTGAATATGGACTGGCATCCACCATTTGCTGCTGACTGAAGGTGAATTGGCCAGTAGTCTTGAGAGACAAATCTGACAGGCAAGTTCAATATGCAGGAGAAAGACAGATATACCTAGTAACACGCAGTTGACTAGACCAAGTACTTATTTACTAAATTATATGGGCTGCAGAAAAGAATATAATTTTAGGTTGAATATCTCAGATCTAACAAACATTTTAGTAGCTCAAATGTATGCTGGCCTTGGTATACGGGATAATGTGTTTGTACCTTTGTTTCACAAACTTCTTTTCACTTGATTATGCAGGCAGGCAGATGACAAGCCTGTGTATTAATTGACCCAGTTGTTTGGAATATGGAATTCAGACTGCAAACAACAAGATTTCACATACCTGCATGGCACTCATATCTTTTACCGAACACTTGTTCTAAGTGGAGAAATTTTCAATAAAAGGAAAAAACAGGTACAGATGGCAGATATGACAGGAGAAAACATCCTTAGCTCTGGTTGAATTCAGAAAAGAGTCACTTTAATTTCTTCTCACAGACTCAGGAATAGGCAGGTGGGAACATTTCTTTTCAAAGGAAAACAATGGAGAAACTGAGCCAGGAGGGTCCCATCTTAGATTGAGGCTAAAATTGCCCTCTCAGCTTTTCCCAGAAACAAACTTTCATCTGGAGCAGGATCACATTCTCTCTTTTGTGACATTTCTTAATGCAGACAACTATATCTAAATTCAAACTCAAAATAAAATGATTTGTGGTCCTAAGGGCTTTTACCTCAAATGGCAAGCCTCCCCAGTCAAATCTTAGGGCTACATAGAATTGTTTTTACTCTTATGGAGTTGTAATAAGCAATAAGAATTTACCATGACTCACATACGTAAGAGATTTCCTTTCTCAGGAAGCCAAGTTCATTGTTTAAGAACTTCAAAACCAAAGAACCAAACAAGCTTTTATTTTTTTCCAGAGCTGATGACCTTGCCCACCAGATGGTTTGTGGGGATCTGGCAAGTTTACACATAAGGAGAAACAGATAGGGACCCCCAAAGAAAGGGCTGATGTGCTTATCTACCCTATGATATTCTTCCTCTGGACTGGTGAAAGCTACGGCAACTTTCTGCAGGCCAAGTCCCCAATTTTCAATCCTAATTCAATTTGCTTTGTCTTGACTAATTTTTCTTTTTCCTTACCAGGATGTCTTTTGGGGTCCCCATATTTTCTTTTTTAGGATCCCAGTATATGGTAGCTGCCACATGTGGCCCGTGGTCACCCCCATAAGTCCTACATTGAAGGCGACCTTGGACATCTTCCTAAGAAGGGGAGTAGGGAGTGTCTCTACCCTTGGAGCTGGTATGGGATCAATTTTGGATTTTAGCATGATAACAGTAACCCTAAATAACCTAGTAAACAGTCTTACAGTTTTCATAAGTGAGAGCCAACTTGTTTCAGCTGCAAGACAGGGCTAGCAGAGCTTAACAAAATAACATAATTTGTTTCAACACAACAGCAAACTTCAGATAACATTAATTGCATTTCCAAATCATCACATATAAAATTGCTAGAAGATTGGGCTCACCAAGTATAGAGGCTGGTTGACTGGCTGACTTCTGAACTCATTTTCCCCTCTCCCCACAGTTACAGAGTCTGATTGTGGGGGGTATTTGACATGAGGAGTGAGAAAGAGGGCACTGTCCCTTGTGTGAGAGGGACCAGGGAGTGCCGAGAGGTTGTAGAGTCCAGCACCTGAATTAAAGGTCCAGGGGCCATTGAGGAAGGGGACTTGGTGGATAAGGAGGACCTACAAGCTTCCTGATAGGGGTTGCTCAACTTTGGGGAATTAGGAACAGAAGATCCAGTTCTGGTGGTGTGGACTGTAGACCTAGCCTGGAAAGAGCTGGGACCACGGGGAGGAGAATCCTAGTGGTTCTAAATTTTCACTGTGGCCTGTTCTGGTCAGAGCTGGACCACAGGGAGAAAGCACCATGGCCCTCTCCTCATCAGAGGCAGGACCACAGGGAGAAGAATCTTAGTGATTTTGGGAGACTTTTACTCAAATAAACTTCACTTCTGTACCCATTCTTTAAAATTTCTTTGAAAATGAGAGCTGTGAACCTTCCAGTCAAGGTGTGTGGGACTCTGGAAGAGATCCAGGGGCACCTAGTCCCCTCTTCCCCAGACTGAAGAACTCAAAGTTTCGTCTCTGGGGTGTCTCTTTTTCAGTTCTATGCATTTTCCCAATTTATCTTGGTGCCAAATAGTAACCAGAATGAATTCATTTACCTGGATGTATATTCTAAATGATATTACACAGTTCTCTTTCTGTAACTCCGGGAAGGGTTAAGAGCTAGCCCTGTTCCAAAGTGCAGCTTTGAAACCTGCTTTTCTTTGATCAGTGAAGTGACTCCTTTTCTTTTATATAGGTCTGAGGGGAGAAGTTTCTCCCTTTCCTTTTTTGCCACCTGCAGAACTTGGCCAGAGTCCAAGGAAGTAAAGAGAGATTTTTTTGCCAACAACCTTTCTTTAAGAGACCATAAATCTTTCCAGTCCAGGTACAATTGCTTCTCTTTTTTCCTGGCTGGTTGCATTTTGAATATTACAAGATGGCAGACTCAGAGATTTTTTACACAGATATAGAGCAAATAAATACAAACAGAAAGCAAAGCACAGATAACGAGTAGGATCTATTAATTCTATAGAATGGATTAATCCTATTAATTAATCCTATTTATCCTATAGAATGGGACTAAATGCTAGCAAGCATAAAGAAATCCCCCTAGTAGTCACCTTCAGCTCAGTGGCATCCCACTGAAGGATAAAGAGAAAAAAATTGCAAAATTCCCTAATAGATCATCCTCTATGGAGGGAATTTGCCGCCCAGAGGGCAGTGGACACTAAGGCCCAATAGATCCAGTCAAGCCTTCCTAGGTGTTTGAAGGACTTCCCAACTAAGGGAAGGGAAAAAGATAGGTTTACCTTTGGATTAGAGGGGATCCAATTCAGAGATTCTGCTCCACATGGAGGGGGAGATCAGAGTATGAGACGAGCCCACCCAGTGATGCCAAAAACTTTGAGGTTTCATGATGTGTTGTGGTGGAACCATCTCAAAGAATTCAGTCAGACCACCTCTAATCCAAGTATAGGGATTTATTGAGATTGACATCTCTCAGGAAGTGGGCTAAGTTCCAAGAGGAATCAGCAACTTCAGAGAAAAGGGGATGGATTTTTTTTTTAGGGCAAAGATGCAATTATGTAACAGAAATTCACATAGAATATAGGAATATGATTAATATTAAAAAGGAAGGAGTTTGTTAAGGGATTAGGTAATGGAGAGGGGTCCCATCTATGATTTGGCCATGGTGCCCTCCAATTGATGTTATTATGGTCCTGTCTGGTCAAGATAGATAGGTATTATGGTCCAATCTTGAGCTACATGGATGATGTGATTGTGATTGACAACAAGAATACACCTGTTTCTGCGGGAATGAATCTGTGGGTCATGACTGGGCAGAGGCAGTAGCTGGGTTCCCATGCCTGCTGTTTGTGTGAGAACTATGCATTTCAAGGACACATCTATTGTTCTAGTGAGCAGTGAGGCATGTACAAAGTTAGGATATTGTGTGTGTAGGGGCGGGGGTTAGGTAGGTACAGTGGGTCTGTAATCAAGTTAGACTATTGGGGCTGGGGGTAGCTCTATTAGGACTCCATCAGTAACAGCAGTATTGTAACCAAGGTCAACTGGGGAAGACATAGTTACTATGATCAATAAAATGATCCAAAATAATTCTGAAGGACCCTTGATAAAAAATGCTATGCACCTCCAGAGAGAGAACTAATGAATTCTGAGGACAGATTGAAACAAATTTTTTTAAATCTTGTTTTTTGCCTTTTTTGTGACATAGTTAATAAGGAATTATGTTTTGCATGCCTTCACATGTCTAATGGGTATCATAATGCTTGTCTTCTCAATGCAGGGGTGGAAAAGGGAGAGAATTTAGAACTTAATTTTTTTCTTAATAGCATTTTATTTATTTTTCCCAGTTACACATAAATATCGTTTTCAACATTTACTTTTGTAAAATTTTGATTTCCAAATTTTTGCCTTCCTTTTCTTCCCTCCCTAAGATAGCAAGCAATCTGACATAGGTTTATACATGCACAATCACGTTAAACATACTTCCACATTAGTCATGTTGTGAAAAAAAATCAGAAAAGGAAAAAACCATGAGAAAGAAAAAATAAAAACAACAAAAAAGTGAAAATAGTACACTTAAATCTGCATTGCGACTCCATAGTTCTTTCCCTGGAGTGGATAGTATTTTCCGTCACAAATCTTTTGGAACTGTCTTGGATCACTGTATTGCTAAGAGGAGCTAAGACTATCATAGTTAAACATCATACAATGTTGCTGTTGTTTTGTACAATCTTCTCCTGGTTCTGCTCACTTCACTCTGCATCAGTTCATGTAAGTCTTTCCAGGTTTTTCTGAACTCTGTCTGCTCATCATTTCTTACAGAGCAGTAGTATTTCATTACATTCATACACCATTTGTTCAATCATTCCTCAACTGATGGATGACCTGTCAATTTTCAATTCTTTGCCATCACAAAAAAAAGTTGCTATTAATATTTTTGTAATGTGGGTCCTTTTCCTTTTTATGATCTTTGGGATATAGACCTAGTGGTAGTATTGCTGGATCAAAGAGTAAGCACAGTTTTATAGCCCTTTGCTCATAAGAACTTAAAATTTAAAAAAAGATGCTGAAATAAATTTTTAAAAGAGATACTGTTTTAGCTGTGATCTTTGATATGCTACAAAATGAAAAAATATACTATTTTATTTACATTTATTTTATTTATATAAATTATATAAATCATTTTTAAGACCAGGTAGTTAAAATACCTTATAAAATTCCTTTTTGAATTACCCTGGTATTTTATAAAAACATTGTCTCATTGTCTGTGACTGTTTGTCATTCTCTTTCTCTCTCCCTTTTCCTTCTCCACTCTCCATTTTCAGTCCCCCTTCTCTCATAAAAATTTTCTGGCAGAATGCTTTCATTTGTCAAATGGAAAGCTCAGCCATAGGTTTAAAGAATTAAATAATCCCAAGAAAACAAGCAGCAGTCTACTTGAACTCGAATTGCTCAGTCAGGTGAACACAATGCTTTAAAATAATACTGGCAAAACAATTCATTAAAAAACAATGCAAGAGTCAACAACTGTCTTTAAAAAAAAAGACTCCAATTGAATTTGTAGAGCAGTCCCATGGGATAAACCATTTTCATGAACCTCCCTTGACTGGTGCTCTCTTCTGAGGTTTTCATGCCAAGAAATCAAACTGAATTAACTAAAGCATGGGTAAACAATCATGGAAGAACAGCGAGGGGGTGGGAGTAGAAATCCACCACCAAGAATGAATTTTTAAAACCCTCATTTGCATTGGCAACCCAATTGAGATTTGAATATTGGCCTCCAGCAGGAGATGAGTCTTTCAGAAGGTTCATTTCCTTGCTCTGTAAATGTTTTCTAATCAATCTATTAAAGTGATCTGGATCAGGCATATTGTGTACTTCATAGTACTGGGATCAACAACTTGATTAAGAAGCCAGAGAAGACTCCTCACTTGCTCTCATGTAAAAGTGGCCTCAGTAAGTTGTTGAAATTCACACCCAACTACCAGAAAGATATAGATAGATGAGAACTCAGAAGGGAGCAATTTAATAATGAGGACAAACAATTGATTTTTGAAGGAAGGTTAAAGGTACTACTTGAAGATATATAGTTACATTTGGGTGATCTGTTACTTGGGAGCTATCCCATAAAATATGGGGTTTGAGGGTTCCCAGCAGAATTGGCCTATCTCTGACTTCTCTGAAGGGCTTGCACAAGAGATGCTCTTTAGGCACTCTTATTAGGGCAATCTTTGCCATTCTAGAATTGTACTTGACAGATTCCATGGGGTTTTACCTAACTGGCTATCTCCCTATTGTGTGGGGTCTTTCCAGCCCTTCTCCAAAGAAGAATGACCCTAAAGCATCCATACACTATATCTGAATTTTCAAAAATCAGATTCCCCGCCCCCCCCCCGCCTTTTTTTTTCCCAGACCTCTGATTTCATCAGGACAGAGGATTCCTAAGCAGAATCTTCTTCCACTGGTAACTCAGAATTTAGAATCTTAAAAACGCTGGAGCACTGAAAGGTAAATTATTTATCCATGATTACACAGATCAAATACATCAATGGCAGTTCTTAAACTGGAGGTTCCTAACTTTTTTTTTTGTCATGAATTCCTTTGGCAACTGGATAACTATGGATCCATTCTCGGAATATCTATCAATGAATAAAATAAAATACATAGGATTATAAAGGAAACCTATGAAATTTCCACTGTAAGTGAAAAAAATATATTTTGTTCTTAACACAAGTAAAACCTATAAATAGACCCCTTTGGAATATGTTTCCAGGCTAAGAACCCCTGCCTTAAACCCAGTTCTTCCAGAATGCAAGGTCAAATCTAGGCACACACAATACTCTTGTGACGTTCCTCTAATTGCATTGTACCTCGTGATCTATGTGTGATCTGCAGTGTGACCACTGCAATTTTTTGGTTTGTGGAAATTAAACCTCAAAATTAAGCTCTTCCTCTCTTTAATCTGACTAAAGTTACCAAAGAAACATATTTCAGCAAAATACAAGGAACTTCAAGATTTATCTGTTATAAAATAATCTTTCTTCCTACTTTCCCAAATGGTGTGAAATTCCACAAACAATTGTGTCCTAAAGTATATGTGCAAAGTGGGAAGGTGGGAGGGGGAAATAATGTCTAAATCCAATTCACTTCAGCCAACATTTATTAAGCACCTACTATGTACCAGGCGCTGTGCTGAGTGCTGATACAGAGATTAAAAAATCAAAAACACAACATAATCCCTGCCCTCATCCCTCATGGGGTTTACAGACTAATGAGGGAATGTGATGTGTACATAAATGAGTGTGTAACAAGTGATGAAGGAAAAGGGGAAGAAAACTTTATGTGAAAATCTGGGGAGAGATCCCTTCTAACTGGAAGACTCTGGAGAGGTTTCATGGAAGAGATGGTACCTGGGGCCACTCACCCTGAAGGAAGGGTATACTTTCAAGTCAGAATTGAGGAGGCAATGTGTTTTAGGAATAGGGCACCATCAGTATGAATGCAGAGATGGGAGAATGTGCATGAGTGCATGAGGTCAGGGAGGATCAAGGATTATATCAGGGGATATCTAGTTTACCTGAAATAGAGACTGCATGAAGGGAGAGTGAAATAAGGCTACAAAGGAATGTTGAAGACAGAGTAAGGCCCTTAAAAGCTTGGCTTGGGACTCTGTACTTTACTGTGAGGGAAACATGGAGACATCCTTAAGGTTTTTGAGAAGGGAAGTGACATGGCTGAGATGGACTGGAGGCCAGGAATTGGAAGCACAAAGTCCAGGTTCAAATCTTGCCTCTGACACTTACTAGTCATGGGCAAGTCAATCAATATTTTTGACGTCCAGGTAACTAAGTTACAGATGGGCTGTGAAAGAACTCCCTCCCCCAATCAAATCTAGATTTTTCATATTTGTGATGTAACACGTTCAGAGAACTATATACTAAGAATATCTGGGCACCTGTAGGTAGGATGGATTGGAGAGGAGGGAGACTAGAGGCAGGGAGCTCTTAACAGCATAAAAAAGAGATGATGAAGACCTACAACAGTGGCAGCGTGAGGCTGATAAGAAGGCTGTGGAACAGCTATTACCATGATGCCATCAAGAGGACTTGGTAACTGACTGGATGTGGGGGGAGGGATACAAAAGGGTGAGTGAAAAAATGTCTGCTAGGTTTCGCACTTTGTTGACTGAGGGGATGGTGACGCCAACAACAGAAATGCAGAAGTTAGATGCAGCTGGGTTTAGGATAGGGAGGGAGTAAGAACCCTGAGAGGTTGCTGTGATTATCCTTATTTGATAACTGAGGAAAGTGAGACAGACAGAGGTTACATGACTTGCCCACGGTTACCCAGCTGAGCAGTGTCTGAAGGCTGGATGTGACCTCGGATCTTCCTGACTCCAGCCGTGCTGTACAATCCACCAATGTGACCCAGCAACCTCTCAATCTACTTTTTGGACATATAAGAATTAGACTGTCTGTGAGAAAGCCAGGTGATGTCCAGCAAGGGAGGGACTGGGATTTGTGAGTCATCTGTGAAGAGGTACTGTAGCTACAAGGAGTACATGAGACAACGAAAGGAGGGAATATATAAAGAAGGTTACATGGACAGAGCCCATACTGAGGGGACCTGGGAGGAAGAGTCTCAAAGGAGTTGGAGAAGGAGCAAACAGGAGTACTAGGAGGGATTAGTATCATGGAAGCCAAGGGATATATAGGATACACAGGATACATAGGATGGGACAACTTGCACAAAAGTCAACAAAGAGGTGGTTAAGATTCAGGACTAGCTCACACAATCCCATAATGTAGATCAAATACACATTTTGGGTGAACACTGGAAGAATATTCTATTGTTCCAGTCCTGATACAGAGAAAACACAAATGAATAAGTAACTATTTATTTTAATGCTGGTGCTTAATTAAGAGCTTAATTAGGGGAAATCAGTTTGGGTGGAGTGGCACAAAGAGGTAGAGGAAGACTTTTCTGGACATTCTGAAATGCACAATAATTTTATGGGCTTTAGAAGATAAGAATTTTAAAATTTACAGTTGGAAGAGGACTTAAAATAAGATGATTTTATAGATGAGGAAAAATAAGGTTCAAAGAAGTTTAAGTCACAAGTTATATAGTTAGTTAGAGGCAGGTCCAGTAACAGAACTCAAAATCTCATTCAGTTCCATTCCTCTTCAATTTAGAGTTTTTCAGTCAGGATTGGGAGGATGAGGTATGGTTAGGACCAGTCATCTAGTTACAAAATTTTGTATAACAAATTTAGACTTGACCTTGCCTCTATGAAAACAACGTCCAATGTGATGATATTACACTAAGATAACCTGAAAAAATCCAAGTCACTTCAGCTATTTGACCTCATTACTCAGCATTCAACAAAATCACCCACCCATGGTTACTTCATGTTAGTGAGCTTGCCAGCCCTTTCCTGCACACCTCCCATGGAAGTAGGTAAAGTCTAAAATACTAGTAAGGACAAAGAATTAACTGTTCACACCCTCATGCAGGAAAATTCCCCCCCTGTGAGGTAAGAGATGAATAACAGGTCAAGAACAAAGTAGTTGCACAGTGTTCCTTATAAAATCCATCAGGCAAACTCTCAAAATTTAGAACTTAACTCATTCCTAGTCTGCATTCCCTGTTCCCTTCCTCAATCTCCTACCTCTCCCCTAATGGAACAACCTTTCAAATGCTTTCTCTTCTGGTTGATACCGTCACTCACGTTCTCTACACTCATGTGCCCAAATTTTTTATTTGACTTTGGTTAAAGAAGTGACACCTCCTCTTTTATTGTCATTTATCTTGGGTTATCTTCCTTGGTGTGCAACCAAGCATTTTCATGCAGGTTTATCCAAAATTCTAAATAGCTCTCCCTGAATTCTTCTTAGGTCCTACAGCTTTCAACTAGGGATTGGGACCCTAAGTACCAGTCACCATATATTACCTAGCTTTGTGACCTTGGGTAAATTATTTACTTCAGGCTTCTCGGTGTCTTGGTTTCCTCATCTATAAAATAAAAAGTTGGATCTGACGACTTGTAGGGCCACTTCCAGTTCTAAAGTTATACACAGAGGGACGCTGGCTTTTAGAGCTAGAGGTTCTAACCCTTCTACATTCATCACATTTCCAACAAGGATTAAAAAAATACCTACATATAATTTTATTCTACTTTGTATCAATGTCATATACATAAAAAATCTTGTTTGGATCATTTAATAAGTCATAACATTCCATGGTTTAATACTAATAACAAGAACCTAAGTGATCATTTCCTGAGTTAACAGTGCAATGTAAAATTCAGACTGTATTGCTAAGAAGACATTTTACAGCATAGAAATGTGATCAAAGTGACCATTTACAACATAATGAATCATAAAATACTTATAACAGGGACTTACAGGAGAATAGTGAATTGTTTAAAAGTGATTCTGCAACATTTTTCATCTAGAGCAATAAATACTGTCTCCATGATGAACTGCCCAGATGAGAAGCCAACAGTAGTAGTAAAATCAGTCTAGATGCCAAGATAAAGCCTGACATGATGTTCCTGAAGAAACGGCTATGTATCACTGAAGAAACCCTTTGACTGGCTTTGTGATCACCTTCTATTATGTGGATAAAAAAAGTCTCCTTTTAAAAAAAAAATCCAAGCACTAAGAAAACAGCTACATAAATTTGGCAAGATCCTGCAGGAGTTCTTCACTATGCAGTAAAACTATGGACCTCTTCTTGGGAAAAATTAAGATCCTTCAGCAATCTGAAAGAGAAAACCAAAATGTTTGTTTCTTTAGGGTCATCAGAAAGGAGAAAGGAAAAAGGAAAGTTAATAGTTTACCAGTAACACCAGAACATCATTCCATTAAATAGATGCAGGCTGGCTAAGCACTTAATCTGGACAAAATCATTTTAAAAACTATCCTTAAATTGTTGAAGAGGAAAATAACAAAGACACCTTGGAAATGACTACCCACTCTATAAAATATATATTCAATATGCACACCATGCTAAAGTCAAGAAGAAAAAAAGAGTGTCTGAAAATATTTCAGAAGAGTACTCTTAAAAATATCTGTTCTTCCTTCATTTCTTGTTGTTTAGTCATTTCCATTATGTCCAATTCTTCATGACCTCATTTGGGGTTTTCTTGGCAGGGCTATAGGAGCAGTTTACCATTTCCTTCTTCAGGTCATTTTATACATGAGGAAACTGAGGTCAATGTAACACAGCTAATTAATGTCTGAGGCCAGATTTGAATTCAAAAAGATCAATTTTCCTGACTTCAGGCCTGATTCTCTAACTACTTCACTATCTAACTGCCCTACCCATCCCAATGAAGACTATCTCTACACCCATAGCAAATATAGGGAAAAAAAATTTAACTGCAGCAAACTATCTGCTTTTTTTTTTTAATGCACAGCTTATTTTTATTTTAGAGTATATGGTAATTTCCTATACTCCCCTACTTCTATGGGTCCTCTTTTGAATTTCCTTTGGCTCTCTTCTGAGTATTTTTAAATGTTTCATTAACATCCTTTTCTTTTTATTTTTTTGCATTACTATCAATACCTCTCTTTCTGTCTCTTAACAACTCTTCCTCCTGGACATCCTTCCAACCCCTCCACCCAAATTGCTCCCTAGCAACAACTACAGTCTAGCAAATCAAATGCTCACATTGGCTATGTCTGAAATAATAAGTCTCAGTTTTCAGTTCTAGTTCCATTGTCTTTATGCCAAGAACAATGAATCAACCAATAAGTACTTACAAAGTATCTACTACATGCCAGGCACTGTACCAAGTATTGAGGATACAAATACAAAGAATGAAACAAAATCTATTTGCAAAGCATTTTCATTCTAACAGGGTGAGATAAGCACATAAATAAGTCCATGCGAAATAAATATGAAGAGAATAAACAAAAAAAGTATAATTAAATATAAGAAAAGGTGTGAGGGATAGATATAAGATGATGCCTGAGCTTTCTCAAAGCAAGAAAGGGGTTATATAAGGTAGAGGAGAAGAGGGAATGAATTTCTGGTATAGGAGACAGTCAATACAAAGGCTCTAAGATGAGAGAGAATGAAGCATGCGAAGATCAGTCTGGCTGGATCTGTGGGTCAAGGTACGAAGTAATGTACAATTAGGCTGGTAAGTTAGGCTGGCTGGGGCCAGGTTTTGAAGGATTTTAAAACCTAAAGAAGGGGCAGCCAGGTGGTCCAGGGGATATAGTGCTGGTTTGGAGTCAGAAGGAGCTAAGTGCAAATCTGACCTCAGACACTTACTAGCTATGTGATCCTGAGCAAGTTACTTAACTCTGCCTCAGTTTCCTCATCTGTAAAATGAGCTGGAGAAGGAAATGGGGCAAGTCATACCAATATTTCTGCCAGTATCTCCCACATGGGGTCACAAAGAGTCAGACATGAATGAACAACTACAACAAAAAAGCCAAAGATAGTAGTTCATATTTTATTCTAGTGGAAATAGGGAGCCATTGGAGTTGACTGAGTAGGGAAGTGATATGGTCAGATTTGCATTTTAGGAAAGTCACTTTGTCAGCTACATGGAGGACAGAGGATGGAGTCAGGTATGACTTAAGGCAGTGAGATGAACTAAAGGTCTTTACAGTAATCTAGGCAAGAGATGCTGAGACCTTGAACTAAAGCGGTGGTTGTGCATGAACACAGGAACTGGATGCTCCATCACCAGTCATCTGAAGTTGTGACTAGTCATTACACTAATCAGATGCAACATGTTTTTCAAAGTTTTTCTCTGAGTCCATCCTTTTTTATCATTTCTTATGGTACAAAATATTTTATTATACTCATGTCATAATTTGTTAAGGGATTGAACTGTTAAAAACTGTTAAGTCACATAAGCCTTTGTTTCCATTTCTTGGCATGAAAAAGATTTATTAAGCCCTTATTATGGGTCAAAAACTGTTAAGCAACCAAGATGTAAATAAATGCCAACAAGATCTTCCTTAGACCTCAAGGAGTTTACTTCTAATAGCGAAAAGAACACATAATAGGGTGTGGTAGCAATGGCAATGAATCTATAAATAAATTTCAGTAGGACTATCACCCTTTTACTGGAGTAGCCTAAAAATAAGAAATTAATCTCTCATCAATTCATAAGGTCTTTCCTTTATTTTAAAAACTGTTTTATAGTTGTCTACATAATTTCTATGTGTGAAACAGTAGCTGGACACCCAAATATTTTATATATTTTGCATGTTTTTTCTCCTAAATTTTATTAAATATGGAATAAATCACTTTTAGGCAGGCTGTCCACATCCACTACCAAATCTGCATCTATAATGGAATTCGGTTGCTGATCCAGCACCAACCCTCAGCCTTCTTGTCAGGGGTAATGACATTTTCTGTATTTTTCTCTGTCAGTTTTACCCCAGATAAGCTGCAAAAACCACTCACTCTCCAGACCTCTGGGCCTTGGTCTATCTGTCTCCTGATCATGTCTGCAAAGCATGGCAGGCACTCTCTCAATATATTGGTAAAGGTAATCCTTGAGGTAATGAATACCTTATAGGTAAGGTACCAGTTGAAAATGTCTCCATGCAAAGTGCATGGGCTTCGTGACACGGAAGTTGGGTACATTCTTGTCTACCAGATCCGGGTATAGTGGAATGCAAACAACTTCTTAAGCTACTATTATTTCTCTCCTTAAAAAGGAATTCCTAAGTGGCATCATGGGTAGCAATCTCTCAGCAGCTGCTCTAGCACAGATGAAACTGGGGCTACAAGGTATGTAGATATTTTGAATGGAATTCTTTTTCCGAGGTCCTCCTGATGGGTTATGTTGGCAACATACTAAAAAAAAAAATGACAACTTTTGTGGATTTACTATTTGAAGTTATTAACTATGTCGAGTAATTACCTTGAATCTCTAGGGTTCTCTAAGTATAATCTATAAGAAGGAATAAATATTTCTTCTGTAAAGTATGTCTTGTGAATATTCCCTCTTAGGTGTTACCCTCCTTCTACACCTATCTCTCCTTGGCCCCCACCTGTTTTCCTGTTGGATTTAAGATATATATTTGCACCAAAGAGTGTGTGTGTGTGTGTGTGTGTGTGTGTGTACTATGTGCTAAATATTTTACAAATATTGTCATGGGTGAGGTTCGTGGTATCTTCATTCATCCTAACTCCTCCTCCATGTTTATATGCTTTTCTTCCCACATGCCTCCAACTATGACAAATAATAAGTTGCTCCCATTTCTTGGTCATTTCTTCCATAGTTTATTCCTCTGTCCTTTTACTTTGCTGTCTATATGTATAACGCACAGAGAGGTTTAAATAACTGCTGTAATTTAAAAACAAATGACAAACTCCTGAGTGTAACTGTGAGGATGAATTATCTGCAACAAATCCAAAATCCTGGGTTGATTTCTTGCTATCATCTATCTGATGTCTAGACACCTGAGTTTCCCACTGTTCAGCTAAGGAAATTCAAATTCACTTTAGAACAAGTCAAACAAACTAAAATCAAAACAGCCAATTTGCTTCAGGATGACCATTCTAAAGCCTAACAAATTACTTTTGACAATGCAATGTTTTAAATTACCTGAACTTATGACTATTATTAACAATACCATAAACAAGAACTATAACTTGTATATTCTCACATATTATATATAGTATAGTCAGTTCTAAACAGATATAATATATACAGATGTGTGCATAAACAACCAAATGATTTAGTCAGCCCCGGAAATTCCTGGTGTGCTTCTTCCACTATGGCAAATCACAACCCATATGACTCATAAGATAATACTCCAGAAGGTCTCCTGAGGCACACAGAATGGCTCACAGGACTTTTAAGTGTCAGAAGCAGGGTTTGAAAGCGAGTCTTTCCTACTGCTAAACCTAACCCTAGTTATCATCCCAGGGGATTTTTCACCATTTTTTATGTCATGGACCCACCCATATGACAATCGCATGAAGACTATGGACTTCTCAGAATAATATGTGTTTTTAATTCATAATTGAAGGAAATATCAAATTTCAGATGGAGGTTAGTGAGAAAATGTAGTATTTTTCCCATTTAAGATCACAGACCTCCTGAAATCTATTGAAAGGGGTCCATGGACTACATCTTAACACTCCCACCATATCATTAGCAATGAAATAAACCTAATGCCTGCTGAGATGCTTTCTCCCCAATAACTTATTTTAAGAGCATCATTAATCACAGATTGCACTGCATAAGTTGTAGCTTGGATTTGAAAAAGCATAGAATATAAACAACTGTTTGAAGGAATAGCTTTACTTATTTTTCAACTAACATCAATTCAAGAGGGAATATTCTAAAATTAGTCAAACCAAATATGAAATGAAAACTTTTTCACAAGCCTCTATATGCAGAAACTTACTTTTTTTAGACTAAAAAGGAAAAGAAACTTGGTGACAAGAATTAGAAAAAGAGCTTTCTCCTACTAGTTTCCATCTTTTTAGAAACTGAACCATAAAGTAAAATAGTTAAGAGGGAACACTACTTAGAAAATTTATTTTTGGTCATGTAACAAAAAACAAATCTAACTTTGTGTGGCATGTGGTAATGAGGTCAAAAGGTACACTTAGTTTTGGAACATTTCTCTTAAACTATTCATAAATTTTGAATGACAGATCTGTTTGTCTGAATATTGCTAAGCACTATTATAAAATGGAATCAGACAAGAATCATTTTCGAATAGTCTCTTATGCTGTCCACTACTATCAACTCTTGATTACTCATGTATTGATTAGTTCTGTGTACAGGGGAAAATTCATGTTCTTGTTCCTCCTTTCCTCCTAATGCCTGGCTTTCAGCCACTTTATTGTTTATTGGTACTTGCTCCACTTGACAGTGAAGAGAAGGGGAAAGCATTAAACTATAAATCAGCCTTGTGTTCCTTGTTGACATTTCTGTTAAAAAGTGTAGTAAGAGGCTGAAACTAAATGGCTAAAATGGAATTTGTGAATTCATCTATATTCCTCTGCCCTTCCAGCAGCATGAATAATTGGGAGCTGGCTATATCGTCTTTTCACAGCAAATAATACACTTCTTTCTCCTTCCAACTCTACAACTAATAATAACACTAGCTAACATTTATACAACTTCAGGTTCATGAAGGTCCTCACATATATTCTTATTTAATCTAATTTAATTCTCCTATTATTATCCACATTTTACAGACAAGATCAAGGCTCCAAGAGGTTAAGTGACTTACACAAGGTCACATACCTGGTAAGTACCCAAGGAAAAAATCAAATTCAAGCCTTTTGGATTCTAGCTTCAGCACCCTATTCCCCCTGCCAGAGGTGTCATTTTAATCAGGCATCATGGCCTGCAACATTCCTAAACTTGGCCCAAACCAGCTTAAAATGTAATTGGGAAATATTTAACAAAATAAATTAAACTACAATAGAATAAAGTTTTAATATGTGGTTTTCTAAGTCAATATACACCCATAGGGAACCTTATATATAACTCAGTGGCCCCAACACCTCACCCTAAGTTTGTTTCTATTTGAGTTGATAGTGCTACACTAAATTATCCAACTACCTCTTAATTGCAACGGTATGACATAAACATTAATTTTATTTTTTTATAGTTAGCAATTCATTTTTTGGTATTCATATTTACCTGATTCCTTGTTCTGTGAATGGTGCTGGCCCACAAACGCAGATGAGGACTCTAGAGTCTTCTAAGCTTCTTTTTATAAACTCAGAAAGAAAAGGTAATGAAATTCTTCCCTGTTTGCCTGTCCATTCACAGGTGGGCTCCGAGAGGATAAATTCAACTTCAAATCTGCAAAAAGGGCACAATTTTTAAAAAAGTTATACAATGTTCCTAAATATATATTGGTTCAAATCAACACACATTTATTACGTGTCTCCTATGTGACAGGCACTGTGTGAAGTGTTGGGGGCATAAACAAAAAAAATCTCTGCCCTCAAGGAAATTATATTGTGTGGTGTACAGGTTGTATGCAGATGAGTATATACAACATAAAATACTGTTAACCTAAAACAGTTAGAGATGGTATATGTCAAATAACAGCCCCTATATTTATGTAATTCTTGCCAAAAATTGTCTCAAGTGATATCCACAGCCACCTAGTACCATAATTAGGACTTGGGGAGATGAAGAAACTTGCTTAAGGCCACAAAGCTAATCACTGAAAAAGCCAGGACTCAAAAAACCCAGGTTTTTGAGTTCAAAATCTTACAATAAGCAAATCACTGTTTTCCTTAGCTTTCTGCATTATTTCTATAGTATAACTTTCCTTTTCTCAAAATAATTTTTATTTTTTGGCAGAATAGGAAGTTTAGAATGGTTCCCAAAGAATATATTATGCCATTGAACAGATACTCAAAATTCCAAATCCAAGTTTACTGAGCATTACATTTTGTGAATGCTAAGTAGAAATATTTTGGCTTTTTCTCTAACTCCATCAGAAAACTGGTTTCAAGTTAATTCAGAACTCATATTTCTATTAACATAACAAACTACAAAATGTGAGCATAAGGGGTGACATTGTTAAAATGAAAAAAATAATGGAGACAATTCACAATAATGCCACTAAATACTCAACTATAAAAAAGCTAATTTTCTCAGAGGCACACTGACCTGTTACTTGAATTGCTAGTCAGTAACATAAGAATTTAAGGTATCAAGTTATGCCTTCATTCTTTTGATCCATTTCAGGAAAAAAAAATCATTAGTATCACCACCATGTTCATTTCAACAGCAATGAATCAAATCTGTTTCTAAATGTCTCAATGCTGATGAGCAGCAGCAGTTGCCTTTCTCAATGTTCCAAATGCCCAGGGAATTGGTTAGACTTTGGTGAGCAAGAAATACATGTCCCTGAAAGGGTGATGCTTCCAGCAAGATGTCCAATTTCATATCAGCCATTCCTATTTAACTTTTAGAAATTTTAACAAAACTAATTCATCTTATCTTTCTTGCTACAGCAACTCATTCAGAAAGACCAGGACTCAAAGTTAATTCAAGCTACTCAACAGCATAATCAATACCTCTTAAAATCTGCCACTTCTATACAGAGAATGATAGATGCTTCCTCACATGAAGCAACAGTTGGAGTTAGAGACAATAAAGCAAAGTCAATATGGCAGAGTAAGCTCTCCCCCAAAGCCTTCCAAACACCTATAAAAATGACTCTAAACAAATTATAGAGCTATAGAACCCACAAAATGACAGACTGAAACAAATCTCCAGTCAAGACAACTTGGAAAGTCAACAGAAAAGGTCTTTTGCAGTAGGAAGGATAAGGAGCACACTCTGCAATGGGCTGCACCCAGCACAGACTTGCTAGAAGGAGGCCTCAGGGAACTGAATCATTGGCAGCTGTGGCAGTTTCCAAACTTCTCAACCCAAAAATGTCAAAAAAGTCAATGGGAAAACTCTGTGGGACCTGGGTTAAAGAGGAACATTTAGTGTGGCTAGGTCTGCCTGGCCCCAGCCCCAGGGAGGCAGGGGGAGGGGTGGGTGCAGCAGCCTCTTTCAGAGCTCTGGGCCCACAGACAGTGGGACATTAAGCAGCTGATATAAAATCCCTAAAGCCTGAGACAGCACACCCACTCCCACTCCCACTGGAAGCAGAGTTCTACCTTGACAAAGAGTTAGAAAGTCAATTGTTTGGCTGGGAAGATGAATAAACATCATAAAAGAACTGACTACAGAATCTTACTTTGGTGACAAGATCAGGTCATACAACCAGAAAAGGATAGCAGAGTCAAAGCTAATACATCAAAAACCTCCAAGAGAAATATGAATTGGTTGCAGGCCAAGAGAAATATGAATTGGTTGCAGGTGATGGAGGAGCTCAAAAAGGATTTTGAAAATCAAGTAAGAGAAGTAGAGGAAAAATTGGGAAGAGAAATGAGAATGATGCAAGAAAATCATGAAAAAGGAGTGAAAAAGGAGATAAATATTAATTAAGCACCGTCAAGTGCCAGGAAATGAGCTAGGCAAGGGGATTCTAAGGCAAAAATGAACAGCCTCTTCACTCAGGAGTTTATATTCTACAGAAGGTGACACACAGAAAAAAAATCTCTCTATACATATGTATATGGATATATATGTGTACTATATGTGCATATATAAATGTGTAGGTATACATGTATGTGTGTATACATAGATATGTGTAAGTATAGCTATATCTATATTACATACATACAGTTACCCCTTCCACATTTTGACTTTCCCCATCAGAGTTTCAATAATTGCAGGTTGACAAAAGAAATTAAATAGGATTTTTTCAGGAGTTTTGTGAAACCCACAGACATGTAAAGGCCAGCACATGACAAAGAAAAAGTTGAGAAACTCAGAAATACATAAAATATATGTAGTACTGTATAATAGTAATACCCTATAAAGGAAAAGGAAAAAATTCAGACTTCTTCTCTGTTACAAAGAGGACCAAAACATTTTACACAGATTTTCCATATCACAGGTTACTGTGTCCCTAACCCCCACAATATGGAAGGGATAACTGTATGTGATTTTTGGAAGCAGGGAGAAGTACATGCAGATAGGGAGATTGGGAGAGACCTTATACAGCAGCATCTGATCTGAACTCTAAAGGAAGGTAGGGATTCTTATTGCTTCTTTTTAAGAAGTAGTAGTAGAAAGGGAGTATATTTCAGGCATGAAGTATAACAAAAAGCTGTACCATAGTTGTATTACCAGATTGTAATACTAGGCTGTATTGGGGTAGTTAGGTGGTGCAGAAGATAGAGCACCACTGCAGGAGTCAGGAGGACCTAAGTTCAAATCTCACCTCAGACACTCGACACTCACTAGCTGTGTGACTTCGGGCAAGTCACTTAACACCAATTGCCTCATCCTGGGTCATCTCCAGTCATCCTGATGAATATCTGGTCACTGGATCCAGATGGCTCTGGAGAAGTGAGGCTGGTGACCGACCTGCACAGCTCTCCCTCACTCAAAACAAAGTCAAGTGCAAGTCATGTCATCATTTCTCTAATGGCATGGTCTTCTTCGGCAACAAAGGATGAACACATTAGGCTGTACCTAGGCAAAGGTATGGGGAAGGGAGACAGAAGGTAACATGTAAAGAAAAAAACAAGAAGGGAGGCAGAGCCAAGATGGTGGAGTAGAAATAGACACATACTATAGCTCTTCCCCACAGCCCATAAAATACCTGTAAAAAATGACTCAACAAATTGTTGAGCAGCAGAAGCCACAGAATGACAGAGTGAAAGAGATCTCCAGCCAAAGGTAACCTGGAAGGACAACAGGAAAGGTCTATGCCACAGGATGCCAAGTGGATACACAGGAGGAACAGGACTGGATCAGGCCTCCAGGGCAGAATCTCCAGCAGGGAGGGTTTCAGATCACACAATCCACAAGCACCAAAGAAAGCTTCAAAGGTCAGTGAGAGGGCTTTCCCAACTAGGTGAGTGGGGAGCAGGGCCCCCCCCAGCACAGGCCCTAGGCAGCAGTGGGTCAGCATCATTGCATGGCAGTGGCCAATCAGGCTGCAGCCTCCACTGTGGGAGTGGCTCAGCTTAAAGTCCCTGGGGGCAGTGAGCAGCTGATCTGAATCTTGGCCCTAAGCATGGTCCTGGGGTGAGGAGAAGCACTAGGACCCTCTTCTTGACAAAGGATTCAGAAGTCAAGTAACTGGCTGGGAAAATACCCAAAAAAGGGAAAAAAAATAAGACCACAGAAGGTTACTTTCTTAGAGAACAGAAGAACAATGCATACTGTCAGAGGAAGTCAAGAATTCTGCATCCAGTAACTCCAAAATGAATATGCAGTGGGCTCAGGCCATGGAAGAGCTTGAAAAGAGAGTCAACAGCTTGCTAAAGGAGACCCCCCCCCCAAAAAAATGCTGAAGAAAATAATACCTTTAAAAATAGCCTAACTCAATTGGAAAAAGAGGTCCAAAAAGCCAATGAGGAGAAGAAGGCTTTAAAAAGTAGAATCAGTCAAATGGAAAAGAAGGTTCAAAAGCTCACTGAAGAAAATAGTTCTCTCAAAATTAGAATGGAACAGATGGAGGCTAATGATTTTATGAGAAACCAAGAAATCACAAAACAAAACCAAAAGAATGAAAAAATGGAAGATGTGAAATATCTCATTGGAAAAACAACTGACCTGGAAAATAGATCCTGGAGAGACAATTTAAAAATTATGGGAGTACCTGAAAGCCATGATCAAAAAAAGAGCACAGACATTACCTTTCATTTATCAAGGAAAATTGCCCTGATATTCTAGAACCAGAGGGCAAAATAAATATTGAAAGAATCCACCAATCACTTCCTGAAAGAGATCTGAAAAGAGAAACTCCTAGGAATATTATGGCCAAATTTCAGAGTTCCCAGGTCAAGAAGAAAATATTGCAAGCAACTACAAAGAAACAATTCAAGTATTGTGGAAATACAATCAGGATAACATAGGATCTGACAGCTTCTACATTAAGGGATTGAAGGGCTTGGAATAGGATATTCCAGAAGTCAAAGGAACTGGGATTAAAACCAAGAATCACCTACCTAGCAAAACTGAGTATAATACTTCAAGGGGAAAAATGATCATTTGATGATATAGAGGACTTTCAAGAATGCTTGATGAAAAGACCAGAACCAAAGATAAAATTTGATTTTCAAACACAAAATTCAAGAGAAGCACGAAAAGGTATATGGGAAAGAGAAATCATAAAGGACTTTCTAAAGCTGAACTGTTTACATTCCTACATGGAAGATAAATATGTAACTCTTGAGACTTTCCTCAGTATTTGGATAGGTGGAGGGATCACACACACACACATACACACACACACACACACACACACACACACAGACACATAGACAAGAGAGCACAGGGTGAGCAGAATCAGAAGGGATATTTATAAAAAAATAAAATTAGGGGTAAGAGGAATATATTGGGAGGAGAAAGGGAGAAGTGGAATGGGGCATATTATCACTCATAAAAGCGATAAAAATCTTTTTCAATGGAGGAGAAAAGGGAGGAGGTGAGAGGGGAAAAGTGAAGCATACTCTCTTTACATATGGCTTAAGGAGGGAATAACACAAGCTCACTAAATTTGGTATGAAAATTTATCTTACAGTACAGGAAAGTAGGAGAGAAGGAGACAAGTGGAATGAGGGGGATGATAGAAGGGAGGGCAAATGGGGGAAGGGAGTAACTAGAAGTAAACAACACTTTTGAGAAGGGACAAGATCAAACGGAAGAATAGAATAAAGGGAGCTTGGAGCAGGATGGAAGGAAATATAGTTAGCCTTACACAACATGACTATTATGGAAGTCTTTAGCAAAATGATACATATGTAACCTGTAATGAATTGTTTGCCTTCTCAGTAGGGATGGGTGGGAAGGGAGGAAGGGAGAGAAGCTGGAATTCAAAGTACTAGAAACGAATGTTGAGAACTGTTATTGCATATAACTGGGAAATAAGAAATACAGGTAATGGGGTATAGAAATTTATCTTGCCCTACAAAAAAGAGAGAAGATGGGGATAAGGGAAGGGTGGGGTGTGATACAAGGGAGGGCACATTGAGGGAAGGGGTAATCAGAATGCAAGGTGTTATGGGGTGGGGGGAGGGGAGAGATGGGGAGAAAAATTGGAACTCAAAATTTTGTGGAAATGAATATTGTAATCTAAAAATAAGTAAATTAAAAAAAACAAGAAGGCTAGTTTGGCTGAATCAAAGAGTAGATAGAGGGGAATAATATATAAGGCTAGAAAGACAAGTAAGAAAGAGGTTGCAAAAGATTTAAATGCCTGAGGAGTTTGAATTTTAATGGAGAAGTAGTAAAAGGTCACTGAAGTTTACTGAACAGAAAAACGATATAGTCAGATCCATGTTTTAGAAATATCACTTTGGCAACTGAGTGGAGAGGGAACCCTCCCTACATGAGGTAGGGAGCCCAATTACAAGGCCAAAAAACTTTTGGTATATTAACAATAATGTATCTATAAATTCTGTGTTCTGCTTTCCTCATGGCTATGAAACTTGAATGAGCTACAAAACTACAAGAGACTAAACATTAGTATCAGTGTTCCCTAAATTGGATAAGTACCCCAAGTACTTAGACATCTATTATATTTATTATACTTATCTCTGCACGTGAAGCAAGTATCCACAGGCACTTTCTATTCTCAGGGCGCTAATAAAAGGCATATCCTCAAGAACACTCAACAAATAAAAGATGATTATCAAAGTGTTTCTCTTACACATTTTCACGAGAGGTTTTGAGTCCCTGTTGTCAAGGTATTAGGAGACAATTTGTTTTCCAGAGTCAAGGCCCAGCAAGCAAGCTGGGCACTGAGCTTGGCATAACAACAATCCTTTGTGCTCACCCTCTGAATGATCTCAGCCACAGTAAAATCCCAAAATTGCTTCATATAATTATTGTATTGTTTTGACCAGAACCAGGTGTTCTTTGAGCTTGGACAACTTTGCACAAGAACTCACGCTCTGGTCATGAAACCCTGCAATGAATTAAACTTATCTCATTGTAGTTGTTACCCCTTATTGTCAGGGGTTACAGATCACTCTGCAGCCATTGGTAAAGTACTGAGATCTCCCACACTGCCTCAGGCCCCCCCACGAGGAGTGGGTCCCTGGCACATATTCCTAATCTGCCTCCTAACTTGTAAGCTATTTCCCTGACTTTGAAATTAAACTTCTGTTTGATTACTGAATCTCCTGACTCTAGCCTACTCTGTTGCACTGGTCATCCAAAGATAAGAGGCCATTTCCATCTGGTTGACATTAATTGGTGTTAGAAGTGGGATTGGACATGGAGCTGGCCCACTGGACTCTCTAGTGCCAGTGGGAACAGACCAGGCACCTGACTGGAGATTTATTTCCCTAGAGTCCGACCCCACCCTCATCTGGTGAGTCCTCTGCCCTTGCCCCAGCTCCAGTCCTCTGAGCTCCCACCACGGTTGAGCACAGTGTTCTCTGTAAGGAAAACTCCAGGCCCTTCTTGTGACCCAATAGGTTTCAGATCACTCTGGTAAGGATATTTTTTCATGAAATGCACACCTTTCTTAGTTGGCCTTTCTGCGTGTCTTTGCTATTTTTAAACTACAAGCCTATGTAAAATTGCAACTGCTTACCTCCGGCTGTTTTTTTTTTTTAATCGCATGTGTCAGTTAACCGTGCCTCTGGCGAACTGGCTAAAATTAGAACTGCAATTACAGGCTTCATTAGAATTCTCTGCATCTATTGATATTTTGTCATTTTGTCTGTTTGTGTCTTTATAAAATGTAAAATATCTATTACCTTGAAAGATTTAAAATGCAGCCAGTAAAAAAAAACTTCTAAGGGCTGTAGCCAGAGAGTTTAGAACACTGGGAAAGATAATGAACTTTCACAGTTGAAACAATTGTTCTAGGTAAGCAAGACTAACTCCCACTTTAGGCTTTCCGTGGGGGATTAGCTTATAAGAAAACATCTATAAGACATTTTGTTTCTTTTATTTCAGCTTTGGTTATGTTGAAATTACAGAAATAAAGTCAGATAATCAAAGCTTGTGGAACTACTGAAAAACAGCAGATTTTATAGGTTTGGAGATTTATAATTTTTAAGACTGCAGGACAGGACTCCTGAGTCTTTGGGATAATTCTCAGAACAAACTCCCTTCTGTAAAACCTTAGTAAGTTTTGGGGTACCTCTACAGAATATGTTTTAAGGAAAAAATAAGGATTAGATTTTATAAAAGTTTTAAAAGTAAATTGTATGATTAATAGCTTCATTGTTCTAGGGCAATGAAGGAAGGCAGCTAGTTTCAAAGTAATCCCAGAGTGAAGAAAGGAAAAAATAGGTAAATGGTTTGCATCTTATAGCAACTTCCTGTTAATCCTCCCTGGATATTTCTAACCATGAAGAAAGAGAAGAGATTGTTTAAACCAAAGAGACTGTTGTAACTCCCCCATGTCATGAGACTCTCTCCCTGTTAACCCCTCTCATCCCAGATCAGATTCCCAAATCCAGGTGCTGAAAAAAATGGTGGAAAAATGTAGGGAAACTTGAATTATGTCCCAGTTGCAGAAACTTATTAGTTGTGTAATCTTAAGCAAGTTATATTATCTCTGTTCCAGTTTCCTGATCTGTAAAGAGGAAAATAATAATAGTACCCACCTTCCAGGGTTGTTAAGAGGATCAAATGACACAATGATTGTCAAGTGCTTAACACAGTGACTGACATATACTAAGCACTACATTATTTCTTTAACTGAATGTAATTGTTTCTTTAATTGAATGTAATTGTTTCATACCTGATAACTCTAAAGTGGTTTTAAAATGTCAAAGGTAATAAGATCGATGGTTTTTATATCTGATAATTTGGAAATGCAAATGATGTCATCTGAAGTTTTGCTTCATGTTTTAAATACATGACACTGTTTATGTCATTATTGTATTTCTAAATTCTTTTATATTGTGAAATTTGAGGGACCATTGTAACAGAAATGCTATTAGACAAAACATTTTAATCTGGAAGCTGTTAGATTATAAATGGGGCTTTTAAAAGGATATGATAAAAATAGATATTTGAAAACTGTTAAATACCTAATGAGGTATATTTTGTTATAAAGCAGATGATAATAATTTATAATAGCAAATTTTCATTTGAAATTCTTGGTCATTATGAAAGCGTATAGGGTGATTTGAAGATGTAGCTTCAACATATTAATGATGAGTAAACTATCAGATATTTGCTTTATGTCTGAAGTCCCAGAATATGGGTAGTTTTAATTTACAAGTAAAAGATAAATGCAATGATAACTGTTAAGGAAATATCAGGAAAGATGCTCAAGCCCTAAGTTGTGGTTAGCGAGATTTTGTTATTTAAGATAATTCCTGGCACTATAATTTACTATTGTTGTGAGCTTTGAGTATAGGGACAGTCATCTCCATGAGGCCAATAGTAGAAAATAGCATGTAATGCAGTCTGGAAACTGCTAAAGGTGGATGTCTATGCCTGGGAAAAGTTTTGGGGACAACCTTGGCACAGCCTAGGCATAATCCTCCACTATTTCCTTTCTAAAAAGGAAATTTCCCTACCTGGTTAATCCTGAGCCTTGCTTTTAACACCCTGTGACTACATGATTGGCTGTCAGATATGATTCATGCCTGGAATCAAACAGAGCTAAGGGATTTTTTCCCTCTGTTAATGATACTTGACACTGTTACAACTATAACGCTCTTTTTCCTTGTACAATCAACTTTTATAATCAAGAAGTTTTTTAAGTACAATACCAAATCTATTAAATAACAGACTGATATTGGAACATCTCTGAGCTGTTATAATAGGATGCAAGTATGAACATCTTAAAATTTTAACCTATATTTGTGGACAAATGATAATACAGGGATGATACCATCCTCCTAAGGGGGAAATGATTAAACAAAGTAATAAGAAAAAGATGTAATGTAAAAGTTTTCTAATTTAAATGGAATAGTAAATTTTGAGAAAGCAATAAGATTGGACTGTTTCTTGAAGAAATATGTGTGTGCATGTGCATATATATGTATATCTATGTATATAAAATATACACACTATATATGTGTGTATATATATATAAACATATATATATGCATGTATGATTGGTTTCCAAATTTATTTATCATGGAAAGTCAGGCTTTGAGTATGTTTTAGTAATAAATTCTCAATATTGGATTAAGGATTTATTAAGGTTTGAGGAAGTTACACATAAATTGTGCTGATAATGGTAAAGAAAGTGAAATTATCTTCTCATTTTAAAGGTATCTGTCTGATAATCTTAAAGGGCAGAAGGGTTCATTTTGCAGTTGGACCCTCATAAATTCTAAGATTATTAATCAGGTTTAAGTAAGGGCAGAAAAAGGAAATGGTATATAAACTGAAGTTTCAGAATTATCTAGGAACCTCTGCATTTGGAACCACAAAAGCAGAGCCTTTTTTAGAGCTGTCCTGAGAATAAAGCCTGAAAATAAAAAAATTAAGGAAAGATATCTAGCGACCAGAAAACTACATGAGACATCTGAGACTCAAAATGTACTGATTAAATGGACACTGAGCATGGGTGACTAGCATACAAGGAGACTTGAGGTTAGTTAATACTAGTGATAACCACTGTATTGCTTTGATCTTCTGTTTCAAGATACTGAAAAATTTTCTTGATTACCTTGGTGACATGTAAATTTCCGTGCTCAGAATTAGTCTATTGTAAGCCTTCTAAGTAACGTGACCTGACTTAATGTATACAATTATGGGAAACGTAAAAAAACACTATTGCGCTGTCACAAGGCATTTGTCACAATTATGTCTTCTAAGGGTCCCTACCAGATCCTTCTGATAACTCTCATAGCTGTTAAACTCGTGGGTGTGGCCTACTGCATCACCCGAAGAAAGAGCCTGCTCCTGAGTGAACAGCAAAACCTTCCAGAAATCCTGAAGTCCATGTTGTACGAACCCAGAAGCAGATGAGATAACTGTCCCAAGATTCTGGACAAGAGTTTACGTATACTGCTGGCCTAGTTTTTTCTCCTCTTCCCTTTTATCGTATTCCCAACCACCAAAGTCCTGATTCAAGGGTATGTTGGTATTTTTTCCCTCTATGAATCCCTCAAGAATCTGCCTCTAAGAATGACGGCCCCACCCTCCTCTTTTCTGCATGCAAGCAAACAATGGCTAGCAGTGATACTTGGGACACCGGCAATTGGTCACCAAAAGGAACTGATCTCGTGGGAAAAAAAAATACTCACCCTGGCCCAACTGGCCTCTTGATGCATCTTGGCTTATATCCTTTTTTTGGCCAAAAGGAGGAAATGTCAAGGTATTAGGAGACACTCTTTTCCAGAGTCAAGGCCCAACAAGCAAGCTAGGCCCTGAGCTTGGTATAAAAACAATCCTTTATGCATCCTCTGGATGATCTCAGCCACAGCAAAATCCCAGAACTGTTTCAGATAATTATTGTATTGCTTTGACCAGTACCAGATGCTCTTTGACCTTAGACAACTTTGTACAAGAATCTATGTTCTGGTCATGAAGCCCTGCTATGAATCAAACTTACTGTTACCCCTCATTGTCAGGGGGTTACAGCTCACTGTGCAGCTATTGGCAAAGTGTTGGGATCTCCCCACAATGCCTCAGGTCCCCCCACATGGAGCAGGGCTCTGGCACATATTCCTAATCTGCCTCCTTACATGCAAGCTATTTCCTTGACTTTGAAATTAAACTTACATTTGATTCCTGAATCTTCTGCCTCTAAACTATTCTATTGTGCACAGGCTATCCACAAGTTAGAGGATGGCTCCCTCCAGTTGACACAAGCTACAACTATTATGGAGGAAGCAGAGGAAACAACAGGCCATTACGTTACACAATAAAAGGTTACTCATCAGAAAGGTGCTAACCAGTTGTTTTCCATCTCCACAGAGGACAGAAGGAAAAGGTTTTCAAAATGGTAAGAGATTGATACAAAAATATGAGATACTTAGTAAGGGATTTTTAAACTGTGGAACAGACTACCAAAGACTACTGAGCAATGTCCTCTCCCGAAGATTTCTGAAAGAGGGTAACCCAAGCCTGAAATGATTAAAGTGATAATAACAAACCTTCATTTCTGTAACACTTTAAGGATGATAAAGCATTTTTTACACAACTCTTTAAGGAAGATAGCAAAAATAGTATTATTCCTGTTATACAGATAAGAAATCTGAGGCTGAGGAAGATATAATAACTTGCCCACAGTTGGTGACACAGTCGGAATTCAAATATAGGTCTCTAAATTCCAAGTCTAGCACTCCTTCCAACAACCTACAACTGCTGCTATTATTCAAGGGTTATTCAATGGGCAAGAATTACAGTGGGAAGCCTCTTGAATCCCTTCTGACTCAACAATTTTGTGAAATGCTTAGAATTCAGAAGAACTCTTTAAGCATAAGTGGAAAGACCACCTGCTGAAGATGGTAACAGAGGTGATGCGAAAGACTAAGTTACGAGTTGAACTAGATGACTTCCATTTATATATAAACACTGTTAATTCACAAGATGTAAGGTAACATAAAAAATGACAACAAATACTATATAATACTAAGACATATCTATACCAAAAATAAGCTTTCAAAAGTAATCAACACTAAAATGTAATACATCAGCTTTGGTGTGGGAAAGAAAACTCTTGAGATGTAAACACATGTGGTTGCAAAAGAAAATCAAGTAAATAATTCAAAGCAAAATTTTTCTGGAGGTCTGTAATGCAATGAGGTCCTGCATTACTTTTCACTGTTCTCTACTCCACTTCACTCTAGCTATCTTCTACTCTTCAAAATGTCTGGGATTCTGACAAGGTCTGGAATTCAGAAGGCCTGAGTTCCAACCCTGCCTCTGAAACATTTCATCTAATTATGGGTAAATCATGCAAATTCTTCAGTAACCTAGACAATTCTCTAATCTTCTAGTTGATGGTCTGCTTCCATGGAAGGAACTTCCATGCTAAGAAGACCACTTCAATGAAATCACAGATCTTAAAGATATACACTTGGACCTGGAAGGAACCTCTGAGGTCAGGTAGTCCAATCCCTCCATTTTACAGAAGAAACTGAGGCCCAAAGAGGTTAAATATCTTCACCAGTATCACAAAGGGAATAAATAGTTGAGTCAGGATTTGAATCCAGGTCCTCTAAATACAGTGCTCTTTTCATTGTATCATACTGTACCCCCGATGTGGGCTAGAAAAGAAAAATGGAGGAGGTCAAAAGAATCAAATGTTTCCAGTGTAAGTAGTCCCACTACTAAAGCAGATCACATCTTAGGTTCATTAGCTCATCACCTTGAGAAGACTCCCTTGGTGATGGGATTCTCCATACTTAGAAAGGCTACTCTGGATTACAGTCTGTTTCCAGGCCTGAACTAGAAGGCCCAGGGTTACTTCACTGATGAAACTGAATAAGTAAGAATGGATGAAAAAAGAAAATTAGGAAGGCAAATTAAATCCTTCTTTTCTAATAATTTCAACTGGTTAAAGATTATAATAAAGGTAACAATAACATACATAAAATTAAGGAAGTAGAAGACGTTATATAATCAGAGAATTTTAGGGATGGAAAGTACCCTAGAAAATATCTTGTCCAGTAACTTAATTTTCTAGATAAATGTTTACACTCACTGTGAGGTAGGGTGCAATAAGGATAATACTAGCGAAGTGAGGTCTAGGAGAGTGACAGGCTAGTGAGTGACAGAGCTAGCAATAGATCTCAGTCTGACTCCAGGCCTCATACTCTTTCATCTACCTTGCAACCATTAATACAAATTTATAAACAAGCTTGGTCAGGATAAATTATAACAGCCATAATCTTGCTAGTAGTGCCTTTCTTCTGGTGATTAGCTCCCACTCATCCTGTCTATACTTTATTTGTACATAACTGCTTGCTGTTATCTCTTCCATTAGACTGTGAGCTCCTTGAGAGCAAGGACTTGCCTTTTGCCTTTCTTTGCATCCCCAGCTCTCAGCATAGTGCTTGGCACACAGACGTTGCTTAATAAATGTTTACTGACTACTTGCTGTCTTAGAGGTATCCTCTACAAAGTGACAATTATACTCTATTTTACATGCACATAATTCAAAGAATCAGATAATCTCAAGGTTGGAAAGGAACCCAGAGATCCTCTACCCAATCCCTCTCATGCTTGATCAGGGATACCCCTTATAAGAGCTCTGACATACAGTCATCAAAGCAACACCTAACTAGTAAAGTCCACCATTCCACTTCTGGACAAAATTAACTGTGAAGAAGTTCTGCCTTTTATCAAATTGGAATCTGCCTCTTTCAATAATTCATAAAACTTCTTCTGGGGACAATGGAATAAGTCTACTATTAACATAACACAGACCTTAGGGACTGACTCTACAGATGACATTTGACATACTTTATCCTATAAAATACTGAAGAGAATTTGCAAAATCAAAAAGTATGCTAAAAGTTCAGGTGCTTTTATATGCAGTTCATATATAGAGAGGTTATGGTTATAATATAATAAATTATATTTTATATTATATAATGTATTATCTATCTTATATATCTTAATATATTATTTATATATAACATGTCATTAAAATATATAATAATATATTAAATGTAATGTAATAAAGAGACTCAATGGAGACACTCCACTGGATCTGCAAAATGGCAAATGAGAAGAGATGAACTAGATGACTTCTAAGGAACCTTAGTAATCTATAATCTATGATACTATAGGGAAAAAAAAAAACCACAAAAAAAGGCACAATCTCAAAGAAGATCCTGGGAATTTTAGTAGCCTACAAACTCAGTAAGTAAACCGAGTGGTGTGGTTGCCACAACAGCCAATACAGTCTCAGTCTGAAGTAACGCAGGTCTCATACCTAAAAAGAAAGATACAGCATGCCTGTCCCCTGCTCTGATCAGAACATATAAGTTCATAAGTTCCATACAGTTCTAGGGGGCCATATCTTAGTAAGGACACTGAGAAGCTGAACAGTACATACAAGAAGATAGCAAAGGATTTCAAGATAATACTTTCTGAAAAAATAGCAATGGAACTAGTGATGCTTAGCTTAAAAAAGTATGACTATGGGGAGAGGGGGAGAATAATATCTGTCTTCATAATACAGAAGAGATATTAGACTTAGTTTGTTATTTTAACTTAGCCCCAGAAAAAAGAACCAGAAGCAGCTAGTGAAAATTACAGAGGCAGTTCCATGTACAAAATGTTTCCTAACAATTATAGTTATTCCAAAGTCTAATAGGCTGCTTTGGGAGAAACTGGATTTCCTTTCATCTGAGTACTTTAAGAAAAGGCTGGATGTTGTAGAATGGATTCTTGCCAAGGCATAACTTGGACAAGAATGTCACAATTCCTTTCCAACTCTAAGATGCAGTGATGTCACTCATCTGTTAAAAAAAAAAATCTCCCTTGAGTCTCTGTTACCTACAGAGTAATGGTCAAACTCCTTTGCTTGGCATTTAAGGTCTTTCACGATTTGATACCACCCTACCTTTATAGACTTATTACATGTTCTTCTTACTCGAGGAACTCTTCCCTAGCCAAACTGATCTTCCTCTATCTCCCAAATAAGGTCATATTCATATGTATATACATATACATATACACACACATACACACACATGTGAGCACTCTAGTTATCTATGCTTAGAATGAGGTCCCCCTTCCCTCTCTATACACTAACGCCTTTACTCCTCCTTTAAAGTTGAACTTCAGTGACACCTCCTTCAGGAAGCCTTTCTTACTCCTCGCCCTTCTTCTTCCCTTCCCTCATATCCTTAACCATCTTTCCCTTTGGTATTCACACAGAACTTTGTCTTCTACCCCTTGAACGTACTGACCATGCAATAGTGTGTCATTACTATAATTTATGTTTGTTATCTTCTCCTTCAATAGATTATCAGCTCCATGAGGAGTCGTCCGTATTATTTCAACACTGTCTTTTCCCAAATGCCAAGCACACTATTCTGCACAGAACAGGTGCTTAATAAAGGTTTGCTGAATTTGAATTTACAGTGAAAAAGCAAGAGAAGACTATTTTCATAGAAAGAACTGTTGCTATACAAATCTAGGTGTGTTCTGCATAAATGTATTTGAAAATGTACAGTCTGGGGGGAAAATAGATTTGAAAATAAGCTAAAGGCTTTTAGAGGTTAGGCAAGAGACCAAAATATGCAGATATAAGCAATCAATTAGTAACATCAGCTCTAGTCTCCCAAGTATACGGAACTCAGGGAAAAGCTGAAGGAAAACCACAGGAGGTATATCAGGGAGTGTGTAAACACAAGATGGTCTAATTTTTCTTCTGGCTTGAGCCATTCAAACCATATGGTGTAGAAGGCAAACATGTAAAACCAACTTTTCATGTAAAGAAATAGAGAAAGATTGGATAGCTTGTACTGACTACAACTAGCAAAAGAAAGCAGCTAAATGCAGGTAATTAAAGAAGATGGACTTTTACACGCTTTTGGTCCCT
Source organism: Potorous gilbertii (assembly GCA_028658325.1). Taxonomy (NCBI): domain Eukaryota; kingdom Metazoa; phylum Chordata; class Mammalia; order Diprotodontia; family Potoroidae; genus Potorous; species Potorous gilbertii. Next base: position 362,571,835 of record CM053770.1, on the reverse strand, counting down.
TAACTACTCTAAGACCTAAAGCTGGAGATCAGAAAACACAAGACATTAACAAAGAATACCTACCAAATGCAATGCACTGTTAGTATAACACCTAACAAAAAGCAAGTTAGCAGAAATTATTTTACAGAAACAAATCAGAAGGGCTATAAAGGCAGGAACACATTGTAAATAGGACTAGAAAGTAATTCAAAATTATGCTTTTTACAAAATATAATTTTTAAAAATGCTCATGTTCTTTGATTCAAGGATCCCAATACTTATATCTTCAAGAGATCAGAGACAGAAAGGTCTGATGTTCACCAAAGTATTACTAATGATTGGGAAGTGGTTGAATTGAAACATGAAAGTAATGGAATATTATTGTGCTAAAAGAAAAGGTGAATATGAAGAATTTAGAGAAACTTAGAAAAGACTTATATGAAATGATGCAGAATGAAGTAAGCAGAACCAGAAACACAATAGACTTCATGTATAAAATAATGTATAATTCATCGGCAAAGATCCAAAATTGAATGCTTTGTATTTATAAGAACCAAATTTGGCCTTGGAGAAGAATTAAGAAAATATATACATTATAAAAATGGGAAAGGGACCCACATGTACAAAAATATTTATAGCAGCACCCTTTGTGGTAGCCAAGAACTGGAAATCAAGGAGATGCCCATCAACTGGGGAATGGCTTAATAAATTATGGTATATGAATG
>CM053770.1:362554861-362570631 GCA_028658325.1 Potorous gilbertii | reverse complement strand
AATGAATGAATAAAAAAGAAAATATATACTCTGCCCTTCTTTTGCAGAGGTGAAGAACTATGGTTATAGAATATTGTATATATTATTGGTCATGGTTGATGTGTTGGTTGAGTGTTTTTCCCCCCATTACAAAGGATTGCACACTAGGTAGAGGAAGTATTCAGAAATAGGAGGCAAACCATGTAAAACCAACTTTTCATGTAAAGAAATAGAGAAAGATTGAATAGCTTATACTGACTACAACTAGCAAAAGAAAGCAGCTAAATGCAAATAATTAAAGAAGATGAACTTTTACAGTATGTATACGAGGTAGAGGAGTATCCAGAAATGAAAGGGATATAAAAACAAAAGATATTAGTGAAATGCTATTTTAAAAAATTTGCTGTTTCTCTACATTTTTTTCCAATTCAATTGCCTTTAGGGACAAGTCAATTATTTTGACAAGCCAATTATATTTCTCGTTTTTACTGCCCCTTCATGATTTCTACTTCTGTTAGAAATTGTTTATCTCTTGTTTTTACATAACCTACATTACCAATACATCTCTTACCACCCCCTTACTTTTAAAGCAAAGAATAGAAGGGGAAAAATAGTTCATCAAAATTAATCAACATGCTGAGTCTGACAGTATGTACAATGTTTACACCCATAGTCCCCTACTATGAGAAATGAGAAAGATTTTCTCATTTCTTCTTTGAGGTAAAACTTGGTCATTAAAATTAGACAATATTGAGTTTCATCCACTGTTGACTGCTTTTTTTATTCACATTTTTGTATATTGTATATATGGCTTTCCTAATCCGATTTACTTTGCACAACTATCTTCTCCATATGCCACAATTTATTTAGCCATTCCTCAATCAATGAACATCTACTTTGGAAACTGCTAATCTGTATTTATGTGAGTGCATGTATACATGTATGTGTATATGTATGCATGTATGCATATATATACATATGCATGCACACATGCATACATACAAATATATACATACACATATATAGGTATATATGAGACCTTCCTTACTAGCCCATGCTAGTGGAATCACTGGGTCAAAAGGTAAGGGCACTTTGGTAATTTAGTTAAAAATAAAATTCCAAATTTGACCATCTGATTCTATTCGTGCCTGCAGACTTTTTTAAACTATCCATTTGATCAGGAATATTATCCCACTTCTCATCTAACAAACCAACAATCTCTCCTCAAAATCCACTGCAAGTGAAGTTTTTCCAAAACACTTTCTCTTTGGATAAAAAATAAAATGAAGAGAATAAACCTCCCAGCCCAAAGCTCCTACTGGCTTTCTCGGAAGACCTATTCTATCATTTAATGAAAGCACAGACAGCCACAATACAGTCTGCACAAAATCTACAACAGGATAGAAACAAGTGTCACATGGTGAGAATTTGCTCATTATTATAATGTAACAAATGCAGCAAACTTGACATTCAATATTCTTAATGCTGAAAGTTGTCAAAGGAGGTAATATAAGCCCAAAGAATGGCTACCGCAGTACTTTGGTATCAGTGAGCCAATATCACCTTGATAAATTCAGCAGATTCTTTCTAGAAAATATATGTTTATAGCTTTTTTCAATGTCTAACTCAGACTCAGAGTTCCTATTCAATACAGTTAGGCTCAGAATCCACCACCTATTTTTTCAGGCAACCTATGGCCACTGCTTTGGTACCTTCTCTCCTTGTCTGCTAACTGCTCCAACTGGTTCCTCCAAAGGATATCTCCTTCTGTCTTGTTGAAGAACATCAGTTTCACTTTCCTAAAAGCAAATGCTACATTGTATATCAGCATGAACACTTTAAAATGAATTTCAAATTATGCATATGTTCAGTAAAAGGGAGTGAGATGAAAGGTGACCACAGGGACCAAAGTAAAGGGAAATGAAGGTGAAGGAACCAATTCCCTTTAGTAACCAAGCTGAGGCCAGAGGAAGAATGAGGAACAGCTGGGAGGATAATTCAGACATGTTAAGAAGTTTCACTGCAATACTAAAATCAAAGAGAAGTAGTATATACTGTACTGGTCTTACTTGAGCTTCAGAAAATGTATTAATTCAAATTATCAACCTTGTATTTTTTTAAAATTCATAATACATACCTGAGACTGGTTATATTAGTCAAAGCAAAATTCAATATTTTAACCATTGGTGTGAAGCCTGTTCCAGCCGCCAGTAAGAAGAGTTCTTCTAAATCTTGAAGCTGAGATTTTTTAAAGTTACCCTCAGGACTACTCAAAGAAACACAATCTCCTAAACAATAAAATAAATTATCAGAAAAAAGTCAAAGACAGTGGAGGATTCTTATAACATGATGCTAGTGACAGGATTCTCAATTGTATGACAGCCATGTCCTATTAAAATCTGTATAATATAGTTATGTTGCCAAGGAGATGCTTAGACTATCCATATTTCTGACATGTATAATGAAGAGCTGCATAATAATATAACTTTTCTGTATATCCTCTACCATATTACTCATTTTATAAAACCCATGGTTTATAAACTGGCAACAAATAGCTTTAAATAATTCAGGACTGACTGTCAGTCCAGCATGATTATAAGCTTCTCAGTGGCAGGGTCCAGATCTTATCCAACTTATAATCTACTGTGCTGAGGGCCAAATGCAAGGTACATTATTAGATGCACACTAAAAGCTTGCTGAATCAGAAGTAGAGAATACAGAAATGTGATTATAAAACCTCAGGCTAATCGATTCAATGGTTTCAATCTTTCCTCCAGCAAATACTTTAATAGTAGCAACCTGACAAACCTGACTAGTTAACATTTAATTTTCTTTTATTTTTCCTATAGCCAAACTCAAAAAATGAAAACCAAACTTCCTACAATCTGGAGAGGCCACTCTGCAATCTAGGAAGCCCTGAGTTCGGAATGTCCTTTCTGCAAATCATAAAGTATTACTTAAATAAGACAGAATGAGTTCCCCAGAAATATCAAAGTCATACTGATTTAAAACTGCTTAGACTAAGCAAAATGAATTAAATGTTGCCACCTCCTTCCTCAGTAGGGTCAATACTGAAATTTTAGATTCATACTCAGAAAAAAAATAGTCATAAATAATAAAGAAAAAAGCTTAGAGAAAGATAAGAGAATAAGGGCTGAGAAAAGAAGGAAACCTCTAACTCTTTGGAGAATGAACTAATCTAAGCCTCAAAAAAGCAGTAAGAAAATAACAAATACCTATCTGAAGACGATCAAAATGTGGTGAGAAGAGTCCAGTATGATAGATTTTGATCATAACAAAGATGTATTTATTATGAGGATGAAGTGTTTCCTGTGAATCTGAGTGTAAGGACTCTAATACAGGTGTATACGGCTTCACTAATTCTGTACCTGGAAGAAGCCAAAACCAAAGACACACAAGTGCAAAAAATATGCTGGCACAACTATACAGTATATTTAAATGTCTGATATAATCATACTGACATGTTTATTATTATTGGATCACTGCTATTATAACTATGATTTTTTTGATATAGGGTGGCATAACTGAATAATAACAATAAATTTATTTTAATAAGTCTGGTCAATTTCTTTCCCAACAGAGTAATATACTAGCAGACATATGCCAAAATCTGCCTCTGTGGAATGGGGTCACTGGGGCAGCATCCAGTAACCAAAATTATTATATAACCAAACCATGTACAACAGAATCAAATTTCCATGATCCAGTTGAAGCAATGAAAATTACAAAATAATCTTAACCAAGTCATTCCTAAGAACAATATAAGGCCAAAATAAATATATAATTTTATAATACTTGGCTTAATTAGTCTAAAAGAAAAAAGTAAGCATATACATAGTATCTGAGTTGTCAAAATTCTTCTTAGGGTTTCTCTTTAGTTTTTCTGGTTCAACAAAATGCCATCTCTCTATATGTTCAAGTATGCTACAGATATGTGGTAGATTTTCAGGAACATTCTCAACATTAGTAACTGTTAAAAGTAAAGGTAAAAAATACTATTGGGCAAAGCATGGTATTATCTCTCTGGTTTTGATTATAGGCAATTCCGCATAGCCACACTTAATAGGCCCCTTCTATATACAAAATACTATGCTAGGCCATGGTGGAAAACAAAAACATAATCTTTTCCAGCCCAATGCTCTGCACATACTAGGCAGCTAACAAGTCAAGTCTATTGAATTCCATAAGACAAGGTCCCTGTCTACATGGAGTTTACAGTTAGGAAAACACTGCATTGAACATATAGTCTAACACACTGTTGCCCAAAGGTCAACAAAATGTAATGCCAAATATAACAACTGACACTGAGATGGTGCTTTACGCACTTTCTTCATAAAAACCATGTGAGCTAGGCAGAACAAGTACATATTATCCCAATTTTAGATATGAGAAAACAGGCTAAAATTTATTAAGTGAAAACCCAGAGACAAACAACTAAGGTGGCTAGATGGATGAAGGAGCCACTAACTAAGCGCAGATTAATAAAAATTAGGCCTCTTCCATCATGAAAGGTAAAACTGGAGATGGATCACAAAGAAAATCTGTACGTTATTAACGTAGGTAAGGTAATATAGACATTCTCCAAAGCCCAAAGGCACACTTTTTCAAAGAGTAATCACCTAAATTAAGGACAAAAAGGATAGTCATTTCATACAACTAGTAAGAAACCTGCAAAACTTAGGACTAAGTAACAGTGCTGGCAAGAAACATAAGCAACTCAGAAAGGATTTTTTAGAAATCTGGAAATAACAAAACTACAATTGGCTATTTAAGAGAAGTTGGAATATATTTCACATTTAATACTAAAATCAGGGTGGGCTGGGGATCATGAGGATCCTTGAGACCAGGGACTGTATGTAGTGTTCTTTATATCCCCAGCACTTAGTCTACTGCCTGGCACACAGCAGGCACTTAATAAATGTGTACTGACTGATCACACTGTCTAGACATGAAATGGCAGTCTCTTTAGTTCTATTATTAAAGCTACAATATTTCTAACGTGTACAAAAGGATACGGAAGCACATAGTAAGCAAAGTCTTCATCTACTTTTAATATTTAGCCTCTGGCAATCACAGTCTAAGCTTAGCTACCCAGGAAGATATGCTAATATCTTACAAATAAATCACAAAACAAAAAATAATGAATAACCTCATTATATCATTTCATAAAGTTAAACTCTGAAGTATAGTTTTACAAGAAATTATTTTTAAATCATTCCTTTATGTCTCCATGCAACTTACCTGAAACAATTTGCTTGAGGTAAACGTGTTGCCCTATGGGCACCTGAAGATGAGTACCTGGTGGCAGCATCAAGCAGTAAAGTTTGGTATCATGGGTAACATCCACCTTGGAAATCAGCGTACACTTCCTATAGTACAACCCTAGAAAAATGATTCCGTTTTTCCTTATTCTTGAATATATTTAACAAGTTGTCACTCTAAGACTAAGTTGTAGAAAAATTGCTGAATTGTAAAGGGAGTTCCCTAACAATGAAATATCTAGTCTGGACCCTATCCTCTTCTTTCTCCCTTCCTGATCAACCCACTCACCCCCTCCCCCCCTCAAAATGAAGAACAAACACAACTTCAACTATTTCCTAGGAATGGAAAGTCTATAACCATATTGGCTAATTTGGGTTTCTCATTTATCAAAATACCTTGAAAATTCTGTACAGTAAATATTTTTTTTCTCAACATTTTTCCCTGTGATTATTGCTTACTAAAGTCTATTTCTAAATATTTTTGTAATTTTAGAAAATAAAGTAAAAATGTTATCAGTAAGAAACAAATTTCTAATGAAAACTAATTTTAGTTTTACAGTTTAATTTTAAACTTTTTTTAGCAGAACCATAATTAAATTGTACAATTAAAATGACCATGGATATATTATGCATTCTAAAATCCTTTCTTAAGGAACTTTCATAAAATCATTCTGAAACTCACGAATATCTGTTTCTATTGGAATACAGAATTAAAAACAAACTGAAAAAACAAAACAAAATCCTGTTACATAAACTAGCATCCTTTCTCCGTCAAGAGCAAAGAATGCCCTTAGCAGATCTCTTGGATGAACTTACAGGAGGTCATGGACAAGAGTTGCACAGGATAGGGAGGCATGGATAAGTTGTAACCTGCAGCACTGGAGGGAATACCATTATCAAAAAGCTCAGAAATTCATGTGAGTATTTCGGCACATATGAACTTACAACCTAAGTTAGACTGAGGATTCTAATTCCAAATTAAAAAAAAACTCCACAAAATACATGAAAAATTTAAAAATAATCCATTAAGTGGTACATGATCATTCTACAATTTCCTCCAATTTATAGAATTGGTTTAGTGGAAAGCACTTGTTTTCTGTCATAAGATCTCTGTTATAATCCTGGCCCAGTCACCTTATTAGGACTTTTCTGAGCCTTAGCTTCCTTACCTATGAAATAAGGGTATAGGACTATATCACTAGAGTCTCATCTTACCTCTAAATATATATGGTTCTAGCATCTGTTTTTAAAAGAATTATGATTTTTCCCTGACTTGGTAAGATTCCGCCCTAAATTATCAGTAACTGTTTCTTGATTTTGACAATTCTTTACTCCAAGCCTACTTTTAAGAATTAAAAATAATTAACTCTGTTTTGCAAAGCGACTGAACAAAGTTCTGAAATACAAATTATTTTTGAGACAGGAAACTGAAGTGCTTTTAGTCATGTAAACATTTCTCCTATAAGATAAACTCCAACCATTCTGATGTCTCCCTCTCGCATATAGGTGACCCTTAGTTCCTGATGATCAAATCAGCAGAGGGCAAGTTCTGGCAGCTCCTAACCAGATCAAAAAGCTTCAAATAAGGTTCCAGTGATGTACTGGCTTAGTTAAGTGTGAAGAGGCTCAATATCAGGAAGTTCATTACTAGAAAAAGAAATTTTTTTTAACCACATCAACCCATGAAATGTCTTAATAAGGCACAGAAGGCTGCCATCATATGCTCAGGTGTCTAGCACTAATAAAAATCATTGATATTTTCAAATCCTGAAGCAACAAGATGAAGTTCTGCTAAATGCTCACAAACATGAACTACATATTAGCAGAAAAGAGGGGGAGGGGGAAAGGTGCACAACCGGGACTCAAGTTCTAAATGGCTTCTGTGTTAGTTTTTGCTAAAAATAAGACACCTGAAGTGCGTTCCCTTTCCTCAGGAGTACTATTTAATGAATTACTGCTAACATACGACATATACACTTAATGGCCTAAAATTAACTTACACCCAAAGTACTTAACAGAGGCATTAACTTGAGTCAAAGTTGAGTAAGTGTTCCAATGACATTTCTTGACATAAACTTCACTATGAAGGGTACAAATAACACAGCAAGATGAGAGATACGTTGCATAATGTCAGAAGAAAGGATGCTAATGATACAAAAATGTTATTCTGAGATAGTTTACTCCTCAAATCAAAATTCTCTATTTCCAAGGAAACACAAACCTAGTTCCAGAAATCAAGGGCCCATATTGGTTTAAGGGACTTTCCCACAACTATTTAAGCAACAAAATATTAGAGCTAAAAGATGGTATACCATATCGGCATTTGCATTGTAATTACTTGGAGAGAAACTTGAGAGTCATGAAACAAGGAATTTGTGAGAGTGGGGGTGCTCTGGACAGGTTTAAGTTAAGCCCTGAGACTGCTTGTATCAAGGGGCAGTGGCTATATTGGCAAACTGATATGAATGAAGCCTGACTTAACTGATGACTGACTGAAGTGTGCACTTTAGAGAACAGAAGTGATGGTTAAAAAAAATGGAACAGGAATTCCAGTGACTGGTCAGGAACAGTTGACAAACAAGGGCAAATCTGACTTCACAACTATCAATAAAATTTGTTGGACTGAGAACTATGACTGGAACATGGATTTGGATGCACAATGCCTTATTCTGAAGAAACAAAACAGGTAAATTTTTATCTTTTTCGCAAAACAAAACAGGTGGGATGTCACTGTATAATAAGATGGCATACTCATGACAAAACTTAAAAACCAGAGGAGAGAAATATGATGAAGAATATTTGGATGATAGTTAAAAGAATTAGAAGTGGGGGAGGAGCCAAGATGGTGGAGTAGAAAGACTCACATATGCTAGCTCCGAACCCACAGCCCATAATAACCTATAAAAAGAATTCCCAACAAGTTCTGGAACAGTGGAAGCCACGCAGCAATGTTGTGAAGGAGATTTCCATTCCAGAGAGCCCTGAAAAACTAATCCCAAAGGTCTGTCGTGCACCGGACGGGAGCGGAGCCCAGCCCTGCCCTGGCCGCATAGCATGGAGAGGAACAGATCCGAGCAGGCTTCAGGGACAGAATCTCCAGCGGCCGCAAAGGTCCCTCCACCCACAGGCACACAGATCAGTGAGAGAGACGTCTGGACGGGCTGAGAGGGGAGCGGGGTGTCTCCATAACTCAGACCCCTTCGAGAGGCAGCGGCAGAGGCAGCAGGCAGGAGCTGGGGTCCATTACGGAAGGTCTCCACATAAACCCCCTGGGGGAACTGAGCCTGGGAGGTGGCCCTGCCCCAACCTGAGTACCAGAACTTAAGCTCACATTGAATAGCAGCCCCACCTGCTGCTGAAAGCCCTGAGGTTGGGGAGCAGCATTTGAATCTCAGACCCCAAGTACTAGCTGGGCGGATCTGGGGGGGGGGGTGGAGAGAGGAATCTCAGAAGTCAAGTAACTGGCTGGGAAAATGCCCAGAAAAGGGAAAAAAAATAAGACCATAGAAGGTTACTTTCTTGGTGAAAAAATGTTTCCACCCTTCCTCTCTGAAGAGGAAGAACAATGCTTCTTTATGCATCAGGTAAAGACATAGGAGTCAAGGCCTCTGTATCCCAAACATCTGAAATAGATATCCAATGGGCTCAGGCCATGGAAAAGCTCAAAAAGGATTTTGAAAATCAAGTTAGACAGGTGGAGGAAAAACTGGGAAGAGAAATGAGAAAGATGCAAGAAAAGCATGAAAAACAGGTCAATACCTTGATAAAGGAGACCCAAAAAAATGCTAAAGAAAATAACACCTTGAAAAGAACTAGAAGTGATTTTTTTTTTTGGTCACTGGAGTATACCTGGCCTAAAACCACCTGGACAGAAAGAAATATTTAGACGAAAAGTATGGAAACAAATCACAGAGGTATGATATAGTAGGAATGAAAGACTTCAATTATCCAGGCATCTGCTGGAGACTTCTCTCCCTCTGTTCTCCTTCCTCCTTCCTCCTTCCTTACCTTCCCCCACTTTTTCTCCCCCCACACACACACCAAAAAAAAACCCCACTAGAACAGTCAATAGCTTTCTGATGTGACTTAGTAAAAATTACCTTTCAAAAGGCAGAAAAACCATACACTTTAGATCTGGGGAAAGCAGATTTCAGTGGGTTCCAAACAATTATGGGTAGGGTACCATGGACTTTCAGAATAAAGAGAGTGGATATCCCATGCTTTAGGGAAAATCAGCCCAGGAATGACACGAGATGTTTAACAATAAAATTCTTAAGATAGAAAGGGAAACATTTCAATGAGGAATCAAAATGAGACTATCTGAAGAGGCTGATGTAAATGTACAGGGAACTATTCAACCAACTTAGATTTTAAAAAGAAATATGAAGATGGAAGCAAACCCAGGCTGACAGAAGATTAATATGGGTGACAAGGTCCTGTAAAAGCAGTATAAGAAATGCCAAAGTTCAGAATGATCTGAATGAAGTTGGCAAGAAAAACTAAGGACAAAAAGATGTTCAAAGTATCACTGAGAGAACAAAAGGAGGATCAAAGAAGGGTCAGATCTTTTGCTGGAAGTGGATGAAACGATGGTGACTGACAGCAGGGAAATGGCAGAGTTGCCCATTTCTTCTTTTGTTTGCTGATGAATGCTGTTGAAGAATTCAAGTTACCTGGCCAAGATGAACTGCATCCTCTTCCACTGAAAGAAATGGCAGAGGTAAGAGCAGACCCACTGTGAGTGATATCTGAAAGACTACAGAAAAGAGTAACATGGGATTGGAGAAAGGCAAATGCCCCAATTTGCAAAACAGGGAATAGAGTCTGCAAACTAAAGAAAAGTCAGTTACACATTGATTTCTGGGAAATTCTTGAATCATTAATGAGATGCATGATTACAATTTAGAAAGGGAAGCAATGATTATAAAGAACCAACATGGCTTCATTAGGAATAAACTGTGTCAGATTAACAATCTTTCCTTTTCTGATAAGACTAGCAAATAAGGGGAATGCTGTGGATATAGATTTAACTAGATTCAACATTTTGATGGAGAAATATTGATTAGATAATAAAAACAAATGGATTCAGAACAGATTGGGTAGTCAAACTAAAAGAGTAGTTGTTAGTGATTCAGTGTCAACATGACAGGAGGAATCCATTTGATACTGTGATATTAAACGTGGTAATCAATGACTGATAAAAGCACAGAGAGTATACTTATCAGATTTATAGGTGAAAAACCTGGGAAGGACAGCTAAAATTTTGGATGACAGAGTTAGACTCCAAAAAGATCTAAAAAAGTTACAGCATTGGGCTGGATCTCTACTAAGATAAAATTTAACTGGGATAAATGTAAAGTGCTGGTCTTGGATACCAAAAGAAATCAATTCCACAAATATAAGATGGGGAGGCATAGATAGCAGTAGTTCAGAAAAGGGTCTGAAGTTTTAATGGACTGCAAATTCATTGAGTCAGCACTGTGATATGACAGCTAAAATGTTAAAGCAATCTTGGACTGCAAGAGGAGGGTGGGGCATGACTTTTAGAAACAGGGAAATAATATTATCACTGTTTTTTTGTTGCACTCTTTTTGTCAGGTCTCATCTGGAATACTACATTTAATTCTAGACATCAGAGTTTAAGTAAGCCACTGATAAGCTTTAGAGAATGCCAAGAGGGAAACCAGATGAAGAAGTTCAAGTCATACGAGGACAGGTGGAAAAAACAGGGCATATTTAGCCCAGAGAAAAGATGACTTGGTTGGGGTGGGATGGGGTGCAGGGCAAGGGTTAGATTTGTTCCATTTGACTTTAGAGGGCAAAACTAGGTGCAATGGAACGGATGTCATAAAGAAGCCAATTTAGCTTTGATGTCAGGGCAAACTTTCTAACAATGAGAGCTGTTCAGAAGCAGAATGGCTTGAGTAAGGTGTTAGATTCCTTCTCCAAGAAGAAATCCAATGACCAAATGTCGACATATTTTAGTAGGGATTCCTTTAGGACTGAGTTGAACTAAATGGCTCCAATTCATCTCCAATTCTCAAATTCAGTGATTCTGATTCTGTGAGGTTTTCAATAAGAAATTTTCTAGTCCTAATCACCCCCTAAATTCTCCCTGTTTGTCCTTCATTGGTTCCCTTCTATGCTTAAGTAAACTAACCTACAGACAGGAAATTTGCTTTTTAAAAATACAACTGACTTTATTAAGAGTTTCTTTCCTTCAAGGATTTTTTACCTGGATCATTTTACTTACCTAGACAGACCTGGTTCCGTTATGTTTTCATATGAAGTTTTAGAGCACTGAAATCAATTTTTTAAGACTGAAAAATTACAAGATTATCACTACTTTAGAGGGACTGTCTGCTTCTTTACTAGGCACAGTTGGTGTTTAATAAATGCTGACTTGTTGGAATGTCCTTCAAATTACAGTTCAAATTAACTATAGTTCTTTTTCAAAAATGCAGTAAAACTGTTCTTTAAAAAATACGGAAGCTGAAACTATTTGATAGATCTAGCATTTGAAATCAATACACTGATTAGACAGTATGGATGCCAGAATCCCTAAAATCTAATCAAGAGCAGTTAGTTATCAAGCATTTATAAAGAAAGACTAACTAAAATTATGAAAAGCTTTGATCCTAAGGTGGGAAATCTGTGGCCTCAAGATCACATTTTAGGTTCTTGGGTGTGTAGTTTTTTTTTATTGAGTCCAAGTTTTTACAGAATTCTTTTGTTATGGGGATTTGTTCTGTGAAGTTTGGATTTGGTCAAAGGACCCCACAAGAGGACCTAGAGGGCCACCTGTGGCCTTGAGGCTGTAGGCTCCCCAGCCCTGCTAGTCTAAAGTGAAAAGGTGAAGAGAAAAGCTTTAAAAACAAAAGGTTAATACTGTCTTTTCAAAACAAAACAAAATTTTTAAAAGCCTCAAATGAACTTGAATTTGCTGGATAAAGTAAAATACAGCATCTCCCACTCAGCAGGAAGTCAAGACTTTTGGCAACATCAGCTCTTCAGCAAATTTCTTAAGGGGATGAGGAAAATGAATAATTAAAACCGCTGCCACAAAGACCAAGCACTGAAGTTTAAGTGTTTTGCTTTGTAAATAACTGGTTGTTTCTTTTATCAGCTCAAAGAAAATTAGAAACAACAATTTTCTCGGGAGATGGTTAAGGAAGAAGTTGTAGGAACCAAGAACTCTGATGGGTGGAGTGGAGAAGAAAGAACAGGCATTTAAGTATCTATTATGTGCCAAGCACTCTGTTAGGTAACTTATAAGTATTATTTCATTTGATAGAAAGGAAAACTGATAATAAGACAACAAACAGAAAACCTAAAAACATTAAAAACTACGATGGAAACAATCAAAATTGGGACCATTTTTATCTTTATATCTCTGACACGTAGCGCAATATCTGGCACAATTTGGTGCTTAATAAATGTTTATAAGTCCTTGAGGGCATTACTGTTATCCCTTTACATCGAAGGGGTTAAGGGTTTGGTGCCCTCATGATCTGGAAGAGTCACATAAAAATTCTTTAGCCCTCCTTTGGTACTAGAGAAGTCTGAATTATTATAGTAGTAAAAGATAAACTATGTGGATATCATACGATATATGCATTTCTCTGATTTCCTAAACTTTTTCTGTGTTGTCGGCTAGCTTTTGTGTGTCATCCATGCCTTCTAAAAACTCCCCCAAAATTCCCATTTAATTTCTTACACTGACCCATGACATTTCAAATGCATGATGGGGAAAGTCAAAATGTGGAAGGGATAATTGTACTCTATCTTCCTTGAATCATCAATTAAGAGTTAAATGATATCCACATTTACATAGTCTATATTTTGCAGATCTCCACTCTTTAAATTAAAAACATTAAGTGATAAGGAAAATACACTTGTGTGTAACTGATGCCAAAGAAAAAAATGTGTTCATTTTGTATAGGCAGAGTGGACACAGGGCCAGATTTGTCATGGGAAGACCTGAATTCAAGTCCTGTCTGTAATACATATTAACTAGATGACTAAAAACAACTAATTTAACTTCTAAATTCCCCTAGGCAATTTACTAAGGCAATAAATTATCAGATAATGTGTAAAAGATGGAAGTTCCTTTAAGTGATAAAATTATAGGTCAGAACAAAAGCTACGAAGTACAACTATTTAAGTGAAATGAATTATATATTTTCATTAAAAAAAGACTAACATATCAAATATAAAGAAAAACAGAATGATGAAATGAGTACATGGGGTCAAAACTTGAGCCAAGAAGTTTTAAGACCTGCTTCTGACATACACTGGAAGTATAACTCTGGGCAAGTCACTGAATTCTTTTAGTGCTATACACCAGAGGCATCAAACTGGAGGCCAGCATGTTACAAAACTCTAATCTGGGGTCCAAGCAAAAATAAAATGAAACTAGGAATGCTTAATAAAATAAATAAAAATATAATACATAGATAATATTAATTTGAGGTTTTCCAAGTCAATATACCACAGGCAAGGATCCCTTTCTATCTGAGTTCAACACCACTACTTTAGCCAACTCCTTTAGACTCCTAGGACTCTTAAATTTCTGACAAAATGTCAATCTACATGAGTGAAGAGTTTCTATTCTAAGATTTCAAATCACAGGTTTGAATCACTGGGGAAAAAAAGGATAATTATTCCCTACAACTGAGTAATCATAGGGCAGGTAGTAAACTAAAGGATATAAAAATGCAGAGATTCATTATGGAAGCTAAAGGAATGTAAGTATTTCCATTTATAAGCCATCTATTAGAAAAAACAGTATACCAGATTAATAATATGTTTCTGCTCCAGTACAGCTTCTCACGTAAAAATATTTAAATGGATGTCAAAGGAACAAATTCAAATTATGGTACACTGTGTTCTAGTGCTGTCACTGGCACCTAAAGCAAGATATTTAAAAAAATAATTAATCATTCTAGCCTTAAGCTAAAATAACTATGCCTCACCCCTTTACCATCTCTTTCTTATTTATAAGTTGAAATAGTATATAGATCATGGAAATCTACTGAAAATCCAAAGACTTGAACTTAGCCAAGAGCCCCGATTCCAATCCAGTATCCACCAGAGTTAGGAGGCACAGTGGATAGAGCACTGGGCCTAGAATCAAAAAGACCCAAGTTAATATGGCCTAGGCAAATCACTTAATCTCTGTGTGCCTCAGTTTCCTCAATAGCAGGTTTGCTGTGAGACTCAAATGACATAATAACGATAAACTGACTAGCACAGTGGAGGGCTGGAGTAAAAACCACAGAAATGCTAACTATTATTGTTACCCTTCAGTAGTTTTGCTTTAAAGCAGACCTTCCACCCAATGCCACTGTACCAGTAACTCAATTACTGTAAGTCAATTCAACAGGTATTAAGCACCTACTGTGCATCTAACAATTTAGCTCAGATTGGTATAAATATAACCCTAAGGGGTTAGGTCATTATCACCACACCCAGGGTAAAGATCAGATACATTCAAGTAGGAAATCTTGTGGATTCTAGATCCACATTATTTCTCTTATCTATTCCCTTTTTCCTATTACTTTTACAATCACCATAATCACCTCTTATCTAGAACACGGCAAAGAGCCTCTTTAAGGTCTTCTTCCACACAGTAGCCTAAGTGATAGTCATAAAGCACAGCTCTGACTACAACCTTCTCCAGGCTCAAAAACCATCTACAGCTTCTAGCATAAAAAAAAACAACAGGAGGAGCTAAGATTATGGAGCAGAAAAATTCACATATGCTAGCTCCGAACCCACAGCCCATAAAAAACTGTAAAGAAGAATTCCAACAAATTCTGGAGCAGCAGAAGCCACACAGCAACAGAGTAGAGGAGACTTCTGTTCCAGAGAGCCCTGAAAAACCCACAACAAAGGTGCATCACGCACCAGACCCGGAGCAGAGTCCAGCCCTGCCTTGGCTGCATGGCACCGAGAGGAGCAGATTTGAGCAGGCTTCAGGGACAGAATCTCCAGCAGCCATGCAGTTCCCTCCACCCACAAGCTCAAAGGTCAGTGAGAGAGCCTGTTTCACTGGCTGAGAGGGGAGAGGGGTATCTCCACAACTCAGTCCCCCTTGGGACGCAGCGGCAGAGGCAGCAGCAGACAGGGGCTCCCAAAGCAGGCAGAAGCTTGGACCCATTATTGAAGGTTTTTTCCTGAGGGAACTGAGCCCCTGGTGGTGGCCCTGCCCCCACCTGAGCAGCTGAACTTAATCTCACGTTGAATAGTAGCCTTAATCTCACGTTGAATAGTAGCCCTGCCCCCACTGAAAGCCCTGAGGCTAGGAAGCAGCATTTGAATCTGAGGCCCCAAGCACTAGCTAGGCCAATCTGGAGGCAAGAGGGGGGTGGAGAGGAATCACAGAAGTCAAGTAACTGGCTGGGAAAATGCCCAGAAAAGGGAAAAAATAAGACCATAGAAGGTTACTTTCTTGGTGAACAGATATCTCCTCCCATCCTTTCTGATGAGGAAGAACAATGCTTACCA
>CM053770.1:362467295-362554361 GCA_028658325.1 Potorous gilbertii | reverse complement strand
GAAGATGGGGACAAGGGAAGGGAGGGATGATAGAAGAGAGGGTAGATTGGTGATAGGGGCAATTAGAATGTTTGGTGTTTTGGGGTGGGGGGAGGGGACAAATGGGGAGAAAATTGGGAACCCAAAATTTTGTGAAAATGAATTTAAAAAGTTAAATAAATAAATTTAACTAAAAAAAAAGAAGAAAAGAAAAAACCAACTAACAAACAAATAAAACACAAATCCCTCCTCTGTTTGGTATTCAAGCATTTCTCAATCTGCTGCCATCCTACCTTTCTAGACTTATTATGCCTTCATCTACTCTATCAATGTAGGCAGAATAAGAAGAGAAACTTACAGTATAGTGGAAAGAATGTAGAATCTAGAGTCAGAGGACTTGAGTTCAATCTGCCCCTGATCCTATTTGTATGACTATGGCAAGTTAAGGTTAACTTCTTGGGACTCAAGTTTTTTATCTGTAAAATGAGAAGACTGGAATAATCTAGTCAACTACCCTTTCTTAAACACTTACATGCCATGCATTGCTGGAGATGCTAGAGATTCAAATACAAAGTACAAAAATGTAGATAGCTCCCACTGTCAAAAAACCCATATTCTACAATCGAGATGGTGCCTAAAGTCCCTTCTCTCCTTTAATCCTATAAAAAGTCTAGTATTCAACACGAATAGGTTCATTATACATATACATATGTGTGCATGTACACACTTATATATACATACACAAGAAATGCTGCCCAATAACTAAATGCTCAAAGGCTATGAACAGGAAGTTAAAAAAAGAAAAGGTTAAGAAAGTTAAACATGAACAGGAAGTTAAAAAAGAAATGAGGATTATCAACAACCACAAGAAGAATATTCTAATTGTTAATAAGAGAAAATTTGAATTAAAACTACTCTAAAATTTCACCTCCAATCCATGACACTAGCAAAGATGACAAAAACAAGTGGTAAATGTTGAAAAAGTTGTGTGAAAATAGGCACACTAATGAACTGTTGGCAGAGATGCAAATTGGTCTATTCACTTTAGAAAACAATTAGAAATTATATGAGAAAAGTCACCAAATTCACAACAAAATGTTTACAACAGCACTTCTTGATAGCAAAAAACCAGAAGTAAAGTGGGTGTCCACTGACCAGAGAGCTAAACAACATGTGGTGTATGAAAGCAATGGAATACTATATTACACCATAAGAAATTACAAATAGGAAGAATTCAGAAAAACTTTTAAGAACTGCTGCAAAGTAGGAATAATCAGAAAAACAACTAATAACAGTGACTACAATGATATCAAGGAAAACAATTGAAAAACATCAGAATTCTGATCAATGCTGCAGCTACCCATGACTTTAGAAGACTGATGATGAAGCTTGTATCCTATGAATTTTCTATGAGGTTATATGTGCAGAATGAGGCACAGGCTGTCAGGTAGGGTCAATGTACTAACTTACTGTGTAAAGGGAGAGCCCTATTTGGGAGTGGTGGGAGTCATGGGGAGTGATACTGATGTATTTAAAAAAACCAAAATAACATGCTCACTCAACTTGGTATGAAAATTTATCTTACACTACAGGAAAGTAGGGGAGAAGGGGACAAGTGGGATGAGAGGGGTGATAGAAGGGAGGTCAAATGGGGAATGGGAATAACTAGTAGTAAACACATTTGGGAAGGGACAAGGTGAAATGAGAGAATAGAATAAAGGAGGGACAGGGTAGGATGGAGGGAAATATAGTTAATCTTACACAACATGACTATTATGGAAGTCTTTTGCAAAATGACACACATATAGCCTGTATTGAATTGCTTGCCTTCTCGGTGGGGAGGGAGGAAGGGAGAGAAGTTGGAATTCAAAGCACTGGAAATGAATGTTGAGAACTGTTATTGCATATAACTAGGAAAGAAGAAATACAGGTAATGGGGAATAGAAATCTATCTTGTCCTACAAGAAAAGTGAGACGATGGGGATAAGGGAAGGGTGGGGTGTGATAGAAGGGAGGGCACATTGAGGGAAGGGGTAATCAGAATGCAAGGTGTTATGGGGTGGGGGAAGGGGAGAGATGGGGAAAAAAATTGAAACTCAAAATTTTGTGGAAATGAATGTTATAATCTAAAAATAAATTTAAAAAATTGTTGGAGGAACTGTAGAAAGACAGGAACACATAAAAACTGTTGGTGGAAATATGAAAACAAACAAACAAACAAACAAAAAGAACTCTCTTTACTAAAGACAGTGGTTCTTTTTTCCAGACTTCATCTGCACTGGAATAGTTCTAATGTAAAATATATACATGTAGTAATCATTCCTTAGTTATATACTTTTTAAAGTGTTGAAGATTTTCATAATTTAAAAACTTTATGTTCATTCACTTAAGAACATAATTTTAAAATTCTGGAAGAGCAGAATGTGGAAAAATAACAGATTTTTATTTCAATGTGATTCTTCATTATCTTTATTCTTTATCAGTATCATGACTGAAGACTGCTCAGCAGAATCAGCTGTGTCTCAAAAAATATTAAAAATCAGATCCATTAAATAGGCACTTCATGCATACCGAGCAGAAATAATACATATATATTATCAGTAATGTTCTTTGATAGACATTCTGGGATATCTTTACATAAGAACAAATTAATTGATATTACTGAATAAAACTTGTGAATTATTAATGTTACTAAAGAAGTGAAGTTTCAATAAATAATGAGAAAAATATAAGCCATCCCCCTATAATTCCTAACAGTGCACTGATGACATTCATTGACTTCTGAAATAGAAAATTACTTGAAGAAATAGTGAGCTGGTAAATTAAATGCAGGAAGAGAAAAATACACTCATAGGTATAACTTCACTACAATTATCTTTGCAATCTTGTGAGTCACCAGGGATTCTACGCACTCCCTTTCAATACAGTTCTCTAAATTGTTGCACTTGTCTAAATTAATACCTTTTTTCATCCCTAAAGAAAAAGTTCTTCATTGTTGTGTGCCCTAACTAGGGAACCATAACCTCAAGAGATCTCCAATAAATACAAAAGAATGGCCCCAGAAGTTCTCTCAAATATAATTTTAACTATCTCAAACAACAAATGTGAACACTACTCTTCGTGATTCTCCACTGATTCCTTAATACATTCGATAATAAATGTGAGCAAGGTGTCTATCACATCTACATTCACTACAAGTCTATTACTATTCATCTCTCTTGTAAACCTTCTCTAAGTTCACCTTTTCTCTTTGCCTTCTTAGTTGCTTTTAATCTTCACCACAGCCAACACATGATCTATCAATAAACTTCTTCCTTTTTCTCTATTTTTAAATCTGATACCATTTTTTCACTTCTTCTTGGAAGTCTTTCCCAAACTATCTTAGTCCAACCAACCAGTGAAACTAAATGCACACAGCCTAAAACAATATCGCCACTGCACAAAAAGCAAAGCAATACAAAAGACAAACATTATAATGTGTGAATTAATATGTACAACGCCTGTGCTCCTTTGGTATCTAAAGAATATCAAGAAAGGTAGAGGACAACCCTTATAATGCTTGCTGGACTCACGGTGAAGGATGTATGGTACATATGATCAAGAATCACAGATGAGAAGGTGTGGATAGACTGTTAATCTATAGAATTGGAGGGAAAAGACATTCCCTCCAAACACAGATCCACTAATGTATCAAAAATATACATGGGGACAACTAGATCATATAGTTACATACATTTCTTTTAGAATCTGTGATAGCTAAGACGGACTGAATTATTTAATACAAAAAATAACCAGAAAGTTTAAGAACTTTTTTTCCTATTCCAAAATTCAAGACAAGATTTAAAAAAAATTATCTGACAGTAAAACTTACTACTCTCCTCTCCCAGATTTCCCAATAATATACCAGAAGAAAGTTTGTATTTTAGGGGAAGAAGGTATTTGCCTTTTCACTCAACTAAAGGCTACCCCTAGGGTATGGTTTTGTGACAAAAACAAAGATGCAAGGGAGTTGGGAGAAGCATTCAAAATAACAAGTGTATAGAGTAAGAACAAAAAGAGTGGAAATGGTATAAGGGAAAAAAAGGACTGAAGAGGGGAGAGGGAGTTACCAAAGGTGGGAAGTCATTTCATAACATTTATTGATCAACCCTCACCTTGAACACCTTCCATTCCCTTCAATGGGACTGACTTCCTGGCAGTCAGGGTGACAGGGAGGTTGAAGGTAGGCAGTGATCTAGCCTTGAAGATTTGTAGTAAACTCCCAATGAGTACCTTAACACTGAACATTTCTGTTTCTCCAGTATCACTCCATTTATGAAGAAACTTGACTGGTTCTTTCCAACCAATATGCCCACCTCTCAAAACATAATATCGATGAAGGTGTTCCCAGGTAGAGCAGCAGAAAGAGTGAGTCCTTATAGCCTACGGTTGCATCCTGATAGATCTTGTTCACCATGTGGTTGTCGATGTAGGCATTCCAGTTGACCATAGTGCTGGGCTGTCTGGCTCTGCTGCTGCTGCGGGCAGGGGGTGGCAGAGAGTTCGGGGCATGCGCTGCTGTCTGGGCTCGCGGCTCCGTGCTCTCTGCTGCCCTCGGCTCCGCTTCAGAGATGTTTAAAACACTTGAGAACAAACTGTTTTCAAGTACTTTAAAAGCATGCATTTACATAACAAAAAAATTAATGCCAATTACAAAGGTGAGGATCACAACTCAACCTAGCCTTCTCTTTCTATTTCTTATCCATGCCCTTAGAAAAATTCTCGAGAACAACTTACCTAACATATTGGATACCTTTTTCTAAGTCTTTTCAAATAACTGAGAAACCAGTGTAGCACTCAAGAGTGTTAGTTATTCCTGGTTCTTACTAATAAACCAACTAATGGACTGCCTATCCACTTGTGTGACAATCTGGGTAAAATGCGTATGTGTTTGAAAATATATTGTTGGGTGTCTGTTAGAAGTTTATGATGCCTATTTAAGAGAGTAAAGTCATGGTGGGAACATTTTAGATTCCTACATATATTGAGAACCTGAAAAGCCTTAGAGTAATACAGTCCAAATACCTAATTTTAGAGATGAGTCATTGGTGTTGGTTACTGGTCAGGGCAAGTCAGGTAACTGAAGGATATCAGATTATAAATTCAGGTCAAGGACCTGCACCTATGCCAACAAAGGACCAGTGGTTTCTATTTCTATCTGTATAGAAAAGAAGCTGTGAAGGGTATGAAGAAGGGTTGGTCTAAGTGGGGAAATTAGTAAAGAGAAGAAGTATATCCCCATTTCAGATTTAAAAGATGCCTATACTTCAGTCTAAAAATTCACTATCTATTGTATATCCTACTCACCTTGTTAACTGGTTCCATAAAAACAATCTAAAGAGAAGTTCATTCCATAGGAACAACATGTATGCAATGCAGTATAGTACCCAGTGACCACAGGCAGATCAATGAGGAGTTAATATTACCATCACACTGTCACTAAACAGAAGAACAAACCTCAAGACATTGTTTAGAAGTTACAGCTGAGGCGTTGTGATGTTGCAGAGGAATTTGATTTACTTCCCTACTTCTGCTGAGGGCATCACTATCCACTCAAATTCACAATTTCTGAGTCAATTTTAACAAAGCTTTCTTTCTCATCCCATATACAATCAGAGGACAAGTTTTGTCTCTTCTACTTCTAAAACATCTTTTTTATATGTCCTTTTCTCTTTACTTATATGATCATCATACTGGTTCTGGTCATCACCTCTTAACTGGACTACTGCAGTATTAGAGAGCAGTGAGATACTAATTAATCTTTATAATTAATTCTCTCCCCTCTCCATTTCATCCTCCATACAGGTATAAAATTAATATTACTAAAACACAAATCTAACCATACCATTTCTCTGCTTAAGAAGCCTCAGCTGCTTCTAGTTGCCTTTAGGATAAGATACAAACTCCTCTTCCAGGACCCTTCCCAAACTGGGTTCAGACTACCTTTCCATGCAAATTCAATATTACTCCCCTCTAAGTCCTCTAGATTTCAGCAAAGTTGGTCTAACTGCTATTACATGGATACAATACTCCATCTCCTCATCCCTGTGTCTTTGCAGAGACTGCCCCTCTTGTCATGGATGCACTCATTCCTTGTCACTGCCTCTTGTCCACGTTCACCTCAAAACACTGCTTCCTACATGAGACCTTACCTTTATCCTTCTAGTACTCTCCTCCATCAGAAATTATTTCTTATGTATTTTATATTTACTCATTTATGTTCATGGCATTTCTCCTCAATGGAATATAAGTTCCTTGAGGGCAGGGACTTTTATTTTTGTCCTTGTCTAACATAGTGACTGACACATAATAGGCACTTAATAAATCTTTGCTGATGAAATGCTATTACTAGAAAAGTACAATGGTTGAGAAAATGTCATATGGAACGTTCTTATAAATCTAGAATGAGAAGTCAATGGACAGGGATAAAAAACTTTTCCCCATATAAGACACTGTAAAATACAGATTTTTTACCAATTCTGTCTAGTCTTACCCAAATTAGTTGAAATTAATAATATATTCTTATATAGTCAATCTTTACAGGATAAGACCCAATACTAGGAAAACTAGTTTTCAACTAGGAAAGAACAACATGCCTTGAAATACTAAGAATGTAGAAAAATGTCAGTTTTCTTCTACACTGACAAAATTACAGAATCTGAGGGGATTTCCCCAAGTTCTACATAAAATATAACCAACATTCATTAAGCATCCCTTATATGCAAGGCCCTGGGTTAGGTGCCATAGATAAAAACAAAAAACGAATAGTTCTACAAGAAGCCTACAATCTATTAGGAGATACAATATATTAAGAAGACACTAACATAAGGGAAAGTTTCAGAGATGGTAACATCCCAGTTGAATCTTAAAGTAAAACAAGGATTCTGATGGCAGGGATGACAAAGAATGCATTCTAGGGAGGTGTAGCCTCTACAAAGTCATGGAGACAGGGGACAGATACAGAGTTCACAGAACAGCTGGGGTCTAGTTTGGCAATAAGTTTGTCTAAAGGAGAGTACTATGAAAGGTGGACTGGAGTCATATCATGAAGGATTTTGTATTTTATACTAGAGGCAATAGGTACACAGTAGAGACTTCTAAAGAGGGAAACGACATGGCAATCTGTAACTTGGGAAGATTCCTTTGGCATGAAAGGAAACAGGAGAGACCTATAGTCTAGATCAGGGATGAGGAATCTGTGGCCTTAAGGCCACAGGTGACCCTCTAGGTCCTCACGTGCAGCTTTTGACTGAATCCAAACATCACAGAACAAATCCCCTTAATAAAAGGATTTGTTCTGTAAAACTTGGACTCAGTCAAAAGGCTACACCCAAGGACCTAGAAGGCCACATGTGACCTCAAGGCCACAGGTTCCCCATGCCTGATGACAGACAATGAGGGTCTGAACTAGGTAGGGTGGGAGTCATGCGTGTAGTGAAACAAGGAAGGATGTGTGAGATTTTGTGAAAGCAGAATTGACACGAATCTTAAAAGAAACAGAAAAATTAATTTTAGCTCTAAATGTTCTAGTTAACTGAGACTTTGCTCTAAGAGTCAATATAGAATTTGTTAATTAATATTATTATGGTACTACAATCATCAAGAAATTTGTAGAACACACTCTGAATACATGGTACTATATTAGTTATCTATTATTCACATTTATCTGTCCTAAAATCAATTTTACAAATTTTTAAATCAAGTAAAAGGCACTTCTGAGGAAAAAACTACAGAGTAAACCATAGGTGTCGTATTAAATCTTTTGACTAAATATTTCTAAAGAAACAGTGCATACCTATCACTGTAAACATTTTTCAACCATCTTAATTGTTGCCAATAACTATATAATCATAAACAGAAATAAAATTCTCAAGATGCAAATTGACATAGCATACAAGATTCATTTAGAAAAATAAAAGGTCTAGAATCTCAAAGGAAACAATGAAACACACACAGATAAATGCAATTGTGGCATTACCCAATCTCAAACAATATCATAAAAAAGCAGTTATCAAGACAAATTTGTTACAGGCTAACAAATAGTAAAGTATTAATGGAAGCAACTAGATAAGAAACAGAAAACAGTAGCTTAATATCTAATAAATTCACTAACAGATTACTGAAATAAAAACTCCCTTTTTGACAAAAACTTCTGAAGAATCTGGAAATCAGTCTGGCAAACATTAGGTTTCTTACAATGACAACATCTTATACAATATAACTAAATATGCTCAAAATGGATTTGTAATTTTAATATAAAAGGTCACATCATAAACAAATAGAAGTACCTTTCACAACTATATGTGGGAGAAGTCTTAATCCAATGAGGGCCAGAGGATTATGGAAGACAGAACAGACAATTTAAATTCTGTGCATAACAATGAAGTTAAAGAGAAAGAAGATAAACTTCTTAATAGAGAAAAAAACATTTGCATCAAGTATCACTGTTGAAAGTCTGGTATCCAAAATACATAAGGAACTAATACAAATATGTAATACAGAAAGCCATTTCCCATACATAACAGCTTTAAGTCTATAAACAAGCAAGCTTTCAATCATTCAATCAAACATTTTTTAAGTGCCTATTTGCCAGACATTGGTGCACTGAAGATAGAAGCACAAAGTCAAAAGAGAATATAGGTTCACAAATAAGTAAATGCAAGATAAGAAATGCAAACTACAAATGACTGTAAGAAAATATGATTCAAAATAATAAGGAAAAATACAAATTAAAATAATTCTAGGATTCCACCTGCAAATACACAAAAATGACAAAAGATGGGGTGGTATGGTTCATGCTCAACTGACTTTGAGAAGACAAATACTCTTTTGGTAGAACTGTAAATTGATCTTTTCTGGGGATGGCCTTGGAATCCATCCTGCTACTAGACATATACCCCAAAGAGATCAAAGACAGAAACAAAAATCTATAATGTATGAAAGAAAGTATTAACACTAATACTCTTAGTGGTATGAAAAAACTAGAAACAAAGTAGGGGCCCTCAATTGAGGAACTGCTGGAAAAACTATGGTATATGGCTATAAATAAATATTTCTATGCAGCAACAATATCAGACATGAGAAACTGAAAGGTGGAAGGATTCACATAAACCAATGTGCAATGAAATAACAACCAAAAGAATATCAGGAAATGACTATAATAATGAAAAGGAAAAGACCACTAAGAGGAAGACAAAGTTTAAGAAAAAGAAAAACCATTGTGGTGGAGAAAAATAGATAATGAAGAGGGTTATCAAGTCAAATTGTCATGTATCTATGATATACATACAAACACACATATGTCCATACATATATACATACATAGGAGATAATGTTGTCAGATACAGTCAATGCATTTGGTGTTTTTGTCCAAATTTTATTTTGTTTTGTTACAAAGAAAAGGGTCAGTGGGAGTGAGAAGAGTAAGGAAGGAAAACTCATCGCAGAAATAACTGTGATATCATACATAATAAAAAGCATCAGTAGCAGCATGGAATAGAGGAAAGCATGCTGAATTTAGGGTCAGAAGATCTGGGATGAATTCCTAGCTCAGATACTTACCACCTACATGATTTTAGGCAAGTAACTTAACCTCTAAGCCTTAGTTCTTTATCTGTAAAAGTAGGGGTGTTAAATTAGAGTACTTGGTAAATATTAATTAATTAGAGGAAAATATCAATTTTGCTAAGGTACTGAAAATTAGTTACATGGTGAAAAAGATCCAGAATCAAACTTTGTTTTTGTATCTCTTCTTTCATCTGTCTCCAGAAACTTATCCAGGCAAATCTCAAAAACCAAGATAACGAAAAGAACAAAACCAAAGGTTCCCATTAATGTAGTCTGGCAGAAAGTTTCTAAAAGTTATTAGGTTCATAAAATCATATTTGTCTACAAAATGGGCACAGATCCTACTACATTTTCAAATGCTATCTCCTTATTATCTTGCCTTCTTCTATTCTTTGTTGATATAAACTAAGAAAATAGAAATGAAAACCTAAAGCAAATACCATATATGTCTTCCTTTTCTATTTTAAAATAGCCTCAAAAATGTGTTTAATTTATATGCCATACATAAAAAGAGACACTTTATCAGTTACTGGCTCCAAAACGAAATTCTGAACTCTCGCCAACTTTCCAACAAAGAAACAAGCAAACTAGCATGTTACCACCCCTTCTTCTCCGTTCCTCCCCACCCCCCACCTCAATAAAGTCCAATGGCTCCCTATCATCTCCAGGATCAAATACAAAACCCTGTCTGTCAAAGCCCTTCATAACCTAATTTCTGCCCCACCCCCACCACCTTTCCAGAAATGTCAACAGTAACTGTTTCTCTTTTGACTAGCAACTCTGAGGGTCTTCCCCTCCCAGTTTGATTTTTTTTTTTTAATTAAAGTGGCCACTCTTTGACTCAGTTCTTAAGAGGCCTATTTACTGAATGGGCATTACCTCACTCAAAGTGAGAACCTGAAAAGGCCTTAGCAAGGGCCAGGGTCTCCCATCTGAGCATCTCCAGTAGTCCTGATGAATATCTCGTCACAGGATTCAGATGGTTCTAGAGGAGAAAGTGATGCTGGTGACCTTGCACAGTCCGCCCTCACTCAAATCAAAGTCAACTACAAGTCATATCATCATTTCTCTAATGGTATGGTCCTCTTTGAAAATGATGGACAAACATAACAACAACAACCTTACTCCTTAATACATACAGACTCTTCAGTGCAATGACACTGGCCTACTTGTCCTCAACAAGATCCTCTGTCTCTCAGTTCTGGTTATTTTCTCTGGCTGCCCTCCATGCCTCGAATGCTCTCCCACCTCCTCTACCTACTTGCTTCCTTCAAGTCCTAATTAAAATCCCATCTTCCACAGGAAGCCTTTCCCAACCATTCCTAATTCTAGTGTCTTTCCTCTCTTAATTATTTCCTACTTTTCCTTGCATATAGCTTGTTTGTACCTATTTGTCTTCTTATTGTCTTGACCAATTAGATTGTCATCTTCTATCCCCACTACTTACCACAGTGCTTTGCAAATAATAAGCACTTAATATTAGCTGATTTACTTTACAAATGAGGAACAACATCAACGCCTCCAGAGGGAGGCCTAGATTTACACAATGCTAGAAATGGCAAGCCACTCTAGTATCTTTACCAAGAAAACCCCAAAACAGGGTCATAAAGAGTCAGACATGACTGAAATGACCAAACAATGGCAAAAGGAGACTCAACGGGTAAATGTCGCAATTAGAGAATACAAAGCTACCATAAAATTTTCAAGACTGGATTTTTCCCATTGTTAAAGAGATTTATCAATGTCTACTATAGCCACTATGTACACAGCCGCAAGGTGCTTAGGAGATGAAATCTTCTGGAATCTCTGACTTTCCTATCTAAGCTTTGTTTTGCCCTCTTGACTTTTTAGATGCAATTAACAGTTAACTGGTATACTGTGACTTGCCTCACTCGTCTGCTGAGGTGTCAAATTCAGGCACTCCTCACAGAGATAAAATGGAGAAAAGCAGGATGTTAAGAAATCTTACAGTTCCTTCTGCAGAAGGGGGTGGTGGTAACTATATATCTATGTGCTAGGTGGAAATAAATGCTTTATGGGACCCAGTGATGGGTGATACTGTTTTCTATATCTTTGTAACACATAATAATAACTTCAGATCTAAAATATTATCATACTTTTATAGGCAAGAATTATACTGGATAAGAAGCAAAAATGATATGATCACAAAGAACAAGTAATGATGAAACTAAAACTGAGGCTCTTTGCTGAGGATCTATCTGTTCATTTGTTAGCAGTCAAGTTCTTCAGGCCAGTGTGGGCCACAAAGAGTAAGCAAGTCTATTTTAATGTCCTACGAGCAGCTGTGAATAGTACACTGGTAATCACATTTTCAAAGTTATACATGCTAGAAAGTGGTGTGTGTATAGGTATGTGTGTACGTGGTCGCATGTGTGAGAGACAGAGAAGGAGAGAGAGAGAGAGGGAAGGAGGGAGGGGTAGAGAAAGAGAGAGAAAAGGAGGGAAAGAAGGTGAGGGAAAGAGATATCATTTAAAGAGCCCTGATTAAAATCTAACAATGAAAAAGAAAACAATTTTCTGTTTATGTTTCATTTTATTTAACTCAAACTTATTGTCCTCATTTTCCTTTCATTCCCATACATTAATTATTAAGTTTTCTGAGCAGAAGTGTTATATTTAAACACTTTTTTGGTAAACCATAAAGACATCAGTAGTTATCTAAACAAAGCACTGGGATAAAAACAGAAGTGTCAATATAATACCAGCTAATTTCCTAATTTTTTTAATATGTACTAGTAGTTCACACTAGATATCGTGTGTGTGTGTCCATATGTGTACGTACACCTATACATATATATCATCTATTATACAAAATTGCAGTCATTCCCCAATTGATAAATGGTCAAAGGATACGAACAGGCAATTTTCAGAGGAAGAAATTAAAGATATCTATAATCATATGAAAAAATGCTCTAAATCACTTTTGATTAGAGAGATGCAAATCAAAACAACTCTGAGATACCACATCACACCTATAAGACTGGCAAAAATGACAGAATAGGAAAATGATAAATGTTGGAGAGGATGCGGGAGAGTTGGAACACTAATTCATTGGTGGTGGAGCTGTGAGCTCATCCAACCATTCTCGAGATCGATTTGGAACTATGCCCAAAGGGTTATAAAAATGTGCATACCCTTTGTCCCAGCAATATTGCTACTAGGACTGTATCCCCAAGAGATCATAAAAATGGGAAAGGGTCCCACATGTACAAAAATATTTATAGCAGCACTCTTTGTAGTTGCTAAAAACTAGAAATCAAGGGGATGCCCATCAATTGGTGAATGGTTGAATACATTATGGTATATTGCACCATAAGAAATGATGAACAAGAAGACTTCAGGGAGGCCTGGAAGGACTTATATGATCCGATGCTGAGCAAAAGGAGCAGAACCAGGAGAACTTTATGCACAGCAACGACCACACTGTGCAAGAGTTTTTTTCTGGTAGACTTGGAACTTCGTAATAACGCAAGAACTTAAAAAAAAAAATTTCCAATGGTCTTCTAAGGCAAAATGCCTTCAATACTCAGAGAAAGAAGTATGGAATTCATTTGCAGAATATAGCAGATCATATTTGTGTGTGTGTGTGTGTGTTATGTTTTGATCTGTTATATGATTTCTTCCATTTATTTTAGTTCAACTAAATAGCATGATTGTAATGAGAAGGTATTCAATAGGAAAGTATATGTAGATCCCATATAGAATCATATGCTGTCTTGGGGAGGGAGGGGAGTGGTGGGGGGTAGGTGTGTGGGGGGGTAAAAATCTAAGTTTTATGGTAGTGATTGTAAGACATTAAAAAAAATAAATAAAATTTAAAAATATTTTTTAAAAATTGCTAAAATTTACTTTCACCCTCTTTACTGACTGCCTTCACTGATGCTTAAATCTTTACCTCTAAAGAAGGAATATCCCCAACATATAAGTGGTCAAAGAATATAAACAGGTAGCTCTCAATTAAAGAAAAGCAAGCTATCAACAAATCATACAAGAAAATCTCCAAATAACTAATTCTAAGAGAAATGCACAATGAAGCGACTCTGTCTGCTATCACATACCTAACAGATTGGCAAAAAGTAAAAAAACCAAAATGATTATTATTGGAGGAACTAAGGGAAATATGCACATTAATGCACTGTTGGTGGAGCTCTGACTTATTATACAAAACAATTATTATAGAAAACAATTTGCAACTATACACAAAAAGTTGCTAAATTCTGCATAATGTTTAGCCTGGGATATATTAGTTGGTATATTCCTAAAAAAATAAAACAAAGAGGAAAAGGATCCATGTATATATAAAAGCATTGACAGCACATTTTGCTGCAGGAAAGACTAAGAGGGAGAAGGCATGCTCATCAATGGAAAAATAGCTAAACAATTTAAAGGATATGAATTAATGGAATATTATTGTGTTGTAAGTCATAACAAAAGGGATACACTTAGAGAAACCTGAAGTGATGTGCATGAATTGATTTAGAATAAGATGAAAAGAACTAAAAGGCTAATTTATATGACAATAATATAAAGAAAATCAATTTTTAAAGTCTTGATCAATGAAATGACCAAACATGAAATAACCTGCCTCCTACCTCTTGACAAGAGAGATAATGTACTAGAGGCACCAAATGAAACATTTCTTTTTAGATATGGCCAATAGATACAATGGTTTTGCTTGATGATGCTAACTTGTTGTAGTAAAGGGTTCAGGCCAGGGAGGAGTGAAAGGAGAAAGCAGGGAGCTAGTGATAGTGATGCAAGAGAATGAAAGAATGCACGAGAAAAATATTCAAGAAACTACACAGAAGAAATCAGATTTAGTAAGAACACAAAAAGCTAGATTATACTTGATATGAAACGAATGACACTTTCAAAATGAGTTATTCTTGTAAGTAATGAGATTGGCTGTTTCATGTGATTCCTTTTTTTTCTGTTGCTTGTATATGGAAATATTCATGTTTGCTGGTATTCTCAAAATCAGAATAATAAAAAGAAACAGATAAAAAGTACAGTAGGTTTCTAGTCTGATCATTTCAGATAACATCCCCTCCCTTATGAGCAGTACCACAGAGATGAAGCTAAATTACTGTCGTTCATGTGAGATTTTATCTTAACTTACGATAAATAATTTTTGCATATGCCATAAGAAGCAGTTGTATTAAAAAACAAACAAACCTCATCAAGAGGTTAAAATAAATTTTAAAAATTGCAGTGGAGTCAGCAGACTGATAATGCAAAATATTTCTGAGTAAAGCACAAAGGAGATGACTCTGGAAGAAATGAAGACTGTCAGTCACAGTAATGGCTCAATTAAAGAGCTACCACAAAATAGTCTAAATTTCTAGGAGGAAAACATTTTCTTGAGGGAAAAATCTTCAGATGTTATCAAAAGATAGTTCAGTCAAGGCAAGTAAAATATGTAACTGCATTTATAAAAAAAAAAAGGTTACTAAAAACTATGACAAATGCACATGTTCAGTTTTGGGATCCCCCTCCTAGGTCAGCCTAAAAATTAAGTCATTAGTTCTAACTAAAACCACACTAGTAACTTAGGGCTCAAGAAGAAAGTCACTACAGGGAATAAAAGTTTAAGGACAAGGTCTTTACAATAGAGTATTTCAGTGATTGACATTTGTGAAGGTTATTTTGAGAATCAAATAAGATAACAGATGCAAAGGGTTTTGTAAGCTTAAAATAAACTAGTTACCATTACTTCCATCATTTTGTAACTGCTACCTATTTGTATCCAACAGAGGTCATTTTGGAGATTCTTAAATGTCTTGAAATTCTTTATTTAAAATGGATTTTCATTGATATATTTTATTTTTTATATCACTTAGTTTTTCATTACCTCAATGTCCCGCCCAGAGAGCCATCCCTTTTAAAAAGCATTTTAAAAAGACAAAAGAGAATTTTTTTAAATAGTAAAACCAATCAACAAATCAAAAACATTCAATGTGCATCACACATGTACACCTCATCTCTGCAAAGAAGTGAGGGGAGGTTTTTCTTATCTTTTCTTTGGGGCAAGCCTGTTCTCATTAATTTTTTAACATTCATTTTTTGTTGCATGGTTATTCTTTCAAATTACATTGTTGCAGTCATTGTGCAAATTGTTTTGTTGGCTCTGCTTACTTCAATTTGCATCTGTTCATGTAAATATTTTTATACTTCTCAGTATTCAACATGTTCATTTTTCCTAGAGTAGAGTAACATATTTGATTACATGCATGTACCATGTTTAGCCATTCCCCAATTGACAGACATATACTTTTGTTTCTTTGCTACCACAAAAATCAAATCTATAAATCTATAAATAAATCTACAAATCTTAAAATGCTTTTTAAAAGGGATGGCTCTCTGGTTGTATATGGAGCCCTTATTCTTGTCAATAACCTCCCTGGTGCATACATGCCTAAGAAATGAATAAGTGGATCAAAAAGTATAGACATTTTAGTCACTTCTATTTGGATAATTCTAAAATGCCCTCAAAAACAGTTGTAGTAATTTGCAGTTCCACCAGCAAAGCACTAATATGTGTCTTTCCCTAGCCCCTGCAAATACAATTTCTATCTCTTCCCATCTTTGTCAACTTGCTGGGTAAGAGATAAAACCTCAGGGCTGTATTGATTTGCACTTCTCTTATTATTAGTGATCTGCATCATTCTTTCATTTTTTTGCAATTTTTCTTTTGAGAAACATTTATTCATATTCTTTATCCACTGGGGAATGACTGTTGTTTTTATAAATTTCTTTCAGTTTTCTATGATCCTGGATGCCAAATCCTTAACTAAGGAATATGATAATTTTTTTTTTTGCCAGCCAGTTGCTTCCCCTCTTATCCTCTATACGTTAATTTTGTTTGTGTAAAAAGCTTTTCAATTTCATGTAATCAGAATTATCTATTTTATCTTCTATAATTATTCTTTATCAAAGCAAAATTCATCTACTCAGAAATGTGAAATGAATTAAATGTAATTTGCTTCTTTTCTAAAATGTTTGTAGTGTCTGATCTTTAATATTCACGTGAGATTGATTTTGAATTTATCATGTGATAATGGTATAGGATGACTGAAAAAAACCTACTCTTCTATTTGTTCTTATTTCCTTTCCCTTTCTCTTCTACTAAAAGATTATCTAAATCTCAACTGTTCTTCCCAGAACTTCTCCAAATCTTAAGCTACTAAAACCCCTTATTCCTGACTCATTTTGCTCTTTCTTCCATACCTTTTTCTTTCTAGTTAGAATATTCTTACCTTCCTCTTCTATATCTTCACCTCATCCCTCAACTATTTTAAATCACTGCTAAAAATTCAACTTTTAACAAGAAGTCTCCAGTGAGTAAATTTACCTATATGTTCTCTTAGGGCTCAACCACACAATATTTATATATTCCATTTGTAGCATATTAAGATATATTTGTTAATCAACTTCCCTTTAGTTTTATGCATATGTGATTTGCTTGGCACTAAAATTAAGCTCTTCGGAAGCATATCATATCAGTCATACCTAATAAACAATAAATGTTATGCCTGGCCTCCCCTTAAATTTGAAAAAACCAGAATATTGCTTTTTAAATAGTTATTTAGCTCTTTTGTAAAACATAATAAAACTTAATTATTTGTTACACAATTTATCCACAGCTGAGTGGGCTCCTACTCATACTGTGTAATCTCATTTTCCAACAAAATTTTCACTTTTTTTGCACATATTTTCCTGGCAAGAATATTTCATTAACCATAAACTTTTACTGGCAAAGTTTGGATAAAAATATTTTTACAAAACTCATTAAGTAACAAAAGAATACTAAGTCAGATGAGCCAAGAGATTCCTTACCATCAAATTATGTGTAAATAGGGATTTAAGTCATGTTCCTCCTTCTGAATTTTGAAAAGGTTCCTCCTTTTCAATTTAATAAAAATTAGTTCAATAAGCATACTAGCTAACTACTAAGTGCTCAGTACTGTAGGTTAGAGACAAAAATGAAAACAATTCCAACTACCCTCAAGTAGCTTTCAATCTACGTGGTGAATAAAGTACACAGATAAGAAAATACAAAATAATTTGGGGAAGAATGCTCTTAGTTGAGGTAACACAAAAAAGGTCACATGTAGGAGATGTCATCTGAGCTAAGACTTGAAGACTAAGCTAGAGATTCCAAAAAATGGAGGTAAGGATGGAGAGAATTCTAGAAATTGAAAAAAGAAATCTTTGTAAAACATGGAAGCAAAAGATGGAATGCTGTATACAAGGAATAAATAAAAATTTTGGTTCTTTACAGCTAGAGTAGAAAGTAGTACCTGGGTCTAGAAAAAGTATTTTAATGATCAGAACAATCATTTTCACCTTCTTACTACTGGAAGTTCAGAAACAGACAAAGCCACTATAAGAAACAAGGTTTGGTAAGCAGACAGTTTTTTTGACAACTCACTAAATACTGGTACAAAGGCATTTTGAGTACTCAGATAAACCTTCAGAAATGCCAGTACTATCCCAGTAGTGCTCTATTCTGTATAAATTTTGCTACTACATAAACCTCAGTTTTCTCAGTACAGAATTTAAGACACAACATTATACCTTTTTCTCTGTGTTCAGTAAATGAATTATGATTCTCCAGGGGATGTCCAAGATACTTCCAAGAGATATTATCTTTTTTCTTCAGAACAATCTCTACTTTACCCGTTTTTTCTGCCACACGCACTAAAAATAAATTCCATTAGTATTCACAACTGGGAATATAGTTTATATTAGCCTACCAAAAGTCAGCTCTTAAAAAAAAAGTTTGTTCCAAACTTATTAATGTCATAGATATGATATGTTTCATAGTAAAATAAGAACAAATGTAAAACTAATGTTTGGTTATATTTTCAACAAAATTCCTTCTAGTTCATTGCTTCTAAAAGACTTTACCCCAAATGGTTTGAAAGGAACCAAATTTACCTGCTAGACTTCCAGATCCCTATCAGGGTCAATCCTTTACTTGTGAGACTCCTCTATCCAAGTTCTAAGCATGTCTAAAACAAATGCTGTCCCAGGAACTTTCCTCAATTTTCTGATGCCCAGGAGAAATATCTCCATTTTCCTGGCTTCAAAAGATAAAACTTCTTTTGTTTATAGTAACTGGTTAAGTTTTAGCTTGATTCTTGGATCACATATCTAGGGGTAGAAGGGACTGTGGATATAAGGTTATGATCTATAGTTTTATCCATATCACTAGTGAGCTCAGGGGTTGTAATGCTAATGAGAATTAAAGATCTTCCCCACCCACTGATGGGCTTGCCCATGAAGGGAAGCTTGATTAGGGAAGGCCTACATCTTTTCTTAATTTCTAATGAGGCACTGGTTCTCAAGGGTCTGAAAAGTATATAAATACTCTGAGGTGAGATTTTACTTTGGGGCTTAAACATTGGAGGTGTTTACTTGGCCAGATGAGACTCTGAGCAGCAGCTAAAGAGTCCCCTGGTTTCGAAAACCCAGATGTTGGTGCTTTTCTCTTTGGTAACTACATACGTATGGTCAGACAGCAGGATCCGTCTATTGATCTGTGATGTATGTATTGCTTACCCTCAGACAGCTGGAAGCCCTGCCTGTTGGTTGCTTTTTGTTTCTCTGTTTGTATTTTCTCCGAAGTTCAGTGTTCTGACTTTTTCCCCTGAACTAAGTGAATGATACGTGTGTTTGGTTAAAGTTATTGTTGATCGCTCAGATCAAAGAACCTCTACAGCTGGCCCTCCTGGGTATTCTGCGATCCTTGCTGTTACAGGGGTTCATTCCTATACTGCCCTTTGAGGCTTCTCAGAAAACCGATTTGATCCTCAAGTACTAATACATTTTCACACCCAATCCGTTCTCTAATCAACCAGTATAAAAATAAAGTTGCAGATTGTCCAGAATGGACTTTATATCACCGCCATCTCTCTTCTTGCTCCCCAACTTCTAACCCAAATTTGTTTCTGAAGCATTATGTATTAAATCATAGGCAGAACAATAAGTTACTTCTATAAAAGTTTACAACTGACTTATGTACTTTTTAAATGTGACCCTAAGGTTTCTGGACATAATCTCGGACTGAATGTCAGTAAATCTATCACAGGGGAAGGTAGTTTTCGAGGAAATCTGACAAACTAGGAAGTGAAATTGGTTTCTTATCAGACTAGATGGAGTACAATCCCTTATGCAGGTGGTTTTTAAAACCAGGCTAATCTGCTTTATATTCATATTAACTTATTTCAAACTAATTGCTCAAGGGCCATGCTACTGCATGGTTGGTTAACATGCTTAGTCATGCCAATTAATTAACAAAGCTAAAAAAAATCAAGACTAAACTTAATAAGCCACTGAGCATTTGATGGTTCTAACATAAATTTAATTATCTCCTTTTTAACATGTCTGAAAAAACTGAGGATAAATGCAGGGTATAGGCAGGTGCAGAACTTAATTATGTGGGGAAAACAGAATGAAGTGGCTTTGTTGGTAACTATAACTGAACTAAATGAGTCTGCAAACTAATGAAAATTTCCTTGAAAATATTTGTCAAAAACCATTTGTATGACTTTTTAAATATTAAGCACTTTTTGGTAAATATAGTCTACTCATTACAACAAAGTATTTTGCTACAGTTACAGAATTACTATAGGTTCTATAAATATAACGTAGTGTGATTCTTGTATCCTTATAACCAAAAATTAAAAGCCCACACTGGGTATAGATACCAGCAAACATCTTATAAAATCTGAATATTTCTGATTCAATCTGCCTTAAAACTCATCATTATTTGCATTAAATATGTAAATGCAGATATTTAAACATGTATTTGCTCTAATAAAAATGACAGCAGCTGCAAGGGAGAGAAAGGAAAGAGAACAGAAGGAAGGGAGAAGGAAAGGATAATGAAAAACAGAAGAATGGAAAAAAGAAGACATGAAACAGATAGGGGAAACAGATATAAGAGAAGGAAGAAAGGAAAAAAGGGAGGGAAAAATTAGAAACAAAAATGAAAGTAGATGAGGAAGGGAATAATGCAGCTCTTGAATCTAAATTTCTCAAGATCTGATGGTTTAAACAGTTTAGAATATAGATATATTTTAGTACTTACATAAAAAAATTTAACAATGATAAAACTATTGAACAAAATTAAAGAAAATATTTTATTTTATAAACTTACCAGAAATGTCCTCTTGAATTTCATGGCTCAACTCTACAATAGAAATATCTGATTTAGTCTTCACTTCCATAAACCAAACTTTCTTTTAAATAACTGAATCTACAAGCACCAGAAGAGATCATCTCATCTTCAGTTCTAAGAACATAATATGCTCCAATTACCTTAAATGATAGATGACTTTGAGAGGCCAAATGATACGAATTCTAGTCAATCAAAATAGACAGCAAGACCATTTAAAACACTCTTCTTCAGTATGTCAAAAAAAGTTACTATTTTCATTCACTATTTCCCACAAATTATAGAGAAAACTCTCAATTTTCCACAAGTAAACAATCCAAAGCTGCCTCCTCACTACTGTCCAGCTGAGTTGAAGACAAGAGAATGAATGAAGAATGAGTCAGACCCAAAAGTAGAAGACTAAGTGCCTGTAAGCATGTGTAAATGTGCTGTTCAATATACATATCCAAGCAAAAATAACTTCAATCTCCTTTCAATAATCTAAAATCAAGCCCACTTCATTAATATGGACAGTTGAGATTTGACTTTTTTGAAATTTCAAAACATTTGATTCAATTTCAACAACAATAAATTTTATACCCTTTTTTGCATTTATGGTAGGTGAATTGTTCAGCTACACAAATTAGTTTGAACATATCTCATCCATAAAGGATATTGGAAAAAGATAATTTCACAAAGAAAACCACTTCAATGCTAATGAATGACATATTCTGACAATACAACTGGGCACACAACATAAGTAAACTTTTTTTCTGAAAGACTCAGCCCATGAGGTTTTACATTAACATTGAAAAAAACAGAGAGAAAGAAAGAAAACTAGATAAGATGCATTTCTGAATGAGAAGCTTAAGTTTAAGACTGCCTGAACTGTTCCTTTTAACCCTATGGGTATTTAAAAAAAAAAAATTAACTCAGACCAAGTGCCAGGCTGAAGACACTTCTTTAACAGAGTAAGGTGTAGTCAGCATGATGCTAAGTCAGCAGAGACATCTTAGAGCTTCGGCCATGTTCTGCAAAAGTAAAATGCAATATTCTGTAACTAAGAATAGATGCTAAATGTATCATTACTAAGACTTCTCTAACAAACTGAAATAATAATGGCATTTCTCTATAAGTATTTTGTATATGCATGTGTGTATATATGTATGTTCTATTGCTGGCTTCTAATTAGATATATGTTACTTGCCTCCTAAATTATTATACTTTCATTTTCAAGTGAGAAAATGGTGAGAAATTAAAGCCAGAAGCACTAGAAAAAGAGAGCTGTGGGAAGAAGGACAAATCTCATCTAGAATATTGTTTCCGTCTCATTCCTATCGGGTAATGAAGCAGAAGAGACAGAACAATGAAATGTCAGGATTTTGAGGAAGCAAGTTCAGTTGGAATACATAACAGACACCATTTTACTGAGGACTATATGAGATTAAAAAAAGAAAACAACTGAGGTCATTAATGTTGAACCAGTGAATATACTGATCTGGATTATACTTAGTTTTTTCAATACAGAAAGCTACAATGCTAACTTTGTTGGCCCTACCAAGTACATGTGGAAAATAGAAAAGAGAAAAATTAAGATATTAAATTATAGAAAATTTCAGAATTATGAACAACCAATAGCCATAATTAACTTTTACTATAGATGCTTAATTTAATTTTTATAGATTTTAATTTTAATCAAGTTCCATTGCATTTATGTATACCATAAGTTATTTCAATCAAAATTACTGTGTAAAGTTTCTATTCAAAAATTTAATTAAAAACAAAATGAGATCATATTTAAAACAAACTGTAGTCAGTATGCTGTGGTAAGGAAAAAAAAACAAGGCTTAAGAGTCTGAGGGCCTAAGATGGCCAGGCTCTGATATGTGCTAGCTGTGGAACCAGGGAGCTCATTTTACTGGACTGTGGTTTCCCCATTTGTAAAAAGGGGATAACAATATTTGCACTGTATATTTACAAAGTTGTGCAAGGACTGAGTAACAATATTGTTTCATCCATAAAAATGCACTTACCAGAATGGAGAAGATATGAATAATCCTTGATAATAATTTCTGCTCTAAAGCAACCATCTTGACAGTCAACTATTACAGACTCTGAATCCATATCCTTAGACAGAAAACAAAAATTTTAAAAGGTTATACAATCTGAACTTTTAAAAATCCTCAATACATGAACTTTTCCAGGAGGTGGAAGACAACAAAAAAACTGCACTGAAAGGCAAAAGACATGTATTCTAGTCCTGACTCTGCTACACTAGCTTAAGACATTTCATCCCTCTAGGCCTCAGTTCCCCTATCTGAAAATTAAGGA
Source organism: Potorous gilbertii (assembly GCA_028658325.1). Lineage (NCBI taxonomy): Eukaryota > Metazoa > Chordata > Mammalia > Diprotodontia > Potoroidae > Potorous > Potorous gilbertii. The sequence goes on along the minus strand of CM053770.1, from coordinate 362,531,263 downwards.
GAATTCAAACTACACCTCTAATGTCCTTCCAACTAAATTTTAATAATTTTTTTTCTCAAATACAGTTCATTAGACAGAACATTCATCCATTAAAGTCTCTGTGATACTCTCACGTCCACATGATCTGAGGGCAACTTTAGGTTCTCAGTGACAAGGCCAGAGAACTTCAAACTCTGACAGTTCTTAAGAAGCTGGAAAGGCTTCAGGTAGAGGATAAGGACTGCCCTTGCTAAATGCAAAGAAGTTCACCAACAGAAGGCAACTTACTGATTAAGTAGGAAACAAGATGGTGAGGGTGGATGTGAAACTGGCCATAAATTGTAAAGCCATCTATTAAGGCATAACTTGTGATTTGACTTAGCAGGAGTATCTACAACTAACGAAATTCAAGACCTTTGGAAGAACTGATTATTGACCTAATATAAATAATTTATTCAAACTATGGTAAATGCTAAGTAAAAGTAACAGTATACTCATTTATAAGTATAAAGAGAAACGTACTTTTGGACTTTTCATCTCTTTTAGTTCACCAGGACGCCATTCAATCTATCACAAACATATTTCGCTAGATCAGCGTTTCCCAAATAGCATTTTGTTCTGCTAAACCCTGAACTTTTCACCAGATTACACTGAGATTTACTAAGAAAACTGTGATACTGGCGATAATTTTTCAGGGACAAAAGAAAGAAGAAATGCTCCTTTCTTCCCCAAGTGTGATAAACGGAGGTAAAAAAAGCATGGCAGAGCAAAGGATGACCATGAGAAGAGGCAATAAGCAAGGGATGGACAGCGGTTTTTTGCCTCTGACTGCTGCCAGGAACAGGGGGCACCAAGCTGTTGAAGGATCTAGCACAATTTGACCTAAGGTAAGAAACTGGTATAACTGGGGGCAAAGCAGAAGTAAAGCACCCTGCACACTTAGTTTTTCTTTTCCTTTCTCTTATTACTTGGGTATTGTCTCTATTTAAAAATTGGTCAATAAAGTAAATTAACTGCTCCACATGAATGGCATGGCAGCAAAACTGCCTAGTTTCCTCTCCTGTTCTGCAGCAGCATGGTATGGAGAAACCAGATTTCAGCCTGAGGTGGGGGTAGAGGGAGGAGTAGAAGAAGTAATTTGGGGATTGATTTGAAAGTGATGGTTACATTTATGTTTTGTTATTTGAGGTTTCTTGATATTATGATGCACTTCTTTTTACTTTAAGTAAACTGTTATTTTTGCCCTAAAATTAACACCTTTATTTTTGTATATCAACTTTTTTAGAAAATCTAAAATAATAGTGGGTTATTTCACTTGGGTTTCTCAGTTGTTCAACCCTAAACTATAATGCTAGCTATATCGCCAGAATAAGTAAGTGAATCCACCTCTGGAGGCAGGGGACAGGGAAAGAACATATTCTAGAGAGGATCTAATAAGTACTTTTAAAATTTGATCCAACCTTGAATTAGTGAAAAAACATTAAACATGGAGTGTGATCTAGGTGCTGTGCAAAGGATCAATAGTCTCTGTTCCAAAGAGGACAAAGAAGTAAAGTCAAATCTAATGAGCAACGGAAGACTGGGTTGGGAAGATCCATCAAAATCCTTAACATTTCCACAAGAAGGAGAAGTTATGAAATTTTTAATATGCTGTAAAGTAACCATGTAGAAACATTTTAGTGAAGCAATCACTTTCTAAGTGATTGCAGCAGGGATCCTCAACTTGTTGCACAAGTTCCAAGTAGTCTCACCCCTATGTGGAGATTCAATAAGGTGTCTTAATCTGAAAATCAAGGGTAGGGCTAATTAAGTATGGAGAAATAAATTATATGCCTAACTGAGCAAACACAGATCAAAAAAAAAAAAAAGGCCCTATCATAAACCATGTTTCAAGTACACTGAAGCCAGAGTTTATCATTTCCTCCATAAGTTTAATGAAATTTTTCTTTCATTGGTATTTCAAGGACCATTAACTACAAAAAGTAACAAGCAGGAAAAACAAGAGACAATTTAATTAAAATTTCCAAAGGATTTTTCTTAGTTCAAAAGAAAATAAACCATTTTTAAAACACCATTAGGAAATACAGTACTCACTTTGGCCTGTACTGTTACCTTGTCACTAAACTGATGACCACTGATTGATTAAACCAGCAAAAGTACATACACGTTTCATTTCTCATAAACATAAACATATAGCATTTAACCTAGACTTATACAACCACAAAACGTTTTTTAGAAATTCCTAGTTTTTATACCCTGTGTACAAGTAAACTTGATATATATCATTTGAATCATACTGTCCACTTCCCCCTACCCTACAACATATATCCTGCAACTGGTATCCCATTAACCTAGAAAGGCAACATAGTATAGTAAAAATGCTGGAATTCAGAGTTAGAAAAACATACATTCCAGATTCAATCCTAACTGTGTTTTTAGGCAAATCATTTAAAATTTCACATCCTTAGGCAACTAAAAATTATCTACTAAGTAAGAATGAGTTACAATCTCTATCAGTGAATGAATTTCCACATTAACAACATCAAAGGTTCTTTATCTAATGTGTGTGTGTATATTTACACACACGTATGTTCAATTAATATACCCACAGGCTATCAAGAGCAAGAGGCGGCAGCAGCAAATGTGTAGGTCCCTGTCACACATGCTACAGTTAGTAGTAAGGGACAGAGTTGTGGTAGGTAAGGTCTCCTTGACTGCCAGATGGTGGCTGGCAGGTCTTGTATAAGACAAGACAGAATTCTTTTTGTAAAAGGGTCAATTTTGCTATAAGACAGTAAGGGAACTAAGCCTCAAGCAGAAGCACGGTTATTGTGTGAAGTAATGAATGGCCAGAACAACCGCCAGCTCTGTGATTATAGCAGGAGTACCAGACCTTTATTACTTCAGCTACCAGGACTTATCTTTTAAGATGACAGCACCCGAGAATGGAGGACATGGAAAAGTACTGATGCTCAAATCTGTAGCCTAAGAGGTTATCTGAGCCTTCAGCGGCAGGATTGTTGAGAATCAAGGAAATAGCATTCCTCTGAGACCCTGGTTTCCCCTTCTTACAAGCCCAATTTGTGATCTGGAAATCTGCTACTTCAAAGACAGCTTTAATATTCTCATTTGTTCTGCAAATTATGTTAATGGGGTTTTGTGGAATTTTTTTTTGTACAAATGAAATCTAAAAAGGGATAAAATACAAAATAACTCCTAGTCTGGTTTTTAGATTTTTCTCTGATGTCAAAGAAACATTTACCTTCTGTTTGGTATATATGACAATGGTGACTAAGAAGTCTGTTTGGAACCAATCATAGCTGTAAAAGATTGTGAAGAAAAAAAATGTTTAGACCTCTTGATTTAAACAATCCTGTCCACATGCACAAACTAAAATCATTAAATATCTTCATATTTTCAGTTTTCAGGAAAATATACAGATTTTAAAACATACTCCACACAAAATCTGTCTCTTCACTTTATTACATGATGTATGGAAATTATACTTTTTAAATAAGTTCGTGGGCCAAGATTACTAACTAAACAAATACTTATCTATTCTCATTGAACAACTTTTCAAAATCTGAATGATCTACTTCTGTGTAGGGGTAACTGGATTAGGCTCTTTTAGAAATTTCTGACCCTTTTATAGAAAGTGGAACTTACTTGATATAATAATAATTAGCAAATGCCCATGAACAAAAAATTTGGTAAGGGATTATCTTAACTCATAATTATACTATAACAAGTAAATGACTAAGTTCCAGAGAAAATGACTCACTAAACAAGTTCATGTTAAATTGTGGATATTATTTTTCTGTTCCTCAGAACTGCTTACTTAAAAAAAAAAGCACCACTATTTGAAATGAGCAGCAATTATACTTAACACCTGTAAGTTTATGGCGCCCTAAGAAGTACAGACAAAAAAAATGAATGAGGATTGCTATAATACAGAACACAAGGGTGTGTGTTTATATGTGTATGTATATATACAAAGACGGTATATATAGAATGTATATGTACAAATAGAAAAAGAGGCAGAAGAGAGAAGAGAGGAATCAGAGTAAAAACTGTATGTTATTCACTCAAGCTAGGAAAAAACTACCTTAAATCTTCAATACTTCTGACAGTATTTTTTACATGAATTATGCCTTTTCTTAAATGTTTAAATGATTTGTTGCCATCCCCTTAGGAAGGAGTACGCATTTTTTAAATGTTTTTAGAACAACTCTTCCGGAATTATATATAGGACAAGTATAATCTTTTGAATATCTTCAACCATAAAAATATTTTAAAGTTTTTGCAAACTTTAAAATGCTACAAAAGTGGTAATTAGCATCTTCAACACCATCATCCTCTGAAAATGGATAGCCTAAAGTCATTTGGTGCCAAATCTAAGCAGTAGGGTAAGTAATTAGACAGAATAATACTATTTTGAGTAAAAAAAATAACCAAACAAGATGTGATCAGACTGACAATTTTTCTATGGTTCCTAAATTGGCTCAGTAGATGATTTTAAAAGAGGTCCAAAAAGTCTAGAGTAATAGCAGCAATAATGAAATCTAAAGTGAATATACTGAAGAGCAATACTAATTTGGATTTTTAGAAGCTGGTAATCTGTTACCCTAAATAGTTCTGCTACTTTGTAATCCAATTTCCTAAGAGCATCCTGGCCTGGAGAACCACAGAACACAGGAGTTTGAGGAGGTCTGTCTTGTCTCCTTAATCATTTATCATTTCATTCATCATCCCAAGTGGTCTTCTTTCCTGATCTTCATCTTGTCCTAGTCTAGCTATCAAACATTTTTGTTGACCTTAGCACTTAGCACAAGCCTAAGACTGTTTTAGATTTTAGTAACCAGGACAATTTACAGATCTATATCACTCTTTTACATTCATTATCTGTTCTGTTGTCCCTGGTTCAGCTAAAGTCGCCGGTTCAGAACACTCACTGGCCAAATGAAACATCAGTTCTATGATTATTCCTGGATCTAAGAGAAACCTACCTGACATAAAAGGGAAAATTAACAAAGGATCCTTAAGGATATTAAAAGTATTTCCATTTGACTCCTTCCCCAATAACGGCTGACATTTATAAAGCACTTTAAAATTTACAAGGCACTTTATGTATACTTGATCTGATAACACAGATATTATTATCGGTTTCAGAGTAGCTATTTGATTCGTCCATAGTCACACAGGAAATACCTGTCAGAGGTAGAATTTAAATCCAAGTCTCCCTTGACTCTAAGTCCAGCACTCTTCCCACTATTACTGCAGTACTTCCCTTTAGTCACCCATCACAATGGTTTACTATTTGAAAAACAGGAAAAAAAAAAAGAAACAAAGAAAACTTCCAAGCTTCAAAGCAAAATAAAACCTGGAATTAAATCAATTATGAGACCATCTCTTGTCTTTAAGGCTGTCATTTAACTGAGTCATCAAAAGTACTAAAAAGGAAAAACTATTTATCTGGTAGCCTAGTTTTCCATCATCCTCAACTATTCAAAATACAATCACTTGATCAGAAAAAGCAAAAAGAAGTTTTCATGTTGAGAAAACCATTCCACAAAGCAAACGCTCTTTGTGCCACTATGGAGGTATGGAGTCTTTCTAGTCCTTCACTAGAGTCAAATGTTTTAGAACTGCATATAAATTAAGGCTATTAACTTAAGGAACTTTAGTTATCTAAAATTTCTATGGTAGATAATAGCTTTGAAGCAGATTAGAAACAGAAATGTTGGGAACCTTGGGAAGAAATAATTGTACCACCCTCAACAATTCAGTATGCTTTCAAGAAAGATGTGTTGATTATGTACTTTGTGATGATCTTGTGCCAGACACTCAGAGTTCTTAACAGGCTAAGAGTCTAACATGATGCATATTCTGGTATGTATCCTAGACTCTGGCAAAGTAGAATTTAAAGAGCTGAAAAGCAAGGATGATAAGCTTTAACAGTTTGTCCATTTTTACAAGGAAAGTTAGCTCTTATGACCAAAAAATAAATTAATATGATAAGAAAGAAAAGGACTAGCTACAAAGTAGTAGAATAAAAAATGCATTGAATGGCCAGACAAGAGGCTGAACCAGGGACAACAGAATGGATAATGAATGTAAAAGAGTGATATAGATCTGCAAATTATCCTGGTTACTAAAATCTAAAACAATCTTAGGTTTGTGCTAAGTGCTAAGGTCAACAAAAATGTTTGATAGCTAGACTAGGACAAGATGAAGATCAGGAAAGAAGACAACTTGGGATGATGAATGAAATAATAAATGATTAAGGAGACAAGACAGACCTCCTCAAACTCCTATTTTCTTTGTTTTCTCTAGCAAGAAAAAGACTGTCAAAAAGGGACAAAGAGTACAAAAAAGTTAAGAGGAAACTAAAACTAAGAGTTTATTAGAAAATATTAAGAAAGCATCTAGGTACCTTCAATAACTTTGAGTACTTAGGCTCAGAAAAATTATATTCTGGGGAACTGACAGATGTGACTGCTTTAAAGAAGCATAGAGAAATGCAGGTGGCATAGGCTAGTGAACAGGAAAATGATATCTCAGTTTTCAAAGAGGGAAAAGACGTTTTTGAACTATAGTACTTCCTTTCAACTCCTGAATAGAATCTAAAATATATTACAAATAAAATCCTTTGTGAGCACTTGGAAAAATGAACAGTATAATCACTGAGGCAACATAGGGTCATAAAGAGTTTAGTTATACAAACTCTGGGCATCTAATCCCCACGTAGGTCAAAGACAAAAACAAAGGACCAACATGTAACAAAATATTCACAGCAGCACCCTCATGGCTGTAAAGAACTGTAAATAAAGTGCATGCCTGCTGATTTGGAAATGGCTGAAAAATGGCTGCATAGTAAGGAAAAATGACTATGAGGAATTCAGAGAAATATTGGAAAGTTTGTATGCACCGATGCAGAGTAAAATAAGAAGAAAAAGAGAAAAATATAATAACTATAACAATATAAATGAAAAGACCATTAAAAGGAAGCTAAATTCTGAGTAACTAAAAATCCAATGAAAGTACTCAAAAAGATAATAAAACATAACTTTCCCTTAGCGCAGTGAAGTGAGTCACTTTGAAAACATAATATCATATACTCTGCCAGATATGGTCAATGTATAGGATATTTTTAGTTAATTGCTTTTGTCATAAGGAAGGGTTCAACAAAGACACATTGGACTGAAATGACTAAGATACAATGACAAAAGGCACCAATAAAATGCTTTTAAAAATGAAGCCATGTAAGACTACTCTCATCCCTCCCTGTTTTGTTTTTGTTTTTTTGCATAGAGTAACCAGGGAGAGGAAAAATGGCATGGCATACAGAGTCATCCTACAAATCAGGAAAACTTGGGTTCAAGTCTCCCCCCCAACACATACTACCTACGTGCTTCTGAGTAAGTCACTTAACCTCTGAGTATCTGAGGCAACTCTCTAAGACCATAAGGGGTGTAACAGTTACTAATCTGCATAGGTAGAAGAAATTTCCTCATTAGCGAAATCCCAGAGATGGAGGAAGGGGGGCAGTGAGGGAGAGAGGAGATACTTTCATTCAGCCCTCTTCCTACCTCACCCCAAACAATAAAACTTCTCTGGAATCTTAATGACAAAACAACCATCACCCCACCACCACCACGAGCTCACATTTACTTTATGTTTTAAAGGGTACTTTCCTCACAACTCTGTGAAGTGAGTGGCGCAAGTATTGTATTCTGATTTTAGTAACATAGGAACTCGAGCTGAGAGAGATAAAATTACTTGCCCATATGGCAGACACATGACATACAAATTTTCTGCAAGGTATCTGACAAAGGTTTTTCATAATGTTCTTGTGGACAAAGTGAAGAGAGATATAGCTAGATAATAAAATGATTTAGGAGGATCTATAATTGGCTGAATGACTAACCCAAAAAGTGGTGATTAATAGAATGATGTGACCCTAAAGGAAAATTTCTAGTAGACTGACACAGGGTACAGTCTTAGGCCCTATTCAGAAGGCTTAACAAATTGGTAGATGACATGGGAGCAAAAAAGGATAAGCTAATACACCAAATAACAGAATCATTATATAAAAAAATTTGACAGACTACACTCAGTCAACTCTAATAAGATACAATTGAATAGAAGTAAGATTAAATCCTGTACTTGGGTTCAAAAAATAAATTCTGTAAGTACAGTATGGGGTAAAAATGAGTTACCAGTGTGATATGTGACATGACAATAACAACCCTTCCCCCAAATAAAAGGCATGTAAGTCATATTAGCCAAAAGAGGAAGATGATCATTCCACAGTATTGTGCCCTGATGTGGACATATCTGTAGCATTATTTCCAGTTTGGGGCACATCTTGGGGGTAGAGATGCAACAACAATATTAATGGCCCAATGGAAGATTAAGATGGCAAGAAAACTCTTAAGCCATGTCATTTCAAGGGTCAGGTGAAAGAAATGCTGAGTTTAGCATAAAAAATAAAAAATTTCATGTGGTAGAAGAAGTTCATAATAGTAGTCTTCAACTAAATGAAGGATGTACCATCATACTTAGAAAGGGGATCAAAAAGGAGAATTCAGCTCACGTTAAGGAGAAAATTCCTAAAAATTAAATCAGTAATGAATTTCTATTCGAGTGTTCAAACAGAGGTTGGATGACCATGAAGAGGTTGGATGACCATGAAGTGATATCATCAAGAGGACAGCTATACTTTAGATCAACATGAATTAAATGGCTTTTCAACTCAGACTCTACAATTCTAGAAGCACCAGGAAAGAGCTATTGGAAGTGAGAAGAACAGTGAGAGAATTACAGAGTGGACTGAAAAGTACAGAAAAAGTTAAATTTAAGACATTTAATAATAATAAGGGGCAGAAATATGCAACACACATTAGAAAGATTTCCATCAAAAACATTTTAAAAAATAAATTTCATCACTTAAAAAGAAAATTTTAATTTATTTTGAACATTTACTTTAAAGAATATCTTATTCTCCCTCAACATAAGATAAATGAGGACATACTGTATATATTTATTATATGACAGTGATAGTAGATGAGACATTTTAATATATTATTATGCTTGATAAACTATTTAAAAAATTTTTATATTGGAAATACGAAGAAATTATCAATCCACCATATGTTTTTTGTACTATATAAACTCATATTTATTTCACTCATAGTGAAATAGCACTACATACCTTGGGGAAATTTCTTTGGCAGGTAAATCTTGTACTTTGCTTTTGAGAAGTATGCCTGTAAAGAGAAACTTTTTTAAGAAATGGAAATTTCACCAACAATATTCTACTAACACAAAATTAAAATATATGAAATTATAGAAAATAAATTTTAAAAGATGAAGATTCTAGTGAAGCATGTGTACTTTAAGTGAACATAGTGTGGTATGGCAAACTCTGGATTCTTGAAAGTTAGGTCAGCGACACACAATCTCAGGCATTTTCCATCAGGTTTTGAGCACAGGCCCAAAGATGAACTTCTGTATGTGACTTCAGCCTAGGCTAGCTAAATCTGGAAAGGCTTGATACCAGATACCGGCAAAGTGATGATTTTTTTTTCCCCTGCTACAGCAGCTCATGAAGACAATTTATCAAGATGTAGAAGGCTGGTGTGAACTGAATTGGTGAAGGAAGTAACCACACTAATAACACAAGCCTGAAATATTTATTTGTGTGGGAACCACAAAAATTAAAACCAATTGCTTTTAAAATGACAAACAAAAAAAAACAAGAGGCGAAATTACTCAATTTCTGTTTTGCTCTGAGAAAGGAGGATTGTCTTCAAATTGAAAAGGGCACAACACCATAAACATTATCATTATAAAAGATACTATTGATATATTATATAGTCCAATGTAAGTGGGGAGAAAGTAAGTGAACACTGAAATACTAGTGAGTCAATGGTATTATTTCAAATAAGCAGTAGCTGCTGGTATTATAAAAGGAGCTTTTATATGGGTCAGAGTTTTTATCATTTGTCTGGTCAAGCCTAAAATTCTAGTTTTGATAAGGGCATATAATGGCATTAATAATAAAAAATTACTAAAACATCAAGAAGACAAACTTGGTTCCAAAGGAGTACACAAATATATCACCTTGCATAATCCTCTTTGTAAAGACTTACCATTTAAAAGTTTCTTTTCATGATTTTCTATAAGGAAATACAAAAGAAAAAGAAAAAATGCTAAAGGATCTTGTATAGAAAGTGAGCAAATATAGAATACAGAAGAATGGAAAAGAAATCAGCTTTTGGAATGGACATGCTTTAAAATCACATCTGAATCAAAACACATTTATGAGAATTAAATTATGTCATTCTCCCTAACATTTAACTAAGCACTAAACACTGATCTAAGAACTCAGGTGTTCTTTCAAAGTAGTCTCATAGGATCAAAGATTTAAAGAAAGGAAGTACTACAAAGGTCATCTCGTCTCAATTTGCTTGTTTGCATATGGGAAAACTGAGTCTCAGAGAGCTCAAATGAGTTGTCCCAATAGATTAAGTAGGAAAACTGAGATTTGGACCAATATGCACTGACTTTAAATCCAGCACTCTGTCCATGGCACCACATATTCTCTGAATATTTATGTGATTCTAGCAGATTTCTGAATGTGTATAACCACTCTAGAATGAAATTTGGAACTACACACAAAAAGCTATTAAAAAGCGTATGCCCTTTGACTCAGCAACAGCATTGCTAGATCCATACCCAAAAGAGATCAAAGAAAGAAGGAAAGATTGCTCACTTTGACAGCATATATAGCAATAAGAAAAGATTCTATACAAAAATATTTATAAAAGCTCTCTTTATGACAAGAAAAACTGAAAACTAAAAGAATGTATCCAACAATTGGAATAATGAAAGGAATGGCTGAAAAAGTTGTATATGAATGTGATGAAATGCTATTGTGTTGTAAGAAAAAAAGAAACAATTTCAAAAAGAACATGAAAAGATTTACATGAATTGATACAGAATGAAGCAAGTAGAACTAGAACAATTTATACTATAACATCAATATTGTAAAACTGAATTAATTTTGAGGACTTTTATAAACTGAAGAAATGAGCAGAACCAGGAGAACAATTTATATAATAATAACACTGGAAAAAAACAAACCAGAAATTTGAAAGCTGAAAGAACTATGATCAATACTAAAACTATTCATGATTTCAGAGGTCTGATGAAACATGCTTCCTATAACAAAGAGATAATGGAAAGAAACATTCACACACATGTATACATACACAGTGAGAAAATTTCTTTTGCTTGACTATATTTGTTACAAGAAATTTGGTGATTTTTTTAATTAGATGGCTAGGAGGGAGATAAAATAGATTTCTGTTAAGGTGGTTTTTTTTTCAATAGAGAGGTGGGGTTACTACTAGTATGGAACGTTGTATGCACTTTCAGATGAGGTCACCATATTAATTCTCAACTTTTTTACCTTGTTACAAGAGACTTCTCATGAAGTCAGAGTAATCTTCAAATGTTTGTAATATAAAAACAAAGTACATCAAATAAAACAAAAAAAATGTAACAGGATGATCAGCTAGTAGTCCTTGATCAATCTGTAGTTCAAAGGTATTAATGAAAGCAATGCTACTTGGATTCCTTCTCTGAATTCAAAACACTGTCTAACTTCAACCTAAATCTATAGAAATACAAAGCTGGTATTTTACATTTTACATAATCCTAATATATATACATTAAACAAATTTTATGAACGCAAACTGTGCTCCATTATATTTCATTTTTGAAAAGAGTTTCTAGATACCATAAAATGACAATTACATCTGCCAATTTCTTCAGCAGTAAAATGAAGGGAGCCTACCACACTTGCAGCTGAAATGGTAACAATAATAGTGAATATTTACATGGCATTCTAAGGTCTGCAAAGGTCTTTCTATCCATTACCTCGTTTGATCCTCAAAAGAGCCTCAAAAGGTGGATGCAACTGTTCCTATTTTACAGACAAGAAAACTAAGGTAGAAGGTGACTGGTTTGCACAGATTCAAATACCTAGTTAAGTGTATGAGGCAGGATTCAAACTTAGTTCTTCCTTATTCCAAGCACTCCCTCCCCTATGTCACTTCACTATCTCTCCTGGTCAATGGCTCTAATTCTAGGTAAAATATAATGTAATTTCAAATAAACTTTAGTGTGAGTCTATCCATGATTACCACATTTTAAGTTAGCAAAGTAGAAATTGGTGATTTACCACTGTCACCTATAGACTATAAACCACAATGACTACCTTAAATCATCATGTAAATATGATCTATTATTATTAACGTTCAAAAGTGCAGAATGACTCATTAAATCAAACTGCAGCATTTTAATTCAATAAGTACTTATCAAATAACTGTTTTGCAGACAGTATGTGCAGAATGCTTAATGAAAAAAAGTTTAAATAAGTCATGTTCCCTGATCATGGAAGACTAGGGATAGTACTGAAGTCAGAAGGAGGATCAACTCCTGATGAAGCGGAGAGCAGATAAGCTTGGTCTTGGTGTTTTTTAAACTTAAGGTTCCCATGATCTAGTTTAACTGTTATAGCAACTCAACAGAGAAAGGTGGAGACAAATTACTGCAAAACAATTATTGTTATACTTTAACAAAAACTCGTTACAAGTTAACAGGAAAAAGGACTGCTCTAGGTATTTCATCATGATCCAAAACTAATATTAAGCCCCAAAGCAAGCCTTAATTATCAACCACTAGATAAAAATGCAGTCATTACACTTGTATGGTTACTGCTATACCAATCTGGTTCCCCTCATCTAGCCTGATTCATGTCTTCACTGTTGCAAAACGTGATCCTCTGCTTTTATTTAACAGTAGCCAACAACTACAGGACAGCACAAGCAGATTAAATCTATTTTCAGTGCACAATATAGCCAATATGTCTGTAAATCATATTTCTCATGAAAAGTATTGTGTTCCTATCCTAAAAATGTCACATAAACTGAATCATTCTATGCAACTTATTTTTGGGAAAAAAAATCATGTTATGTGATAATTATTTCTTGTTTTTAGCTATATGTTTATGTGACTGGCAAAAGTTGCTGAAACATCAAATGGCTGAAACTTTTCTTAAAGAAAAGTACTACTAGAAATGAATCTTCTATTAGCTTTCTAAAATTATCCTGGATTACTTCTGTAACTGGTATACCATGTAGTTTTCAGTTAATCAACAGGCATTTGTTAAATTCTTCATTATGTCAGATACAATGCTAAACAATGGGAATACAAATAAAAAGTGAAACTAGTCCTTGCCTTCAAAGTGCTTACATTCTAATAAGGGAGAAATCAATCAATCAAGCACCTACTATGTTCCAGGCACTATGCTTAGTGTTGGAATTACAAAAAGAAGCAAAAGACATCTCCTACCATCACATACATACATAATACATAGGTGTATATATACAAGATACAAACAAAATAGATACAAAATAACTTGAAAGCAGACAGCACTGGAAAGACCTCCTAAAGAGTCAAGTGCTACAGGCAACTTTGGATTCTAAGTGGAGGTGCAAAGGAGTGAGCATTCCAAGCCTGAGAGAGAGGGTAAAGGAACTCGTCTGGATCTTAGATAGGTAGCATGGCAGACTAGAGACAGCCAACCACAGACAGGATGATATGGATTAAAGTCCCACCTCAAAAACACACTGAATGAGTGAACTTGGGAGAAAAAAAATCACTTAATCCCCATTGTCCCAGGAAACTGAAGGGGAAGATACAGAGACAGAGAAAGAGAGAGACACAGAGATAGTGTGTGTATGGATCTGTGATTTCATCAGTATGTTTATAAACATCTAGATATCTATTTATATATTTATAAAGCCAGAAAAGATGCTGAAAGTTTAGCCATTCTTAAGCAGGGCCTATAATTTTATCCCTATCACAGGACTTGCAAATTCTCTCTGGTAGAGATACCCATCAGACAATTCATTCTACTTTTGAACAGATTTCTTTGTCAGGAAGTTCTTTCTTCTATTGATTCAAAATCTGCTTCAACAACTTCAACCCACTGTTCTACTTCTGCTGACACCAAGTACAAAGAGTTTAAGCCCCTTTCTTTCACAAGATTGTAGATAAGGCTGACAAAGGAAGAACATGGCTAGTCTATCATTCCTTCATTTTGGACCCTATACTTCTATTATTGAAGCTTAATAATACAATCATTTCTTTGACTTATTTTGCAGTCAGTCTCTTTTCCTCATGAACTGCCATCTAGCCATGCTGTCTCCATTTTACAATTCTACAATTTAAACTCAAATATGGTACTTTACATTTGTCAATATTAATTAGATTTTTGCCCATTATGACTGCCCATAGATCTTTTTAGATGCCAATTCTGTTAGCCAATATATCTTTATTTTCAAGACATAATACTGAATAATGATAAAGCAAGATGACTCTCTTCCCAACTCTAGAAATAAATTTAGAAATACCTGCTTAGGATGTTGGGACTGAGGGTGAAAGAGACACTGCTCTCCATCCTACCCTCACCCCTGCCCCTACTACTCCTAATGGTACTTCTCCTGTATCAGTATTTCCTACTGTTCCCTGAAATAATAACAAAAATAAAAGTTGGGGAACAAGTTGTATAACTCAGATGGAAGAATAAAAAAAAGGGGATAATCATATGAAATCTGAGACGTGGTATCGTTAATATATCACAATTCTTTTTCTCAAGAACTCAACAAAAAGAATTGATCTTGTAAGTATAGAGAGGACAAGTAATACCACAGTCAGGAAAAAAAACCTGAGACGCAAAAAGGTTAGTTAACAACTACCTTTTCACAAAATCACAAAATATCAGAGTTGGAAATCACTGGCAGTCAACGAAACAAGCTTTTCTTGGTCTATTCATCAAGACAGATTTATTATACAACATATTTTATGCCAATATTTAGACTCAAGACTTGCATTTAAGCAAACAATTTAATGAGCTAGATTGAAGTACCCATTGTGAGGAAAGAATGATAAGAAAAACAAATTAGTCTCCTACCTCCACCCCATAAAAGAACCAAGGTCAAGGGCTTTATATAACTCATTAAAAAAATCATTCTCTCTGTACTTTCAAGTCTTATTTGGAGAAGAAAAATTGCTATAGGAATAAACATGCCTTTCTCTATGCTTACAACCAAACGTAATGAAGGTTTAAGGGAGGTGGGAGCGCCATGTCACCTTTATCATATCAGTTTTTCCTACGTTTGTCCATCCCTGACACATGATGAAAAAGAGAAAAGTGGTTTCTACGAAGTATGGGACTGCTGGAGAGGGAGTGTTCAAGAGTTTTCTCTCTATGCATTGCACCAAGTAGAGAGAAAGTATGTAACTTTCTGATATAAGTTCCAAAGAGATACTTTATAATGACAATTAACATCATCACCATAATTTTAAGAAAAAGATGTGATTACTCCTCTAAGAACCATAAAAAGAATTATAACACAATACTGCTTAGACCAGTGAGTTTTAGAATTACTATATTTGTGTCTCTTTAAACTCCATCTCTTCTACCAGCTAGCACAATGCTCTATAAACAGTATGCATTTGTTGGATGTATGAAAAGCAAACGCTAAAAATAATGCAATCACTACAGAAATACAATGGATTTTGCCTCTATATACTAACATCACAAATCTCAACAATGAGCTTTCCCTCTGAAAGAGGTCAAAATGTAAAAATACAAAGAACTTAAGAAAAATGCCTTTCACTCAAAGTTAACAAAAGTAAGAAAAAAGATATAATTGTTACTTTGGTAGTAAAATCAAAATAAAGATTTTTCAGTGTGGCACTTCAATTCTAAAACATCAAAGTATGTCTAACACAACATACCTTTAACAATGGCAACAGGTTTGACAGCCATTCTGCCAACAAGACATTCTTTCAGCATAGATTCATAATTGACCCAACGATGCACCTGAAAAGAGAGAGAATCAGCACAAACAAAACATACTTATGAGACCTTATTTTAAATGAGAGCATCATCTAATATGTCTAACTAACCAAGAATTTCCACCAAATAATTTAAATGCTGATTCTTATCAAAGAAAATAAATGGGGTGATAGATGAGGGATGAGGAAAGAGAAAAAAAAGACTCACTCGAGAGTAAAATTTTTCCAGTATAGCACTATTTTTGAAATACTTATGCATATTGAAAATTTTAAAACAGCCAAGTATATCAACTTATTTTTTTGAGTTATAGATTTTTTTTTTTTAAAAAAAGGCACTTTACAATACACCATAAATGAGTCCTTCCAATCCAGAATGGGAAACAAATTTGATATGTATAAGGATTTCATCAACAAAACAGGAAATCTAAGAGAACTATTTCCAAGGATTACAGTAAAGTTTTTAATAGAACTGATTAATCAATTAAAGACTTACTTTTACTAAAGGAAGGTGAAATGAAGATTTATGAAATTTAATAAGATACCTTTTCCCTAGTTTTCTCAAGGACTATTCTCCATGAAAATTCTAATTAGCACATGTATATCTGACATTCATTTATCAATTTAAACATCCTAATGATAAAACTGGGCATAATCTTTGGTAAGGTAAAATTAAAAGTTCATAATTATAAAATGAAAAATTAGGGGTTCAAGAGCATCACTTCATAAAACAATGAAGTTGCTGAGAATGGTACTAAGGTAGTATTAAAATAAGAAAGAATTAAAAAATAAGCAGATTTGTAGACCCCTTGAGATCTGCAACATAGATACCAAGAAAGCAGTTATCCTTATGCAATATTTAAACAAATGTCCTTATACTACACAACAGTTAATTTACCACGCTCCCAAAAATCTCTGTTCTAGACTACTTAATCAGAACACTCATGTAACCTCTCCAATAAAAGTTTTGTTTCAATCTTTCTTTTGAGTTTTTTTCCCCTAAGGAATGGCCTCTAGTTCTCTTAAAGATGGTTGCATGGCAACCTATCTTTTGATTACTAACAGCACAAACTAAGTATCACTGTTAAGTCCAAAAGAGTTGCTCAAAGCACTCCCATTACCCTAAAGCTCTGAAGTGCTTTAAAGAAGCAAAAAGCATCATACAGGTATAAGAATATAGTTATTTACTCCTATGATGAATGAAACTGATGAACAATTTAAACCTCAATAGTCTCGTTAGTCAAGTAAAAAACAGGTCTAGCAATGAAGACATGGTTTGAATTGCTAAAGATGGTAATTGTAATAGTTTTAGTGGTTCCTGCAAAAGTTTCCTCTGTCTCGTAGGGTTCAAAGAAACAAACATCTTAGAATATTAGGGTAAAGATTCTTTTACTGTGCTGCAGCATTTTTGAATCATTTTGCAGCATTTTGCCTGTGGAAAGTATGAGCTGTATGTCTGAAAGTGTCCAGTAAGAGGTTCAAAAGATAGACAAAGAAAGTAAACACACATAGAAATTTTTCAAGTTCTCAGCAATGTTTCCCAAAGCCTCCCACTCAGTTTGCATCCCTAGCTATCAACAAGTCAAATGCCACCTGGAAACATTCCTAATAAGCTCATAAGAGTCTCTCTCAAGAGAATGGTATCAAGATTAATGTGCAGCTGTGGTTTCTCTCCAAGGATATTAATAATTCCCAGTCCCAGAATTTGTTGGAGATCAAAAGGGGTCCTGCCAACCAGTCAATGAACAACATCCTCTAGCTGTAATCAATTTCTAAATGAAAAATAGTCTCAGTTATCTAAATATATGATAAACTAAAAAGCAAAAAAGGGCAAAACCAGAAAATTCTACACTTACAAGTAATTATATAGATTCCTCTAAATTTAAATGTATTTCTAAAAAATGGCCAAAGTTAGCAAGATGTCACTAAAGATTAACCATTACCAAAACAGTAATTAGGTATAATTTAGATAAATAAAAGCCAGGCTATATTTGGTTGACCAGCTGCAAAGGAACAAGCAAAAGATAAATCCTAACAGCAAAAGAAAACAATGGAGGAAAAGCAGGTAAGCTAAACTTAAAGCAAAAAACTGAAATGGCCTGTAAAAAACTAACTCAGCGATCTCTCTTCATATCAAGAAAGTATCCTAACACAGATAAATCACTATTACCACAAGACTATGTACAAAACAAGTGTAAGAAAAGTAGCTTTCCATTTTATATATATATATATATATGTATATATATATACACATATATACATATATATGCATGTATACACACACACACACACACACACACACACACACAAGAATTGGACTATAGGATTTGATGCTAGAAGGGATCACAGGGAATCATTAAGTTTCAAAAAGCCATTTCATCATACAGACATTAACTAAACTCAACACCTTAAAATAGTCTGATTTATTTTTTACTGCATATGTCTCTCCCAAGCTTTTCTCTCCTCTCTACGTGGACTGGTAGAAATCGTTTACAAAAGAGTATTTTAGTTATTTTTTGAGGTTTGCAGACAGATTCCATATCTCTCAAAAATACTTTTAAATTTTCTAGTAGGCATCCAGCCTGACTCCAAATTTAAGTCTTCTTCAATCACAATATTCCATTACTTACAGCATCTTACCTGATCAAAAAGGTCTGTACCATCTGAGCCTGCTGCTCGCATCAGTTCATCCTCCCCACCTGGGTGATATTCCATATACGGACTAACATTATAAACAAGTCCTGCATTAATATAAAGAGAAACATCATAAATCAACTGCTTTAAAAGTTAATAAGGTACTTTGATAAGTTCAAGAAGGTATGTGATGAAAAATTCCTACTTTTATTTTCTAGTAAATGTACTGCCTCCAATATTATAAATCATTTGAAATAGAAAGGAACAAATAACAATATAAAGTATTACTACTCACTTTTTACCTTCTGCCATCTTTCTGGACTATAGAAGGCTAGTTAACAAGAACTAAACTCTCTCCCTTAAGTGTATGGCAACATTGCAGATATAAGATTCTGTCCTAAGCCCTCTTTTCTTCTCTTTACACTTTCAGTTAGTGATTTCAAAGCTTCCATGATTTTAGCTGTCACCTCTATGTAGATGACTCCTTTATCTACATATCTGGTCCCAGTATCTCCCCTGAAATGTAGTATCGTATCACCAATTTCTATTGGGCATTTCAAATTGGATATAAACTCAATATGGCCAAAAATGAACTTGTTAGCTTTCTCTCCAAACCTTCTCCTTTTCCAAACTTTCCTTTTCCTGCCAAAGGCACGAACCACCATCCTTGCAGTCTCCCAGATTTGTAACCTTGACATTATCTTTGACTCTTCATTTTCCCTTACACCATATATTCAATCAGTTATCTGTTTCAAAGTTTCTACTTCTACAATATTTCTGGAATCCAAAAACTCCTCCCTCTACTCATACTTTATTTCATATCTTCATAACCTCTTGCCTAGATGATTGTACTATATTCCTAATTGGTTTTCCTCTCTCAGGTCTTTATATTAATTCTCTATTCCTTATATACATATCTATAGGTTTGTTTTCTTCCCCATCAGAAGAAAGCTCCTTGCGAGAAGTGATTGTTTTATTCTTTGTACATGTATTCCCATAGTCTAACATGATAACCTAGAACAAAAGTAGATACTTAACTTTTATTAATTAATAAATTCAATTAGTTGATTTAATTAACGGGTTGGTGGCCTTACAAAGTATACCAATAGTGCAAAGGAAAAAATGAGTTATCTACCAATACAATGATGAACCTCGGCTCTCAGAGAGGAACGATGTCCTTGAGTACATAAAGCAGCACTAAAAAAGAGCCTCAACATCCTAAACCACTATCCTATAATTCTACCTTGCATTACTACCTCTTACTTTCAAGGAAAATTTCACTGAATTTGATTATCTATTTTCATATTATTTCTCCTCAATAACGTAAGGGAAGCTAGGTGATGCAGTGGACAGAGCACCAGTGCAGGAGTCAGGAGGACCTGAGTTCAAATCTCACCTTAGACACTTGACACTCACTAGCTGTGTGACCTTGGGAAAGTCACTTAACCCCACCTGCCTCATCCTGGATCATCTCTAATCATCCTGATGAGTATCTGGTCACTGGATTCAGATGGCTCTGGAGAAGGGAGGCTGGTGACCTGCACAGCCCTCCCTCACTCAAAACAAAGTCAAGTGCAAGTCATGTCATTATTTCTCTGATGGCATGGTCTTCTTCAGCAACGAAGGATGTACACATTATTCCTCAACGAAGTTTGGGCTCCTTGAGGACAGGAACTAATTGGGTATCCACTGCCTGGTATAAGCACTTATGAATGTTTGTTGACTATAAAGTAGGGAAAAAAAACTAGCTCACTGCTATGTAATCAAGACAAGCAAACTTGGACCTGAAACAGAGATAAAAAAATGTATCTCTCCTCTCAGTTGAGAAGTAACAGGGAACTCTGGGTCCCCTATGCCTGGCCTTATTTGCTAATCCTAATCTATGTAGCACTATATACACTGTCAAACAGATGATTTTGCTAAACCATTTTACTTGGTTATAAGGGAAGGCTCACTAAAAGAAAAAAATAGTATGCTTAATATGACTCTCTACTTTGTTCAATTAATTAGTCATATTCTAAAATGGTTCCTTGATAAAACTCCATCTCCAATGCCTCATAACTAATCAAAAGATATAACAGAGTATGTACTCTTAACAGATGGTAACAAACAAAGGCTTCAAATTCAAACACAAGCCTGGTGCTAGTCCATATTTCTTTTGCCTACCTAAGTTTAGAAAGATTTATCAGCAGTCTAGATGAAGGTAAATGAATTTTTCAAGCACAGTAACCCTTTAGAATTGTCAATTAAGTCACAGATTATGTCTTCTTCAGTAGAGAAAATACCCACATTAATAAAAACCACAGATCTTTGGTAGTATTGATTCTTTGAAAATTCTATCTGTAATGACAGCAGTTTAATGAGTTTTGAGCAAAGAATTCTCTCTTCTGAAGCAGACCAGCACCTGCTTTGCAACTTACAGTTTTAGGGGCATTTCTTGTAGATACCATATTGTTGAGTCTGTTTACTAATCCATTTCATAACTACTTGCTTTTAAAAGTGAATTCAATCCATTTATGTTTCAAGCGATAATTGTTCATTTTTATTTTCCCTTCATGAGAAATGCTAGTTTTTCAAAGTTACCTAAGATTTCATTCTTTCAAAAAGAAAAAGAAAGCTGAAATGGTCAGAGTTTCTGACCTCAAAGCCAAACCTTAATGAGATAAGCAAATCCTTTACAGCAAAAAATCAGAAGTGATGATTCAACGTTTATATGCTATTGCTATTATAAAAGGCTATTGCTTCTGAAGTCCTACTGTGTACAAGTCACTAGGAAAATGAAGGACTAGAAAGGAATTAAAGGGACACTGGAAGGGAAAGGCAGAGAAGGAATAAATTACTTCTTTAAATTTACCAATAAAAGAAATTAAGACACTGATGTGAGACCATAAGTCTAAAATAATACTTTTACCTACAATACACAAAAAAATGTAAAAAAAATTATATCAGTAAAAACATAATCCCAAGATTTCTTTTTGGAATGAGAGGAGGAGGGAAAGGTTTATGTCCCTGTGAATGCAAAGAAGTTAAGATTAGATTGTTACCATCACATAACTGGTTGATAATAAGGTATGATGGAAAGAAAACAAAAATTAACTATTATAATTTTTAAACATAAATGGACTGAAACCAATCATCAAAAAGAATAGTGTTGCTAAATGGATTAGAAAACAGAACTACAACAATATGCCACCTACAAGGAATCCACAGTATAACGACTTAATATGGAGGGCTGTTTCAAAAACAGGATGTGTAGTCATGATTTAAGATAAGGTTATGGTAAAAAAAAAAAAAAAGTGCCTTCAAAATACATACCAAAAGGGAAACTACATTATTTTTAAAAATACCACAGATATGGAAATAATACTAATACTGTATGTATGTAACA
Source organism: Potorous gilbertii (assembly GCA_028658325.1). Taxonomy (NCBI): domain Eukaryota; kingdom Metazoa; phylum Chordata; class Mammalia; order Diprotodontia; family Potoroidae; genus Potorous; species Potorous gilbertii. Next base: position 362,509,329 of record CM053770.1, on the reverse strand, counting down.
AATGACACAGTAAGTACCTAGGAATGCTAACTGGAATGCCAAAAAAAAAACTACCACTGAGAAATGATGGTAATGATGATAATGACAATGACAGCAGCAGCATTTATATGGGGCTTTAAGATTGCGAAACATTTTACAGATATTATTTTAACTGATCCTCACAAAAATTCTGTGAGATAAGTGCTGTTATATACATCTTACAGATAAGGAAACTAAGACTGTAGGAGAAGTAACATGCTTCTTTTGGAACTTCACAAATATATTATAAAGATAAACAAGAAGGAAATTACAGACATAAACAAAATGTTGAAAAATTGGATTTGATAGGCCTGTGGAGACTAGTGAACGGGTAAGTTACACACCAGATTTGGGGGATCTATGAGATGTTTACAATGATAGGACAGAAGCCCTACATACATTCATCATAGACTAAAATTTGATTTTAAAAAAGTAATTCTAAAAAAAAATGAATGAAAGATGAAAATCTAAATGGAGATTATTATATCCTTAATATGATCAGCTTGGAGACTAACTTAAAACAAGAATAAAAATTATACTGAAGAAAATGACAGCAACAGAAGATATCAAAAATTCACAGTTGCAACTACAGCAGTCCTTAAAGACAAATGTTACTTGTGCAATAATATCTGCAGAGGCCAAACAGAGAGTATTAATAAAATAAGCAGCCAATTTTAAAAAGTAGAGAAGGGCATTAATAATCCCAAACAAGCTCAAAAGAGGCCATTTTAAATAAAAACAAATGAAGCTTGATGCGTTAGTTAATTTGACAATTGTTTTGTTTTGATTTTAGAAAGGGAACAAACAGTTACCGAGATCAAAAGTTTTTAAAAGGTGAATTCATAATGAAGAGAAAAATAAGATTTAAAAGAAATACTACACCCAACTATATAGAGACCTAAAAACCTATGTGAAAATCCAGGAAAAAAAGGTAAGTCTACAAAAAGGCCACTCTAATAAATCAAAAAAGGGCCATCCATCTGCTAGCCCTTACTCACTACAAGTCCAGTCTACTTCCTTTTCCAGCAATACATCTCTTGGACTACAGTTTTTAAAAATTGTTTTGTTATTCTGGACTTGACAAAAACTGACAAACATGAATATTTCCACACAAAATAGAACAAGAAAAAAAGAGGATTGCTTATGAAACTGCAAATAGAGTTTATATATGTATATATATATATACATATACATATATTATATGTATGTATGTATAGCTTATTTTTAAAAGTGTACATTCAATTCTATATTTTCTGTTCCAAATTTGTCTCTCCTGTCTGTTGCCCTCTGAACCCCCTTCTAATGCATTCTTGTTCATTTTCTTCAAATGCACACACACACACACACACACACACACACCCCTCCCTTATAATAAGCTAACATAATCAAATGAAACCAATGGTTATATCTGAAAATCTGGTTTATTCTGCATATCTAGTCTATCCCCTACTTGAAGAAGGAAGAAGTATGTTTTGTCATTAGTCCTTTGGACTCATCATTAATCAAGATTTGTCTTTCCAGGTTTTATTTCCATTACATCGTGTCAGTCATTTTATAAATTCTTCTGCTTCTGCTTACTTCACCCTTTCATGAGCTCATAAAACTTTTTTTAAGTTTCTATGAATTAATCTCTTACAGCAAAATAACACTTAATTATACTCATAGACCAAAATATGTTCAGTCATTACCCAATTGACGGGCAACCCCTAGTTTCCATTTATTTGCAAAAATAAAAAAGTGCTACTATAAATATTTTTCTACATATGGGTCCTTTCTGTCTTTGATTTCTTTAGGGTATATATGTATCTAGCTGTGTCATCACTGAGTTCAAGGTTGTGCAGAATTTCATGACTTGGATATAGACTGGATACTAATCTTTTTGGCACCATCTGTCACAAATTTGGTGATATGTCATGCATCTCCCCATTGCTTTTTAGGTTGGCCACAATTTTGGTCTTTTGGAGACTGTTATTCTATGATTCACAGCCATATCACCAGTAGAATTTTCTTGTTTCTTTTCATCCAAATCTGATTTCAACAATGTAGTAAATTCCCGGACTGGAATATTCTACCAGTGAGGATCAGCAATTTATCTGTAACTTGCAGTCTTAGAGAGTTGCTAGGGGTTACTAAAAGGCTGAGTAACTTACTCATGGTAATGTAGCTAGCATGTATTACAGTAGAACCTGTCCCTCCATCAGAAAAATACTGATTTAAAAAGATGAGTTTTTGTTTCAAGGAAAATGTTATGCTCAGTGAAGGTGCATGCACTAGTAGAGTTGTTCCAAATGCAATCTAGCCCATGTTCTTCCTCCTGTTGAACTGTGGGCATGCTTCTTTGTCAAATGACAGTGTGTCTGTTAAAGATTTATGTTTTGAACAAGCAAGTCAACGGACCATCCATCCAATTATCACAGTCTGGGTGATTGACATTCTTTACCTTCTTGATTTTCCTTCTATAAATATGTCAAATTCTGGTTTACGAGACACTAGTTTAAGTGCTTTATCAGTCAATACAATGTCACACACAAGCAGGAGCCACTGGAGTTCTTATTGGGAATCCTTCTTAGAACTGGACTTGGAGCTGGAAATTCTTCACAAGAAGCAAGCACTTTTAGCAACTGTTAGGACTCACTCGATATTGATAAGTAGATGATTAAGTAGTTATCTGTGTAACTGTACCTATCAAGTAATTTTATACAATCTTAACATATCCACACATCTTTTGGAAAGAAAGACTTTAAGGTAATATTTTATGCTACCCAATTAAACTTAAAAAAGCAAACCAGTATGATCTTATATTCTATGTACCTTTCAGGCAAATATGTAATTGTAATGAAATGAACTACTTATGGAATATTACTTGCAAAAGACTACTTTTTCACTAAACATATTTTCATCAACGACACTCAAAAAGGACCAATGACATCATGCAGTGATGTCTTGACTTGCAAATGGATTGGATTTAAGTGAGGCAGAGCTGCAAATGTCATCAGCCTCACTTTCTCCTCCAGAGTCACTGAAGTCCAGTGGCAAGACAAAAATTAAGACAACTACTGATGATCCAAGATGCGGTGGATAACCTTGGTGTCTTATATGTCTGACCAGCCTCTAAGTGCTCCACAGCACCTGCTTTAGCTGCCTTGGAACAAACTGTTATCCTCCTGTTTTCCTGATAGACTTTTTTCTATAGTAAAACCATACCATGATTTTTATAATGATTTATTATTTTCCCCTCTTTCAGATATCTTGAGAACCAAACTCTCAATGTCCTCAAAACTGTGTGACCTTGGGCAGGAACCTCTTCTCTGTATAACTAGTTTAATCCAATTGTTCTTCCTGTCTTAGTCTTCTTTATTGCCCCTGGTCCTTCACAAGCTATTTCTACAAGCTAATTACACATTACTCCTTTTCACATACTCACTGGTCCAGCCAAACTGGCCTTCTTGACCATTCCTCACACGAAACATTCCATCTCCTATCTTCGTGCCTTTTAACAGGTTCAGTAGATCCTCAGATCTGGAATGCACTCCCTCTTAATATGCACCTCTTAGAATCCCTAGCTCTTTAAAAGCTCAGCTCAAATACTATTTCCCACATACGCTTTTCGAAATTACCAGCCCAGTTGCTATTTCTCTCCCCACTCATTGCTTTGTATTTATGTTGTAATTTTGCATTTCCTTTTGATTGTACATCCACCTAATAGAATGCAAGCTCCATGCAAGTAAGGACTGTTTTGTTTCCTGGTATCCCCAGAGTCTAAAGCAGTAGCTGGCACATAGTATGTACAAGATAAACATTTGCTAGCTGATTGCTATTCACTTCTTTATGCTTAGGAACTGTACTGTTAAAAGAACAAATGTAAACAATAATACCAGCTGTCCTGTTAAGAGACACATATAAAATGAGAAGAATGTTAGGAAATAAATATTTTAAATCGTGGCTACCATGTACCAGGTACTCTGCTAAGTGGCATTTTACAAACGTTATCTCATTTAATCCTTACAAAACCTGGGACGAACATGGTGTTATTTTCTCCATTTTACAGGTTGAAGAAACTGAGGCAAACAGAAGTTAAAGGATTTTGCCAGGATCAAATGGAACTAGTAAGTGTCTAAGGCCCCATTTGAACTTAAGTGTTTCTGATTCCAGGCCCAGTTCTCAATCAGCTGTGCCACCTAGCTGCCTGAAAAGGCAACTAAGTGGTCAGACAGGAAGGAAGAGAATCATGAAAGAGATATGATAAAAGTATCTAGGCTAGCCATGTTTACCTTTAACCCAGCTAGGCTCCTGACTCTGAACTACGTTTCTACCATCCCAAATGGCAGGTGCTTTGTTCTCCTCACTCACTTTTCAACTACTCCTTTTCAAACTACCTTTTGTGTGTGGTTCCCCCATCAGAATGCTCATCACTCTGACTCACCTAAGTTTGGCCAAAAATTAAACAACTCTAATGCACCTGTCTATGTCTGACCTATTTCAAAGGACTATACTTGTCCTTTAGCTGAAATAAATTTTATCTGATGTAAATAAGAGCAAAATGGTATAAAACTTTTTAAATGGTTTATTATAGTTAATTCAAACTGTCGACATCACAAGTAATGTGATGATTTTGCCATCTTGTGGTCAGCAAAGAAATTACATAATACTTTAAAGAATTTTAATCTCTGGATTCAAATAAAATATACATTTAAATTTTACTACGCTGAATTAATGAGCGTAGAGGGAATGAGAGAAGCAAAGTAAATTAATGAAATGACTGAATTTACAGAACGTTTTTAAAATAAATGCAGTTTTACTACATTTTAAAGTACAAATTAACCTAAGTAACAGCACTATCTAGTAAAGATCTATAGGAGACATACTTAATTCAATTCAATCTGATACATTCATTTCAGTGTTTACTACATGCCAAGCACTCTGCAAGCAACTACAGGGATTATTTTACATTTCGACTATAATTGTTTTATTCGGGTACATTTTGTAACTAGTGAAAAGATTGTTACTTGATTGCACTAAGGAAGACACAGTAGAAAGTTCTACAAGACATAGGTTTGAACTTTAGTTCCAAAACTTACTATGTGAAAATGAATCTGTCTCTAAGGCTCACTTTTCTCACCTCTAAAATGGGAATAATATAATAGTAGCTAGCATATAAGTTTTGCAAAGCAAAGCAAACAAACAAGGTTTGCAAAGAACTTTACATATATTACATCATTTGATCCTTATAACAATTCTGTGAAACAGGTGCTATTATCTCCTAATTTACAGTGAGAGAGTTTTGTTCGAAGTCACACAGCTACAAAGTATTAAAGTCAGGATGTAAACTTAGGTCTTCATGATTGCAAAGTCAACATTCTATCCACTATACTACCTAGCTACCTAAATGTGCTACTTGTCTCAGAATTTCAGTGAGTAAGGCACTTCCCAAACCTTAAACAGTGTTCCATAAGTCTTAGCATAGCTTTAAGCTATTAAAGTTCTAAACTGCACTAAGACTTTAGGGACGCTCTGTATAAAAGGATGAGTTATGGCTTTCTACTAGTGATATACATGAAAAGGAAAGGTGCCATACCCTCCCCCCTCCCAAAAGGGAAATTAATCTGAAGCTTACGAATCCCAGGTTCCTCTTCTCCACAGATGGACAACTGTATAACATCTGAGACACAAACCAAAGGGAAATAACAAGCAACACCCCCTTCTTAAAAAAAAGAAAGTTTCATCTCTCATAACCAGCACCAACATGCCTGCTAACAGCTTTTAACTGGAGGTTTTTGCTTGGCTCTTAGTGCTTCTCCACTGTGACTTTCTTGACCTATTTTAACTAATCTCTGTTATTACAAATTTATATACTTGCTTTTTTCTTTTAAAAACTACTTTAAGTGAGGAACAGGAAGCAGCAGTATCCTCACCAAACTACTCCTCATCCTGGGTAATTCTTATCAGTGACCCTCACAAAACAGAGGCCTACTTATCTCTTAGATTGCTTAACCCTTTGTGAGTACCAGTATACAACTTGGTCTACTATCTACTATTATCTACTATTCTTGCTCTAAATTGGCCCATTTGTGCAGTAATGGAAAAAGCATCTGACAAAGTAAGGACATTGGTTCAAAGCTTGGCTCTGCTGCTTACCAGGTCACCCTGGGCAAATCAATCAGCCCTCTCTGGGCCTCCCTTTACTTATCAGTAACATCAGTTAGTTAGTTGCCCAAGATGATCTTTTAAGATCCCTTTCCATCTCTAAACCTATGATCCTATGAACATAAGAGAATTTAGGATGCCACAAAAAATTAGCATTTAATGAATGTTGAATAAATACAGGAAGTTTCACAAATTAGTTTCCTGAGTACCAGCAGCTAACAGAAGATTTTAAACTCTTGAATATTTCACCCAGGAGTAGGAAAATGTAGCTTTGGACAATTCAGAGCAGAAAGACCAGTTTCTTCGTCTTAGGAGAAGCTTTTTCCTGATTGTAAATCTAACTTGCCTGCCTGCCCTTTTGTTCAATTCTCTACTGAGTACAACTGCCCAGAAATCATATCCATTGATATTCATATTGACTGACTATACTAACCACCAGCTCCTTAATGTAATTTTCTTCCAAATCTCTCTGCCAATGACTTGGTCCCAAGGCTGACTCATACATCTAAGCTCACATTCACCACTTAATAGAAAATAATTATTCTTTGCACATGGCTGACAATCTGACCTTCTCCTCAACTGGGCTAGAAAGGAAGCTCATAAATGAATTCTCCTAATATAGAGAATTATAATGCTTTCTTTCATCTCAGTCCAGATGGGTTAGGAAGACAGCAATGGGTCATATAATCTCAAGTCCACAAAGGAATGGCGGGTTTCTTTTTGCCCCTGAAGGTGTTTCTGTACATTATTACTAAGAATTAAAATTCCTCTCAGAGTTAGAAAGTAAATGCAAAGAACTCCACCTTTTAATATTTCTCAGAGGCCACATAATAAGCACTTAATAAATACCTGCTAAGTGACTTTATAAAAGATCTGGCTTTTAAATAACAAATTTCCTCTATTCCAAGATTTCTGATTCTTCATCATACTACTTTCTTGCAATGCAATTTTGATTATGACAAGATAAAGCTAGCCATAAAAATATCAGTCAGAATCAGAGTGTTAACTTATAAGCAATCTGATACATATCTGATACATACAGGATATCCCCAAAGGCTTAGTGCAGTTTAAGCTTTAATAATTTACCCTAGAACTTGTGAAACATCCTATATAATAGGTGTGTGGTGCATATAGGACCAGAACTGTGATTTCTTCAGTATAGGGAATTACTGTCAAGTCACTTGATTAAGCACTTATTTAGTACCATGCACATACAAAGAAAGCAAAAAAAACCCCAACAAACCAGTCCTTATCCTCAAGGAAATTAAGTTCTAGTAATGGAGACAACATTTAAACAACTAAGTGGATACAAGATATAAATGGGATATATATGAGAGGAGAAAACATTAGTAGAGAGAGTCACCAGGAAAGGTCCCCTGGAATAGATGGGATTTGAGCTTGAGTGCTGAAGGTCAGGGAAACTAAAAGCAGCAGGAAGAGAAGGCAGCAGAATGTTCTAGGTGTGGGAGAAAGTTAGTGCAAAGACACAATGATGGAAGATGAAAGGTATCATGTTTGAGGACCTGCAAGTAAGGGAGAAATGCTGGAATGGAGAATTTGTGAAAGAGAATAAAGTATTAAGAGGCCTGAAAGGTAGGAAAGGGACAGGTTATAAAAGATTTTAAATATTAAAAAGAGTAGTTTATGCATGATCCTACATGTAAGAGGGAACCACTGAAGTTCAGGAGTGAGAGGAGAAGAGGGGTCTAATGGTTAATATGGTCAGACTTAAGCTAAAATTTAGAAAAATCGCCTTGCTATCAAAAAGGAGGATCAGCTGGAGTGGGAAGAGTCCTAAGGCAAGGAAACCAACCAGAAGGCTATAGTGTGGACAAGAAGTGATGAGGGTTTGCAGTACAGTAGTATGCTACATGCATACAGAGAAAGGGACATACACAAGTGATGTTCTGAAGGAAGAATCTACAAGACTTGACACCAGATAGGCTATGTGATTTGAATGAGAAGAATGAGCTTGGGTGACTGAGAGAATGATGTACCTTTGACAGAGACATAGAAGCCTAGGAAGTTAAAAAGAGGGAAGAGATTGGGAAAAAAATTAGTAAGTTCTGTTTTTAACATGTAAAGTTGGAGAAGTCTATGGGACAGCCAATCCAAGATGTCCAAAAAAAGCAGTTGGTGATTCAGGACTGGAGCTCAGAAGAGAGACTAGGCCTAGAAATACAGATCAGAAATCATCTAGATAGAGATAACTGAACCAAAGAAAGCTAATGAGATTACCAAGCAAGAAAGTATAGAGAGCAAAAAGAAGAGAGGGACTTAAGATTCAGTCTTGGGAGATACCCAGTTATTGAATATTACCTAGATGAAGAAGCAGTGAAGAAGCCTGAGAAGAGTCAGGAGAAAAGGAAAGAAGACAGTCATGAAAACATAACAAGAAGAAAGTATCCAGAAGGAGGTGATCTAGAGTGTCAAATAGTGCACACTGATAGACTTGGAAATTAATATTATTATATCAAATGTAAATTTTATGTAAGATTTAAAAGTATAATTAATTGATAATATTAGTAACATTGAAGAGGGAAGTTTCGGTTGAATGATGGGCTCAAAAGTCAGACAGCAGAGGATTTAGAAGAAAATGGGAGCAAAGGAAGTAGAGGAACCTAGAGGTGCCTCTCAAAGAGTACAGTCATGAAGGAGAAGAAAGATAAAGCAAGATTGTAGGATCAAGTGAGGGTTTTTTGATATTTTTTTTAAAGGTTTGGGGAGACATAGACATGTCTGTAAGCAGTAGCAAAGGTACTAACAAATACAGAGAGACCGAAATCAAAAGAGTTAGTGGGGACAATCTGCTAGAGAAGCTGGAGGGGATGGGATCAAAATTACATCCAGGAAAGGGGTTAGCTTTGCCACATAAAAGGGCCACCAATTCATCCTAGACCAGAGTAAAGAGGGAGATTGCAGGGAAAGTGTTTGGATGGTATGAATTGAGGAGGAAAAGAGGAAAATAAGAGCCTACCAGATGACCTCATTTTTTTTCTGTAAAATATGACCTAAAAGTGTGGAAGAAAGGGTCTCATAGGAGGCCTGAGGAGAGAGCAGCGACTATGCAGAGTGGAGAAGTGAATTAGAGAGAAATAGAAAAGTAGAATTCTGCTTTGGTGCATTTAGGGTTCAGGTGAGAATAGATAACAAGTAGTAGTGAACCCAATTACCAGTTTTATGATTTTTTTTTTTTGCAGGTAGGAGTAAAGGAGGCAGATCTTAGGAGTAATCCGGGATTGGAGCTTGGCAAATTATGATAGGACAGAAGGGAAAAGAAGTCAAGTGAAAAGGACACTACAGAATTGAGTTTATTCATCAATGAGTCAAGATAAGGAAGAAAGGAAAATGCAGCCAGTGCAGGGGAAATATCCTCAGAAAGAACTGAAGGATGGAGGGAATTAGAGGTATAATGACAACAAAAAACAGGACTGTGGTTTGTAAAACAAAAGGAAAGATGAGATGAGAAAAGATTATGATGAGATAAAGAAATTTCAGAGTTTAGAACAAGGAAGTGAAACACTATCAATGATCAAGTGGTAACAACACTGTAGAACGTTATGGCAACATCAAGCGTGGGGGTGGGGGGAGTATGGGTGTGGGGGGGTGTGTTCATCCTTCCTTGCCAAAGACGACCATGCCATCGAAGAAATAATGACATGACTTGCACTTGACTTTGTTTTGAGTGAGGGAGGGCTGTGCAGGTCACCAGCCTCACTTCTCCTCCACAGCCATCTGAATCCAGTGACCAGATGTTCATCAGGATGACTGGAGATGACCCAGGATGAGGCAATTGGGGTTAAGTGACTTGCCCAAGGTCACACAGCTAGTGAGTGTCGAGTGTCTGAGGTGAGATTTGAACTCAGGTCCTCCTGACTCCTGCACTGGTGCTCTATCCATTGCACCACCTAGCTGCCCCTATCAAGCATATAACCATCTCTGTGTATAGCTCAAGTGGAGTAAAATAGTAGACTATGAGAACTGAGTAGAATGAGGAATAGGGAAAGAAATTCCTATGCAAATAGACAGCTGCTCCATAACTTATAGTAAAGCTACCTGAGGGCAAAAGAGTTTATGTTACTGTCCAAGGTCACAGAGCCAGGACTTGAACCTCAGTCTCCCAGACACTGAGCCCAACTTTCTATCTGTTATAACATGCTCTTCTCACACTCAAACATAAAATAAAAACTTACTTATCTTGTTCTTGATTCAGATTCCTGACAAGATCAACCAAGGATATCTAAACATGCTATATTCCTGATTAATATGTGTATAGATAGATATACAGATATAGACTACTCCTAATTTTCTAGGCTTTTATAGAGTCCTGTTCTGGGTTCTCTTCTCTCTATACTTTCTGCCCTAAACAATTTCATTCACTCTCAAGGTCTCAATTGTTATGTCTAGGCAGATGACTCCCAAAATCTTTAATCCAGTCACAATGTCTCTTCCAAGCTCCAGAATTCACATCCAACTACCTACAGGACAAAACTACCTGCATAATCCATCCCCATCTCAAACTCAACATGCTAAAACTGGGCTGTTCCCCTCAACCTAAACCTCAGACTACCCAGTCTTATCATCTGCTCCTACAGTTATCCTTTTCAAAACCTGAGGAATGGATACCTGTCCTGCTACTCCCTGAGGACCACCAAGCCTTAACATGTGCACTGTAGATGAACCGTCTTTTCCAAACAGAATGCAAGCTTCTGGACAGCAGGGACTTCCTCAATTCACTATTTGTACACCAATCCTTCATATAGTCAGTGCTTTGCTTGGTAGTAAGAGCGCAATAAACCTTTTTCCATCCCAAACTAGATCTTGTTTTTATGATTTCTATGACATAACCATTTATCCTTAAAGATAGACATTACTTTAAAATTCTGTTTGACTCTTCCTTCTCCCTTACTTCTCCAGTAAGATACCAAATCCAGCTGACTCTACAGCAACTTTTCTCCAATAATCTCTTCCTCTCTTGATATTAAAAATCTTAAAAAGTATAGTAGGTGATTAATAAATGTCTAATGCATTATAATGCTCTTATATACTACTCCTCAGAGGTCCAGAACCAATGAGAAATCCTTCTTACTTTGTTCTCTAAAAGTATGCATTAGATAACATTGGACCTTTAGGAAAAGTAAATGCCAGAAGAGAAATAATTCTACTAAAGCATTATCTATAAGAAATCTGAATTGGAAAGCCTGATTCTCTAATGGCCTAATTGAATGCAAGAGGAAAATAACCTGGTTGAACTCATTTATCATCTAATAATGCAAAATAACAATCTAAAGGATAAGCCTAGGAAAAAATTTCACTTGAAGTCAGGAACTATTTGATTTTTACATCCTCAAGCTCTATCTAGCATTGTGCTAGCAACAAAGGTACTTAATAAATGTTTGAGGTTTGCTTGGATCTCTAACCAAGAAGTCAACATTATTTAATAAATCGGTCCTTTTTTGTCTTGTTCTTTATTTTAGGTTAAAAGAAAAAAGATCATCTCTCTTCCTCCATCCCTTAAACCTTCACTTAATTATTTAATATTATTTACCCTCACATACTTAAAACAATACAAACATGAGGATATGAAGGTTTAAATACCCTTGCAAAGTCTATGCAGCACTTCTCTCATATCATAATGCGGCTTCCTTTTTTAACTATCCTCTTTACATATCCAATAGTCTTGACTGCTCTAGACTTGGGTAGTTAATCTAATAGATTACCAGGGACCCTTCAAATTCTAGCAAAGTTATCAAGAAAACATTTCAAATGAATTTCAGGTAAAGGCAGAGCTTTATTAAGTTCAAATCCTTTTGTAAATAAGAAACTTATTTTTTCAAAACTTTTGGTCCATATATGAGATGATCTAATGGGAGATTTTGAGCTTTGCAATCAAAGGGAGTAAAAACTGAAGATTTTAGGATGCTCCTTAACTTCAAAAATGCTTCTGCAAAAAGAATCATATAAGGCAGTGTGGGTGAATCAAAGGAACAGGAGACATGGTATGAGAAGTCCTGGCTCTGCAATTTACTTACTATACAAGCTTGAGGAAGTTACAACCACTCTTGGCCTATTTCTTCATTAGTAAAATTAGGGATTTGGTTTAGATCTAGGGGCCTTAATAGATCTAAATTCTATGATCTTAAATACAAATTTCTACTGATGATAAGCTATTTTATTCAACTGTACTGGTCTATTTAATATGATCTTCCACATTTTATAGATTTTAGGGTCCTCAATAGCTTGAATCTAGTGTCTCTAACCACTTTCACCCATTTGATCATAAAAAGCTTAAAAAAATCCCAGATCGCTTGCCTCCAGAGCTGTTTAGATCCTGTCTTAAGACATGAGTGCCTGTCCTAAGTGATGAGTACCTATCCTTACAAAACTATTTACTCATTTCACCAGTAAAAGATCCTCAAAATACCTTCCAAAAGTAGTCTATCACATACTGAAGAAGAGGAACCACTTTTTTTAAATAATAAAACTCCTGGACATCCCTTCAAAACTCTATGCAAACTTTCTTCTCAAATTGCTATCCAATCCTATCACCTTGCACAATGATCAAACAAGTTTTAGGTTTTATTCCATGGTCCCTGCTATATACTATGAGAAATCAAGTCAAGTCAAAATGTTTTAAAAAGCAAGACATTGACCAAGGTGCTGGGGATACAAATAAAAGAATGAAACGATCCTTGATTTCAAAGTGTGTACAGAAAGTAAGTCTGGGGACTCGTTATCTGAATCATGCTTTAAAATGCATAAAATAAGGTATATAAGATTTTTAAAAAATTAGTAATATTGAAATAAAGTTATCAAAATACTTTAAAAGAAGTTCACAAATTCCAGATTAAGAATTAAGCAGAAGGTAAGTCTGGGGACCCGTTATCTGAATCATGCTTTAAAATGCATAAAATAAGGTTTAAGATTAAAAAAAAATTAGTAATATTGAAATAAAGTTATCAAAATACTTTAAAAGAAGTTCGCAAATTCCAGATTAAGAACCTTTGCTCTATTGACCTCTGTTTTTGCTGTGTCCAAAAAATTCACTTCACTACAGTCAACCTGTCCAAACATAACTCGTATTAGGGTTAGTGTTGGAAAGGAGTTTAGGTTAGAAACAAAGTAAGCAGTGCTAAAAAAAAAAAACCAAAAAAAAACCAAACCAATATATACAATGAATACAAAGTAAACGGAAAGAACAAACACAGAACAATCAAAATCAAATTCTGTGTAATTATGATGATCAAGCTTGGCCCCAAATAAAAAGATAACCTTTCCCCTCTCCTTCGAAGAGGTGTGGGACATTGTACAGAAAGTCAGCTGTTTTTTCCCCTCTTTTCTCTTTAAAAAAAAAAATTCTTTGTTATAAGGGGTGTTTCTCTGGGAAGTAGGGTTGGGGGAAATATAGTCAAAGTAGAAACAAAATATATTATTAAAAATCAATTGTTTTTAAAGGTAGAGAATTGTAACTTTTTTTTTTGGCAAAGCAATTGGGGTTAAGTGATTTGCCCAGGGCCACACTACTAGTAAGTGTCAAGTGTCCCCATTTGAACTCAGGTCCTCCTAACTCCAGGACCAGTGCTCTATCCACTGCACCACCTAGCTGCCCCAAGAACTATATACTGTTACCAAACACTGTATAATTATCTAATTAAAGAAGCTTATACCTATATGTAGTACTATGTGGTTTACAAAAAAAAGCATCATATATATCATCTTGCTTCAAGTATTAAATTGCTAAACTAGGATACAAATCGATTTCCAACTACAACATTCATTTGGTCTCCATCAATCTCTAGAGTGTAACAACCAGCATTAAACTCTGAGAGAATTTTCACTCCAGCTCTGCCTGAAACCCATTAATACCATCTGTGGGGCTCTGTCATCCTGGATGTTACACAGTATCACTTGCCTATGAATATAACTAAACTTTTTTGAAACTATTTTTATCAAGATTTACTGCTTCTGAGACAATTTAGGGCACACTTTACCCCAAATTCAAAGTTTTCCACATACAATGTTTATTCCTATTTCCTAACCCAATAAAAATTACTAATATTGCCCCATTAAAAAATGATGTTTAAAGATCACATCACACGATAGTAATATCTATATTGTCGAGGTTGAAATGGGGTAGAGCTATTCACCCTTTTGTGTTTTTTTAACAAGGATAAGTTTCACTAGGCTTTCATAATCAATGGTAATTCACCTGGGTAAATCATTTAATAGTTCTACAGACAGAGCTCAATGATGAACCATTAACTATTAGTTAAATAGAAATTTAAACAAATCAACATCTCCCACTCCCATAATCACCCAATATTTCCTACCAAAGTAGAAATTTTTATAACAATGACATAATTTATTTTAATTTTTTTTATCATTTTAATTTTTTAACTTTTAAAAAATGTTATTTATTTAATTTATAATTAATGTAAATACACTAATATAATTAATATTTAATTAAATTTTTAAAAATTTAAATTTTAAATTTAATTTTAAAAATATACAAACTCTTATGTCTAGATATTTCCTTATCTCTAATAATAACATAAATCTTACCTAGCTATCTTGGTGTCTCAAGTTTTCTGGAACTATTATTCATCAAATTCTTATATATACTATTTGGGGAACAATTTGGCTAATCAATTAGTCATTAAACTCACTCATCACTTTCCTCTAAAAGCTCAAGAACAATATTCTGTAAGGCTGAAAAGGAAATTAGTCATGGTCTTCTTCCAGTTTTATTTGAATGCACAGAGACCTACACAGGGAGAACAAAAGCAGTCAGTCCCTAATTTAACTCTATTGGAGTTTTATCAGTTGTTCCCTTAGCCTTTCCTCCAAGAGGTCCTAAGACACAGAACCAGACTCTCAAAGACCGATGTTCTCATTTTACCCTGCTCAATGTGAAGCGCTATTTAGAAGTAGTTATTTGGGGATACTTTCTCAAGTCTTCTTTCAAATTTGTATACCTGAAGATGATGTACAAAGTTATGTATTTATCTCATATAAAAAAATGGAATATAAATTAGCTCATACTTGCTCAAATATTTCTTAAAAGTACTCAGACTCAGGCTCAATATAATTTTTAAAAATTTTAATGAGTTCCTTTTCCAAGATGTTGTGAGATACCCAAAACAAACAACACACAGTATTTAATCCCTAAGTCTTATACTCTAATAAGAACGACATTTACACAGTCCACAAGCACCTACTATGTATCAGGCACTGCACTAAGCATGAAGGATACAAAGGCAAACATACATTCTCTATCCTCAATAAGCTTATATTCTAAGAGAATTTAACAATGAAAAAGAATATAAAGAACCTGATAGTCCAAATGGGCAGATTCAAAGGAAAGAGAAATTACTAACAGAAAGATCTTAGATCTCCAGGACCACCAATTTAGTGGTGGTCATTTGAACTGAGCCTTGGATTTCACTAAGGAAAGGTAGGAATGGGAGAAGAAGAACCCTTAGGAGTGCAAACCAAGGTATATAAGTAGGAAATGAATTTATGAAAAAGTATTTAGTAAAGGCATATTATATGTCAATTACTGTGCCAAGCACTGAGAATACAAACACAAAAAGAAAGGTGTAAGGAGTTAACATACTAATAGGGGAAGACAACACATAATGGAATGGTGGCTAGAGAAGGGTGTTATGGACCAGGAAGTCACCATGACAGAAAGTCAAACAATTGATATATCTTTTCCAAGAATGGCAGTATTGATATGATTACTGTTCACAGAAGAGGGAGTTGAAATCAGGGATCAGGAGGGTGAAGAGTATTATCAAATCTGTACACGACCCTGAAATTTAAATCTAAAGAAAGAGGAAATGGAATCCTTTTACCAAACAATCTCCTTAATAATTTAGTTCTGAGATTTTAATAGAGCATGGTTACTTTGACAAAAAAAAAATTCTTTCATTCATATATTTTATTTTGGTTTTGGGTGAAGTACATGCTAAAATATGCCCCAAAAATAAACATTTTCTCTTAACTGCACAAACAAAAGACATTTACCTTGCTGCTATCAAAGAAAAATGACTAAGCAAAATGAAGAACACAGTCATAAATGAAGGATCAAAGAAAATCTGACAATTTAATTAAAATTTATTTACCTTGAACCGAGAAGAGACTGAAGAGGTCACCTAGTCCTATCCCTTCATTTTATCAATGAGATGAGGCTCAGAAAGCTAAAGCTGGCAGCTAGGTAGCATAGTGGATAAAGCTGGAATAGAATCCAGCTTTAGAATCAGGAAGGCCTAAGTTCAAATCTAGCCTCAGAAACTTACTAGCTATATGAGCCTGGGCAAGTCACTTAAACTCTGTTTGACTCAGTTTTCTCCACCTTAAAAATGGGGATACCATTTACCTCTCAGGGTTGTTGTGAGGTTAAAATAAGTATTATTTATTAATTCACCTGAGTGAAATTTCCATACCCTCTTCAAGTACCAAAACTTTTTGGTCTTAACCAATTTTGAACAAAAATCTTCAGAAAATTTTTACACATTTCCCTGATCTTAAACTGAAGATACTATACAAAATATAACATTTTCTTAATAAAACAAGATCAACATCATAAATATTCATTGCAGTCCTGCAAAATAATTCTGCTGTGCTTTTTTTTTCATTTTTAGTTTTTCAATTTCTTCCTTCAATGTCTGGTGGCTCTCAGTCTACCTCTAACAGCCTCCCCATCCCACCACCACTGCTGGTTCAATGTTTCAGATTGAGAAAACAGATAACTAAAGTTTAAGAAGTTCATGCTGAATAAAAATAAAACTGTAAAAGATTTTAAGAAATCAGAAGTAAAGCACTTCAGTTTAAACATAAGGATTTTGTCACAAGAGTTTCAAGTGCTCAGGGGCCCTTGTTTATAAGATTTCAATCCAAAGGGCTGAAGTTCCTAGTTGTTCCAGATAAGCAGGGGATTGATACCTAATTTTCCTGTTCTACTACATTAAAATGCTTAGAAAATCCTCAGTTCCCTTTCCAAGTAAATAAAAGAATGTTTCCCATTTGGCAAGTCTGCAGCCTTCTAGATGTGCGTGTATTAAATTACTCAACCAAAACCAAGGAATATCAAAAAGAAGGTTGCACAATTTAATTCTTATAGAAATCTTCTGTTATGCAAGTATAAGGCGTTTGTTTTAAAAAGTCTGTTTGTGAATTACACTCCTGATTAGCATTAGTGGGGCTTTCACTGGAAAATACAATAAAATTCACACCTAAGTCCATAAGTAAATAAAAACTACTTACCTCTTATGCATACCCAACAATCATCTTTTCTGTTGTGTTTGCTAAGTTCCTCTTCAGTTACTTCAATTAATCTTCCTTTCAATCCTGTGAGATCTTTTCCACTTTTGGTCAGTCGAATCCAATCCATAAGACTTCTGCCTTGTTTTAAAGGTACCTCAAAAGGAAGAAAAATTTCTTCATTTAAGTCAACTAAAAATCTTCCTATTTGTGGATGACTCATTCCCCAAGGTTTCTCTTTTCCCTTTCCCTGCCTTATGTCTACTTTTCTGTTCTCTTATTAACTCCCTGAAAACTAACTGAAAATGAAATTTGATAGTATCTACTTTACATCAAATTTTGTTACAAACTACTCTAAGGACCTGTTCAAATTATTCTCTAGAATTTTATATTGAAAATTTAAATAATGGACAGTCAGCTGAGATTTATAAATGTAGTCATCTGAACAGTTTTTCTGATAATAGTATCTAACAGGAAAATATTTGAGGAAGGTGAAATAAACTTAAATGGTTTGGGGGATAACTGTCTACATAAAAATCTAAATTTTACAAAAGTTGTAATAATAAACCAACCAGTAAAGAATGTATGATGAAATAATGGAAAAGAATAAAACTAAAACTGTTCAAAGCTTTGAGAGGGTCTCTATAGAAATAATACATTATCAGAATCTTTTAAAGCAGGGGTCCTTAACCTTGGATCTAGGAACATTTTTTAAAAAGTATTTTGATAACTGAATTTCAGTATAATTGATTTCCTTTGTAATCCTGTATATTTTATTTTGTCCATTTGGAAATATTCTGAGAAGAGGTTCACAGGCTCCAACAGACTACCAAAGGGGTTCATGACACAAATAAAGTTAAGAACTCCTATTTAAGAACAAAAAGGAATTACAGATGCTTAATAAATGTATGATGAATGAACAAGTATATGAGGGATAGAAGAATTTACAAGAAATTTCCACAGAAAAGTATAGTCTCTAAGAACAGAATTGTAGAATAGAAAACAAGAAAACAAGCAGAGAGTGTACAGAAAGGATCTTCACTAAATCATGGGGATTAGATAACTCAAAATTTATAAATATTTTGATTTTCTCCCAAGGTCATACCCTTCCCAATCTATCATGTTTTCAAGCTAAACTGGCCACATAAAACATCTGTGTTTGATACATAGTGAAAGAATTCACAGATGCTGGGGAATGGAATAGTTCCCTAGGATAAAAGAACTTGCTTTCATACAGGAAAACTGCTGTACATATTATGTATATTTGAACAATCTCATATTTAATAATTTGTAAGAGAAAATATGGCTAACATCAAAATTCTCTGCAGAACAGTTTGCAGAATGTCATTCTATCTCTATCAATCTCCTTCATAATATAATTTGACCACCATCTGACTAAGTAGAAAAAGTAATGAGCCAGAAAACAAACTCTTCCACTCCAGGACAAAATCAGATCTTCCTCATTAAGCCAGGCTTCCAATCATCCTTTCCCTCCTTTTTAATCTAGCTAACAGGAAAACAATGAGGTTATTAAATTTATCAATATCACTTTACAATTTCTCCCCAAACCCATGCACATATAGCAAAATTATTCAAAGGAGAGGGAGAACCTGTCTATATTTTGATAATTAGTAGCATCACTTCACCATTGCAAATAATATGTGATAGTGTCAGCTATGAGTATATACAATAATACTTGGGAGCTGTACAGTTATTTATACGACCTCCCCCATTAGACTGTGCTTCCTTGAGAGCAGGGACTGGTTTTTGCTTTTCTTTTTATCTCCACTCCAGTTTATAACACTACACTAAGCACAGTGCCTAACACATGGTAGGTATTTAACAAATGCTTATTGATTTGACTTACAAGCTAACCAATAAAGTTGGCTTAGTTCTAGGCAAAGCACTTCCTTGGACCTCGGACAAATCACTTCAAAGAAATATCCACATCTCCTCGGTTGGCAGAAAACCTCACTTGATCTGTCCATTTCCACTAGCTATCATCCCATGTCTCTTCTGCCCTTTTATGGCTAATCTCCTTGTGAAGTCCACCAAAAGTTGAAACCTGCACTTCCTCTCTTCTCACTTTCTTAACTCTACAATCTTACTTCCCACCCCATTGTTCAATCAAAATTGCTTTTTCTAAAGTTACCAATGACTCTTAATTGTCAAATCTATGACCTCTTTTCAATCCTCATTCTTGACCTCACTCCAGTCTCTGACACTATCAATTATTCTCTCCTCTTTTATACTTTCTTCTCTCTAGGTTTCCATGACTGTCCTTTCCTGATTCTCTCTCTTCCTGCTGTCAGACCACTCCTCAGCTTCTTTGCTGGATCTTCTTCCATGTCACACCCCCACTAACCGTGAGTGTCCCAAAGGCTCTGTCCTGGGCCCTCTTTTCCTTTCCCTCCATGATACTTCAGTTGGTGACGTCATCAGCTTCCACAGTTTCAATTATCATCTCTACGCTGATGATTCTTAGAGAGTATTATTCAGCCCCAACCTCTCTCCTACCCTCCAGACTCATCTCTGCAAATGTCTAGCAGACTTTTCCAACTGGATGCCCATAGATACCCTAAATTTAATTAAGTCCCAAACTGAACTCATTATCTTTCCCTGCTTCTGAACGTCCTCATTACTGTGGAAGGCACCGCCATCCCCCCATGCATTAAGACTGGAAACCTAGGCGTCAGCCTCGATCTCTGCCTCTCTCCCCCACCCTACCCAATCTGTTGCCACGTGCTGTTGTTTTGGTCTGTGGAACAACTCTCTGGAATATGGCCCCCTTCTCTCCTCTGACTCTTCCACTAATCGGATGCAGACTCTCAAACATCTGGACTACCGGAATATTCTCCCTGACTCAAGTCTCTGCCTACTCTAGCCCATCCACCACCCTGCAATCAAATTTCTCTTCCTATAGTGCAGATTTGACCACATCGCCTCTCTATTCAAGAAACTCCAACAGCTCCCTATTACCTCCAGGATCTAACATAAAATAAAATACTCTGGCATTCAAACCTATTCAAAGATAGGTTCCCTCCTATCTTTTAGTCTTAAATACCTTCCTCCACATCACAGCTAAGTGGCACAGTGGAGAGAGTGCTGGGCCTGCACATCAGAAGACCTGACTTCAAATCTGGCCTCAGACCCTCGCTGTGTAACCTTGGGCAATTTATTTAACCTGTTTGCCTCAATGTCATCAGCTATAAGATGGGAATAACAACAGCACCTACCACCCAGCGCTGTTGCAAAGATCCAATGGCCTAATACTTGTAAATCACTTATATGCCTGTGATAAGCCCCTGAACCTCTTTCCTGCACTGTTCATACTTCCTTTGGATGTAGTAGGTACTACATAAATGCTTGTTGTGGTTATTACTAGAATTACTATGATATTCTGCCACAGCATGATACTTGCCTCCTTCTAACAGCGGACAAAAGGGAGTTCAATTCCTGACCCCAGGACTTTTGACCAGCTGTTCCCCAAGTTTGGAATATTTCCACTTCTTGGTTTCCCTGACGTCCTTCAAATTCCAGCTAAAATCGCATCTTGTAACAGAAACCTTTCCTGATCTCCCTAATATCAGTTCCTTCCTTGACTCTACTGATTATCTCTAATTTGTCCTGTATATATTTTCTTTGTACATAGCTCTTTTTATATTGTCTCTTCTACTGGACTAACTCCTCAAGAGCAGGAACTGTCTTTTCCTTTCTTTGTTATCCACAGCACTTAGCACAGTGCCTAGCACAAAGTAGGTACTTAAGAAATGGATCTCAGTTTCTTCCTTCCAATGAGGAAGTTTGGCTATGAAGACTTTTAAGTAAGATCCCTTCAGCTTCTACACCCATGATCCTAATCCCATCCTTGGCAGTACCCTCTCCAAATTACTTTGTGATGGATTAAATGGGATAGTATATGTACAGCCCCTTGCAAATCTTAAAGTACTAATATAAACTGCTATTATATATTTTGAATGAACTTATGTTCTTATCTGCTTGCCTATCTTATAGTTTTCCAGCAACTGAATATAAAGGCAGAATCTGGGGTGGAGAACCTGTAGCCTTAAGACCACATGTGGCCCTCTAGGTCCTCAAGTGTGGCCCTTGGACTGAATCCAAACGGTCATAGAACAAATCCCTTTAATAAAATGATTTGCTCTTGGACTCAGTCAAAAGGCTGCCCTTGGGGACCCAGAAGGCCACATGTGGCCTTGAGGCCACGGGTTCCCCATTCAGCTTAGTTTTTTGGGTGTTTTTTTAACTTCTCCTCAAAATCTGGCATTTAGTAGTTGCTTAATAAATGTGTATAACAAAGATAAATATGATGATGATGATGGGCAGGACAGTGGAGAATGCTGGTCCCGGAGTCAGTAAGACCTGAGTCGAAATTCAGCCTCAGATGCTTCCTAGCCCTATGACCCTGGGCAAGTTCCTTAATCTGTAAATGGAAGAGAATAAAGTTTCTACCTCAAGGGGATATTGTGAGGCCAAGTATGATAATATTTGTACAGTGTTTAGCACATAGTGCCTGACATAATAAGCACTATATATTTGTAAAGCGTGTAGCACAGAGTAAACACTGTATCAGTGTTAGTTATTATTATAACAGCTTTACAATACAGCACTTTAAGGTTTGCCAAGCACTGTTCTCTGATCTGCGATCCCAAGAACTGGGGATGAGGGAAAAACAATTAATGCACCGCCACGCCTACCTTCCTTCTCAATCTCCAGGTCAGCCCCTCTCCTCTCCCTCCAAGACCCGCCTCGGGCACTGCCAACTTAACCTGCAAGTGTTAGATCCAATCAACCCTCGCATGTCTCCTGGTGTGTTCCCTGACCCTCCGTGCTCCGTTCACACCTTCTCTGGGTCGGCCTTCGTTGGACCGAGTCCCCTTCCACCTCCCCCTCTCCCCATTAACACCCCCCCTGCTCCTGAGGTCTTTGACAAGAGGACTTGGTCCTATCTATCCATCAAGCAATCGACAAACATTCGTGAGCACCTCCTGCGTGCCAGGCACTGTGCGATCGCCGGGGACATAAAGCAAGGCCAAAGGCAGTCTCTGCTCGCGATGAGCCTTCGCTCTAGATCCGTAGCCCGACGCCGGTCCCAGGCCAGGGGAGGAGGGGGGAGAAAGAGGGCCGGGGACGGTGAAGAAAAGCGGGGAGAATGGGCGCGAGGGCGACCAAGGGCAGGCAGGAGCCCCCGCGACAGAGAGGAGGGCGCCGGGCGAAGGAAGCGCAGCAGCAGGCCGCGCCCGGGAGGGGCCGCAGGAGCATCCGCAGGCTCCGGGCCTCGGGCCTTCCCCGGGCTTACCTTACTGCGCCCCCCGGAGGCGGCGCGCTGCTGCGAGCCGGGGGCGGGGAAAGCCTGGGAAGGAACGTTCAGCATCCTGGGAAGACAGGGGCGGGCTCCGCCCGGAGGTACTGCCACCAGCCGAACCTCTGCCTACCCTCCCGGTCACCGCTCCGGCTCCGGGGCCGGGCAGCGGCCAAGCCCCCGGCCCACTTCCGGGGTCGTCAGCGCGTCTCCAGGTGAGGAGCGCACCATGACGCAGCACGTCGCCGCCACCGTCGCAGCCTCCGCGGGAGGGGTCGTGACGCATGAGCAGAAGGGAGGGCTTAGGGAGGGGGGAGGAGAGGAAATCGGTACAGCGGCTAAGCGAGGGTGGAGCCGGGGCGCAAGCTGCGCATGCTCCCAAGCTAAAGTCCTGGCTGACGTCTCCTGAAATAGAGTCCAACCTCAGCACCAAAATCCGGAGACAGCGACTTTGCGCAGAGCGGGGCCAAGGAGGCCGGTGGGAGCTGTCCCAGTCCCTGGTGCTGACTGAAGGTCTTTCCCCTACAGCCGCCGTCCTAGCTCTCGCTCTAAGCACTCGCCATGCTCTCCGTTCTCGTCCTTATCAATCAATCAGCAAGCCTTTCTTAAGGGCCTATGGCCAGGCACAGATTTCAGACGAGGCAGCGAATGAATAATCGCCATTGTTATTTCCTGCTTGAACCATACACGGCGTCCTGGCTCTTCGGAAGCGCATTACGGCACATCATCACAATAACAACATTGATATAGCGCCCACTCTGTGCTGGGCACTGTGCCCTCTTTACACGTTATCTCACGTGATCCTCACAACAACCCTGGGAGGAAACGGCTATTATTATTCCATTTTACAGATGAGGATGATGATATTAGCTAACGTCTATATAGAGAGCGTGCCGAGCACTGTGCTAAGAGCTTTGCAATTATAGCTTTTGATCTTTATTACGACCCTGGAAGATAGGTGCTCTCATCATCATCTCCATCATCCATCTTACAGATGAGGACGCTGCATAGGTCTTACCTTCTAGAAGTTTACAATCATTTACCCACAGGATCACAGAATTTTAAAGCTGGAATGGACCACTGAGGTCATCCAGTCCCACTTTCTCATCTTACAGATGATTCCCAGCAAGGATAACTGAGTTGTTGAAAGTCATAAATGACAGAGTTAGGACTTAAATCCAGCTACTCTGATTCTAAATTCAATGTTCTTTCATTTATTAAAAAAAATTCTCCAAATCCCTCGCATGAGGTTTGAGACACTTGTATTCTAGATACTATTATAAATTTCCAAAAAGGAGACTGGCCTAGTGATGCCAGTCTCATGACCTGGAAGATCTAGGGCTCATATTTGGCCTCTGACATCCCGCAGTTATGTGCCCTTGCTTCAGTCACTTAACCTCTTTCTTAATTTCTGTGGGCAACTGATAGTTGCCAATATGTATCAGTGGTGAGTGGGATGGGGGTGGGAGGTAAGAAAGATGTCCTCACACTTGGAACTCCCTACACAGAAGAAATCACAGATATGGAATTTATATTTTAAATTCTTCTCTATTCTAGCCCCCAATCAACAACTCCTTCAGCCCTGTAGTCTGACTTCCAGGAATTTCTGGATTTTCCCCAACCAGAAAGGAGAAACAGTGGACCAATCTGATAACCACATTTGACTATAACAGCTTAATTAACAGATTAATATAAGTACAACTTAATATAAGTACAACAAAGAATACCCATTTCTAACTTTCTAGAGCTCAGATTGGTGATCCTTTGTTGCTTTTCTAAACATCACTCAGACTTCAACCCTAAGAACAGAACACAGAAAGGCAGAAAAAAAGTAAAATAAAAGCAGCTCCGAATCTTAGAATAGTTAGTCAATCAGTCAATAAACATTTATTAACTGCCTACCATGTGCCAGGTACTGTGCTAAGCGCTGAAGATATAAAAAGAGGCAAAAGACAGGCCCTGCTCTCAAGGAGATTGATGATATTTAGTGCCTCATGGTTCCTTGAGAGCCCCTTTCCACCCTTTGTCAGGTTCTGGACTTTAGCACATGGCTTGTACTTGACACTTGTCTTTACCTCCCTTTCTGTTTTAATACCTCAGTTGGAACCAAAATCTTAAAGAGAAGTACATTAAAGTTCTGGTGTACACATTATTTACCAGAAATAACAGTTATTATCCTAGAAAACAAGGCAAAGAATGTGTGTGTGTGTATGTGTGTTGCATCATTTTTCAACTTTGAATCCCTATGCGTTGGACTGAGTGATGAACTGAATTTGTTCAAAATATCCTATCAAGTATGCTTTTTGAATGCTCATCATGATACCAGGAGTAGGTTTTCATTTGTCACTACGCTAAGATAGAACAATAGAATTTCTGTGCCAATTTATAAGTGAATACTTTTTAAAATTATAATTGTATATATGAAATTCATAACAATTACATTTTTCATATCAATATCTGAAGTTAGAACGACTTTCTCTTTCTGTGTGGGTGGAGGTGGGGTAGGTGTGGGTGTGGGTGGGTGGGTATGTATATAGACACACACATACATACATACATGGAGGTATAAAGAAAATAAACATAACTAATAACTAAGGATAAACATAATAATAATAACTAATAATATATAATATTATATAATAATGTAATTTTGTGGGTGAGTTTATTAGTATAGAGAAAGAAGAGAGAGAAGACATTTCAACTCTTTAGATATTGAAACAAGAAAAAGTAACTATTGTGGATTTCTTAATTTACTACACACTAAGGAAGCTTAATTTTAAAATATTTGGACTATTTCAGGTTTAGTTATTTGAAAGGTGATTATATAAAGTGAAATTTGCATCATTTTTATCAATGATTTTTTCAAAGTCCATACTGGATCCCAGTCATGGTTACACTATTACTTGAAAAGATATTTCTCTTAATAGCAAATATGTTTGGCAGCACATAGGATTTTTCTTCATAGTCTACTTAATTTAAGAATCAAAATAAATTATTGGATCATGCATCAAGCTAGCACTGGCTGGGCAGAGTATACATATCGATTAAATTAAACTTTTAAAGGAGCAATGAAATGCTTAATTATATGTCAGCTGATATCAGGAAAATTCTATAAAGGCTAGAATACCAGATGATGTAAGATCCATATTTAAAACTGAAATATTTATTCTTTAATTGACTCATTTATTCAAGAAATACTTATTCAGAGCCTATTATGCGCAAAGCATAAGGCTTGGATTAATGACTTTGATACTGAAACTCTTTTCTAGGATTATGAAATATCAAAAAATGTAATGGGGGAGTCTAGACCTATGATTTCACCCACACAAGGAATTCCCAGTAGAGCTTATTCCCTTCACTAGAATAGGTCAGGAATTCTTGTGTAATTTATAATCTTGGTTGCCTAGGACAGAAAGAGGTTCAGTGATATGCCCATGATCAAATAGTTAGTATGTAACAAAGACCTGTAGGATCATAAATCTGTAGCTAGAAGGGACTTCAGAAGCCATCTAGTCCAATATCCTCATTTTTCAGATGAAGAAACTGAGGCCTACAAAGTCTCACAGGTAGTAAGTATCAGGGGTAGGATCTGAACCTGAGTCATCTGATTCCAAAGTCTGAGTTTTATCTACTGTTTCATGCTGGAAAAATAAGAACTTCTTTCTTGACCCCAAAGCTGGTTCTCTATCTACTATGCTATAGTTCCTCTCTCAAAACTTTTAATAAAAACCCCAAATTGTCACAACTTAACTTTTAAAAATCAAAAATGATAAAAATGCAATGAAAAGAAATGTACTTGTTTCTGATAGGGTGCTAGCATTATAACTGGGAGTAGGGAAGCATGACAAAAGCCAAACTACCCTATCAATTGCAAAATATTGTAACATTTTATTAATAACTTACACACAAATAAATTATATTTTAAAAACACTATGATACATTTGTACATAGAAATTTTAATGCTATAAATTTGAATTCCTTCAAAAAGAATCAATCCAATTCATTTCCTGAATCCTGAATCAGCTCCTCCTCATCATCATCATCTTCACTATCAGAATCTTCATAAAATGAAATTGTAGCTTGAATTGGAAAATTTTTCAGAAGAGATTCTGCTTCTTGATACAAGAAATCATAACATTTTGATTTGGGCCAAAATAGTCTGAAACAAGCGGACAACATAGTATGCTTTATTCTTCACGTACATTTGTTTTCGGAATCCTTATAGTCATGAAATTCTCCCATTGATGCCCCAAGCTTCCATTCACCCAACAGTTGGTAGATGCCCTTTGTATGGTTCCCTGAGGCCAGTATTACTATCCTAGCTTTCATATGATATAATTTCAGCATATCTTAATAACTAATTTTTATGGCACCCCATCCCATCCCTAACAAGATTCTAAGTTGAAAATGCACAACTACTTAAAAGAATGAACAAACTTCCTTTCACAGAACTTCCTTTCACAGAAGTATAAGGTCAGCATTTTCACTTGGACCAGTGGTTCAAGATTTATGTCACTTCAGTTACAATACTTACCAGAAACAATTTTGTTTCCTAATTTCTAAATAGTCTGAAAAGCAATTTAATCTGACATAAGGCTTTGAGTTGTCATGACACTAAAGGTTGAAATATGACAAATGTTGCACAAAGACAATATACATGCTTGAAATTAATTAATACTGCCTAATATGTTATGTCCATGGTCAGCAAATATAATCATGGAGACTGTAAGATAGAGATAGACTAAATTGTCACTTGTGGTTCAGATTGGGTTTGCTGCATATAAAATTTTCTCAGCAACTTAATTTTGTGGGAGAAATAGACTGTGGAAAAACTAATTATAAATTCTGAATTTATTTAATATGGATTTTTCACTTTATTATTCATTTCACAGATTTAATACAGTTTTCTTCTTTGCCAAGGTAACATCAATGTACTCTACTGGTGGTATTTTAGGTAAAGGTAAGATTTCAAAAAGATAGATTGACTATATAAAGCAGAATTCAACTCTGTGAAAAATTCCCACTGATTTTAAAAGGAATGCTATCTTTATTAGCATTACTGGAAAAAAATATGAATAAGAAAATATACACTTAAAGGTGGAACATTCTTTTAAAAACAATCTGCACTGCGTTATTTTCTAACAGAAAAATCTTTTTGGTATTTATTCTGTCCTTCTAGAACCCATTTTATGATTCTAATAAAATGACCATTTTGATGGAGGAAAATCATATTGAAAGCTGATAATTAAGTTGAAGAAAAAGTCTCCATAACAATCAGATTGTCATAAAATTCTCCTGTCTGGTCCTATAACAAAGTCTGCATATTTGCCTTTATTCTCCCTCCCTTATACAGTTAGCTTAGCAGCAACCCCATCCTTAAATTATGCAGCTTAATAGGTTTTAAACCTTGCCCAAAACCTTCTCTGGAAGTACTTCTACTAACTCAAGCCCTACCCCACCCCCAACACAAACCTATGAATCAGGAATCATATTCTTAAAGTAATATAGTTCTGAACTTCAAAAATCTTCATATTCCAGTTAGAAATTAATTAAGCACAGATAGCAACATGGTGGGCTGTCACTTGAGGGTTTTGCTCTAACTAAAATATGAAGGGAATAAGTTTATTTTCCATAGCAATCTTGTAATTTGAACTTTATACCCCTATATGAGACTATAACACCATCTTTCAAAATGAAAGTCTTAGTAAAAATGGAAGGGCACTTCTCAGTCCCAGTATTTGATCATACACATATATCCAGATATCAGAATTCCAACAGCCTCAGTCTTCCAGAACCTTGCCCTAACCCTGAAAGTGAAAAAGACCTCAGAGGGTGTACCACTACTTTACATTCACCAAATGGGCAAGAAAATATTAAAAGCAATGAAACACTATGCTGGCAAGTTGTTTACAAACAGGTACAACTTATTCATTGTTGGTGGAATTGCAAACTTAAATATCATTTTAAAAAACAGTATCTTTAATTCATAGTAAAAGTCACAAAAATAATCATGTACTTTGATCCAACAATTTCACCATGGGGAATATCCCAGGAAAGTGCTATCAAAACCAAAACCAAAAAGGAAGCTTCGTGTACAAAGATTTCCATAACTGCATATATAATTGTCAAGAAAGGAAGGAAGGAAGGAAGAAAGGAAGGAAGGAAGGAAGGAAGGAAGGAAGGAAGGAAGGAAAAGAAAAGAGAAAAGAAGCAGTACAAATATCCAATAATAGGGAAACAGTTAAATAAGTTGTACTTCAATGCAATGGAATACTATAATACAATTAAGGGCAACATACATGAGGTTTACAAAGAAACCTGGAAGATTTTATAGGAAATAGTGAAAAATGAAAAAAGCAGAATGAGAAAAATGGAGTATACAATATTCACAAACATTTCAGAATAAAAGTGATTAAGAATGAATAAACAAAACTCTGCTGGGGATTTAGAGTAATTAAAAATATGGTCATGCTGCTTTATGCATTGAAATTAAGCAATTTAAATGTAAATAGTAAGCAAGTTTAATTGATTGTATTGATGTTCAGTGTTAATCATTTTAAAAACACATCCACACACACACACACACAAAAGAAAAAGGCCTCAGAGTCAAATAGGCTAGAAGGCCTGCTCACTTCACTGAAAGGAAAGGCTAAAGGCATTTTTAGGCCAGAAAAAAAAAACTAGGGAAAGGGATAGAGATTAGACTTAAGTATATAATCTTGCTATCCAGTTTCCCCTAATTTTTAGAAAATTAGAAGGACATAGGGGGAATGGCACTTCCAGAAGTGGAAATAATCAAAAACTGAAAGCTGACATTAAAGAATATAGCTCAACCTGCTGAATCATCAACTATAAAGCAATTGTTTTACTTTGAGAGAAAATCCACTATATACAGTACCTTATACCCCTGAGAGCATCACTGCATTAAAATTAAAGGATGATGAAAGGTGAATAATGTTCAGTGGACTCTGATTATCTAGCTTCAGAAACCTAAAGGTTTTTGCTACTGAGGACAAGACTCTAAATGTCTCAGCACCCCTAGGCAACTTTGTAAAATTGTCAGTTGCAAAAGATCAACATTGGTAGAGGAAATTTCCTCATCTAAAGAACCCTCCACCAATGAAATCACTGTGCAAACACAATCTGATTTTTTAAACGCATGCAATATATACACAGATATATATATACATATATATATGTATGTATATATATTCCATCAAAACTGTTACAACTTTAAGTTATTGCCTAATAGTGTAGGTTTTGGTTATATGGAAAATTCATTTATGTGGAACACCTCATTCTCCAAGGTGTGAATAAACATGCTTACTATAAATATTATCTGGGAGCTCTATATAATACATACAAAGGCCAGAATTATGATCCTTACATTTCATTGGCAGCAACGACCAACCCGAAATCATAGAACTGTGAAAATGCTTCCATTCCAGAGCTCTTCCCTGGACCACACAACCTTTCTGACTATAAAATGACAAATGACCATAATCTCTAGGGTCCTTCTTAGGCTTCCCTTTTTAATTCCTAAGGCTGTCATCCCACCGTCCTAGCTAAATTAATAGCTTTAAAGCTGTCATCTCACGTAGTCTCATTCCTCTTATTCATTTTCAACAGGGATAAAAAAAAAAGGGCTACTTGAATGACGCCAACTTCATTTACATCCTGCAGGCTTCTAAAACATCTGCAAGATGCAAGGTGACACTGCCGTGCTTCTCTGCATCACAGCTTCTCCCTAACATGTCCCTTTATGATAAAAAAATATTTTCCAAGAATTTATGACGTAATAGGCATAACGATTCTTTAGGTGGGGACAAGGACTATTATATTCCCACATTAAAATAGAAAGAAAAAAATGAATCTGCAAACAGTATCAGAATAGCTTCAAAAAGGTCCTATTTTTCAAAGAAGGAGATCCTGAACCATCTGACACCCAGCCAGCCAAGCTAACGTCGTGCAATTCCTTCCTACTACTCTTCTCGGGTGGGTGAAAGAGTAATTAGAGGAGGTAAGAGATGCCACTCACCTGACTGGATGTTTATACTGGGAAAGTTTTCCAGAGGTTTCTGTCATCCCAGGCACATCACACACCTAAGATTTAAATGAAAAGGAACGAAATTACTCACTGCAAGGAGAAGCCGGTAGAATGGATCAATCCCACAGTATATTCAGCCCCGCCTACCGAGCTCTGGAAGCCGCTGCGGATCCCTTTCTAGAACCAAATCTAAATCTTTTTCAAGGAAAAGATCCTTCGGATCCCACTGGCAGAGCGGTTCTACCAGGTGGAATCTCAGGGATGGTAGAGATGCCCAATATAGGGGAGGGGCTAATAGGACTCACAGGATCGTGACTTTAATAGTCACTTGGGTCCTGACCCTCCTATGTCAATGATTTGTGATTTCGTCAATGTGCGAACTCCTTCCAATGACGCAAATAGCAGAATTTCTCCTCCCCCTCACGCTCTTTACGCCTCGCTCTAACTCGTCTATTTGCTGTTCCATCTCCCGCCTCCGTGCCTTTGCCTCTGCCCTCCCCCATATCTGAAATGTTCTCCTTTTTTACCTGCTGACTCCTAGAATCCTTAGACGCTACAGATTAGACACTTTTAGCGCCCCTTCTCACTGCAGTTGGCACCCCACCCCAGGGCTGTATTAAGTGTTTGTATTCATGTATAGGTGAATGTGCTGTATTGGCCCCAGGGCAATGCTAGCTCCTTAAAGGCATGTGACTGCTAGGTTTTTGTACCCCAGCACACAAGTCCAATGCCAGGAACATAATAGTCCCTTAATAATTGCTTGCCAAATTAAACTGAATCTGTCTACAGACGTTGAAAGTCATCAGTCGGAGAAATGAAGTTACTTGAAGTTCGGCGTCTCATTACCTTCCATTCTCCCCATTCCAACCCCCCCCCCCCGTCTCTCTCTCTGTATCTGTCTCTATGTCTCTGTCTGTTCTCTCTCTCTCTCTCTCTCTCTCTCTCTCTCTCTCTCTCTCTCTCTCTCTCCCTCTCTCTCATTCTCTCTCTCTGTCTCAGTCTCTCTCTCTGTGTCTCTCTCTCTCTCTCTCTGTCTCTCTGTCTCTCTGTCTCTCTCTCTCTCTCTTTCTATGACAAGGGCCACTTACGGTATCCTTGGGGTTGGGCTGCATTTTCTCCGCTTCCACTGTAGAGATGCCAAGCCAAGGTCTCCAAAAAGCGGGCGACCTGCAAGTCGCGGGGGAGTGGAGAAGAGAGCAAGGACACCAGAGAGAAGTGTGAGTCAGAAGCAAGGCGGCTGTCGTGATTGTGAAGCAGAGGGGTTAAGACTTTCCTGAGAGAGAAGGGGGAGGGAGGTTGGGGTGGATGGGGGGCGGGGTGAACAAGGTAGGGGGAGAGAGAGAGAGAGAGAGAGAGAGAGAGAGAGAGAGAGAAGAGAGAGACAGAGAGAGAGAGAGACAGAGAGAGGGAGAGGCAGAGACAGCCAAAGACAGCGAGACCAAGAGACAGAGACAGACATGCGGGAACTGGGGAAACTGGGTTTTTTTGGCCAAACGTGGGGAAGGGCGAGGGACTGAGGCGTTGAATACCGTGAGTTGTTCGCTGGCCTCAAGGTCTGAGAAGCTGGGGTTTCAGGAAGCAAACGGCAGCAGCTGGCCCAGAAGGGTCGGGGGTCCGAGCTCTCTAAGCTCTCCATGTATACAAGCAGTCACCACGGCAGGAGCTCCTTCTCCCACACCCCGCAGCTCTGCTCTTCTTTATATAGCCAAGATGGCCTGATGCATATTTAGAAATGCCCCTCTCCCCACGCCATGCCAGACCTCCGGCCAGAGGGGTAAACAAAAAGGCTGAGCGTGAAGGCCAGTTCGGGTAAACAAGGCGGGGTGCGAACGCGTGCAGCTCCCAAATGGCCCAAGGAGGGATTTTTGGCAAGCAAGTGTTAATCGCTCTTAAATAGACACATGGCAACCACACTAGCCTATTTCCATGTAAAGAGGGGAGGAGGAAAGATTAAGCGAATCTACATGTTTTGTGGATTTTTGCAAAAAAACTGGTAGTGTCTGGGGCCCCCCGAACCGCCCTAGACCCCGGCTTTTCTACTAGGGCAGCTGTACTCAGCTAGGCATCCAGGGCTCCAAGAACGGGACTAGAAACGCCAATAAAAAAGGGGCTGCCTTGACCCCCTTTCACAAGGCCCAGTCAAGCATATGAATAAGAGCCCTATTATACAAGCCAGATTAAACTCCTTGAAGGAAGGGAGGATGCCTTTTAATCTGGTTGGTACCTTCCCCTCTCAGAACTGTGTACGTGTGGCTTCTTTAATATCATTGGACAATGATGATCATCTGTCAAGGAAAAAACCGAACAAGATAAGAAGTGGTCCAAGGATGAAGAAGTCAGAGGAATCATACGTCTTGTGATGTCTGTATATAGTCATATATTATTTAAGCTATGTTGTCTGCCATAGTTTTTCTTCTTTTGCTTCCCCTGTTTTCCCCCATTTAATTGTGAAAAACCAAGCCTATGCTTAAAGCCACAACCTGGAACCATTTAGCATCTAAACTCAGTGCTATCCACTCAGTGGGTGCTGCTTAGGAGAAAAATTGCAAAGATTTTTTTTTCAAATATAATAGGAAAGATTTTAATCATTGTGGGAATTTCTTCCACCTATGAAAATCACAAGAAGGGGAGAGGGGGATTCCTGGGACCAAGGGAACAAGTATTTATTAAGGCTGCTATTAAGCATTTGCAAATATTAACTTACTTGATTTTCATAACAACCCAGTGAGGTTAAGTACTAAATACCTAGCTGTGGCTTAATAGATAAGTCCTGAGGAGGTTGTGACTTGAAGAGGGACCTGCAGGGAGAACCCTACACCAAGATATCTCAACTCTGAACTTTAAGTACTATGAGGTGCACTTTCTCTTAAAAATTGTAGGTGAACTGTTTGAATTTAAGGGGCAGCTGGGCAGTGAAGTGAATAGAGTACCAGGAGTCAGGCAGACTCTTCATCTGGCCTCATACACTTACTTACTGTGTGACCCTAGGCAAGTGACTTCACTTCACCCTGTTTGCCTCCTTTTCTCATCTGTAAAATGAGCTGGAGAAGAAAATGACAAGCTATTCCAATATCTGTTAAGAAAATCCCAAATGAAGTCATGGTGGGTTGGACACAACTAAAAAACAACAGAATAATGAATTTGAATTCAAAGTGCAATATTTTTTCTATTGAATGAGTGAATCAAACCACTTCTGGGTGGGAAAACTACTATGAACTCAATATGTCCTTAGCTGCTCTACTTACTCCTGTTTCTTTTTCTTAGAATTACATTAACCATCTGAACCTAAGGAAATTAAAGAGGAATTAAGAATAGTAAATATCAACAGATACTAAATTGTCAGTTTGTATATAATGCATATACTATCACTGTGGATGTTATGTATTCTGCTGAACCCTCTAACATTATAAGCAATAATCACTATATTAAGTAGAGGGTTTTAACATTGTGTTCATGTTACTTATACTGCTTGTCTTTTTTCCTTAGCCTTTCCACTGAACTAAGCAAGACTCAACCTCCCCCAGAAGGCCATAGATTTTCTCTCACCAGTCTGCAGAGCAGCCAGCTCTTTACATTTTTAATGACTGGGGATGGGATGGAGAAGGGCTAGGAGAAGCAGTAGTGACAGCTTCTGGAAATGTGAACTGCTTACCTCCTATCATGAGGGTTTGCTATAAGGGCAGGAAACTTTCTATGCTATAATAGTAAATCCTAAAATAGCATGGTTTACCTACAGACTCTACAGCAAATAGGGGTTAAAGGACTAGCTCAGACTTCAAGGTCATCAGCATTTTCTATGCTGCTGACTTATTATCCTGAATTCACCCCCTCTCCCTACCAAACATGGATGCCTTTATACATGTTTCAACAACAGAGACTAACCAATCACATGGAAACTCTGGAATATAGATATCATTATAATGGAAAAGGAGCAAACAAAAGCACTAGTAGCATGTTAGATTTTTTTGCTAACCAAGAAAAAATAAAAAATGCCAAGTTGTATCTTTCTCACCCTTTCCCAAAAATACTATACATGAAAATCAAATTTAGGTGTGGAATTTTAGAACTGGTAGAGAACTTAAAAATCTCTAGTCCAATCAAGTCACTTTGCAGAGAAGGAAAGTGAAAATAAAAGAGGGCAAATGACTTGACCAAAGTTATGCCAACACTTTCTTCACATACATAATAAGATTTGCTTCTAAGTCAGTCTCATAAATCATATTGTGAGAGGAGGAAATGTAGATGCAAATTACGTCAAGAGGAAAGCATAGTGAAAGTCATTTTCAAAAATACCTCACCTTATGAAAACACAGAATTCCAGGTTTACAAATACACAGTGATTTGGATATAGTTATTTGCTTTACAAAAGAATGTTTCACTTCTAAAAATTGTTGTCTTAAGATTTCTTTCAGTAGAGACTTCCTCTCATGTATTTACAATATTCAAATTTACAGAAACGTAGTTTATAGTTCAACTTTCCAGGAACACATATATAATAGAAAGCAGCACATACCTATATTTCCTCCCTATATATTTCAGTTAGTAGGACAGAGACAAAGAACTGTACCAAGTTCCTTTTTTTTGCGCTGTCATTGTTTTTAAAATTATATGAGAGAGTCAGTGTGGCATAGTGGATTGAAGACCAATTTAGAACTCAGAAAATTTCAGTTCTAGCCCAATCTCTGATAGGTACTAGCTATGTGACCCTGGGTAAATCACTTAACATATCACTGTTCTTGGAGACTCTCTAAGACTGTGTAAATTGTAGAGGCAATTATTTAGAGAGGGAATTTCCTCACTTGGGAGTTCATTATACTAACATAATTACCAAGTTTAGTCTCTGTCCCTATGAGAGTATGATCAATGACCTTTACACAGAAAATTTAAATGCTATTGAGA
This sequence comes from Potorous gilbertii, assembly GCA_028658325.1. Lineage (NCBI taxonomy): Eukaryota > Metazoa > Chordata > Mammalia > Diprotodontia > Potoroidae > Potorous > Potorous gilbertii. The sequence goes on along the minus strand of CM053770.1, from coordinate 362,473,636 downwards.
TGGATAACAGAAAAGTCTTTGTGAGTTCACCAGCCTTGCTCACAATTCTCCTGAATTATTTTCTTTTTAATTCCACAAACTATAGGTCTACATGTGATAAATCGGACACCCTAGTCAGTATAAGAAAAAGTTAAAAAAGAAAATTTGAAGAATATAATTAAGTTCCCTTTTTGGATGTGACCTGCTGTTGGCCTCTCTTCTCAATGAAACCTCATTAAGTGTGTGACTTACCCACCACTTATACAACGAGGTGAGACTCAAAGGTGTGAAGGACTGAGGAGAATATAATGACTCACAGCTGTTACTGCCACCTTGGGCCTCCATGATAAAGAGTCCTACTTGGTGCAGTCCCAAGAGAGTTCATAGTTCCTAAGCATTTCTTCTTATTCAAGACTTTATAAATATTATATAAAGAAAACTACAAGACAATGGAATTTACTTTACTCACTTAGAAAAGATAATGTAATCATTTTCAAGGAGTCATCATCCAACAAGCATCTTTAAGGGCTTACTATGTACTAGGCACTATGCTAAATATTGGGGATAGAAAGACAAAAACTTGTACCCTGACCTCAAAGGAGTTAATGTCAATTCAACAGATGTTTATTAAGCACCTACTTGATGCAGTGCATTGAGCTAGGTGATAGAGATATGAATGAAAAATGACATATCTTTGCTCCCAAGAACTACTAAGGATAAACTAAGTCCACAAATAGCTATAACACAACTTAAAGTGTACTAAGTGCATAGGACCAATCCAACAGAGAGAACTGAAAGATTTGGTGGGAGGGGGTATCATTTCTGGCTAGCTTTGTAAGGGTAGTCCCAGGGCTAGGGCCTTGAAAGAAGGAGAGTGTTTCAACTGTCAAAGTATCTTAGAGGAATGGCCCATGGTGTTCACAAAGAAAAGAGGGTAAGACAACAGTGGGAAAAGACTAGAAACAGATTGTGGAGGGCAGTAAATGCTGACCGGGATAAGGAGTTTTAACCTAGGGACAACAGTGATTCTCCGACAGGTTTTGAGCAGTGCAGTGATATAATCAGATCTTTACATTGGGAAATTGCTTTGTCTGTGGTGTGAAAAATAAATTGGAGAGGTGAGAGATAGGATGTAGAGTAGACTTCAGTTAAGAAGCTTTTTCAATAGTCCAGGTGAGAAGTAAGGAAGGTCTAAGCTGCCAGGAGGAAGATAAAGTTTATCTGTTAACATCTGACTTTATTAATAGGTTTAATAATATTTATTTTAATTATGTAAATTTACCAATATTCATTTAGTCATTTTTGAAAGCTTTATAAATATGCCTGAAGTATGACATTCAAAGGCTAATCCTGAAATTCAACAGTAAAAGAAAATCAAATGAGCTTTTCTAATAGTCAAAGTTATTTTGAAATATGCATCTATGTTTTACATGTTGTTGTTGATAATTTTAATTTTTTTAAATGATTGTTAGGATTTTTTCTTTCTTTTGGGCTCTACTTGGGAGTTCACAGACATAGGGAATTCGTAATTTGGAAACTAATGAAGAACAGTTGTTGTTCAGTCATTTTTTAGTTGTGTCCAACTCTTCATGAGCAACTATAGTAATAGCAAAATAGACAAATAACACTGGACTATTCCTTAAGCCACCAGAGAGATCCAACAAGTTAGGGATCAGGTATAGTAAGAACCACCTGGAAACTACTCTGAATTGTTGTCATTCAGATATGTCTCACTCTTTGTGATCCTGTGAACCCTAGCACCCTAATACCATCCATGGTATTTTGTTGGCAAAGATAATGGAGTGATTTGTCATTTCCTTCTCCAGATCATTTTACAGAAGAGAAAACTGAGACAAACAGGGTTAAATGATTTGCCCAGGGTCACATAGCTAGTAATTGTCTGAAGCTAGATTTGAACTCATGAAGATGAGTCTTCCTGATGCCAAACTCAGCGCTCTTTAGTTTTAGAGAATTGCTTGGTTTGCTGAGAGTTTAAATGACTGAAGATTGAATATGTCAGAAGCAGCTTCTCAGGCCTTCTTGATTCTAAGACCAACTCTCTATCCATTTTGATATGTTGACTCTCTTTCCATCACTCGTGTAATGACATTAGGGAGCAATCTCCATTGCCCTGATGGATATCTTATCACTGGACCCAGATGGCTCTGGAGGTGAAAGCTGGTGACTTTGCACAGCCCTCCCTTACTTAAATCCAATTTACTTGCAAGTCATGACATGACCTTCCTGATGCCATGGTCCTCTTCGAGAATGAAAGACAAACAACCAAGACATTAAAATTAGTTGACACAGTGAAGTGAAAAAGTGCTCCAGAATATTTTTCATTTACCATGCATCCTAGAGATTGTTGTTGGCTTTGTTTCAATGATAAAAACCCTTTGATGGTACCATTGGTACTGAGTAGAGAGGTTTGTTAACTAACTGATGGAAAGTAAGTCCATTGTGCATACTGTCACCTGTGTACCATGGACTACAGGACTTTCAAGCTCCCAAATGGAATTCCAATGTCTTCTTATTGGGTTTTGGCTGCAGATTATTTCAAGTCTGCCAGAAACCAAGTAGTTGACACTAAGGAGAGCATCAAAGTAACAAAACATATTTACATGAGCACCAACATTTTTTTCAAGTAACAAGTATTTTTAAATTAATCTGTTCCTCCATTTCCCTCCCCACTGAGCAAATTAAATATGTGCACTCATGTATACAAACACACACACATATAATATCTCCATACACAAATATATATAGTCTGGCAAAACCAACCCTCACACTAGTCATATTTTTTAAAAAAGTATGTATTTTTCCAAATTTTAAGTTTAGTATCTGTCTCTCAGGAAGGGAGTAGCATTCTTTACCTTCATTCTTTTGGACTTGGGATTTCTTTTTCTTCTTAAACTAAAAATGAGTATGTGAACTCTAAGCTAAGTGATACCATTTTGGACACTTAAAATGCTATGTCTGAATGTGCCCGGTGCACCAATGCCTCAATTTATCTATAAGCTAATACTGTACTATTTTTAATGGGATAAAAATTGTGTAAGGAATTAATATTAAAATTAATGGATTTTAATGGAAATACTTTCAGTCTGAGGATCAGTACTGATGTGAGAGAAAAATACACAGCCAGTGCATTTTCATTTGCAGAAGTCAAAGGCATCTTTAAAGCAGATTTCCCAAATCATTACACAGGAATGTAGGATTGTAATTTTACATAGATCTTTTTCAGTGAACTGTAGGTGTCGCCAAAACAGAAACATTTGTGAGAACCTTCTCTGCAGCAGGTTTAAAAATTGCAGTGAATCTGGCATAGGCCAAAGACTGCAGACAAAGCTAGGCCCAGAATGTGTTGTTCTAAACTAGAGGGTGCTCACAAATGGCCCTGGGAGAGATTTAACAAGTCTGTGCTAATCACACTCATACATGGGAATATCTGAATTGAAAACAGGCAGATTTACTTTTGAGCCTACAAGTATCTCAATTACCTGGGAAGAGGGGGAAGGTTTAAAAGCATATATTTTTAAAAAATCTTCTGATTCATAACCTATCTATACTATAAATGTATCACTAGACCACTATATTATCAGAATATGAGAGTTGGCATATGTACCTGACAGAAAAAAGGAAATATAGAATATTTGTATATATGTGAATATGAACATCATATCTGGAAATGTTAAAACTCAGTTGCTAAGACACTGCATATAATACACATTACTTAAGCTGGAAATATTGATTCTTCTCAGCACAAAATGATATTCTTCTACACTCATGTTAATTAATTTAGATTTTAGATTTTTAGAAAGCTTTTGATAGGAGGTAGTAGATAGGAAACTGACTTCAAAGTCAGAAAGACCTGGCTTGGAGTCTTTGCCTCTGACAAATATTGGCTGTATGACTCTGAGCAAGTCCCGTAACCCCTCAGCACTGTGGCAAATCTCTAAGACTCTACTTTTTAGAATAGGTGCCAACCTAAATTGGTAGAGGAAGATATCTCCTCACCTAGGGGTTCCTTATTACAATGAAGCCACAGATCCAATCCCTAAACTTTGATAAGTACTCACATTTCATTTTAAAATTTCACTGTTAACATGACATTTCTGATTAAGGAGAGAAATCTAATTTTCCTTCCACAGATGATATAGAATTATCCGAGTAGGAGGAAATTTAAAGAACTGCCCTTGCCAACATTTGTGATCCATAGGCAGGAATGTACTGACCATAATAGAAAAAAATAGCTGTCTGCCCCATTATTTGATTTATTTAGATCATGCTACCACTTGGTGACTGGACAGCTGGTTTGGACAGTTGGTCATTTCCCTAGAGGAAAGGCCATATTGAGCACTGTTCTCAAGGAATTGGTCATAGGCCCAGCATTTCTTAATTTTCCTAATTACTTGAATTTTGGAAAATAGCATTTACCCTAAATTTACTGATAGCACTCACTTGGTTGGGGGTGATGAATACATAGGAGAAGAATAGGAATCAAATTTTCCCCAGTCAAATGACTGGGGAAAGTGAGAAGCCATAAATTTGTCAGCAAAGAAAAATGCATGGTCTCTCACCACAAAGCAAAGCAGAACTGGATATTTCTGTACCAGACGCAAAAAGATACACAGTCATAGAAAAGCACCAGCTAAGCATGAGTCATCAGTAAAGTCTTTTGAAAAAGCAAGAACAATTACTTAACATTAGATATAAATTCTGATTTCAAAGTATTATACAAAGGTGTTTTTTCTTGTAATGTATGGTATCATATTAATGTGGGAAAGAATGAATTTTTTAAAAATATTGTATTAAATGCTTCTAATGTGCCTGCACCAGAAATGCAAATACAGAAAGCAAGACAGGCCCTATCTCCAACAGGCTTACAATCTAATAGGGTTTTATATATATATAATATATATATTGAATAGGGTGGGGTGATCAGAGTGAAGTTTTTGGTCAGAGAAATCACCAGCATGGATAGTGAATCCATAGGGCCATTGACTAATGCGTATTTTCTTGGAATATAGTTGATGTGATTACAGTTCCCAGAACAACAAATTAAAAGTGGCATGGCATGAAGCTGGCCTGGGATGAGCAGGGTGGTGTTGAATCTGGTTAAGGCACAATAATCAGAAGCCCAGAGACCAAGAGCAGAGCTAGAGTGCTAAGAGGGAAGCAGAGGCACCAGTGGAGAAATGTGGCATTTAGTCTGGCTTTTGCATTTATGCGTTTTACTTCCCCAAAAGAGTATGATAATATGATAGCAATCCATCAATTAAATATTTTGGGCGATTAACTTTATAGAGTACATAGACAAGTCTCCAGACAAAATGAATAGCTCAAAAGTATTTAATTGATGGACTGAGACTATAATATCATATTCTTTTGGGGAACATAAGCAAGATGCAGACTAGAGACAAGAATATGCTAATCAGAGGGACAAAAATTACTGAAGTGTTAGGAAATAGGCAACAGAAGGAAAAGCAAAGGAATTGCATATGTTCTGAGGGGTTTTTTAAAATTTAACCCCAAATCCTTTATAAAATCAGAATAGTGCTGAAGATCTTATATTCAGAGTTGGAAGGGACCTCAACAATCACTTGGTCCAATTCTCTCATTTTGAAAACAAGGAACCTGAGAACAAGAAAAGTTAATTGACTTGCAAAAGGTCGTAAAGTTAGTAAGCAGGAGAGCTGGGATTGAAATTCAGGTCCTCTGACTCCAAATGAAATGATGACTCTTTCCATTCCTAAGTCTGTAACTGATTTGATGTTCGAACTTGGATAACCAGTCAGTCTAGCCCTGCCAAGTGGAGGGGGTGGGTGGGCAAATTCTCACAAGGCTAGGCCATTGGGCAAAGTTTCCACTGATGGAACTTTAGGGGAAGGATTTAGAGGCAATTTATGATGAGGAAGGTGGAGTTCAATTGGTCCTGCCTCACTTAAAAAAATACAGGCTATTCTACAAGCCATTGGGCAAATGCCTAAATGTATTCTGAGAATCATCAGCTTATTGTGTAAATTTCTATCCTGCTTTCAAACAAACCCTTCCCTGCCTCCCTTAAAAAGAAAAATTTCTTAAGAATCATATTGTAAAACACAACTAAAACAAAGCAGACCTTTAGAAAGAAAACTTTACCCAGTGGTCTGGTCTTGGGAAAATTTGCCCTCTCTACATGAGAGGTAGGCTGTCTATTTAGGTCTGAACATCAAATCAGTTGCAAATTTAGGACTATAAGGTGTGTTTGTCCTTTGTTGCCAAAGAAGACCACGCCATCAGAGAAATGATGACATGACTTGCACTTGACTTTGTGTTGAGTGAGGGAAGGCTGTGGAGGTCACCAGCCTCACTTCTCCTCC
>CM053770.1:362455267-362467195 GCA_028658325.1 Potorous gilbertii | reverse complement strand
CTCCTCCAGAGCCATCTGAATCCAGTGACCAGATATTCATGAGGATGACTGAAGATGACTCAGGATGAGGCAATTGGGGGTAAGTGACCTGCCCAAGGTCACACAGCTAATGAGTGTCAAGTGTCTAAGGTGAGATTTGAACTCAGGTCCTCCTGACTCCTGCACTGGTGCTCTATCCACTGTACCACCTAGCTGCCTCAGGAGTATAAGGTAGGAAGTCATGGAAAGAAGTTCTACCTTCAGAGTACTTTAGAAATCTAGTCCAAAACCCTGATACATTAAGAGGGGAAATGATTTGTGCAGGTCATTTAAACTCTCCAGCTCAATTCATTTTAATAGCATAGTGACTTTCTTATAAAATATTAAAGACTTTGTTAAGATCTCATTCATTCATGTAGCTTTCAGTATGAAGGGAAATGAGTTTTTCCCCTTTTTTGATAGATGAAGAACAAGCCACATGATTAGGTTAAAGTAACAAGACATCAAGAACAAATTTGATTCATTTTGTAACATATGTAGACCCAGGTTAAGCAAGTCATGCATGGAGAAGGACTCAAATCTAAAGACTCCTAGTCCAACCTCTTTCTATGCACTAAAACTCTACTTACTAAACACACAATTTTTTCCCTATGTATTTACCATCTCTCACTCTTTTAGTAATGTATAATGGATTAGGAACAAGGAGGCCTATATTCATGGTCTTGGCTTGGCCACTTCACCTATGTGACCTTTATCTCGATGGAGACTCCTTTTTCTCATGTACAGAATGAGGGGATTGGACTAAAATCAGGTTGTTCTTATCCTTTTTTATAACATGGACCTGTTTGGCAGTCTAGGGAATCCAACTGACTCCTTAGAATAATGCTGCTAAATACGTAAAATAAAATCCATACGGTTACAAAGGAAAGAAGTTGTATTGAAATAGTCATCAATGATATGAAGCAATCAAAGCTATCTATAGCCACTTGAAAAAAAATGCTCTAACTTACTATTGATTAGAGAAATGCAAATTAAAACAATTCTGAGATACTGTTATGTAGCTATTAGATTGGTCAATAGGATAGAAAAATAAAATGACTGATGTTAGAGGGAATGTGGGGAAAATGAGACATTAATGCACTGTTAGTGTAGTTATAAACTGATTTAACCATTCTGTAGAGCAATGTGGAACCATGGCAAGGGGCTATAAAACCATGCATAACCTTTAACCTAGCAATACCACTATTAGGTCTGTATCCCAAAAGAAATTAAACAAAACAAAAAGGAAAAGGACTTATATTACAAAAATATTTATAGCAGCTCTTTTCTGGTGCCTAAGAATTGGAAATTGAGAAGATGCCCATCAATTGGGGAATGGCTGAACAAACTGTCATATGTTTTGATTATGATGGAATACTACTGTGCTATAAGAAATGATAAGCAGGATGCTCTCAGAAAAACTTGAAAAAACTTACATGAGCCAATACAAAGTGAAATGCGTTGTGTACAAAATAACAGTAGTATTGTAAGATGATCAGCTGTGAATAACTTAGCTATTCTCAGTGATATCATGGTCCAAGTAGCAAGGACTGAAGGACTTATAATAAAAAATGCTATACACTCCCAGAGAAAGAACTGAGGGTGTCTGAATACAGATTAAAGTATACCTTTTTTACTTTCTTTATTTTTCTTGAATTTTTTTTGTCTGTGTTTTCTTTTACAACATGACAATTATGGAAATGTTGTGCATGCAATATACATGTATAGTCTATATTGAATTGCTTGCCTTCTCAATGGGGAGGGGGTGAGTGGGGATGGAGGAAAGGAGAGAATTTGGAACTCAAAGTTTTAAAAATGAATATTTTTTTACGTGTAATGGGAAAATTGAAATACTAAATAAATTTTTAAAAATTTAAATAGTCATCAAAATATTTTGAATATTTTAAATATTTTTTTAAATCACAGTTCCCAGGCTAAGAACCTTTGTAGGTTTGATTTCTGAGATCTTCAAGATGTACCACAGTCAGGAAGACACAGCAGTTGATTTATGGTGCAGGAAAGCAGCACCTATTGCCAATGGTCTTCAAGAGGACACCAGTATCTTTCCTACACTGAAAGAGGACATTCCCTAATTGACTTAACTCTGACCTGACTGAAATCCCACGGGGGTATGGGGGACCGGCCCTCACTGTCCCACCTGGTGAATGTTTCACATGTACCACTATACCAGGCCAGACTCTCTTCAGTCATGGAGCTTTACTCCCCAGATATGGCCTCAAGATCTTATCACATAACAGGCATGCTCTGTGCTATCTTTCTCTCCCCTCCATCTCTGAAAGTATAATCAAATCCATCATTACTTCAAGAAAAGTTATGGTAAGCAACTCCTAATTGCCTCCACTCAGGATCCCTGTGACTATCCAAACCAAAATAACCCTTCTTGGCTACCACTCCCTTTTATGTGTTCTCTTTTCCATTAAAAGGTCAGCTTCTAGATAGCAAGGACTTTCTTCTCCTTGGTATATGTATCTCAGGAACTTGGGATATAGTAAGTGCTTAATAAATGCTTTTTCATGCTTTCATTCAAATACAACTATCTCTCCCTTAGTGCAAATAATGAGTCCCACGAAGTGGTCACATTATTCAAATTCAAATGGCAAATTACCACTAGGTTGGAACAAATTACTATATTTTACATAATTATTAACTTTGAATAGTGTGTATTTGAATCCATGCCATCATTTCTCAGTATTTATTTTTGTAAATTCACTCTTTCTGTATACAAAAGTAGGGAGAGTATTGGGATATGGGCTGTGTGTGTTTCAGAAGGAGGTACAACAACGTGAGACTTGGTTGCCGGAGAGCAGTGCGTCTTTGTTGGGCCTGGCGGTCGGTGTCCCGAGTGGCTTCTCCTACGTGTTTGTATTTGTATTTCTCTCTGTTGTACACTGGTTTAATAAAGGCAACTGCTAAGTTTCAGTGTGAGCATTTAACCTCAGAACTAACATTGCTACAAATCAGTGCTTGATTTATTGTTTTATTATCTGGACTTAAGAAAGTATAATAATGCAAATTAAACTTTAAAATATTTGTGCACCCATCCCCCTCCCCCCCTCTCTTGGACAGTCTGTTAAAAATTTACCAGCATAACCCCCGTAACACTTTGCTTGAGCTTGGTTGGAATGCAGTAGAAGACTCAGGGAATGAAGTCATCTTCAGATTGGAGACCCAGTACCTGTAAGATGATGATGATGATGATGACAACGACTGCATTTATATGGTGCTTTAAGGTTTGCCAAAATCTTTACATTCATTATCTCATTTGAGCCCCACAATACTATGCTTGTATGTGTTAATGGGAAGAGTACTTTACATTGGGTTCCATCTGAAAAGGTTGGTAATAGCAACCTGATAACATTTTCTGATCTCTTCCCTCTCTTCAACACCCCTATATCAAAGGTTGTAGGACCCTATCAATCAGTACTTACCAAATTCTGGCACCTTGCAGCTACACAATGTGATTGTACAAAAACACAAATGGGAGAAGAAACAAGAGAAATGCCAGGCTAAATGAATGCATCGCTAATTTTAAACTATAATTAACTTTGAGATCTATGGATAAAGAGTGAAAAGGAACTCTACAGGGTTTATATAAAAGGCATTGTGCATTGAAATTTTTAATAACCTGGGCATGTCATCCCAGCCCAGAATGATTTATAACAATCTGGTAGATCATGTTGATATTTTATCGCTTTAAACCAAAAGGACTTTGCAGCACATATGGAGCAAAAGGTGACTGTGTTACAATCTTTGACATAAATGACATATTTAAATGAATCCATGATCTCATTCATATAGGTGATCACTTCTTCCATCAGTACAGAGAGTAACCTATTCACTCCTTCTCTCATCCTATGTGATTCTTGTCTATGTTCTTCCATAAATCCTCCATAGAGAATATGGTTCTACTTTATCTGTAAAATCATCCTCTAACCTAGGAGTCCTTCCCCTTTTTTTGCACTATGGATCCTTCTGACAGTATGATGAAACCTAAGGACCCCTCTTCAGAATAATATTTTAAGTGCATAAAATAAAATACAAGGAATTATAAAGGACATCAGTTATATAGAAATATAGGTATAAAGTTATTTTATTTTGAAGTGTATGGTCCCAAAGTTAAGAATGTCTATACTAGGTTCTTTTAGTAGTCAGTGGAAGGCAGAACATTTTCCTTTAGACTACCCATTTACTAGCCTTGTTTCTCACCTTTTCCATCTCACCTACTTTTCCGATCATACATTTCCTGGATGATATCTTTTATGCCCTTCAATACATGCAAAACTGTCATTGAGAATAGCTTATACATTCCGTAAGCCCACTACTTGCTTCACATAATCATAGAATTTCAGAGCTGAAAGAGACTTCAGAAGTTATCTAAATTTAACTTGTACCTTAACAAGAATCAATACTGTAATATACCTGATAAGAGGTCATTTGGCCTTTCCTTGAAGATATCCAATGAGGAGGCACCTGCTACCTCCTGAGACATCTCTTTCTACTTCTGGATACCTCTAATTTTTAGGAAGGCTTTTTGTTTGTATGATTTTTGCTTATGTCAATGTTCCTATTTTTCTGGCCCCTGGGACAAAATCTAACAAGTCTAATTTTTAATAGCCTTTAAGATATTCTAAGACAGCTCTCAGCCTCCACTAATGATCTTGAGGTCCTTCACAATCCTGGCTGTCCTCATGTGGATTCTCCAATTTATCAATGTCTTTCTTAAGATGTAGCACTCAAAACTAGACAGAATACTCAAACATTAAATAGCTCTGTCATCATGTTCTCATCAATGTCTTTCCTGAGCTGTGACACCTAAAACAGAGCATAGGAATCCAGAGGTAGCCTAACACATGACAGAATACAGCAGGAATATTGAGATGTCTGTAAAGCAGTCAGTCCTGTAGCCCCAACTCTTACCCCAAGAAAGAAATTGTCTAACCTCCTGACTTCAGTTGGAAAAATGGGGGCAAATAGTAGTTTTATCCCTTATTTTATCTTCTTCCCAAAAGAGCTACAAAAAGACTCAAAAAGAAAACAAAAACAAAATCATTATCTTCTTATTTTCTATTGGGGAAGGAGAGTGTAGAGTTGAACGAGAAGTGATAGAGACATCAACAAAAGAAAGAAAACGTTTGAAAAAATGCAGAAAAGAACAACAAGAAGTTCAGAAAATAACACCAAAAATATACTTTCACTCCTACCTAAGGAGCTCCTTCTCTTTTATGTATTTTCTAGCACATTCTAATCTTTAGAATTTTGATTTCTGTTTAGATAGAGGAGTTTACTAAGGGTAGCTAGGTGGTACAGTGGACAGCATACCACAGCTGGAGTCAGGAGGACCTGAGTTCAAATTTGACCTGAGATACTTGACACTTACTAGCTGTCTGACCCAGGGCAAGTCACCTAACAGTAATTACCTTGTGCAATTAAAAAAACCCAAAAGATAAATGGGTTTACTTTTTATTTACTATCTATGATGGTCTTTTGTGTAACTAACATTTGGGGGGAGAGACTCAAACCTGTTGGTATAAGCTTAGATTGCACCCTCGTTTTTAAAGGTTAATGACCAGGGAAACTAAGAGCTTTGTTGTTTTAGAACCTAAAGCTCATGACCCTAGCCAACAATATTTGGAGGGCAGACAGACATAATCCTAGTTTGGTAACTTCCTCCCTCTCTCAGGAGAGAATAGAGAATCCAGCCTCATAGTTCATTACCCTACTTCCTTCAAGACAAGAATTATAGTCTCTTTTAGAGAGAGGTAGGCAAGATTTCAGAGATATTTAACCATAATTCTTCTCAAATTGCCTGTCTGTATATTTAGACACCCCATGTTGATATACAAGTCACATGGGTAGCACATACCTTACATAACAAAAGTTCATGGATTCATATATAATGCTCATTTTTGTACTTTATATATTGAAATGTTTGCATTTGTTGATTAAGTTAATGATAATAAAAATTAAAAACCCTCCTTTTTGGTTAATTTTAATTTTCTTTGCCATTCTCAAGTTATTTGAAACTTTAGCAATTCTGGCACTAATCTTATAGGACCACACCTTACTTTTTGTATTTGTCCTCCATGGCTTCTGCTTTAAGTATATATCTTTTAAAAATCGAAATTGATTGGTGAATACCTTGTAACAACCCTCCCCCTTTTTCTCCTAATATGAATCATCTTTTCTGTCTTCAAAATTTCAGTCTTGGGAGATTCCTATCCTTTTCGAATTTTTAGACCCTATCATCCTATCTATTCTTTGAAATCTTCTCTCCCCAAATCTAGATCACATGTCATGCTATGCCTGCCTTTTCTCTCTTTCACAAATTCTAAGATGAAGTATTCACTTTTAAAAGCTATCATACCTTCCCAAGGATCTATAGTAATAGCAAAATAGACAACTGACACTGAACTTTTCCCTAAACCACCAGAGAGATCCAACAAGTTACGGATCAGGTATAGTAAGAACCACCTGGAAACTGTGCTCTGAATTGTTGTCATTCAGTTGTGTCTCAATCTTTGTTATCCTGTGGTACCCATATACCATCCATGGTATTTTCTTGGCAAAGATCATGGAGTGGTTTGCCCTTTCCTTTTCCAACTCATTTCATAGATGAGGAAACTGAGGCAAACAGGGTTAAGTGATTTGCCCAGGGTCACACAGCTAGTATGTTTCTGAGAACTGATTTAATTTCAGATCTTCCTAATTCAAGGCCCAAGACTCTACCCACTAAACTCCAATAGCTTGCTCTGAATATCTTCCATGAAATTAGAAACTAATATACTGTTCTCTTCTCAATCATCTAGGAAATAAGCCCTGTAACTTTTCTACTTCATGGCAAAATGTTGCAATCAGTCAGTTGGAATGGGCCAAGGAAAGGGAATGAAAGAAACTGGTAGAAAAACAAAATGTGGTGTTTAGTAAGGGAGGAGTGTTGAGAGAGTTAAGGGCTTAATGGACACAGCTTGGATCAGCTTTGGAGAGCCTTTCATTCAGTGTTCAGTGTGAGCATTTATATCTCAGAAATTAAAAACTGCTACCAATCAGGGCTTTATTTATTATTTTGTTAATTGTCTAGATTTTAAAGAGTGTTCATAATGAAGATAAAACTAAAAAGTGTATGTAGCATAAATTTTTTCAAGAATTAGGTTGTAAAAATTTACCAGTACATCTCGGTATAGTTTTATAAACATTCTCTGAGATCATCAGTATGATGAGATGATGATGATGGATAACTGCCATTTATATGGCTTGTTAAAGTTTGTAAAGGGCTTTACATCCATTATCTCATTTGAGCCTGTAAGAGCAAGCGAAGTGGGATTTTTGCTGTTTTCTTTCTGGAGTTCAGTTTCCCAGGCTCATTGAAAACATCTGTAGGATTGATCTCTTTTGAGCCTGATAGTTCACTGCTGTGCTGAGTCACATAGGTTTCATGCCTACTAACTCTGAGCCAATCAGGAACTAAGTCTTTGTTACACACACACACACACACACACACACACACACACACACACACACACACGGAAGTTGGTATTTTGCTATGGGGGTTCACTTATGAGAAGGACCTTTTTGATTCCCTGGATGGGGCTCTGAGAAGTTGTTTGTTAAGAGCCCCCTTTCCTCCCATGGTAGTGCATGTAGGTGGTGGTATTACTTTGTTCAGACAGTCAGAACCCTGTCTGTTGAATCTCTGTGCTAATTTCTCTGCTTGAATTTACTTCTTTCTAATTAAAGTAAGATTGTTGATCCCTTAAAAGTTGCTTTCCTTTAGCAAAACAGATCAAAGAACCTGTGCTACCAAAACCATCCTGGATGTGCTAGAGTGTTTGCTAATACAGAGTCTCCCTGGGCAGAGGGAAGCAGTAGGCCACACTTAAGAGAGGCAAGTAGGGGTCAACTCACAGTCAAGGATCACAAGTCAATTAGAAGAAAGAGTAATCATGGCAGTGAAGAGTATAGGAGTGAAGGTTTGTAGATAAGGTAAAGCACACTCCTTTGGATAGTCAAGGAAAAAAGATGAACCAAGAAAAAAAAAATCAGGATTAACCAAATACACTGTGTTAGTAAAGATGGGGGAGGCTAGGTAAAACCAGAGGCAGAGCATATCACTGACAGATTGCCTTCTTCAGTGGGTGCTCTGATTGAATGACACTTTAAACATACTTGACCATGTCCCACTAAAGGGACAACATTGTGAGATTCAGAGATTGATATACTCAGCTGAATATACTGATAATCATTTGCTTCCCTCTGCTTCTGACTGCAATGTCTAATGGTCTCCACCATTTAATTCTTCATCCACTGTCTCAGAGGCTACCCTATTGGTGACACCAGAGATGATGCCCTGGATGACTAATACTCTCAGTTTTTCAGTTTCCATCCTGGAACCTAGCTATCCTGATTGGTGAGTGGCTCATTTGACCCATTCTATCTAGGCTGGCTCCAGTCATATTTCTCTTTATTTACCAGCCATCTCATACCATATGCATAACATTTTCTCCTCTCCTTCTCCATCTCCACAGAATCTTTCTAGTTTGGGAACCATAATAAAAAAATTTTAAAATACTGCCATTGCTATGGGAAAGGGTATGTCAGTCTATGGCAATATGGCTTCATGTAACTTTCTAATCCAAATACTATAACTTCACTGTAACTTTCCAAACCAAAGTACTCTCTGGAGTACTCCTAGTAGTTGCACACTGATAAATATTTAACAACCACCAGAAAAGTAAGATACTTTTAAGTTTAATCTTCATTATTATTTTCTGAAGTCTATGTAATTAACAAAACAATATATCAGCTTGATTTGTAACATTTGCTGATTTCTGAGGTGTTAAAGCTCATACAGAAAATTTAACAATCTGCTCTCAGGACTGGTTCCAGCACACCCCTACCAATGTGTTGTCTCTTTCCACCTCCCCCAATAGAATATAAGCTCCTTGAGCAAAGAAATTTAGGATTTATTTATACAAAAAACATTTATAGCCATTCTTTTTGTAGTAGAAAAGAACTGGAAATCAAGGAAATGCCCATCAATAGAATAATGACTGAACAAGTTGTGGTATATGGAATACTATTGTGTTATAAGAAATGATGCACAGGATGGTTTCAGAAAAACCTTGGAAGACTTATATGAACTGATGCAAAGTGAAATGAGCAGAGCTAAGAGTACAGTGTATACAGTAAAAGCAATAGTGTTAAGGATAATCAACTGTAAAAGACTTGGCTACTCTGATCAAGACAATGATCTAAGACAATTTAAAAGGACTCTTGATGAAAAATGCTATCTCCACAGAGAGAACTGAATGTGGATTGAAACATACTTTTTAAACTTCCTTTATTTTTCTCCTTTTTTGTCTGTTTTCTTTTACAACATGGCTAATATGGAAATAGGGTTTGCATGACTTTGCATGTATAATTGATATTAAATCACTTGCCTTCTCAAGGAAAGGGGAGAGGGAGGAGGGAGAGAGAGAATTTGGAACTCAAATTTTTTAAAAATAGAAGCTAAATTTCTGCATCTAATTGAGAAATAATAAAAGTAAATATATTTTTTAAAAAGAATGTAACCAGGAATTTCTTCTCTTTGGCATAAGTATTTTAGCCTTAGAATTTAGCACATACTAAGTACTTAATAAACACTTTTTCATTAATTCATTTATTTGTGCATTTATGCATTCTTACTCCTGTTCTGCAACTTCATAGCCAGTGTGATATGGTGGAAAGAATGCTAGATTTGATCTCAGGGAATTTTGGTTCAAATTTCCACTCTGTCACTTAATACCTGTGCAACACTGGATGAGCAACAACCTCTCTAAACCTCAGTTTCTTCACCTGTAAAATAAAGGAATTAGAAAAAAATATCTCTAAGGTTTCTTTTAGCTAAAAGCCAATGATCTATTGTATAATCCTGTAACTACCTTATTTTTGTCTATCTTGGTTATAACCATTACCAAGTCAATTTTTTTGAACAGACTGAATGTCATAAATGGAAAATAATTGAATAGAAGCAGTGTAAGTTATTTATAAACTCAGTACTCACAGTTCTGTCCTTCAACATAGCCTAATTTTGACAAATGCTTTTTACTTGAGATTTTCAAATCCTTTTAGACTTTAATAATGACCACATAAATTCAGCCTCTTACTGAGACAGATTTAACTTCTTCCCCAACTAGAACTGCCAGAATCCTGGGGAAAAAATGAAGGGATGTTTATAGGAAATGTTTTATAAGGTTTTCATATTTGTAATCTTTATATTGCATTAGTGCCATCTTTTTGTTCTATAAATTATTTGTTTCATGGTTTCGGAAGGAAGGAGGGAAGGAAGAAAAGGAAGGAAGGAAGGAGGGAGGGTTGGAAGAAATGAAGGAGAGAAGGAAGGAAAGATTTGTTAAGCACCTACTATGTGCAAGATACTATACTAATTGTTTTATAAATATTTCATTACCGCACTTGATTTGGAAGTTTGTTAGTGATGGATAAAATAAACGAGCACTCAATGAAAAAGGTATATATGGTTTTTGTGACAATATACCTTCCCTGAACAGGGACCACTAAGCCCAGCCTGGGAGAAGGTATCAATTAAGACTCAGCCAGCAGGTGGGGCAGTTGTATTCCCTCTACAGAGTACACTAGTTGGCAGGTGCCAGGTGAATGAAGGGAAAGCTAAGAGCAGATGGGGCCAGTTTGAAGGTTAACTCATTCCAATAGAGATCACTTGGCACATGGTCACTTGAGAATGGAGAAGCATCCAGTACTGAGGACTTTTATCCAGGGCAAGTGGGACAGAAACCAGAGCTGGACCAAGAGCAAATGGCAGTACATCAAGAAGGTGGATTGAGGACTCATACTGTGAAGAAACAATGGGACGAAATAGGCAGGTACCAAAGTGAGGCAGAAGGATTATTAGGGGCAATCAAGATAAAAAATCATAATAGAAGACGCTCAAGGGAATTCTTTTGCATGAAGCCTTTTCTGATTCCCACCTCCAATTGCTAGAGTCAGTACTCCCAAATTACCTCATAATTAACTACTGAGTATATATTTATAATTATTAACTTCATGCTGTATATATTTTTATATATACTTGCTATATCTCCCATTAGAATATAAACTTCTTGAGGGTAAGGAATTTGTCAACCTTCATGTTCATATCCCAAGTACTTGACATAGTGCCTAGAACACTGTAAGCACTCAAGAAATATTTTTGGATTGATGGATACAAGATCCAAAGCTAGTCATGACAGGGTAGAAACTTGACCAGAATAAAAGATAAATTATAAATGAGTTCCCAAATGTATGGATTAAGTCAATGGGCTTTTGTCATCAAGTTCTGCCTTGAAGAACCACTAGGGACAGTTCAATTCCAAAGCAGGTCAGCAGATTTAGCCCTAAGTGGGAATCAACTTTTCACATACCTAGTTCTCAGTATAAGGGATACCTTCTTTAGGAATTGAGTTCAGCCAGGATAGTTCTGATAGTCAACCCTAAGCTAAATCTGGAAAAAAGAATTTCATTATCACTACTCCTCCAAATCTGGTGCATGCTCCATAAGCTCTGGAGCATGTCTGCCCTCAACCATGAGCTAAAATGGATTTCCTCAAAACCCCCGTTTCCCAACAAGCAAGTCAGCAAATCAGTATTTGTTAAGCACTGGGCTAGGGATATAAATTTTAAAAAGAAAAATCCCGGTCCTCAAGGAATATACATCTTACTGAGGAGGTACCACATTTCCATAGATAAGTAAATATATATTTACAAAAGTTATATTTTTATATTTGCAAAATAAATATGCAGTGAGGGGGGCTGGGAAGAGGACTAAGAACTGGGAGAATCAGGAAGGAGGTAGCCCCTAAGCTGATCCTTGACGGAAATTTCAGTCCCAAGAGT
>CM053770.1:362414980-362454767 GCA_028658325.1 Potorous gilbertii | reverse complement strand
ATTTAACTCTCCCCACACTATGGTTCAACATGTACTCTTGGGGTGAAGTCCTAGATCTCCCATATGGCTACAGCCCCTACTTTGGAGACCGTTACTCTATATTGCTCTCACCTTCTCTATACTATTACCTGACAGAAGTAATGTCCATTGATAGAGCAAAAGAATTGTATCCTTCATTACAAATGTAGTATCATATCTTTATTGTATCCCAATAACAATTTTTAGGCTCCCCTCATACCATGTCAACTGAGGACTAATAATTTGTTTAGTCCTTGAACTTAAAATTATCTTTTTAAGGAACTTTTTAAAAAATGGCAACCACAGAACATATGGTTTTATATATATATGACACGTCTAAAATGAATTATTAATAATAGGCTCAATTGTCTCTGATATTTATTTTACTATTATTTCTTGTGTATTCCAATTGTTCGCTGCTTGGAAATCTTTATTTAATTGAGGTTCAGTAGATGTAGAGACCATCCACACATAAATCACAGTGAAACACTCAAGGAAAAAAAATCCAGCTAAACCTTCTCGGAGATCCCAGAATCTTGAATTGTAACAATATTAACTAACATTTATAAAATGCATTAAAGTTTACAAAACCACTCACAATACCCCATGAGCTTCACCATAACAAAGGGAAATAGGTATAATGGAAATCATTAAATCTGTTTTATAGGTGAGAAAGGCACTTAATAAATGCCTATTGATCAACGGATTGATTGAGGTGTTTTAACATCATGTGAACACACTGAGGATACTTCTATCTAATTTGGGAATACTTAAACAGAGGTTTTGCTACTTTTGTATGATCTTTCATGCTAACATAGGTAAACTCTCTATTGTCTTTCCATGATCTGTAGAATTTTGCTTTAATAGCTGACAAATTCTGACTAAAGGAGATAGCTGCTTATTCAATGAATGATTTCCCATTTTGCTCTCCAAGTGGATCGTCGGCTCCCTAGTGGTCTCCAGTGTCAATGAGCTGCTGAGGTCAAAGGACTTTAACCTGAGAGTGACATAACCATAAGCAGTCATCATTTTGCTACTTGAGCTGAGGAACGGAAAGTTTGTGTGTCCACATTATGAGTCCCTACCAGGCACATGTGGCAACGTGTTACTCCAAACACTAGACAGGTTTCCCTAGACTCCCCCCACCACACACAGAAGCACATGTTGGCAAATGGCAAGAATCAGGGCACGCAGATGGAGAAGCAGTCTGAAGAACCCAGGACTGCCTGAAGTAACCAATCATTTTATTCGCTGGATATGCTAATTATTTTGCTTTTAGCTATTTGACTTAACAGATACGGTTATATTTAGAAAGAAGGATTATTATTTGGCATCTATTCGTATCCAGACTATAAAGCATCATAGCTATTCATGAGGACTTTCCATTAGGGCTTGTACTTTGAAAAGATGTTCACAGTCAAACCCACCTTCCCGAAAAGATCATTAAAAGAAAGAAGTAAAGCTTGGCCCATAACATGGACTTTAGGCATGCATTGGAGAGCATATAATTAATTTTTAAGCCTTTAGTTTCTGAGCCTCTAAGGGAATATAAAATAAAAAGTCAATATCTAAACCTCTATGTCCAGGAGCATTAAAACAACAGCTATTAATTAAATAATACATTTGCAAAGCACTTTACAAATATTATCTGACTTAATCCTCACAACAATTTTAGAAGGTAGGTGCTATTATCTTCACTTTACAGATAAGAAAACTGAGGTAGACAGAGGTCCTGTGCCTTGGTCAGGGTCATATAACTGAGGTGGGACAATGTTAGATTTATAAACCTTAAAGCTCTATGGAAATGTCAGATTCAAAGTTTAGAAGTGACTATACATGCATCATCTATTCTAATTATCACAACAATTCTGCGAAGTAGGGGTTTTTTGGACTGGATCTATGACTGCATTGGAATTGGATGCTTTTGGTCAGGAAGTTCCTTCTAGCAAAAAGTCATACAAGAGTCTTAGAGAGTTTTCGAGGCTTTGGTAGATTAAGTGACTTGCCCAAGGTCACACAGTTTAAGAGACAAGACTTGAATTCCAGTCTTCCTGATTCTGAAGCCCTCTTTCTATCCACTATGCCTCTCAGAAGGTATTATTAAACCCATTTTATAGACAGGGAAACTGAGACTCAAAGAGGTTAAGTAATTTGCCCATGGTCATACTACTATTAAATGTTTCAATAGGCAAACAAGGTCATCTTTTGCTTCATTTCTTACCCAATCTTAAATTACTGAATAGGTGTGTTGCCTCAGACAAACTAAGACCTGGTAAAGACTTTACAAGGAATATAAAGTTTTTGAAATAGAACTCTGGAAATCAGGCATTGATAAAGCCATTGGGACTCAAATAGTATTACTTGACTATGCCTTAAACTCAAATCACTCTAGCTTTCACTGATTGACCAATAATGGGCCCCATCCCAAGCCTCCTTTGGTTGTTGTTTGCATTTTGTTGATTCAGAATGAGTGTAAATAGAAATTATTTCTATTCTGGACAACCTCCCCCTCCCAGATTGATTTTTTTTTGAGTAGGTTAAAGAGGCCATACTTTTTGCCTCATTTCTTTCGTAGCCTTAATGACTGAATAGGTGTTGCCTCAGACAAACTGAGACCTGGAAAAGACCTTAACTTAGAAGACCAATGTCTCTCACTGCATCTGGGCTACCTCCAATCCTTCCTGATCTATGTCTTGCCACTAGACCCAGATGGTTCTGGAGGAGAGAGTGAGGCTGGTAACTTTGCACAGCCCTCCCTCACCTAAATCCAGTTCATTTGCAAGTCAAGACATCACCTTTCTGATGTCATCAGTCCTCCTCAAGAATGAAGGACAAACAACAACTGTTATTAAATGTTAGAGGCAAGGCTCAAATCCAAGTCTCTCCTGACTCCAAGTCTATCACTCTTTCCCACCATACCAAAGACGTAGAAAAAGGAATAAGAACTATCCCTCACCAGCTGTCACAGATTCAACAGTCAATCCATTTACTAACGTACTTGGAATTCTAAAATATATTGGGGGGAGGGAAGAGATACAGAAAGAGTTTAAGTCATGGTCCCTGTCCCCAAAGAGTTTTTTCTGTCTCTCTCTGTCTGTCTGTCTCTCTCTCTATATGTGTGTGTGTGTGTGTATGTATACACACACACACACACACATACCTACACATACATACATACATAGAGAGAGAATAAATAGGAAATAAAAATGTTGAACAACACAGAGCCAAGGGGAGAATCCTGGAGGATTCCACTGGAAATCCCACTTAACTACTTTTCAATTACAGTTATACATTGAGTTTCTTTTTTAAATTTTACTTATTTAATTCTGAACTTAAGAAATAAAACAAGCATTTCCATAACACAGTAGAATAGAAAAAAAAAGATGGTTGTACATGAAACTGCAAGTCTACTATGTATGACTTGCTCTTCCTTTGAAGTATATAGTAAAGTTATCATGTAACTTTCTTTTTTTTCCCATATTTTCTTCCCTCTCCCAACCCTAGAGATATTACCATTAGACACAAATATGTGTTAAACATATATATGTGTATGTGTGTATATTTACATATATATTTATATAAAACCACTCTCTCTATACTTCTATTTATCAGTTCTTTCTCTCAATGCAGATAGTGTCTTCCTTCATATGTCCTTTGTAGTTAATTTGGGTATTTATAATAGTCAAAATCACTTAGTCACTTAAAGCTGTTCTTCAAACAATTTTGTTATTACCATATACAACATTCTCTTGGCTCGGCTCACTTTGTTTTTCATTAGTTTGCTCAAGTCTATCCATGTTTTTCTAAGATCACCAAGCCCATCATTTCTTATAGCACAGTTGTATTCCATGACAATCATTTACCACAACTTCTTCAGCCATTCCCTGATTGGTAGGCATCAATGCAATTTCTAGTTCTTTGCCACCACAAAGATAAATATTGATATCCTATAAATATTTTAGAACAAATAGGTTCTTTTCCTTTTTCCCTAATCATCTTTGCAAACAGACATAGTAATAGTATTGCCGTATTAAAGGGTATAGGCAGTTTAATTACTCTTTGGGCATAATTCTATGTTGTCCTCCAAAATGGTTGGATCAGTTCCACCAACAGTGATTTAGTGTCCCAACTTTTCACATCCCCTCCAACATTTGTTGTTTTCCCTTTTAATAATTTTAGTCAATGTGATTAGTGTAAAATGATATCTCAAGGTTGTTTTAATTTGCATTTCTTTAATCAATAATGACGGAGCATTTTTCACATGGTTATAAATTGTTTTAATTTCTTCAGAAAACTGCCTGTTTATATCCCTTGAGCATTTGTCAGTTGGGTAATGACTTGTATTCTTTTAGATTTGATGTAGTTCTTTACATATTTAAGATATGAGACCTTATCTGAGAATCTTTCTATAAAATTTTCCCCTCCCAATTTTCTGTTTCCTTCTGATGTTGGCCACATTTGTTTTATTTGCACAAAACCTTTCTTAATTTAATGTAATCAAAATGATCCATTTTATACCTTACACTGCTCTCTATCTCTTGTTTCATAAATTGTTCATCTATCCATAAGTCTTATAGGTAATATAATCCATGTTCTTCAAATTTTCTTGTAATCTCTCTCTTTATATCTAGGTCATGTATCCATTTTTATCTTATCTTGGTAAATAGTGTAAGATAATGTTCTATGCCCAGTTTCTGCCAAACTGCTTTCCAGTTTTCCCAACTATCTTTTACCAAATAATGAATCTTATCCCCAAATTTAAGTCTTTACTATTATCAAATACAAAGTTACTACATTTATTTACTGCTGTAAATTGTTCTCTACTCTGTCCCACTGATCTACCTTTATATTTCTTATCCAGTACCAGATATCTTGATAATTAAAGCCTTATAGTATAGTTAGGATACATTTAGTTCTAAGGCCACCCACTCCATCTTGTCAGAAAACTTAGCAAGAGAAACTTCATCAAATGTTCTGCTGAAATTTAGATAAATAACACAACACCCTTCCCACCCCCCAGAAAGGAAAGAAGATTAATCCTGCCTATATTGAAGGCCCACCTCGAATCCTTTGAGTCTTTCCTAATCATCTCAGCCGTAAGCGATTTCTCCTTCCTCTGAAGTCCTGTAGTGTTTATGGTCTATACCATTCATTTGGCACTTACCACAAGGATGATGATGATGATGACATTTACCTAGTGCTTTAAGGTTTGCCGAGCCCTTTACATATCGTCTCATTTTATCTTCCCAACAGCCCTCTGAGGTAGATATTCTTATGATCCCCATTTTACAGATGAGGAAATTGAGACTCAAAGGTGGTGACTTGTCCAAGGTAACACAAGGAGTAAATGTCAGAGGTAGGATTTAAACTCAGTATTTCTGCCTCCAAGCCCTAACACTACCTACCGTACAGCCTAGCTGCTTTATCTGTTTCATGTGTGTGTATCTTCTCACCATATTTTAAATTTTTCAAATGGAGGGACCTTGTCTTTTTCTTCTTTGTATCCCTAGGTGTAATGATAGCTAGCATTATGTCATACTCATAGTAAGTGCTCAGGAAGCATGACTGAATGTTCAGTGATTGAGTGTTTACCTCAGGATTAACTATGGAATAAAATTCTAGAAGGACAGTTCATAATCTTTGTGTAAGACAAATGAGACGGTGGCATTTGTCATGTAGAAGCTCTTTGATAATCTCTTCCAAAGTACCAGAATAATGTAATGTGTCAGTGCCTCTCATGCTCTTCATTATTTAAGTCTCCAACAATGGATCATTGTGAGAAATGTCTTAAGGATGAATAATACTATCCTCATGTTTCCAGAAATTAATGAGATCTATAAAAACTTGTCTATCATTTTATATCTTTAATTCATAATTACAAGTCTGCATTGCCCAGCCATTCCCAATTTGGGGAAAAAAAGAAGGGCTAAAAAGTAAGATCATAGATAGTAGGTCAAAAATCAATCAATAAACATTTATTAAGCACCTGCTATGTTCAAGCATTTATTAAGTGCCAACCATGTACAAGGCACTGTGGAAGAACTGGGGATACAAAAAAGGCAAAAACACAATCCCTGCCCCCAAGGAACTCACATTCTGATGGAGAATGTGCAAACAAATAAATACAGACAACATCCGAACAATACATATAGGGTATCCCCAAAGTCTCAGTGTGTTTTATGCTACTAAAGCTTAAAACTGCACTAAGATTTTTGGGACATTGTATATTTGTTTGTGCACACACATGTGCTTTAATATACACAGATATGTCTCTATATAGACACAGATATATGTCTACACAGATATGCATATACAAATGTATATATGTGTATAGAATATAGAAGGAATTTAAAACATGGTCCCTGCCTTAATATCTCCATTTTACAGATATATAAATATATACTCATTTTGATACACACACACATAAGTCCATTACCTATCTAGAGACTGAGGGAGAGATAGAGACAGAGAAAATGGAGGAGAAAGAGAGAGAAAGAAAGAGTAAGTAAGAGAAACAGGGAGACAGAGAAAAGTAGATGCATGGCAGTCTCAGAGGAAAGTACTAGCTCGAAATGGGAAAGATGGGCAAAAGTATCCTACAGAAGACGAAGTTGAGCTGAGTCTTACAGGAAGCCAGCAGGGAGAGGTGAGGAGGGAGAACATTCCAGGTGTGAAGAACAACTTTTGAAAAGTTTTAGTTCAAGAAGGGATCATAGAAGTCCTCTAATCCCCTCATTTTACCAATGAGAAAACAGAGGACAAGAGAAGTAACTTGCCCCAGATCTAGTAAATGATCCATCTGGAGTCTTCTGTCATCAAATCCAGGGTTTTTCTAATGTACCGCAACACCTGTCCTGTGTATTAAGGAAATTAAGATTTTGTTTTCATTCTTTTTGCAAGGCCTAAATAATCCAGATTTTTTAAAAGATAGCAAGCCTATGTGTGCCAATAAGCAGAAAACCTAAAAATAATCTGTCTGAAATGATACAATTAACATCTAGACCATACAGTACTGACACATGGGGAATAAATCGACAGAAGCATTAAATAAAACAGTTGAAACAACGCCTGCTAAATAGTCAGGGGAAGTTAATAAACAGACCCTAAATGTGGCAGGAAGTTCTTGCCAGCCCTGAGCCCAATCAGTGTTTGCAGATTACCAACATCCTGACTGTAATTAATGTACGGTAATTAATATATAGTGACATGCAGATGGTCTCTGCTCAGTAAATGTTTACTGCATGAATGAAGATTATTGGCCAAGCTTGAGTTCTACCATGGGATTGCCAAGGCAAGAATGGGGGCAGTGGTCATGTTTTCAGGGCCAGCCACGGGTATGTTTTTGCCTATTCAAACTCAGAATAGTTGCTTCCAAACATTTTGCACTTTGCTTGCTGCTTTATTTGGGGCAACTATGTAGAGAGAGTGCTCAGTTGGGAGTCAGGAAGATATGAGTTCAGACATCCAGCCTCAGACATTTACTAGCTGTGTTACCCTTAGCAAGTCATTTCACTGTTGTCTGCCTCAGTTTCCTTTTCTGTAAGTGAGTACCTGCAAAGACCTTGGCCTAAAGGGTCCAAAGTCTCCCAGTGCATCCTGAGTCATCTCCAGTCATCCTAAGGAATATCAAATCACTGGATTCAGATGACTCTGGAGGAGAAATGAGGCTGGTGACCTGCACAGCCCTCCCTCACTCAAAACAAAGTCAAGTGCAAGTCATACCATCATTTCTCTGATGGCGTGGTCTTCTCAGGCAACAAAGGACAAACACAAGATGGGGATAATGGCATTTACCTACCAGGGTTATGAGAATCAAATGAGATAATTCTAAAGCTGCTTAGCACAGCACTAAGAGGTACTATATACATATGAGTTATTATTGTTAATTACTATCTCCAAGTTTAAATGCTTCACTATTTTGTAACTCTCTCTTCTTTCCCTCTATTCTTTTTAAAAGAGACCAACCAACAATAAGGGATCAATTTACAGAATTATAATCTCAGATTTGAACATTTAGTCCAAACCACATCCAAATCTCCTCTTCAACATCCCCAACAAGCAGTCATCCTTCCTGCCTTTGCTCAAAGACCTCCAAATGAAGAGGAACCCACTGCCTCCTATGAGATCCCATTTCATTATGGAATAGTTGAAATGATTAGGAAGTTTTTCCTTACATCTGGTTTAAATCTGACCTTCTACAATTCCCATCCACTTTGATTTCTGCCTTCTGAAGCCAAAGGAAAATGTCTATTCCACATGAGAGGCCCTCAAATATGAAAGACAATTATCATGTTGCTCCCTACCTCTCACCAAGCCTTCTCTTCTCCAAGCCAACAACATGCCTAGTTCCTTCAACTGAGCCTCATAGACATACACTTGAAGTCCTTCTTAATCCTGGTTGCCCAACTCTAACCAGTCTCTTTCCAGCTCTCCATCCTTCCTAGGACTAACCATAATGCTTCTGAAATGATCTGACCAAGTTAAAATATCATGGGAGCATTAACTGCCAAGTCTTCTTGCCTCTCTTGAGTTATCTAAAGATTGTGTTGGCTTTCCTGGGTTGTGCCATCTTGCTGGTGACTCATAATGCAGTCATTAAGACCTTCAGATCTTTTTTGTACAAACTGTTGACTAGTCATGCCTCCACCCTTATCCTTATGAAGTGGATTTTTCAACCTAAGAGTAATCCTTATACATAAATGTCATCTTATTAAATTGGTTCAGTGTTCTAGCCTCTGGACATCTTTTTAAGCCCTGATTCTGTCATTCAGCATGTTAACTGTCTTTCCCAGCTTTGGGTCATTTGCTGATTTGAAAAGTTCATCTTTGTTTAAATCATCTATAAAAATATAAAAAACAAAATAACAAAACATCCATCTATTCATCTCAGTTCTTATGCTTATGTCTTTTTCCTTTTTTTAAGGGAGATAGACAAACCTGAGGATATAATACAGGGGAAATAATTATTAAATTGTAAGAATGTAAAATATAAATAAAACATAGTTTTGTTATGTATTTTATTTTGCTTCATATTTATCATGTTATATATTTATTATACATTATACTATATATCATATTGTCAAATTATAAATTATATTCATTACACTTATAATGTAATAATATTCCTTTATATTACTTATCCTGGTCAATAAAACTGTTACCATATTCAGCTCCTTTAAGATTCTCAGTGGAACAACTGTGTGAGGGCCGTGGGGAAGAAGTTTTCCATCCCCCTACTATCTCCTTATCTTTCAGGAAACTCAATAAAAGAGTGTTGCTCTTATCTTTCTATTTAGAAATCACAGTGTTTCCTGCTGATCCACAGCCTGAAAAGCAATGTGAGGCTTGATGGCGATTCTCACTTGTAGTTGACTATAAACAAAGATTTAATTTCAGGTTAGAGACAAATTTTAAAGTGCTAATATAAATAAAATAAACTTTTTTTCCTTTTTGCAAATAGCATCTTGCAAGAAGGTGATCACACTACCCAGGGAGTAAGTAATTATGTAAAAGTATATACGCACATACATAAGGGGCAGCTAGGTGGCACAGTGGAAAGAGCATTGAACCTAGAGTCAGGAAGAGCTGAATTCAAATCTGACATCAGACACTTACTAGCTGTGTGACTCCAGACAAGTCACTTTACCCTGTTTGCCTCAGTTTCCTCATCTATTAAATGAGCTGGAGAAGGAAACCACTCTAGTATCTTTGCCAAGAAAACTCTAAATGGTGTCATGAAGAGTGAAACAACTGAACCACCACACCCAAGTACAATCAGAGGTCTATATGGCTTGGTAGGATGGAGTATAGAGGTGTAAGACAGGTAAACATAGCACACAGGAGGGCTACTAGTACAGGCTCACTTGATCTGGTCAGATAGGAAAGACACTAAGAAGGTGTTAATAATCTTACTTTATGCTAGGCTAGTTTTATCAGAAGAGGTTTTTGATAATGAGAGCACAAGCCCTACAGCATCCCCTAATCACCCTTCTCGCAGAGGCCAGTGAGAAGTGGGGGGGGGGCGGCAACTACTCAATGGGATCAAGTGAAACAGGAACAACTTCTACTTCCCCTAAATCCCCAAGCCTCAATGGGGGCCAGTTGAGGCAAACATAGCATTTGTTCCCCTAAGGGTTCCCCATTTAATGACTAGTGACCACCAGTTTTATAAGCCAACAGACAAAGAAGGCATATTGCCAGCAATACACTCACAAGTTTACCTCACCTCATCCCTCTATGTCATTGTGCAGCCACAGTGGCTGTTTATATCATTTATCATTCTATAATGCTTCACAAGCATGATGGAGATGTTTTGAACCATAACTGTGGAAACTCATATCTAATACCGAGGAGCAAGATATTGTTATGGCTATAGATCCTAGAAACTGAACTCTAAGAAATAATAATAATTCACTTTACACATACGAAAATCTACCTTACTTGAACTAAAATTCACTTTATATACATACTTGGAAATCTCTCCTCACTCTGATAAGCTCTTGATTCAAGTTTTCTGCAGTAGGAAAAGGAGACTAGAACTCATTATTTCCTAATTAATAAGTTATGCCTTTAAAACTTACAAGAAAGGAAAACAAATTTACCTGGTTATATGGCAAATCAGTCAGCTTTGTATCCTTTATATGAAGGGGAGAAAGAATCAAGATGGGACTATGGGGATAGAGAGAGCTAAAAGCAGACTTTAATTATACATAAAGCACATTCATTAGTCAAGTGGATACTAGTAGCATCCGGACCTAAGCAAAGATGGAAATGAAGTATATGTTGTGTATACACATAGACATCATGGATTGGATCTTGCCAGTAGAAAATGATGCAAACCCATGCATTGCTCTAGACAATGTCTAAAAACCACTTTATTTCGTTTTCATACCTATTGCATCCAAAATATATTCGAATTCTACCTCTGCCACAACTAGTGATATGGGTAAATTGTTTAATCTCTTAGGACCTCAGTTTCTTAATTTATAAAAAGAAGGATTTGAAGTAGATAATCTCCAGAGTCCAACCTAGTTCTAAAAGTCTGTGGAAAGAGTGACTGGATTTGGAGACAGAAGACCTAGATTGAGCTTATACTATTTGGAGAATATAGCATATCACTGTTCTCTATTACAGACTCCTAAGTGGTACAGTGGATAGAGCACTGAACCTGGGGCCAACAAGAGCTGAGTTCAAATCTGAACTCAGATAATCACTAGCTATGTGACCCTAGGCAAGTCCCTTGGCCTCTATTTCAGTTTCTTGCAGCATTGCAATGACAAAAGGACCAACCTCCCAAGTTTGTGACAAGGATGGATGTGATGATATGTATAAAGCACTTTGCAAACCTTAAAGTGCTATGTGAAGTTAGTATCATCATTATGTAGTTGTTTCTCTTGTGGTTCAGTCACTCAGTCTTGCAGGACTCTAATCTGACCTCATGGACTTTGTCCATGGGGTTTTCTTAGCAAAGTCGCAGGAGTGGTTGGCCATATCCTTCTCCAGTGTGTATCCCCATTTGCAGATAAGAAAGTGAAACAAATTGGAGCCAAGTGATTTGCCCAGGATCCCACAGTCAGCAAGTTTCTGAGGTCAAATCTGAACCTAGATCTTCCTGACTCCAGGTTCAGCCCTCTATCCACTATGCCACCGAGCTGCCAAGATAAACTATACAACTAAACTAAATACTAAACTATACAACTTAGTGGCAAAGAATTGTAAATTGAGGGGATGTCCACCAGTTGGGGAATGGCTGAACAAGTTGTGGTGTATGATTGTGATGGAACACTACTGTGCTATGAGAAATGATGAGCTTAGTGATCTTGGAAAAACATGGAAAGACTTGCATGAAATAATGAAGAGAGATGAGCAGAACCCAGAGAATGATGTATATAGTAACAGCAATATTATTCAAAGAATAACTGTGAATGACTAAGTTATTATAAATACTCAGATCAACCACAAAGGACCTATGAAGGAAGATACTGTCCACTTCCAGGGAAAGAACTGATGAATAGAAATATTCATATTATGATTTTACACATGTAATGTAGGGTAGAGAAGGAGGGGAAAGGATAGTTCAGAACTTAAAATGTGACAAAAATAAAGTGAAATTTTTTTTAATTTTTATTTTATTTATTTATAAATGTTCTACAATCACTTCCTTAAAATTAAGATTTTTATCTCCCCACACCTTCCCCCCCATCCCCCTCCCTCCCCATGACAGCATACAATTCTGTATAGGTTCAACATATACTTTCCTATTGAGCATATTTTCACTTTTTAAAGAAAAACATTATAAAACTACCTAAGATCAGGAAGTTTGCACCTTCCCCATTGCCTGACACAATGCTCTCTATCCATAGACCCTAAATGTTTGTTCAGTTTAATTTAATTAATTAAATTAAACTGAACCAACTGAATAAATACCTTGAAACACCTGAAAAAGAAGAATGGGATGGGATCTCCAGCGTTATCATTTCATTTTTGCACAGTTACAATATTCCTACTCAAACCATTGTTTCCAAAGCTAAGCCTTGGGGCATACCGTATAGAGAGAGGAAAGAGTAGTGATCCAATACTTAGGAAGAGTGTTATGGCCTCAAATCTGTGGCCTATTTACTGAGGTTCTCTAGTAGAAATCAATTAGCCAACTTCTCTATGTTTTTTTTAATAATAGGTTGCCTAATTATTTTAAATGAACTTTTAATTTTTATTGGAATACGTCGCTATGACTTAGCTACAAAGTCACAAACAGTGTGAAATTGGTGGAAAAAGTAATCCCAACAGAGTTTGACATGTTGAGGAATACACATGTATAGACCCTGAAGAGACTTCAGAAGGCATCTTGTCCAAGCCTTTCATTTTATAGATGATGAAACTAAAGCCCAGAGAGGTTCTGATTTGCCCATTGTCACACAGCATCAAAAGTAGGATTTAAATCCAGAGTCACTTCCTCAGTCTGATCTAGTTTAGCTCCCTTATTTTATAGGTAAGGAAACTGAAGACTTTCCCTTTGACTCTTAAAAGCCCCAAACTGCTATTGATTTTGGCCTCTATCTGGGTATGATAACTAGAGGAATGCCTTTCTTCTTATAAGTTATAGAGTTAGTCAAAGGATAATAAATTTAGTACTAGAAAGGACTGTAGGGTCATCCATTCCACTCTTCATTTTTACAGATGTGGAAACAGATGTAGCCCATAAAGGATTTGTTCAAATTCAGAAAGGTCATATTTGCGTATTTGTATGCTGGTATGCTATTGACAGCAAGAAAAACCACTGAGGCAGAGCTTTAAGCTAATAGACCTTTATTAAAGGGTTCATAGCCCTCTCTAATAAGGTAAACCTCAGATCTTCCTCATGATTTGAGATGCTCTCTGGTCCCCAAGCCTTTATTTTATAGGACTTGATACCCAAACATTCAGAAGAAACAAAGTAAAATACAGGGTCTCATTGGTTGATAAACCTTCTTTTTGATCCTTCAGCAGGGCTGAAAATGATATATCAGCATGGGTGGTTATAGGATGGGCAAGGCAAGGGCCATGTTCCCTGCTCATGTTGGGCAAGAGAGGGTGGTCTGGAGGTACAAAAATAAGATAAGGGACTTTCCATATCACATATCAAGGTATCCTACTCAAGCTAGGGTTGGTCCTCAGCATTCTTGTGGTTAGATAAAAGAACTTCATAACTGGTAAATAAGTGATAAACAGTGAATTCATAGGCTTTTAAGTTTGAGTCCTACTATAAGAAAAATCTATCTTGTCTAATTATCCCTATATATGTGTAAAACATGCATTAATACATGTTTTCTTATATTAATATTAGTTGAGTACACTGAATAAATGTATTATTACTAGATGAGTATATCTCTAATAATTGCTAATAATTACTACCCTTATGAAATTACACTGAATTGATTAATACAGATTGGGGCAAAATAGGGGTCTAATTAAAATCATCTTTGTCATTCCACAACTAGCTTTGGCTGTGGATCAGTCTCTTAACATACGTTACATACTCTTCTTGACCATAATTGGTCTGTCCCCTGAAAAAAAATTGCTACAATTACATTTTATAGGCTATTTTGCCAAGTGTTAGTAGTAAAACCATGTTTCTTTGTTTTTTAGAAAACTAAAAGTCAAGCTAAACCTTTTATTTTCCTTTGAGATTTAAACCAGGAATGGAATAGCAGCATATTCACCAAACAGGGTTCTGTCAAATCGACACTTCCCTGACCTAAGGTAAGAGTAGGTGGCTAATCATCAAGGCAAAGAGTTGTTAATTTAGTCTTCTTCCTCCTCTTCCCCCTCTTCATGCTATGTTTCTTGGCCTGCAGTTCTGCAATGACAGGCTAACTGGGTAATCACAATCAGTTCTTCTCCTCCTCCTCCACCCCAACTCCTCCACCATTGTTTTAGATCATATTACTCATGTGGAAGCACAATACCTTTCAAACTCTTGGCTCTACTGTTAGTCATCAGTTGACTTAACTTGAGTTTTCTTCCCCCTTATTATTTCTTGGATGGTTCTTTTTGTCAGATTCTCGGGTGTCATCAAAAGACTACACCATTGGAGCCTTCTCCAAATGTTAGAAGCTTAATAAAATGATGGAAATTCAGAGGATCTTGAGTACTTTTTTGTCTTTCAAGAATTTGTAGAAACATATTAATATAGATGAAGGTTTAAACTAATAGATGAACTTCTATCTAGGTGGCGTAAGTGGATTGAGAACCAGGCCTGGAATCTGGAAGTCCCGAGTTCAAATGTGGCCTCAGATACTTACTAGCAAATCACTTAACCCTGTTCGCCTTAGTTTCCTCATCTATAATGAGCTAGAGAAGGAAATGGCAAAGCACTACAGTATCTTTGCCAAGAAAACCCCAAATGGAGTCATGATGAGTCATATACAACTGAAATGACTCAACAAAAACAAACCTTAAAAAACTTATATAACAAAACAAGTTAAGTACTCTATGTTGCTTTACAAGAAATTATGATAAGGAATTTTTAAAAATTGTATCACAAATATATTATAGAGAACACTGGATTTAGATTCAATGAACCTAGAATCTAGTCTTAGATCTGCCACTAACTCCCCATATGGCCTTATACAAGTTGAGGGAGACAGTATGGTATAGTCGACAAGGCATAAGATTTGGAGTAAGATTTTCTGGGTTCAAATCCCATTTCCTAAGTGAATATGGGTAAATGACTTTATTCTCTGGGCCTTAGTTTCCTCATTTACAAAATGAGAGTGTTGGACACTATGATTTCTAAGGTCATTCTCAATCATAAACCTGTAAGCTAATGATTCTATAAGTTGCTAAGCCTCTCAAGGTTATTGTTTCTACACTTACAAGAAGAGAGGGTAGAATTCAATGAACCTTCTCAGCTCTAATATTTTATAACCCTATGAAATGAATATTTATGGAGCACCTCTTATATGGCTAGCACTATGGGTCAGGAACATAAGGGAATTATAACAGAAAAAGGTTTAGAAGCTATTGATGTAAGATAGGAGGTAATAGAAAGCAGTAGTATATAACTGACCACTGAGTGATGTGGGGAAGAATTTAGAAGAAAGGGGGACAACTGGGGAAAGGAGAAGATGAGATTTAAACTGAAACTGAAAGGATGGGTAAGGCTTCAATACAAAGAAAAGAAAGGGTGGCCATTCCAGTATGGAGAGACAAAGAAACAAGCCATAGAAATTAGCAATGCATAGCAGAGAGACATTGAAAGATGTTTTTATAAAAAAGAAGGATCAACTTGGAGACAACTTAGTAATGAGATGGGAGAGAAAAGGGCAATTTTGAAAAATAACCCTAAAGTTCCTGAAAGCCTGACAAAATGGTGATGTTATTGATAAAGTTGAAAGGGGAAATAATTAGTTTGAGGGAAAATATAATGAGGACATAGAAACTTCTGATCGTAAGTTCACAGAAGGTACTCAGAAGTCATCGAATCCAACCTCCCCATTTTAAAGATGGGGAAACTGAAACCCATATTTGATTTATAAATGCTTTTTCCCTTCCCTTCTTCACTCCTTGAATACGACATTGTATTTTCAAACTCCATGTATTTTCAATGGTTGTTACTCAAGCCCTGGAATATTTTCCCTCTTCTCTTTTGTGTACTGGCTTCCCTAGCTTTGACTCAATTCAAATGCCACCTTCTGAAAGAGGTCTTTGTTGGTGTCCCCCATTGCTAGTGTCTTTCCTTTGAGATTACCTTTCATTTATGTTGCAAATAGAGATGTATGCATATATATGTATACACCTTATAGCTACATAGTTGTTCACATGTTGTGAACTAATGGAGTATAAGTTCCTTTAGAGCAAAGACAGTGTTTTTGCCTTTCTTTGTACCTTTAGTTTCCACAGTGCCTGGCACATAGTAAGAACTTAATAAATACTTGCTGAAGGCAAGGAATAAGCATTCAGTAAGTGCCTACTATGTGCCAGGTGCTTAACAGTTATTTCATTTTATCCTTAGAACAACTCAGGAAGGTATGTGCTATTATTATTATTCCAATTTTGCAGTTGAGGAAACTGAGGCAGATGGAAGTTAAGTGACTTGCCCAGTGTGACAAGCTAGTGAGTGTCTAAGGTTAAGTTTGAACTCAGGTCTTTCTGACTCCAGCCAAGCACTCTATCCTTATACCATCTGACTGATAAATATTCAGATAGAGTGAGTATACTAAGTTTCAGAGGCGACAGCTGAAGACTGAGCCTAGGGCAATGTTTACAACTAGGGCTATGGAAAGAGGAAGAAGGGTCCTCAAAAGAGACAGAAGAAAGAAATATAGAGACTGCAGTCATATGGAAACAAAAAATGTAGTGTCATGGAGGTAAGGAAGAATACCTTTTCAAGGAGAGGGGTAAGAAGAGTCAAGCAACGCACTTATTGTGTATAAAGCACTGTGGTAGATGCCCAGGGAGTTAGCAATTTAGTCCTTAGGAAAATTATTTACCCTATTTGGAACTCGGTGTCTTCATCTGTAAAATGAATAAATTGGACTAGATGACTTCTGAGATCCTTTCTGGCCCTATATTTCTAATCTTAAGCTCTAATGGCAGGAAAGAAATACAAAGATAGAGTAATACGATACGATAGCTATTGATAGCAATATGCTATGATGAATGCATTACAGTTAAAGACAACAAATCTGGCAGCAATATAGAGGATGGATGGGGAGAAAGGAAATAGGAAATGCCTTTTAGGAACCTAAGAATATATCTTTCTTTTAAAATGTTATTCCTATAAAACCAAATTCCCCCGTAACATTTCACCAAAAGTCATGTAGTTTAATCACTTAATGACATTAAGTGGTATATAATTTTATGTATACATGGAAACAAACACACATGTATATTATGTATATATATATATATATGTGTGTGTGTGTGTGTGTGTGTGTGTATAATTTACACAATACACATTAGTCAGGATAATACTATATGTGGTAGGTAATTTATGTGTATGTATATACCTAAATACTTGTATACAAGTATGTCAATTTATATGCACACACTAAATATAGGTATATATACACACATATGTCTATAATGTATAAATATATATATATTACACACATACATGTAAGGGGAAGTTAGATGGCTCAGTGGATAGAGTGCTGGACCTGGGGTCAGAAAGACCTAAGTTCAGATCTTACTCTGTGACCCTGGATAAGTCACTTAATTGCCTTAATTCACTGGAGAATGAAATGCAAATCATTCCAGTATTTTTGCCTCATATGAGGTCACAAATATGTCGACATGAGTCAACAAAAAGAAATATATAAATATGTATGTATACACACATATATACATATGTGCACATGTGCACACATATATGTACATATATGTATGTATTTTCATACATTATAAACACTAGATTCATTTAGTAACAAATATTTCCATTAAAATACAAGTGATTATTACTATTTGGTTATCTTGTGTATATAGAATGGACACTAGTAGGACAGTATTTCAATTTTCCTCTTTTAACCACTTTATGCTATTTCTAGTTGTTGTCTTTTGTAGAATGACTCTTAGATTACAGGGACGACCTCATAATGACAGACACAAATTTCATAGAAAATCATTGCTATTGGATTGTGGCCAATTCATTGCTAAGACAGAGTAAATTAGACCTCCCAAGGAGCTGATTCCTTGACAGTTGGTTACACTGTGCCACATTTCCTATATGTACCTGTGTGACATCAGTCTTTTGAGTGACTTGAAGAGCTGGGATATTTTTGAAAGCTTATCAGAGTGAACATAATGACTCATTTCCAACAACATTTTTTACAAGAAGACTAAGATGATAACACAAGTAATGTGCTAAGAAATGAACTAAATATACCGTAGAGTTGTAATTAATTAAATGCAGAACTTGATCTGGATGACCATATGTAGTATTCTTCCATTGCTCTTGGCCTGGATCTTAAAATAGAAGTGTAATATAGATGATTAAAGTCTGCTCCTGTAGAAACATTAGCTTTATATGTCCTGACATCAGTGTGCTTAATTAACCTGACAGACAATCTTGCTAGTCTAGGTCAAACACAACTCTAAGATCAATCCATAACTCAGAATAATTTATTCTTAAAAGTTTTACCATTATACCTTTTCATTTTTATTAATACCTTTTGTTTTTATATGGACTAGATTTTCCTCTCTGTTCCTCATTTTTACCCTCTTCCTCTCGGAGAGTCATCCTTTATAATAATGTTTTTTTAAGAAGGGAAAATAAAATAAAAAAATCAACAAAACCCCCAATATATCTGACATCAGATTCAAAGTGCTACTTTCATGGAGCTCCAATACTCTGTAAAGAAGCAAGAGGACATCTTCTCCTATCTCTTTTTTGGGGCCAATCTTAATCTTCATAGTTTCACATTTAGTTTCAATTGTTTTATAATTGTAGTTTTTTCCATTTACATCACTATAGTCATACTGTGTATTGTTTTCCTTGTTCTGCTACTTCATTTTGTATCAGTTTATATACATCTTTTCATGTTTCTCTACATTCAACATACTCTTTCTTATAGCATAGTAATATCCTATTACAAATCAGTTTAGTTATTGTCTAGGCAATGGGTGTCCAGTTTGCTTCCAGTTTTGCAATACCACAAAAATAAATGCTGCTATTAAGATTTTGGTGCATATAGGGGCCTTTTTTTGTCAATAACCTCCTTGGGCTATATGTCTAGCAGTGCGTTAACTAGTTCAGAGGATATGGGCATTTTACTTTATTGCATAATTCCAAACTGCTTTCCAGAATTGAACCAATTCATAGGTCTACCAATAATAAATTGGTGTTCCTGTCTTTCTGCAGCCCCTCCAACATTGATTATCCTCTCTTATGTCACCTCTGCTAAATTTTTTTCCTTAGAGGCTGGTGTATGCTATGTGTGGTTGAAAAATAAGAAATTCAGTCAATCATCCAGTAGTTTTGGTTTCCCCACATCCATAGACACTCTCACACAGAAATGGTTCTGCTAAAATTTTCATTTAATTGACATTTTTAGCCAGTTTGAGTTAAAATTTTCAAATAGGTTGTAAGCATCTGATCCAAAGAACTCTGATCTTTTAATTCCAAATATAGCAGTCTACTCACTATTCCACTCTGATTCTCATGATGTTCATAAACAAATAGACCATTACAAAGAAAACTTAATTCATCATCTATTTATTAAGAATTTACAATATTCAAAGCACAAGAAATATAAAGGTAATGATGAAACCTTTCCTGCCCTCAAGAAGCAACACATACACTAAAAAATACAAGGGAATTTGAGAAGGAAATTTGGGGTAGCTAGTTGGTGCAATAGATAAAGCACTGGGTCTGGAATCAGAAAGATTCATCTTCATGCATTCAAATCTAACCTCACACACTTACTAGCTGTGGGACCCTGGGAAAGTCACTGTTCCTCATCTGTACAATGAGCTGGAGAAGAAAATGGCAAACCACTCTAGTCTCTTCGCCAAGAAAATCCCAAAATGGGGTCATGGAGAGTCAGAAGAACCCAACAGTAACAAACAACAATTTGAGAAGAGAGGTGATGCCAACAGCTAAGGGGGTCAAGGAAGGCCTGCTGGAGGAGGTGGTACCTAAGTTAGGGGCAGAGAGAGGAATGAGTGCATTTTAGACATGAAGGCAGAAGAAAGCACTATAGTATGGTAAATTGTGTAAAGGGATAATGAAAAATGTGCCTGAGAAGGTAGGTCAGAGTCAGATTATGAAGAGCTTTAAAATTCTGGACTTAATCATTTCTATTTTCTCTAGAGGCAAAAAGAAGCCCTCCTTGGAGCAGGGAAGTCATATAGTCAGACCAGGCCTTAGGAAGATTGCTCTGGAAGATGTGTGAAGGATGGAAAAGGGAAGAAACTAAGAAGACATTTAGAGGGGAATTACAGTATGAGAGAAAATGAAAGACTTAACTAGGATGGTGGCTGTATGAGTGCAGAGAAGTCAACAGATGTGATAGATATTATCATAACAATAACATTAACTGATATTTATATAATAATTTAAGATTTGCAA
The DNA here is from genome assembly GCA_028658325.1 of Potorous gilbertii. Classification (NCBI taxonomy): domain Eukaryota; kingdom Metazoa; phylum Chordata; class Mammalia; order Diprotodontia; family Potoroidae; genus Potorous; species Potorous gilbertii. Next base: position 362,434,201 of record CM053770.1, on the reverse strand, counting down.
ATCATCTTACATGTATTATCTCATTTTAGTCTTACAATAGCCCTTTGAGGAAGGTACTTCAGATATAATTTTCTACATTTTCCAAATGAGGCTCAGATCTGAAGTGACTTGCCAGTGACTGCACAAATAGTGATTCCTGGAGGCAAATTCAAAACCAAGTTTTCTTGATTTCAAGTATAGAAGTCTCTGACCTAGACTATATTTTTTTCATGTCACAGAGAGAAAATATAAGCCCCCCAAATGGCAACTTATTAATTGGGGGATGGGAGACAGAGCAGAGAAAAATGTTGAGGGTTATTTCAAGTTTGCTTACTTAGGTAACCAGGAGGATGGAGATCTCAATAGAGATAAGGAAAGGTGGAAGAGAAGCAGGTTTAAGGGTGAAAGAGTCCTTCTTCGGTTGTAGCAAATTTGAAATAGGCCATATGAGATGTACAGAGAGAAGAATGAAGACTTAGAAAAGGGTTTTGGATTTATTAAGCAAGAGATTTTGGAGAGATCATTTAAATCAAAGACAAAGTCAGAACCTGAATGTAAGGAGTTCAGAAAGCGGTGAGGGAGTATATGAAGAGGTACAAGACAGACTCCCCTACTCAAAGACTTTCAGGGGCTCCTTAAAGTATTAATTCTTCAGGCTAGCATTTAAATCTCTTCACATTCTAGTTATAGTCTGTTTTTAAGAGATCAGCATTAATAGAGAAGTGTAGGATGGCAGTTTTGAGGTAATGTCTGGGTTAACTGATAGATTTGTTTGGTTGTTTTTTAAGTTTTGGTTGTTTTTAAGGATGCAGGTAACCTGTGAGAGTTAGAAAGTGAGAAACAGGGAGCTAATGATCACTAGGGAAAGCTCTAGGAAAATAGAGGAAGAGGCAGTGGTCAAAAACATAAGTAAGTAGGAACAGCCATGACGAATAGCCATGATCTACCTTTCAGGAAGAACTAGAAAAAAGAAGATAGGTAAAATTGTATAGGTGTTTTGAGGTATAGAGTAGGGGAGCTCATGATAGAGTGACTTGCTTTCCTTAGTTTAAAAAAAATAGGAGGTAGGTTTCTGGGAAACTAGGTGGTATATAGTAGATAGAGTGCTTGCCTTGAAATCAAGATCAAGTTAGACACTTAGAGTCTTTTGACCTCAGTTTTCTCCTCTGTAAGATAAGTAATAATAGGTACATCACAGATGGAGACAGGACTTTTTTGTGAAGATCAAAGGAGATACCATATGCAAACTTTAAAGTACCATATAAATGTTAACTATTATTCTCAACTGTTGAGATATAGGGCAGGAAAGGAGGCATCAGGAGCATGAAGAGAGAAGAGAAGATTTGGAATTGCTGCTGAGGGAAGGGTGACAGAAAACCAATCAGGGAAGAGTAAAAGTATTGTTGGGAAAAAGCAAGAACCCAGTTGACAATCACTAACATCAATCTGTAGTGGACATAGTTGCATGGCTTCCTCCAGAGGCATTTGGTGGGAACAGAAAAAGGAATGGAGGAGTATGAGGGGGTGACCCAGGAATGAAGACTGCCCAGACATGAGTGGTGGTAGGACAAGAGGACAAAGAATTTAAGAGTCAAGGTCAATGTGGTGTTGACTTTTTTGATTGAAGTCAACAGGTAGGTACCTGCTTAATTTCCAGTTTGGGGCTGCTATAAAGACAGCTGCCATGAATGTTTTTGTATATTCAGCTTCTTAAGAAAGGAAGGAGAGAGATCTGGAGGATGGTATATGATGGTAACAAAGATATAGATGGAGTGATCTGTACATGCATGAAGTGAATCTCCAAGGAGGAATGGTTATAGAGTGATGGCTTGCAGAGATATGTCTGGGAGTGGCAATGAGGAGCAAGGACTAGGTTGTTTCTGACTCTTGGTGTGTTAGGGATAAGGGAATGAAAGAAGTAGCCTGGGATATGGTTGACTGGGTGGCCAAGGATGTGATCATTTCTTCAGAGAACCAAATTTCTGTGAATGGCAGAAAATCAGAATTGTAAGGGGACAAAGAGCTCTAGAATGAATGGGATGTTTGTTACCAGAGTCAAGGTTTCTAGAAGGCATAATAGAATAGGAAGATATAGATTATTAAGGAGTAAGGCTGAGGGGTAGAAAGGGATGACAGTAAAAGAAGGGGTTTTATGGAGGATTTTCATCTTAACCAAAAATAGGGCTGCTTAACTCTTTTTGTTTCCATGCTCTCAACTAAGGAGAATCATCTTTGGACTAGAAAGGAAAGAATGAGAAAAAGAAAGAGAATGAAAATGAAAATGGCTAATAGAGATTTGATACCTGAGATAAGGAAGGAGATAGTAAGAGAACACTCAGTTGCTTTTAATGAGTTCAAATCATTAGACCCAGATATATCTTCAGGATAGTGAAAGAACTAGCAACTGTAATTGAGCCACTAACAGCAATTTTGAAAGATTGTAGAGACTGAAAAAAGATACTAAAGGACTGAGAAAAGGCAAATGTCCCAATTTTTTTAAAAAGAGAAGAAATTGGTGTCTTCCACTGGAGGCCAGTGAGCTTGATTTTGATTCCTACCAAAATTCTAGGACATGTTGTTTTAAAAGAAAAAAAGGAAGTAGTGATCACAAAGAGTTAACAAGCCTTTATTAAATCCAATGTGATAACAAACAAAAAAACACTCTACAAACCATAAAATCCGATATAAATGCCACTTATTACTATCATAAAAATCAGATTTGCCAAACCTGATTTCTTTTTTTAAAAAAATGTTTTTAATTCATTTATTTTTACAAATATTCGTTATCTCTCCCTCCCACTAATCCCTCCCCTAAATAAAGTCTTTTAAAACAAGAACGAGAAAACCCATAACAAAAATTGATAGTTCAGCCAAACAAATTCATATTGGCCATGGTCAAAAAGTATACATCTCTCTGTATCCTGAGTGAATCACCTCTCTGAGAGGAACTAAGTGGCATATGTCATCTTCAATCTGCTGGAAGCATGGTTTTTCATTGCATTGATCAGAGTTCTGAAGTCTTTCAAAGTCTTTTCTCCATAATGTTGTCATTGTATAAATTATTCTCCTCATTTTCCCTTCACTCTGCACCCATTCGTAGAGACCTTCCCAGTTTCCCCTGAAACTGTCCATTCCCTCATTTCTTATGGATATCCCCTTACACTCATATACCATAATTTTTAGCCATCCCTAAAACATACCAAATGAAAAGGGCCTATTACTTCCAACATTTACTTACTCAACTAATTCTTCTGTAAAGCCCTTTTAGCTCCAACGATGGACCCTGAAAAAAGGAGCCCTGAAAACTCTTGTTGGGCAAGGTATGTCCCATGCATGAGTAGCGTAGTTTGATATTGCCAAGGAGATCAATATTGGAATACTGGATATTCTAAATGGATACCTTGCTGATCAGGACAGAAATCACTCAATAATTCTATCCCTGACCCTACAGGAAACTGTCTTGACCTTGTAGTTTCCAGAAGTCATCTAGGATGACTTGACTGACAAGCCATCCCTAAAGGATGATGGAGGAAGCTCAAGCAGTAGAGGAAAGGTGCACTGAGTGTGCTGTACCAGGGCAGAGCATGGAGGGGCAGTTGCTATGACTGAGAGTCATGTTGATTTTATGGTTTCATGGTGTGTTGTGGTGGTACAATGGTCTCAAAGAATTCAGAGTCAGATCATCTCTAATCCAAGCACTGGAAGGTTTGCTGCCCTGGAGAAGCAGACTAAGTTCCAAAAGGAACCAGCAACTTAGCAAGATAACACAGGCAAATTTATAGTGTAGTGATGCTTACTATACAACAGATATTATGAATTTTAAAAAGTCATGAAGGATTTGTTAAGGGATTAGGTAATGAGGAAAAGGTCTCTTCTATGGTTTGGTGGTCAAACATCCTGGTTGTGCTCCAATTGGCTAGCTATTTTGTGGTCCTGTCTGGTCAAGATGGATGGTGAGGTAGTGCGGTCCTGTCTTGGGCTAAACTGATGATGTGATTGTGGTTGAATACAAGAACACACCTGTTCAAATATGTGAATTGGATCTGGGGGCAGTGGCTAGTTAGGGGCAGTGGCTAGCTAGGGACAATGGCTGTATTGAGTCCAGAAGTCTATGTTATGGTTAAAGTCAGATTGTGTGATTAAATCAAGATATACCTGATATTCATTAGGGCCCATAAGGAAATTAGAATATTGGGATTGGGGGCAGCTTTATTAGGATTCCATCACTGGGACTTGTGAGACAATATCTGCCATGAGATCCTCAAGTCCAGATTCCAGAAATGGAACTATGTAGGTGAAGTAATCAGGACACGTATTGACTTGGAGATTGCTGCTGAACTTCAGCTCCACCCTACTCTACCCCACCAATACTCAAGTCTAATAGGTGATTTCTTCAATTTTTCTTCTCTCCTTTCACTTGCTTTCACATGTAGGAAATCAGATACCAGTTCCCCAAAACTCTCCCTTTCTTTTTCAAAGATCAACCTTAAACCCAATTCACTCTGGATTTCCTAGATTGAAAAACACTAAGTCCCTGCCCTGCCCAAGCAACACTTACTTTTTAGGCCCTCCTAGCTCAGAGTGAAAGCAAACGGTAACTGTTTCTATTTTGGCCTGCAACTCTGAACGTCTTTCCCTCAGTTTGATTTTTTTTTTTTAATATAGGGGTCCTCCCTTTAATAGGCCTATTCACTGAATGGGTGTTGCCTCACTCAAAGTGAGAACTCTAAAAGACCTTACCTAAAAAAGGCCAAGGTCCCCCAGTGCTTTCTGAGCCAACTCCAGTCATCTTGATTTATATCTGGCCACTGGATCGAGATGGCTCTGGGGGAGAAAATGAGGTTGATGACCTTACTCAGCCCTCCCTCCCTCAAATCCAATTCAATTGCAAGTCACATCACCATTTCCTTGATGCCATGGTCCTCTTGGAGAATGAAGGACAAATCACAACTGATAGGGGCTTGAGTGCTTGTGCTTGGACCCCAATTCCAAGCTCACACTTCTCTCTAGCTTCAAAATACTATCCCTAACAGTTTCTCCCCAGCCCAAGGACACTATGCCTAGCAATAACTCATGAGTGGGCCCCACTAAAACAAATTGTCTTTCCGCATCATAAGAACAAGCTGACCTCTGAAGAAATTCTCTTGTAAAAACAAGACTATCTTGTAAGTACAGAATTATCATATATTGATTCCAAAATATTCAATCCAGAGGTCAAGCTATAGTCATCATCTCTCAAAGCTACAGATGTAATAAACCAAAAATATATGTACCCTGAGAAACTCTTTCCCCTGGTTTCCAGTAGTGAATGACGCCAGCGAGCAAGGTTGTAAATTATCACCTAATTAGCATATCTTTCAGACAATCCACTACTTTTCCAATATAAATAAGCTTTAGCATCATTCCTGTTAAGTTGCAAGTTCCTTAATGAATACAAGTTTCCTAAGGAGCTCTGTCCATCGTATTAGCATATTAGCATTAGCATTAACCATTGCCACCTTGAATGCTTGAGTTGGTGGATTCATTACAGAGGACCCTCTCCTGTACACCCTCCCCCTTCAAACTTCAATACAACCACACACATATAACCCTTTCCTAAGAGTATGTTTCCCTTCTGTGCATTGTCTTTTAAGTATAATAAACATGATTAACTATTGAATTGTTGTTTTATATGCTTTTGGGGGCTTTAGTGTGATCTTTCTCATCCCTAAATTGGAGAGGGACAAATTTACAACTACAGAATTTTGCCAGGGCAAATTTCCCATGGTCGTGAAAAGATGATTGACAATATTTACAATTTCCCAGAGCAAAGAGAAAAATTTAGGCCCAGATCATTGTAGGTAAATGAACTAAAAGTTTGGTTGAGGCTGGCAGGTATTGGGAGGTAGGGCGTTAGCCATTTCCTTTCCTCTTGTTTTCCTCCATTGGTTTAAAAGGAAAACCACTTCTCCAGAATGAGAAGTATCTGGGAAGGAACCCAAACCACAATGGGATAGGGGCAAGAAGTGAATAGTCTCCCACACTTGTACAACATAGAATCACCTCCACCCCACTACTACTAGACATAAATTAAAATTATATTAGCTCTAGGATAGATGTGGAGACAGCTTTGTTAAGTAATTTACTAAGTATGGTTCTCAAGATAAGTATAAAATAGAGAGGTTTATTCTAGTCAGGTAAACCAGTATTTACTAGATGCCTATTATGTGCTAGGAACTGTGCTAAAGTACTATACCTAGTTACTTAAGGTATTCACCAATGTCATGGAAGATGTACTGCAGAGAATCTAATAAAAGAGGAATCCATAATGAAGATTTTCCAAACATTGCTACTCAGATGACATTGCACTATAACACTGAGCCCTGGAAAATTACAAAACCTCCTCGAGGCTCCCTCATCCACACTTAAAAAAAATGAAAGTCACCAGAGAATAACACATAGCTGGATGGACAACCTGCTGAGTTATACTGGGAAGGGAGAAAGTGAGGGGAGAGGTCTGTAACATCAGAGGACAGAGTATCCAAATTGGAGTATGAATTCCTATTCTTCCATTTATTAGATGTATAACCACCATAGTTAGACCATTTAACCTTTTGGGGCATCAGTTTCCTCATTAGTAAAATGAGAAGAATAAAATGTGAACTACCTACCACACAGAGTTGCTATAAGAAAAGTTTTCATAAGCATAAAGTAGAATATAGACATAAGTCATTTACATCATACACAGATTCTGCAGATGGGAGGCAGTGTGCTACAGAGGAATGAGTATTGATTCTGGAGTTAGAGGACCCTGGGTTAAAATCCACCTCTCATATTTACTAAATGTGTGTCTGGGGGAAAGTCATCTAACCCCCTTGAGGCTAACTTTCCTTATCTGCAAAATGAGGGGATTAAAATCTATGATCCTATCACAGTAAACTGAAGCCTAGAAATGAGTAAGAATAGATCAGGTAGAGCTTATAATTTGGGAAATCATATAATTCTGTTAATGATTCCAAAATGCTTATAAAAACCTATCTGTTCACATCAGTATTCTCCTAGTGATTCAATATTAAACATTTACAGAACAGCCATCTCCCTACCTTCTTGGGGGACTTGGGGGTGGGAGAAGAGGGGAGTACCATTTTAAATCTATGCTTTTATTATATCTTCTTTTGTAGTCTTAGAGAATAGCTTATAACCAAAACAAATAAAAATCAAATGCTAGACCACTATAATATTAGAAGAACCGAATGTACACTAACTCACAGAGCAACAGAAGGCTACATGATAGGCATAAGAAGGCTGCAGCTTGTCATCAGCAATGATTTTCTCAAGAGAAGTGGCATAAACCAGATAATCTAGGACATGCAGAAATCAGAAAGGGAAGTGGGCTGGTCATGTCACAAAGATGAGAAAGAACAGATGGTTTGCCTGAATGCTAACATTGGTATCTCCTTCCTCCAAGTATGAAAAGAACAACAGGGAAGCATATATTGCACTGAGTGACTATAGAGGAGTTATGTATGATCTGCGTAGGCAGAGGGATCAAATGCACACATTAGCAGAAGTGCAGGACACGGACTCAAAGTGAAAATACCTTCAGTCTACTACTTCATGGGGTTGTTCCAAGGAAGGCATTTTGTAAACTGTAAAGCCTGCATCGATAGAAATTGCCATTATGATCACAGGGTTATATGACTACAGCTGAGAGGGATCTCAGGGACCATTTTGGCAAGTGCCTGACTTTACAGATGAGGAAACTGAGTCCACGAAAGGTTAAGTGGCTTACCCAAAGTCAAATAATGTTGTTGTTATTTAGTCATTTCAGTCACGTCTGCCTCTTTGTGATTCCATTTGGGGCTTTCTTGGCAAAAATACTGGAATGGTTTGACATTTCCTTCTCCAGTTCATTTCACAGATGACAAAATGGAGGCAAACAATGACTTGTCCAAGGTTACACAACTAGTAAGTGTCTGAGGCTGGATTTGAATTCTTGACTCGAGGTATAGAGCTTTATCCACTGTGCCGTATAACTGCCCCAAAAGTCAAATGTTGTATCTAGCAAAAGACAGAATGGAAGGACAATCATTGTCCTACACTTGGACTTTGGGTTACTTCTTATAGCTTTCTGACATGGTCCATACCCTCTGCCCCTCAACATTCTACTTTTCAGCTAGCTGTTGTGGCAACGTAGAAACCAAACTGCCTGACACTTTAGGCTCATCAATTGGAGACTCAAAGAAACTTCGGAAGAATTTGGAAGATAAACAGAAAACTCTACTTCCCAGCTCCCACCTTCATACTACAGAAGTTCAACATACAGATAGACCTTCAAATACCCTAACCTCCCAATTCTTCAATTTACCTTTTTCCCATGATCTATTTCTCAGCAACACACTAAGAGTTACGTATTCTCTTTCTTCCAGTTCTCTTTCTTTCCACTTCCAGGTTAGTTAACTATCAGATTCCTTTATTTATTGTCATTCTACCTCTCCCTTTGCCTTATAACTCCAAACTCTGTTCTTTGTCCTCATTGTAATGGCCAATCCCTGCATCCCCTAGTTCTTTCCCAAGCCATCACCCCTTTGCTAGCTACATTCTTCTCTCTTTCCTGTCTTCAGCCTTTGACACTATCCTCTCTTCTTGAGTCTCTTGCCCCTTTATCCTGTCAAAGTCCCTTCCTTGAGGAGTTCTCACCATCCACTGTCTTCACTCCTACTCACATGCTGGTAAGTGAAGCTAGAGAAAAGCCCAAAACCATGCAAACTGGATTCACTACAAATTTATGTTACATAATCTAAAGCGGGCCTTCGCTAGGGCAAGACAATCCTTTTATACATCCCTTAAATTGTTCTCCAGTCCACTTGCCACAGTAGCTTTTCCAAATCTTTTTACTCCCTTCCCACAAAAATTCCATGGCTCCTCTTCCTCCTGTTTTCTGCTGATAACTTTACCCCGCATTTTAGAGAAAAAAAGGAAGACTTGAGTTCAAAACCAGTCTCAAATGCTTACTAGCTGTATGACTCCAGGCAAGTCACTTATTCTCTGTTTGCCTCAGTTTCCTGATTTGTAAAATGGGGCTAACAATAGCACCTACCTCTCAGAGTTGTTGTGACACTCACATGTTTGTTGGTCGTAAAGGAGTGGACAGAGAGAGACTGAAGAGGAATGAGAGAGTGGAGATGATAGAGGTGGCAATACGCCAGAGAAGATGAAATGGCATGAGGGCACTTGCACAAGTAAAGGGCATTGTCAAGGGCAAAGCTCACACCTTCTTATGAGATAGGAGTGAAGGAGAGATAGCAGGGGAAAACTATCAGATGAGGAAGAAGGGAGAAGAGGGAGTTCTTAGCAAACAGCCTCAATGTTTTGTGGCATTCTCTACCTCCTCTTGTGGAGGAAGCCTTTGGCCTCCCTTGCTTCCTTCATATCTCAGCCAAGACCCACCTCCTGCAGGAAGGCTTTCTTTCCAGTCTCCCTTAATCTTAGGACCTTCTCTCTGAGATTATCTCATCATCTTGTCTATGTCTTGCTTGTACGTAGTTACTTACATGTCATCTACCCCATTAGACTATGATCTCCTTGAGGGTAGTGCCTGTCTTCTTTTTTCTTTGCTGTTCTTTGAATCCCCAGATCTTAGTACAGCTCCTAACACATAGTAGGTACTTAATTAATGTGAGATGAATTGTAAAAAGAAATGCTTGTTGGCTTGACCAAAGGAATAGATAATAGGAGATGAAGGCGTAAAAACGCTAGGCTTATCTAGTCAGGAAAGGAAGCATAAAAAAATGATCTACACGGAAATGGATTATTCAAGAAGAGTATAGTGTTTCCTTCCATCAAATCTTTAAAGGTAATCTAGTTATTTTGCTGTTCAAATGCTTTGGGCAAAGGGAAAGGAATAAGCATTTGTTTAAGATCTGCTATGTTCAGGCACTGTACTGACTGCTTTTTTTTGTTTTTGTTTTTCAAATATTATCTCATTTGATCCTCACAACAACCCAGAGAGGTAAGGGCTGTTATTATTTCCATTTCACAGATGAGGAAACTGAGACCAATAGAGGATAAGTGACTTACCTGGAGTCACGCCGTTAGTAAGCATCTGAGAAGCTGGATTTGAATTCAAGTCTTCTTGGCTCCACATCCAGTGTTCTTATCAACTGTGCCACTAACCTCCATATGTGGTTCAGTGGAAAGAATTCATAGGACCAATTCTTTGGTCCAATTCATTGTTCTGTCCCTTCTGCCTTTGGGACTTTTAGACAAGTCTCAACCTCTCTGGGCTCCAATTTTCTCATCAGTGAAATGATGGGGTGTGGGTCAAATGGACTCAATGATCTCCAAAGTTCTTTCCAGCTTTAAGCCTAGGATATAGTTCTAACTTCAGAATGGACTTACTTTTCTTTCAGCTGAACTTTTAAGAAAGCTCTCATATATTCAGTCTTTCCGTGTAATGAATAGAGCTACATTTGGATTCAGGGGATCTGGGCTCCATCTCGGTCTCTGCCTCTTAGTCAATACATGCATGACCTTAGGCAGGTCACTTAATATCTTTGAGCCTGGATTTCATCATCTGTTAAATGAGGAGTTAGGCTAATGACCTCCAAAGTGCCTTCCAGCTTCTCTACGATCCTAAGCTTCTTTCATATTAGTTTTAGCCCTTCATATTGGTTACAATTAAAACTGGCCAAATGATATTTAGAAAACTAGATATAGTTTTAAGGCTTTCAAATACTGTGAGAATTTAATAGATTTTCTTTTCCTTAGGGTCAGATAGAATGTATGCTCCTTAGGGCTCCTTGCCCAAATGCCAAGTTTAGTGCCTGGTACATGCTAGGCATTTAAGAAGTATTTGTGGATTATTGAGTGAATGAGTGAGTGGCATAAACATTGCAATGATGATCAATTGTGAAAGACTTAGTTACCCTGATCAAGACAGTTCCAAAGGACTCATGATGAAAAAAATCCTGTCCACTTCTAGAGAACTGATAAACTCAGTACAAATAGAAGCATACTTTTCTCACTTTATTTTTCTTGCTTTTGTTCAATATGGTTAATATGGAAATGTGCGTGTGTGTGTTCATCCTTTGTTGACAAAGAAGACCATGCCATCAGAGAAATAATGACATGACTTGCACTTGACTTTGTTTTGAGTGAGGGAGGAAGGGCTGTGCAGGTCACCAGCCTCACTTCTCCTCCAGAGCCATCTGAATCCAGTGACCAGATGTTCATCAGGATGACTGGAGATGACCCAGGATGAGGCAGTTGTTGGGGTTAAGTGACTTGCCCAAGGTCACACAGCTAGTGAGTGTCAAGTGTTTGAAGTGAGATTTGAACTCAGGTCCTTCTGATTGCCGCACTGGTGCTCTATCCACCACACCACCTAACTGCCCTCTAATATGGAAATATGTTTTGCATGAAAGAAAAAAAAGAAAGAGTAACATAGATATCTTTCTTGTTGGGGTTGAAATCAGGAAGGCTAGAATTCAAATCATGCATCTGACCAACTGTATTATCCTGAGCAAGTCACTTAATCTCTATGTACCTCAGGAGTTATCTGACCTTTGAGACAGAGTGAGTTTATCACATAATAAGAATTTAATATAATTACTGTAGATATGATTTTAAAATCATTGACAATCTGGCTCCAGTCTACCCTTCTAGAATTATTGGATATTACTTTGTGCTAGAGTATATACCCAAATGGCCTCCTTGCTATTCATCATACACCACATTCCAGCTCTTATCTATACCTTATGCACTGGTTGCCCTAAGTGCTTGGAAAGCACCATCTCCTCACTCCATCCACCGCTAAGATTCTCCAGCTGCCTTCAGAGCTGAATTCAAGTGCCTTCTCCTACAGGAACCTTGTCTTGATTCTCCTCCCATCCCCAGCTGTGAATGCCTTTCACCCTCAGAAATTACTTTGTAGCTACAGTCTTTAGTGTATGTTTTGTATTTAATATCCTATATACGCTTTGTTTCCTTTTATTAGAACATAGACCTTGAGGGCAAGAATTATTTTGTTTTTGTCTTTGTATCTCCAGGGTCTGGCCCAGTGCCTGACACCCAGGAGGTACATAATAAATGCTTTTTGAATGAATGGTTGACTGATTAAAGCCCAGATCTTATATCAAATATAATGACAAAAAAAATCTCTGCTTTTCCCATATCAAACAGAAGAGTACAATAAGGAATCCAAGGAAGCAGATAATACATAAGTATACCTGTATTTGCTTACTGAAAGCAAAAACTGCCTACTGGAAAGTCAGGAGCTCCTCTCTGTTATGAATACCACAAAATACCACCTAAAATGTGTGCAATTACTTAGCCACAGGTGACCAAAGAGAATGCAAATGCCAGGAACAAATGGGAGGGACTGAAGAGTACTTCTATTTGATTTATGAGCTGTCCTTTTAAACTGACAAAGAAAGATTTAGAAGTGGAAGAGTTAAAATGGCTTTTCCCAGATGACCCAATGGTAGTTTATCAGTAAATTTTTAAAAGACCCTAGTTTTCATAGGAGCTTTGGTGACTTTGGAAGAGAGCACTTTCTATAGGGAGAACTTTCTTGATCACAGAAACTAATGAAGAAATATCAAGAGCTCTAGGCCACGCATAGGTGTACAAGGCTGGTGGATAGCTTGAGCTGAGGAATTTTGAGCTGCAGTTGAGCTAAGGCAGTCCTGTCAAGCTAAGTCAATCAGGTGTCTGAATGAAATCTAGCACCCTTACAATCAACCTAGGATGGGGGAACACTAGGTTACCTGAGGAAGGGCAAGTTAGCTCAGACTGAAAGCAAAGCAAGTCAAAGCTTCCATCCTGCCCATTTAGAGTGGGATCAGGTCACTGCAATTCAATCTTAAGAAAGAGGAGAAGAAGAAGGAGGAGGAGAAGGAGGAAGAGGAGGAGGGAAAGGAGGAGAAGTGGGAGAAAGGAGGAGGAGGAGAACCACTTGTATGTTGAAATCAGTGGTCCTGGATTTGAATTTTAGTTCTGCTTCTGACCACTTGTGTGATCTTGGACAAATTACTTAAATTCTTGGGTCTTAGTTTCCTCAATTATAAAATGAGGATAGTGAACTAGACCAAAGGTCCTTAACTTGGGGTCCATGAACCCCCAAGTGGTGTCTGGATAGATTTGAGGGAATCTGTGAACTTGGATGGGGAAAAGTCATATATTTATCTCAATGTAATTGACTTCCTGTGTAATTCTATGTATTTTTTATTCATTTAACATTAATCAGAGATGGGAGAGTTCATAGGTTTTATCAGATTGTAGAAAGGGGGCCATGATAAAAGGTTAAGAACTTCTGGAATGAACTCCATGGCCATATCCCACTGTACTGTCATCCTGTGATATTATTTGGCATTAACGCTATAGTACTTTTCTTCTAAGAAAAGAGACAGCGTTGGATAATGCATAAAGTACTAGACCTAAAGTCATGAGAACTGAATATGAATTGAAGCTCAGACACTTACCACCTGATTGACCTTTGCCTCTTTACACTGTTTTCTCAGGTAAATGGGAATAAGAACAATTACCCTATCTATCTTCCATCCCACCCCACCTAAAGTTGTAAGGAAAGTGCTTTGTAAAATCTTAATGAGTTGTTATCAGGGGTATAACCAGTTGTTGTGGTTTTTAATATTTCTCTCTCTATTTTTCACACTGCCACAAAAGTCACCTTCCCAATGCAAAAGGCTGATCACATTATTTCCCAGCTCAAAATCCAAAGGTGGCATTCCACTGCCTCTTAGATAAAACATAAAGTAATTATTTTGGCATTTAGACCCCTCTGTAGTTTGACTCTACTATAGCATTTTAACCTTATTTCACACAACCCTTCTTTACTATATGCTGCTACTGCCATACTGTACTGCTGCTCCCTGATCTCATGCTGCTTTCTCCTACCTCCATGCCTTTGTGGATACCAACCTCCATTTCTAGAAGTGGCTCCTTGCACACGTTTACCCATTGGAATTCTTCCTTTTGTTCCCCCTCCCCCAAATCCCAGCTCAGATGCCAAATAATCCATGAAGCTTTCTGTTAAAAAGGAGGAGAGAGAAGAAGATTCCTGCCCTCCACACCAGTTCCCCAAGCTGTTAAGTCAGTCATCTCCCTTCAAACCTGTTGCAGTGGTAGGATTCCTAATGTCTTTTAACTCTGGTTTTAGCATGCTTGCAGAACCCCACCCCTAAATAATTTCATAGTTCTGCTCTAGAAAGTCTTATGTAATGGGCATATATGTACTAGAGAGAATTGTTAGCTCAGGAAGGAACATACAAATTCAGTATAAATTGAACTATCAAGAATATGAATCAAGAGAGAACCATGAGCTTAACAGTATACAAATCTTATCAATGATGACTTCTATCCATCTACTATGTGCCATCTATTTTGGCAGGTGCTGGAGGCACAAGACAAAAAATGGAAATAATCCTTGCTTTTCAAGAAGCTCACATTCTTCTGGGGAATGACAATTGTACAGATGAGTAAATTTAGGCAAATAGAGGTTAAGTGACTTGCCCCGGCCTGATACTTCAGACAAATTAGGGCTCATGCTTAAAGACCCTCAACTCTCCCCCCCAGGATGGATGAGGTAATACCTCTTCATGTTGCAATAGCAATAATAATTTCAATCAATCTGCTATGAGCCAAGCACTCTTCTAGGTACTAGGGTTATGAAGGCAAAAAAAAGAAAAGAAAGAAAGAAAGAAGGAAGGAAAAGAGAAAAGGAAACAATTTCTGTTCTCAAGAAACTTACATTTTATTGGGGGAAGACAACATGCACATATACAGTAGAAGCACATACTTATAGTGTAAGTCTGGCTCCCCTAAGTGAATAGAAAGACACCTTTCTCCTTGAGGCCCAAAATATCGAATTAAGAAAGTCCTGCCCTTTATCTATGGGAAAAAAACTGCCCCCTCTATCCCATAATCCATTAGTCATTCCATCTGTGAAGAAGCTGTTTTACAGTCCTGGGCCTATTGATTCACTCTGCCAGTCTTCCAGTATCTTGTGTTATAATTAGCACAGTTGTGGTGACCTCAGTAACCAAGAGCTGTTGACTGTAAATGTTCCTTAGCTATCACTTAAATCACTGTTTTCCAAATTGTGGCCCTCTGTTCATTTGTAGAAGATTATTCAAGATTTCCATTGCAGTTGCCTCCATTTTCTTCTGTTTTCATCTTTGCCTCCTTTTCTCTTCCCCTATTTCTCCTCAGATGTGAAACATGGGTTAATTAAAGAGGGTGAATAAAATAGAAAAGAAAAAAAAAATGAAAGGAACCTTAAGAACAGCAACAATAACATTTTATTCTTAAAACATCCCTGAAGCAAACTGTACTATCTGAGGGTGTTGTGTACACTGCAGAGACAACACTAGATTTTCTGTCAGAGGACCTAGATTCAGTTTATGGTGGTCACCTCTGTGTGACCTTGGGCAAGCCACTTAGCCTTTAAGGGCCTCAGTTTCCTCATTAGAAAAAACAGGGTGATTGGATTAGATGCCCTCTAGAATCCCTTCCAGCAATAAATCTGTGTTCCTAACTAGACCTAGTTTTTTTCACACACCAAGATAGATGACCTGGGATCAGCTTAAAACCCTGAGGCAGCTTCTTGTGACAGTAGGAAGTGTGCTCCTGGGACAGGTCATTCTCCTAGCACAACTACTCCTGGAGGGCATTTTTATGGCTGGCAGAGGAGGGACTGTGCAGCAGAGTAGCCATGATTATGACCAAGAAGGTTGGGGGTGGGGTAGGGGAGGAGGTGGGAGTGAGGGCGGGGTGGAGGTGGGAGTGGGGGAGGGGGTGGAGGTGAGAGTAGGGGCGGGGTGGGGGAAGAATCAATGAGTGTGGGGTTGGAGAGGAGGTCCCAACTCAGAGGATCGACCTTGCAAGAACCTTCTGAACCAAGTGCCTGAGTTCTACAGGCAACTGGAGGCAGGACAGTGACTGATGAAAGGGGTAGGAGGATCATATGGTCAGCTCAGCAGGTGCTGAAATATCTCCTTGTTGGATTTTCCCTGGCCTCTGAACAAGGCTGGCAAAATACAATACCACCCCCAGGTGCCCTGCCCTGCAGAGCAGAACCTTCTCTTTCTTTAGAGAACGTTTTTTTCCCCGGGCCGCATAGAGGGGCGGTGCTCTTAGCGGCTGAATCTTTGAAGAACACATAAGTAGCTTGCCAGAAAGGAGGAAAAAAGAATTCATATCCACTACAATACCATGCATATATACCTTATTCGCTAAATATTTTATATTAATAGTATTTAACAGCGATTTGAAACCTTTTTTAAAATTCAGAGTATTGGGTTATATTTATTAATTTATTTCTTACCTCATTCTGCAGACGGGTCCCACTGCATGGTTCTGTCAGTGGAAATTTCTAACATGATGGTCGCAAGGTATCATCGGAGAAGTCGTAGGGACAGTTCTGCCCAGGGGCAGGAGGCTGAACAAAATGATCTCGCGTCCTTTCCAGCAATGTGCGCAAGAGACTCTAGAGATCCACAGCTTTTATTAATCCAAGAAAATTAAGGCATATTAAAAAAAAACAACAACCACCAATTCTCCGCCAACCCCCACTCCTACCTGTGAACCCCAAAGGCACCTTATGGCCACCCCGCTCCTACCCCGCGAACACCGAAATTACCAGGGTGATGTGATGGTGCGAGCTGGAAGACGCTTGTAGTTCAAATAGCGATCACTAGAGAGCACTAAGGGATTCCCGAAAGAAAGCTCAATTAATAAACCTGTAAAAGTCTCAAAAAATAAAATAAAGGATGCATTGTTGTTCCAGGTCATCAAAGGATACCTTCCAAAAAATCTGAGCAAATGAAGACGAGATGTAGCGTTGGCAATTTAAAAGGTGTAAGGATGGAAGGCAACTCGCTTTATTTTACATTTATAGAATTTATAACTGCGTCCCTGTGGGGTGGTGTCTATGTCCTACAAATTCATCTTCTGAACCACTGAACTGGGATTGCATATCGTAGGATCACCTGTTTAGAGGAGAGACTTTAGAGAACATCTAGTCATATCTCCACACTTTACAGATTAGGTGGTGAGGTTACACGACTTAATTTGCCCAAGGTCATATAAGTATTAAGTAGCAGAACTGGAATTGAAACCCAGATCCTTTGGCTCCAAATCTAGCACCTTTTCACCACCAGCTTGCCACATGTAGGTTAGTCACATATATTTTGTTGGGTTTTTTTAACTTAAAAATAATTTTAAAGCGCTAGAAAAACAGCAAATAAAATTACTATATAGTATAAAAGGTGCTAGTTTGGGAATCTGAGGACCCTAACTGGTCACATGTTGTTATTCAAGTAGTCATGACCTATTCTGGGGTTTTCTTGACCAAGATTTTGGAGTGGTTTGTCATTTCCTTGTTCAGTTTATTTTATAGGTAAGAAAACCAGGGCAAACAGGGTTAGTGACTTGCCCAGGGTCACATAGCTAGTAAGTGTCTGAGGCCAGATTTGAACTCAGGAAGATGAGTCTTCCTGACTCTAGACCCAGCACTGTATCCACTGTACCACCTACCTCCATACTTAATGAATTTAGTTAAGCAAAATACTTGGATTTGGAATGCACAGTACCTGGAACATAATAGACATTTACTAAATGTTTATGATTGAAGTCAACATAGAATTGGATGTTGTTGCTCTGTCATTATCTGTTGTGTCCAACTCTGTGGCCCCATTTGGGGTTTTCTTAGCAAGAATACTGAAATGACTTGTCATTTCCTTCTCCAGCTCATTTTATAGATGAGGAAACTGAGACAAATAGGGTTAGTGACTTACCCAGGGTTACAGTTGGTAAGTGTCTGAGGTTGTATTTGAACTCAGAAAGAAGAGTCTTACGGATTCCACTTAATACCTATGTGAAGTTAGGTAAGTCACTTTGCCTCTTTGGATCTGAGTCTCTTCATCTGGAAAATGAGGATTTGGTTTAGATGGCTTCTAATGTCCTTTCCAACTCTTCATCTGTGATCCTATTATGAGTAAAATTAGGGAGGGGACAAAAAGGGAGCATCTAAGGTTCTTTTTTAATCCCAAGTTTATGATCCTACTTTCTTGAACTTACTTTCTTGTCTAGGTAGTATACTACCTACCTAAGCAAGAATTTTAACACATGATATAAAAGTCATTAAATTTAGGCTTTGCTTGAACAGTACAGTGAGTTAATTACTCATTCAGCGCAAAGAAAAAAGCAAAGCAAACCACCTCTAGCTGTTATTATTCATAAAGAAATTAACTATGACCTGACTGAAGATGGTGCAAAGGTGTATCAGCGGTAGAACCCTGTCTGTTGAGATGGATGGCCTTAATTGGGAAGATGAACACTTCCAGAGACCTCCTGGGAAAAGGCAAGAAAAAGGAGAAGTCCAGCTGGCCTGATGCTATTAGGAATAATGAATGATGGATATGGCACAGGAGGGAGAAAAACTAAAAATGAGACTGGAACAAGATGTAATCAGCATTCTTAGATACCATGTATGGCTTAAATACAGCATTAGAGTTCTGTGTTAGGGGCTGAGTTGGGGCATGGGGTGTGGGTTGAAAGAGAGAGGTAGCAGGAGAGCAGAGACAGCAGGACCTTTAAGACCAGAAATGATCTGGCTGCTACTAAACCTCTCTGAAAGGGTCTTTATGCTCTGCTTAACTCTTCTGCTGAATCACTGAAATCCTGATCAAGATGCAAATCATAGGGCTAAGAGCTACAATTCAGGAAGGGCTAGCTGATGGTCAGAGCCTCAGGAAAAGATGAAAGAGAAAAAAAGGTTGCCTGTGGCCACACAACTTACTAGGGAAACATTAGGGGAAACTGTGAACGATTCCATTAATTATGCTTCTTCAGCTACTAGAGTATAACTATTGTGTATTTGGCCCATAGAACCATAGCATAAAAGATTTAGGAAAAGAAGAAAGGAAATCTGAGCTTAAATGAAAAGAATAAAGATCAAAAGTATGAGCCAATCAAAGGAAACTGGAAGAACGAAGCAACCACCAACTCCCCTGACGGGTTCAAAATTCATCCTTTTTAAGATATGAATTTTGAATGGTCTTTCAGACCATATAGTTCTACATTCACAGAAGGACAGATCATCAAAACCTTATGGCTTTCATTCCAAATGTGGTATTCTCCTTTGTGGAACCCACAAGATGGTCCTATGGGAAAGACAAGAGTTACAGAAGGAAAGAGCTCATTTAGACTAAGAATACCTAGGTTCAGATCTAGGTTCTGCCA
>CM053770.1:362395776-362414480 GCA_028658325.1 Potorous gilbertii | reverse complement strand
TATAATAATAATACTAACCACAGCCTAACACTGCAAATACCATGAGGTAAGATGTCACATTCAAATATGCAGTCCACATCAAGGGGAAGAGGGTAGCCTAGACTTGTTTTATCATCAGTTTAAGGAACTCCAAGTATGGAAACTTTGGGAATAGAAAATCTTTCCACTAGCAACGAGTTTTTTATTTACACATAATCTTAGAAAGTTACCTAAGCCACTGAGAAGTTAAGTGACTTTCCCAAGTTCACATAGATAATGTCATATGCAGAACCTGAATGCAGGTCATTCTGTCCCTTCTTCCTTGCCTCCAAAGGCTGACTCTTTATCCATTATGACACACCACCCAGAAGAGTTTGGCAATACAGGAAATATGACAAAATGGTGGATGAAATATGGTAGTTCAAGGTTGTGCTAAGTAAAAAGCAAAATGTCACTAGAATAAGAACAAAAAATCTAGGGGAGAGTTGTATCAAATTCTATTTTTTTACTACATCAACCAACAAGCTAGTTAGAAAAGAGAATATGGAAATCCAAATAAAAAAATGCTCAGAACAAGGAAAAGGAAAGAAAAGAACTATGGGAACTCGTGATCACCATGTTGCCAAAACTTCTCCTGTCCCTCATGCCACCCTGCCTCCTTTCCTGTGTTCATTCAATATTTCCTATTCTGTGACACTAAAGAATGGTGATGATGATGGACATGAGACTCTAGAAAAGATCAATAGACAAGTACAATGACTGAAAATTCAATAAGATACCTAAATCTGAGTCTATTCAAAGAGCTCCTGATGGAATTGAGAATTCCTTTGTTCTCTGAAGACAGTGCAGATAATACCTCAATATTTATTCAATGTCTACCATGAGTTAGGTACTTTTGAACACTAAGACAAAAAGGAACTTACAGCTCAATATGGTACACAATTTACCCTAGTACAATCTACCCATTCTAGTACAAACAGACCATACTGATGCAGAGGTACACATGGAACATTGTAGAGGTTCAGAGAAGAGATTCTAGCATTTATATACATTAGGTTTACAGTATGATATATGCACATCATCTCATTTGATGCTGACAGCAACCAGATCAATCAGATATTAGATATTATCAGAAAAAATGACCCTCAGAAAGGTTAATGTTATGTCCCTAGGCATGCAGCTAGTAAGTTCAGAGGTGGGATTCAAACCTAGATCGTTCCTGATTATCTAATCCAGACACTTAATTTGACATAGGGAGAAACTGAGACTTCCCCAAAAAATGAAATCAGTGGCCCAAGGTGACACATTTGGTAAGTAGGTGGAAGATCCAAATGAAAGTCTAGTCGTTCCTAGTCAAGTGATCTTTTTAGTACACTATGATGATTTTGGACATGACTTGAACATGGTCACTTTTGGATATCTCATTCCTACCTCCCTTGTTCCAATTACTCTTTCTTTAGATTTCCAAAGTAGTGGGGGGCCAGTGAACATTTTTGAGCAGAAGAATAACATGAGTTCTGTTCTAGTTCTGTTTTAGGAAGATTAATCTGGCAGTGGTTTATAGGATAGATTGGAGTGGGTAGAAAATGAAAATGAGAAGATCAATTAGGAATTACTGCAGTTATCCCAACAAAATATTATAAGGGCCTAAACTAGGAGAGAAATTGTGGGAGATATCATAGATTAGGAATTTATTAGGCTTGAGGAACAAAGGAAAGTGGGGGACAAAGAATAATAATTATAATAGCAGAGGGGAAAAACACAATTAATTACTATGAATATGGATGGTATAAATTCACTCATAAAATGAAAGAGGGTAGCGTTGTGGTTTGCAGAGGTGAATCCAATAATACATTGTTTAAAGGAAACACATCTAAGATGCAAAGATTCATACAGAGGTAAAATAATGGATTGGATAAGAATTTGTTATATCTCAAGAAAATTTAAATATCATGCCTCAAGAAAATTCAAATAAAGATAGTAAATATAAATATTAAAAAAATGGCTAAATAATAAAATAGACATGTGATAAACAGGGATAATATATTTTTTCTAAAAGCACCACAGAAAATGAAATAACATAAATATATAGGCATCAAATCATATAGGATTCAAGTACTAAAGGGAGAAATTACTCAAATTATAGGGAGAGGCAGTAAAATAATAGTTGGAGATCTCACTACACCCCCTTTAAGACCTAGACAAATATACTAAAAAGACAAACAAGAAAGAAGGGGAAAGTGAAAGGGGGGAAGAATAAACATTTATACACACGCACACACACACACACACATGCACATTTATATATAAGAATAAACATATAACACCTCCTATGTGCCAGGCATTATGTTAAGTATGTTACAAGTATATTATTTGACCCTCACCACAACCCTTTGAGGTAGGTGCTATTATCCCCATTTTACAATTGAAGAAATTGAGGCAAACAGAAGTTAAGTGACTTGCCCTAGATAACACAACTAATAAGTGTCTAAGACTTGATTTAAACTCAAGTCTTCCTGATTTCTGGCCCAGTGCTCTATCCACTATGCCACCTACCTGGGATGTAACCAAAGTAATCATTTGGAGAAACATATCTAAATATATATACATTTTCATCAATGAATTAGGCATACAAGTGAAAAAATTAAAAAGAAATCACAATAGATGAAGAGGAAATAAGGGACATCATTAGAAACTATATTGCTTGGCAGCTAGATGGCTCAGTGGATAGAATGATGAGCCTTCTGTCAGAAAGACTCATCTTTAAATATTCCAGTTCAAATCTGGCCTTAAACAATTACTAGCTGTGTGACTCTGGGCAAATCACTCAACACTCTTAATTTCATTTTTTCCATCTCTAAAATGAGCTGAAAAAGAAAATGGCAAACCACTCCTATCTTTGCCAGGAAAACTCAAATAGGGTCATGAAGAGTCATACATGACTGAAAAACAACTGAATTGATTTTTGTCTAATTACAATGCTGACAAAACTAATAACAAATAAAATGGATCAATGTCTACAAAAATATAAAATACCCCCATTACTAGAATAAGAATACATAATTTAAATAATAATCTTAGAAAAAAAGAAATTGAATCACCCTAATTTAACTCCTAAAGAATCTATGGGACCTGGCAACTAATTGAATATCGGAGGACAAGGAAGAAGATATCAAATATGACTTTGACTTTCATGCTGGGTGACTGTCAAAATATTGATGTCATTAGGAGGAAGAGTTAGTTTGGGGGAGAAGATAGCAGGTTTAGTTTTGGACTTGTTAAATTTGAAGTGCTTTTAGGAGAGTCAGGTGAAATGTCTGATAGGCAACTGGAAATGCAGGTCTGGGGCTCAGAAGAGTGGTTGGGACTGGAGATAAAGATTTGGGAGTTACTCACAGAAAACAGATGAATCAAAGGAAGTGTATGAAAGAGCATTGAAGAGAAAAAGGCTAAAGACAGGATGTTAGAGATTTACATTTAGTAGGCAGGTTCAGGGAAAGGAACCAGTGAGGGAAACAGAAAAAGAAAGGAAGAGAGCCACAGAATACATTGAAGGGCAGAGAACTGAAAAGTCATGGCTAATAATGTGAAATGCAGAATTATAGGCAAGGAACTTGAAAGCTAACCTTTCCATGGCAACCCTCCCATGTATCACTTTCCCCCACCCCCCATTTATCTTCAACTGAAGCCCCTGCATGGTAGGACTTGGAGGAGATTAGGAAGAGGCATTGGAGAAGGGAAATTAAACCAGGACTACATAGGTTGTGGCTTATATTCTAATTCTTTTTTTTTTTTGCCCTAGTCTCGGTTCTGTCATAGAGGATCCTATAATGAGCAGTTGATAAGATGTGTAAATCAAGATCATGAGGAGAAAAGGAATTTGCAAACCTACTGTTGATGCTGAAGGTCATTCTGTTTATTGGGTTGTGTGAGTATGGGGGTGGGGTACAGGAGGGAGGAGCTGTAGAGGGGCTTATTTAAATTCTAGAGAACATAAACGCATACAAGCCACATATTATCATATATTCCATCGTCAATTGCAGATGGAAACTCAAACAGAAAGTGAATAGAATAGTGTAGCATATCCACTGAATACCAAAATTCAGAATGTGTTCTGTAGGAAAAAAATACCTTTACACCTAACCTTGAATAATAACCAAGAGAAGGAAAAGCCTTATTTTAGAGAGGGAATCTGAATCAGAACAAATGTTAAAGAAGAGTAAGCTAGGACTTATGGAAAGAAAAAAAAATACTATAATATCAGCACTTTTCTAATGCAACGATTGTCTGTTGCTCTAGTTCCCGTGAAGAATTTGAGTAAGGATTAGACCCGGATATATGAAGAACAGGATATAGTAGCTGAGATTTTTTTTTACTGTGTCTGATTTGTGGTAAGCTATCATTAAAAAGTTATAGTGAAAGTAGATTTCAACAGTCACTCTAAGCTACTCATTGTTCTATTTTTAAAAATCTCATTCTCTAATTCAAGTCACAGAGACATAGCTTTATTTAAAGGGATCGCTATTAGATCACAAAGTGTGAGCACTTTATTAACCTAAACTTCCACTGTTCCTTTTAATCATTCTTCATATGACATAGATTCCAGACCCTTCACTATCCTGGTTGCTTTCAATCAGTCAGTCAATAAGTATTTATTAAGCACCAACTATGTGCTAGGCAGTGCTCTAAAAACAGGGGATTCAAAAACAGGTAAAACAAATTCCCTGTTCTCAAGGAGCTCACAGTCTAGTGGGGGAGATAGCATGCAAAAAACTATGTACAAATATGTTATATACTGGATAAGTGGGAAATAATCAATGGAACAACAGCACTAGAATTAAGTAGGATTGGGAAAGGGTTCCTGTAGAAGATGGGATTTTAGCTGGGACTTGAAGGAAACCAAGGAAGCCAGGAGGCAGAGATAACAGTGACAACAATTAGCATTTATATAGTATCTCCTATGTGTCAGGGGGTGTATGGGGTGTGCAGGGAGAACTAGCGCCTCGGTTATGAAGGATGGCTTCATCTACCTTTGGTGTCTGCCTTCACCCAACTCTCACCTGTGACTCCAAGAAGTGTGACCACACCCTGGTAAATCCCTCTCTGCAGCTGAGCTAAACCAGATTGAGTGAAAACAACAGCCTTCAAACCTGTTGGTGAATTTGTGGGATATCTACCCCAAGCATGTAAAGACTTTCCCCAGTGGAATGGGCAGATAAGAACAACTTGTTCCAAATAACCATCAAAGCCGCTGAAGCAGGCACTGTGCAGTGCTTAGAGCTTGGTCTGACGTTGAAGATGCAAAGGTCATCACCAGGGTTGACTTTTGTCTTGCCACTGGACTTCGAGGATTCTGGAAGAAAGAGTGAGGCTACCACTTTTCACAACTGTGCCTCACTTAAATCCAATTCATGCCCAAGTCAAGACATCACACTCTGTCACACTTTTGGTTCTCTTAGAAAATGAAAGATAATCAACAACTATGTATTAGGCACTATACTAAGCAGTACAAATATTTCATTGGACCTTCGCAACAACTCTGAGAAGTAGGCACTGTTATTACCCCCATTTTGCAGTTAAAGAAACTGAGGCAAACAGAATTTAAGTAACTTGCCCAAGGTCACACAGCTAGTAAGTGTCTGAGATGGGATTTGAACTCAGGTTCCTTAGACAAAGAGAGAGTACATTCCAGTCATGGAGGAGAGCCTGTGAAAATATCCAAAACTGAGAAATTAAGTGTCTTGTTCAAGGAACAGTGTACTGACAAACTAAAGCAAATCTTCTGGATATACTGGCATGATTTGTCCCAGAATGTAGAAGAGTGCCAGGCATAAAATAGGTACTTAAATATATAAGCAAGGTAATTTTAGAGGGGACTCCTTAGTAACTGATGATAGGGCAGGGAGAGGGGAGAGACCAGGAAAGACTTCATGTATCAGGATGCTGCCATTTTGTTTTCTAAGTACACATCTGCTCTTTCACATACTATTTTAGAATTTGGTCATGGAACAATGAAAAACTCATCAGTCTGTAGCCTCCAGAGGCTACTCTTTCGTTTTTATCTTTTCGGCAAAAAAAAACAGAGAACAGTTGCCCATTTTCCAGTCTTCATACACGTTTCCTACTTTCCATGATTCCTCAGAGATTACTGGTAGTGGTTCGCTGACTAGATCTGCAATTTCTTTGGCACTCTGGTCTATAATTTTTCTGGACTCAGGAGACTTAAATCCATTTAAAGCAGCTAAGTAGTCTCTTGCTATATCTTCATCTATTTTGGTTTTAACCATGGTTTTTTCTACTCTTTCCTATTTTAAGTTCATTCTACTTGGTAGAGAAGATGGAAGAAAAATAGGGGTTACATATCTCTGCTTTTTAGTCTGTCATCAATTAACATCATACCATGTGCTTCAGTCAGCACAACTATATCTCCTTCCCTGTTCTTACTACAAGCATATTTTCTAAATATCTCTCTCTCTCTCTCTCTCTCTTTCTCTCTCTCTCTCTCTCTCTCTCTCTCTCTCTCTCTCTCTCTCTCTCTCTCTCTCTCTCTCTCTCCCCCTCTCTCTTTCTCAGTTGCTCATAGCATTTTGAAAGTTTCAGCTCATTCTAGGCTTTGGTATTCCAGACACTGTTCTTCCGGGTTCATGTAACTCTTTTGTATTCATCCTTGACATTCTGCTATTCCTCCATCTCTTTCTATTTAATTTTCCTAAGGCTTCCTTCAGTCATTTGTCTTTAGATGCTCTCTCCCATCTTTCTTCACTGTTATCACTAAATAATAGTAACCGTAATTTATATAGCATTTTAAAGTTTACAAAGCACTTTAATGTCTTATCTCATTTGATCCTTGCAACAACCCTGTGTAGTACTTATTGTTATCCCCATTTTAGCGGGTTAGAAAAAAAGGGAAGGGGGCAAGTGACTTGTCCAGGTTTATACAGCTATTAAGAGACTGAGGCAGCATTTGAACTCAGGCCTTTCCGTATCCAAATCCAGCATGCTATACACTATGCCAAAGAGGTGACTATCACTTGTGCATGTATTATCAGAATTTCATTTTCTATAACACCCACCCCGACCCATCCCTTTCAAATTATTTTTCCTTTTAGACTCCCAGGATTTAGGATTACATTAATTTTTTCCTTAAAAATCTATTCTCCAAAACCCGGACTTATATAAACTGGTGCAAAGTGAATAAGCAGAACCAAAAAAGCATCTTACGTCGTAATAGCAACATTGTGTAATGATCAACTATGGCTGACTTAGCTTTCCTCAGCAATGCCATGATCCAAGACAATTCTAGCAGGCTCATGACGGGAAATACTATCCACGTCCGGAGAAAGAACTGACCAAGTCTGAATGCAGATCGAAGCATACTATTTTCCCTGCTTTTTTTGGGGGGTGGTT
The DNA here is from genome assembly GCA_028658325.1 of Potorous gilbertii. Classification (NCBI taxonomy): domain Eukaryota; kingdom Metazoa; phylum Chordata; class Mammalia; order Diprotodontia; family Potoroidae; genus Potorous; species Potorous gilbertii. The sequence continues at coordinate 362,407,094 of CM053770.1, read as the reverse complement.
GTCTTCCTTTTGTTCTGTTTCTTCTTTCACAAAAACATGACTAAATATGGAAATATGTTTTACAGGATTGCACATATTTAACCCGTATCAATTTGCTTACTGACTCAGGTAGAAAGAAGAAAATTTGGAACACAAAATTTAATTTTAAATTTATGTTAAATTTATGTAATTGGAAAAAAAACATTTTAAGATCTCAAAAAAAAACATGATGGAAAAGTAAAAATATTTTTAAAATTTATTCTTCTAAAATTTGGAAGTAGAGATGTTGTTGAAGAGATTCATGATCAAATATGGGTTGGACTTGAGGGTCTCCGAGTACCGAAATTCCTTTCAGTACTGAGATTCTGCAATTCTGTGAGGTGTCTAACCATGTCCAGCAGTTTTTTCCACAGTTATTAAAAACTCTTAGATGCTAAGGTCACTTTCTCCCAAGGTTGCTGCTACTTCCGATTTGTTACCATGGGAACTGGATTAACTAAGCCATGTCGTGCTGGGAAAGGGATAAGAGAGGATGTTTTCCAATGTATTTATTGATTCAACCTCCACGATACCTCCGGCATCAGTCTCCTTCTCTCTATTCCCAGGGCCACCAATCTAATTCAGACCTTCCTCACTTCCCTTTGGAGTACCGCAATAGCTTCCTAATTGGACTTCCTGTCTCAAATTTCTCTCCTCTCCAAGCCCTCCTCCACACAGCAGCCAAAATTATTTTCCTAAATTACTATGTCACTCCCCTGATTAATGAACTCCAGTGATTCCTTATTATCCCTTGGATCAGATACAAAACACCTTTGTTTGCGTTTAAAGTTCTTACGTTACTCCCTCTAAGACATTCTATGATCCAGTCACTCTGTGTTTCTTCCTCACCAAAATGTAGCTCTTGCCTATGCCTAGAATTCACTCCCTTCTTACCTCTCCTTCTAGGATCCCTAGTTTCCTCCAAAGATCACCTCAAATTCTAACTCCTCTATGAGGCTCCCCTACCCAGCTGCTACTGACTCTCCCCCAAAATTCCATTGCCTTTATGCTGGACATATTTTCTGTCTACATGAATAGCACCTATTATATGGCAAGCACTGTGCTAAGTGCTTTACTAACATCATCTCATCTGATTCTCACAGTGACCCTATGAAGTAGGCACTGTTATTATACCCATTTCACAGCTGAGGAAACTGAGACAGAGTTTAAGTGACCTACTAGCTGTCACATAAATTGATCTGAGGGATAAAAAGAGCCACTAGAGTTTAGACTTACTTGCTCAGTGAGCGCTGGAACAGTTTCATTTTTGTATTTCTATTCCCAGTTTGGGCGGCTAGGTGGTACAGCGGATAGACAGGAACTAAAACCTCATGTATTCTGCCATGTCTGGGTATAAAATAGAGCTAGCTCAGTATTTTGGGGGCTCCAAATAAAAGTGTAGGAGTGAAAAGGTATTAGACTGCCTACCAAACTGAAGGTCTACAGAGCTGTTGTGCTGACCTCATTGTTGTATGCCTGTGAAACCTGGACAGTCTCTACCAGTGCCTTGCCAGAAAACTGAATCACTTCCATTTGAACTCTCTTGGGAAGATTCTGAAGATCACCTGGCAGGATAAGGTACCAAACACTGAGGTCCTTCCTCAACCAAACTGCCAAGCATTCAAACTATGCTTCAGAGAGTGCAGCTACAACTGGCTGCCCATGTTGTTCAAATACCAAGCATATACTTGACTAAAAGGCTATTTTATGGAGAACTCAGGCAAGGAAGGCACTAACAGGATGGTCAGAAGAAGCAGTACATGGGACACTCTCAAGGTCTACCTCAATAATTAATTTGTGTGACATGGGAGATGCTGGCAAAGGACTACCCAGAATAGTGTGCACACGTGCTCCATGAGCAAAGCAGAATTGCAACAATTCAAAAGAAATGTAAGATGCACAAACTAGGAAAATCCACCTCAAATGTTCACATGGACTGCATGTACCAAATCTGTGGTAGAGCATTCTGAGCTCATATTGGTCTGATCAGCCACAGTTGGACACACTGCAGCTTGACTCTAGCATAGTGATGTCATTTTGGTCCTGTTCAACAATGGAGAATCAACCAATCTTCAGTAAGCTAGCCTCATCCAAAGAGAACCCCTCACACACATATACACACTTGCTAACTGTCAGATCTTATGGTCTTTTGGCTCAACATTCCAAGTCTGCAAAGGACAAATAAACATCCAAAGTCTGCAGAGGATGATCCAAAATCAGTATTAAAGTACCTGAAAAGGAGTTGTACTCAATACTAAAGTCATTAACAGAAGGTTAATAAGGAAGATAAAGTCCTGAAGTCAGAATCAAAGTCAATAGAAGACCTAGCTCATTAACAGGAAAGCAGAAAAATGTGCTAGGCTACATCAAAGTAAAAAGATCGGTGTGAGGAGCAATAAGTGAATGAATGAAGCATTTATTAAGCACTTACTGTGTGTGTTCATCCTTCATTGCTGAAGAAGACCATGCCATCAGAGAAATGTTGCCATGATTTGCACTTGACTTTGTTTTGAGTTGAGGGAGGGCTGTGCAGGTCAGCAGCCTCACTTCTCCTCCAGAGCCATCTGAATCCAGTGACCAGATATTCATCAGGATAACTGGAGATGACCCAGGATGAGGAAATTGGGGTTAAGTGACTTGCCCAAGGTTACACAGTTAGTGTCAAGTATCTGAGGTGAGATTTGAACTCAGGTCCTCCTGAACTGGTGCTCTATCCACTGTACCATCTAGCTGTCCCTTAAGCACTTGCTATTGGCTCAGTGGATAGAGAGATGGACCTGGCAACAGGAAAATATAATTTCAAATCTACCCTTTGACATTTGCTAGCTGTGTGACCTTGGGCAAGTCACTTAACATGTTTTCCTTAATCCTCTGGAGAAGGAAATGGCAAACCACACCAGTATCTTTGCCAAGAAAATCTCATGGACAATAATGGTCCATGGGGTCACAAAGAGTCAGGCATGACTGAACATGTGTACAATACTATGATAACCCTGGAGTCACAAATAATAAAAAAAATACAATCTTTGCTTTCAAGGAACTCGCATTCTAATGGGAGAGATAATGGATATGGAAGAATTTTTTTCCCTGCCTGTCAGATGGAAAAGTCCCATGATCTTTAGGGTATGTCATCAAAGCAGATAATAATGTTTCTTTAATGTAATTTCCACTGATAAAATCATATTAGTTTCTGATGTGAACCATTTGATAGTGCCAAGGATTTTGGTTGCAAGAATTTTCTTTTCTAGATCTTTTGTAGTGGTGGTTATAGCATCAGCAAGGGCAACACCAGGCTGCCTGCTCACAGGAATTACTTCCCAGGATTAGAACACTAGGTTGGAAGTAGTTAAGGTAGTGGTCATGTTTTGACTCACCTGGCCCATGCTGCTTTCTATATCTCCCTTGGGGTGCCTCAGTGCTTCAGCTAGGTCTACTTGCCTGCCCCTCTGAGTAACATTTCTTCATGTCTCTTCAGGCCATACTGCTGACTCATCTTTCTCTAATATAGAAGCTCACTTCCCCCCTAGATTTTTTCTCATCCTGGAAATACCCTTCCTCCTCTGTGATCTCTCCCTTTAGTGGGCTAGATCCTCCCCAAACTTCCATTTTAAGGAGAAGGCCTTGGACAGCATATCTTTATTCCTCTACATTTTTTGTGGGCTGCCTGAAATCCTGGGCTGAATATTGTGCAAGGCCTACTCTACAGGCTGCATTGCTGACTCACTGGACTGCCCCTGCCATCCGTCTTTACCTTCTTCTCCCCCCACTTCCCAGTGCTTTTCAACAGCCTCTTATTTTTTCTTGTCTCATTAAAGTATAAATTCCCTGAGAGCAGGAACTATCTTTCTTTCTGTTTGTATTTGTATTCCTAGGGCTTAACACAGTGCCTGAGTAAGTATTTAATAAATGCCTACAGACTTGAAGTTGGTTGGTAGCTGGTGGGCATGTCTATTCCCTTTTCCATAGGAGTTGTTTCTCTAAAGACGGCTGTGAGGACTGGAAGTATGCCTGATGGTCTAGGGGTTACTACCACTCCTAGGGCCCTTGTGCAGATTATTTGTCTGTTGGTGGTTGTTTTAAGAAGAGAAGGTCCCTTCTCCACAACCATTTCTTCCTTTGATGACAGCTATGAAGACTTGGCTGGAACAGGTCTGGTGTTATCTCTAAGACTTTTGGGTTGAAGTTCCTAGGCTCTCTCTATCAGTGTCTGAGAGTAGATGACAGTTGTTAGTTTTGGTATGACTAACCTGTCTTTCCATAAGGGTAAGATTATAAGCCCTTTCATAGCAAATAGTTTAGGAATTACTCAGTTCATATCTCATGCAAACCCTGAAACAGTTAAAAAACAAAAATATATAACTTGAAGTTGAAGGGCCTAGGTTCAAACCTCAGGTTTGCTACATATTAGCTGTGGAAACTTGGACCTTAGCCATTCAGTTTGCGTATAATATGATAGGACATGACTTGTACTTGACTTTGTTTTGAGTGAGGGAGGACTGTGTAGTTCACCAGCCTCACTTCTCCTCCAGAGCCATCTGAATCCAGTGACCAGATATTCATCAGGATGACTGAAATTGACCCATGATGAGGAAATTCAGGCTAAGTGACTTGCCCAAGGTCACATAGCTAGTATCAAGTGTCTGAGGTGAGATTTGAACTCAGGTCCTCCTGACTCCTGCCCTGGTACTCTATCCACCGCATCACCTAGCTGCCCAAGAGTAATGACATGGTGGTTATGGGAATGGAAAATGTGCAGAGAGATTTTTAATAGAATTTGATGACTGATAAAATTTGTGAGGTAAGGAAGACAGAGAAAATAATGATAGATAAAATCAATATTTTTGAGGAGAAGAGGGTTTATAAAGAAAGTCTCTTAAGCTCAAGTTGGGACATAATTGGAGATGTGGTTCTGGAGATTAAGGAGAGGTCAGAGATGGAAGTATATATTGGGAGAATATAGTGTTAAAATGCAAGTTGAAACAATAGGAGTTAATGACATTGCTAAGGGAAAGAATGGAGAGAAAGATGTGAAAGTGATAAAGGATGACCTCCTTCGCTATCCTTGTGAGACAGCATGTGTCTCATTTTTTAAGAGCCCACACTGTTTGTCTGACTTAAATTTTTTTAATTTTTTGAAATTTTAATTTTTGAAAATCAAATCCTACTCTTTGACACCAGCTATATATAGTTAACTATTCACTTGTCATATCCTTCTTTCTTTCCGCGTGGCAAAGTTTCTCTCTTTCATCAAAGAAGTGATGAAAACATCACCTTCTTACTTAGGTATTTCAGTCTCCTCTACAGTGTTTCAAAATCACTGGGGACACATTTCAGGTTTCTTTTGGTGGTGTCACTCATTCCCACATGAATATACAAGGGCGGGTAGTAATAGTAGGGGACTTGATAAGTCTTGGCGGGCTTTCTGTCATGGCTCTGTCTTACACATATAAACCAGGAATGTAACACTTCTTCCAGCTAGCAATGCCAGCTTTATAAAATACTGTTTCTTTGCTCCTTAAAAAAAGAGCCCCCCAACTACCAATACTTATTTCTTTCCTGGGGCTGGTAAAAAAAAAAATCCTTGCACTTGCTGGTGCCTGTGAATCCTCATTATTGTCAAGTGAAAATCCATTCTGTCACCTCTCTCAGCAAATGCTACAAGAACAAATGAGATTATTTTTGTAAAAATGCTTTGGGATCTGGGAAAGGAGGGTGTGGTAGGAATGATATCTGGTATATAAATTAGGCTAGTTTTTCTTTTGAAAGTATTGAAATCATTCTCCAAACTTAATTGACTCAGGAGACTAATGTTCAACCCCTTGATGTAGCTTCCTGGTAGTCCAAATACAAAGCTAGCTCACAGAAATAGGTTGTCTCTCCTTGAGTTGGGACTACCATGCCAACAGTAAGTCAGGGAACCTTTGTTCAATTTAATCAATTCTGTATGATTGCTGACTGTCTTACCCATATTATAGATAAGTAAATCTCTTTTTGTTTCTTGTTAAATGGTCTATGAGTGTCTCATCTCACTCTGATTCCAAACCTGAAGCCTTGCTCCACTTTTAGTACAAAAATATATAAGTAAGGAGTAGCTATGGTATAATGAATACAAAGCTAATCTTGTTATCAGAAAGACCCATGTTCAAGTCCTACCTCTGATACATACAGGCTATATGACTTTGGGTAAGTCATTAACTTTAGTGCTCCTTGTTATTTCTCTAAGGATATAATGTGCAGAGCAAATGCTTATCTTCATTGATAGAGGAAGTTTCTTCATTGGACATTACCAAGGCAATCACAAATCTAATACGCCTCTCTCCCTGCCCCCATATTCATAGAGCATATATACTATCTTTGCAAATAGTTATCATGGTGACATTGTGAGCATGTCATAATCAGAGAATCTGGTCCTACCTAGGCACAATCAAGCACATAGTGTCTCCTGTCATGTACACCACCTGACACCAGAGGGCACTAAAAGGTAGCCACCAAGCTCCCTGTGCCTCTGACTGTCAGAGAATGGCAGCTGCCCCTCTGGGCTCTGATTTTCTGGATACTGTCCTTTTCTTTTGCTATGTTTCTGTCAAGGCATATGTGTATCTGTGTGTCTGTGTGTTGTCTGTGTGTGTATATATATATGCATATGTATGTGTGTGTCTGTAAATATATATTTTATACACACACATACCCACACAGACATATATACATACAGATAGGTAGAGAGATTTGTTCAGTTGTGTCCAACTCTTGGGGACCTCATTTGGTGTTTTCTTGGTAGATACTTGAGTGGTTTGCAGGTTCTTTCTCCAGCTCATTTTATAGAAGAGGAAACTGAGACAAACAGGGTTAAGAGATTTGCCCAGGGTCACACAGCTAGCAAGTGGCTGAGGTCACATTTGAATTCAGGAAGATGAGCCTTCCTGACTCCAGGTCTGAAACTTTATCCACTGCACCACCTAGCTCTGTGTGTGTGTATGTGTGTGTGTGTGTGTGTGTGTGTGTGTGTGTGTGTGTGTGTAAGTATATATATATACATCTATACATATACATATATACACACAAGCATATTATGTATACATGTATATGTACATGTACACATGTATATACATACACATCACACACATAAACATATAAATATACATATAATTGCATATATACAGATACGTACATGTTTACTTTTCTTTGTTTTAGGTGGTACAGTGGATAGAGCACTAGGCTTGGAGTCAGGTAGAATTATCTTCCTGAGTTCACATCTAGCCTCAGACACTTCTAGTTTAACCTTACTTAACCTCAGTTTTTTTCATCTGTAAAATAAATTGGAGAAAGAAACGGCAAACCACTTCAGTATCTTTGCCAAGAAAACCCCAAATGAAGTCACAAAAGTCAGGCATGACTGATATGACTGAAAAACAACATATATACATGTGTATACGTGTGTATATGTGTGTATACATATGTACACACATACATACACAGATATATGCCTATGTGTTCATGTGTGTCCTTATATCTATCTAGATATACACATATATGTATGTATAGATACATATATCTTTACATATATAGTTATATTTACCAATGTATTTATATATATACACTTATTTATCATTCTTTTAATCAGAAAAATAAAAGCAAATTAGCCTTTATATCATAGTACTCACTTGTTTCTTCCTAGTTCATATGATCTTTTAAGTTCCCATATCAACCTTCCAGAGTCAGAAAGCCCAGAATGCCAGAAGTTGAGCTCCTCCTAATTATTCCCATAACGGCAAGGAGCATTTGCCCAAGTTTGGGTTTTTGTTTACAAAAAACCTGCACTCAAGTGCCTATGGACATGATATAGGAACTTGGAACACTCTGTCTTCTCTCCCAATGAATGGTACCAAGGGTACAAGAGCAGAGCAGTGATCAGTGTGAGTTTTCTTGGTGTTTACTCTAGAGTTCTCAAGTGTAAGCACCTAATTTGTAGCTCTGAACCTACATTATCAAGCAGGATCCAAAGGAGTTTTCCAATAGTATGCAAAATGCATGGGTACTTCAGTGAGAGGGAGAAAGGCATCAGTTTCTCTTAATGGGTCCTTATGCTCTGAATCTTCTGAAATCCCTGCCTTCTGTTAAGGGGCTCCCTGGATTTGTCCTTTTGAATTGCCATGTCTCATGAACTTGCACCCCTCCCTTCAACCTGTATTCCTTCCCTGTGTCTGTAATTCATCTGTCATGCAAAACAGAGCAGTAAAATGGACATGAGTCCATTGGGAATATAAATAGGGCCATTATATTATTTTCCTCCAAATTTTAGATTATACCCACCAAATGTCCCGAGTTGGGAATACTGCTTCTTGACTTTTCTGTTGATGTTTTTGTTTTTAAGAAAGTTCAATCATTTGCCTTCATCCGCTATATACATTCCCAACAAAAATGTACAGAGAGGTAGAGGTTACTCAGTATTTCTTGGTCTTGCTGCCTGATTCCTATTAGTGCCTCATTTATTTTACACTCCTACATGATTGACTTAATTTAAATAATGTCTCTTTTTAATAGCTCTGCAGTTCACATTTGCATGCTTGGTTACTCTACGATGACTTGTGAAAAAATATTAGGCCAGGGAGGTGAAGGAGCATGTAGGATCTTCCATTCCCTGTGGGAGCAGCCTGTATACGGATTAGCTAATTGCCTAGGTTTTCCTGAAGTGTTTACTGGTTCTGGAGAGAAGGATGGGGATGGTAAATAAGGCAGCTTGGCACATTAGTAAGAGTCCTGGCCTAGGAGTCAAGAGGATTTGCTTTGGTGTCTCGCTTCTGAAACTTCATAGAAGTTGAGTGTTAAAGTAGTTGTCTAGATCAGCCTCTCTACCTTTAAGTAATCCTCATTATTATATGTGCAACAAGTAGTCATCCGGCCTCCTCTTGAAGACCTCCAAAGAGAGAAAATCTGCCACTTTTCTAGGCAATCCATTCCATGTTTAAATAACTCTAAGTTTTAGTAAATTTGCCTGATATTGACTTTAAATATGCCTCTTTGCAACTCCTACTCATTGTTGCTGATTCCACCCTTATTTATGACCTTAGACAACATTGGGCAAGTCAGTCTCTGAGTTTCAGACTTTTCATCTGTAAGATGAAGGTAAGAACAACTCTCTTGAAGAATTATTGCCAGGCTCAAAGGAGATAATGTATATAAAGTACTCTGCAAAATTTAAAATGCTGAATAGATGTTAGTTATTGTCATGACTATTGTTATAAGGGGTGGTAAAAGTATTATTTGGTGGTGAGAAAACTTGTATTAGAAAGACCATCACATTAGTGGCCTCTTGGATAATTTTTAATGAGAAGAGGAAAAGGAAGTGAATGGCATGAGCAAAATGTCTTCCGGAGTTTGATTTCTGAAGCAATTGGAGGTAGAAGATTCTGAGAATTGCCAAGAATAGTGCTGTGCAGAGTGAATGAATGAATGAACTTTAGCATGAGGCACTGTATTCTTTTCAAGGGCATGGGTAAATCTCTACTCTCTGAATAGGAAAGATTAGCTCATTTCAGTGTTTTGCAATTTACAGCAGAAAATTTACATTATCTCTATTGCACGAACTTCCCTTTCTTTCCAGAAAATGAGAATTTAACCAATGCCATACTTCCTGTAGTAAATTCCATCCTCCCTGGCTTAACATACAAACTGTTTTTTTTATTATTAATAATTTTATTATTTTAGTGCAAGGACTGGCAAACTACAGACCAAGAGCCAACTCTAACCTTCCACCTGCTTTTGTATAGTCTACAAGCTAAGAATTATTTTTACACTTTTTAAGCTTCAAGTTTGCTTAAACCTGTATATAGTGAAAATTGGACACTTACTAATAATCACTGTCAAGTGTTCTCTGCATAAATCTAGCTAAACTTTTCTTCTTTAGCCATCAGGGAGCTCCCAAGCCACTCCTATGAACTGGAAGATGAACAGTTAGACCAAAGGCTGATCTGACTAAAGCATGAGGAATAGAGGAAAGGAAGGCTGCTACTCTTGAGAAGAGTTTATGTTAATTAAAGTACAGTCATGTCTTCTTGGCTGTGGGACATAATTCCTTCTAAAAATTGTTGCTGTGATTCCATAACGAATTACTTTACAGGAAAGTTAAATTCAGCCCTTTCTCCTCAGCTGTCACAAGTTTACAAGAGTGAGACAGCAAGCGTAGAGGCCTTCAAAAAGGCAAGCTCTTCTTTTGTCTTACAACTTTCCATGGGGAGGCCAGGATGGGCTACAACTCAGTGCATTCTCAAGCTGAAACTTAGCTTGAGATTTTCCAAATAGGCATTTTTTTCCCAATGGATTTTTCAGTTTTGTCTCTGGAGGGAGAGAAAGTGTAGCCATATTAATGTTTAATTGACTATAATTTAGGTGGCTGTAATTCCAAATTGCTCCCCAGAATGGCTATATCCATTCATAGGTCTACCAATACTGCATCAATGTGCCTGTTTACCTACAGCCCCTCCAGTATTTTTCATTCTCCTTTGTTCCCATCTTTGTTATTCTGATAAGTATGAGATGGGTTATCAGAATTGCTTTAATTTGTGTTTCTTTAATTAGTGTGATTTGGAGCATTTTTTTTGTTATGGTTATCAATAGCTTCCCTTGAGAAGGCTCTATTCATACTCTTAGACCATTTATATATTAGAGAGTGGTTCTTTTTCTCATAATTTTAAATCCATTCCATACGTGTCTTAGAAATGAGATCTTTACAGAGAAGCTTACTGCAAAGATTTTTCCCCAGTTAAGTATTTCCCCTTTAAATATTTGCTTTATTTGATCTGTTTGAGCAAATATCCTTTTTTAATTTTTAGTAATCAAAATGGTCCATTTTATCTTCTGTAATCTTTTCTATTCATTGATCATGAACTTTTCTCTTTTCCATAGATCTAATAGGTAACTCTGTGTTATGTTTCTCTACTTTGTTTATGATGTGACCTTTTACATCTAGGTCATGTACCATTCGGAGCTTATCTTTGTACAAGGTGTGAGGTATTGATGTAAATCTAATTTCTCCCATACTATAATTTTCCTAGCAGTTTTTATTAGTATGGTCTTTATCCCAGTAACTGTGTTCTTTGTATTGAACAAATTACTAGAGTTGATAATTTGATTCTGTATCCTTGTAATGACAAGTAAAATGGGATTTTTTGCAGTTTTTCTTTTAGTATAATCAAGAAGTATAATGCTTCTATTTGAATGTGACTGAGGAGGATCTTTCCCACCCATTGTTGAACCTAGGAAGATTTGTAAGAAGGTCTTCACCTTTTGTTAATGAGGTACTG
>CM053770.1:362363669-362395276 GCA_028658325.1 Potorous gilbertii | reverse complement strand
CCAGCCTCAGGGCTTTTGGAAGCAGGCCTGACTGCTCTTCAAGACCTTTTGTAATGGCGCTGTTGTGGAGCTCCTGCCTGCTCTGGGAGCCTCTGGCCAAGCTGCCTCTGCCTCTGCCTCAGCGGCTGCCTCCCTAGGGGGTCCAAGTCCTGGAGATACCCTGCTCCCCTCACAGCCTGTCTCTCACTGACCTGTGCGTCTGTAGGTGGAGGGACCTTCGCAGCCGCCAGAGATTATGGTCCCTGAAGCCTGCTTGGGTCTGCTCGCTCCTCTCAGTGCTGCTTGCCGGGGCAGGGCAGGGGAGGGCTCCACTCCCATCCAGGGCGCGATGGACCCCTGGGGTCGGTTTTTCAGGGCTCTCTGGAACGGAAATCTCCTTCACTGTGTTTCTGCGCGGCTTCCACTGTTCCAGAATTTGTCAGGAGTTCTTTTTAGAGGAAATCCATGGGCTGTGGGTTCGGAGCTAGCAAATGTGAGTCTTTCTACTCCGCCATCTTGGCTCCGCCCCCCCCAGTTTACTTTTTGTCATTCCTCAAATTCATTTGCAGTTCAGCTAGAGAGGACAATGGTGCACAATGGTGCATATGTTGAGAGGCCCAGAGGGGAGGGAGATAGGGATGTATAAATAGATAACTGTATATAAGATAGTTTTTTATAATGGAAGGTTGTGGTCTACAGTCTAGGGCTCAGAATCAAATAGAATGCTTTATCATGGAAGGTTCTAGTTACTATACCTTGGCAGACAGAAGGCTCAGTAGAGCAGAAACCCCTTGCATAGTGAAAAGCAAGTCCCACAGACACTCTACAGTACTCAGCAAAGAATAAACCTAGCATTGATGCCACTGCTCCCAGAAGGGATCAATAGAGGAACATGTTTAGTATAGATGTCACATCCATGAAGGGACAGAGCTACCAAGAACAAAACAGTAATAATATCAGAAGGTATCCTCTTGTAGCACTGGAGGTGTTTCTAGTCCCTCTATAAAGTATTTCTATATGTGGGCCACTTATTGTCCTTTATGGATGTTTCTTTTTGAAAGATCACTCTCCTAATTGGTGTGCTTATTTATGGGAAGGATGTGTCCCACTTGGGAGGGGGGATATTCTATTGAAAATCTTGCTGCTATTTCACTAAATGCCTTTGCTTTGGACTAATTACATCTTCTAATGAGCTACAGAAAAAAGCATACGCATTAGGGGGGAGATGTGTTATTATTTTGAGTAGATGTAGACCTATAGAGAACCTTGAACCTGAAAGTGCTATTTTGAACCACATGTGTGAAAGGGGGTACCATGGATATTACACTTTATGTGAACAAACAACTTCATCATTGTATATTTCTCAGAACCAAGATCAACATGCACTCTTGTGAACATGTTGTTCAGTTGTGTCCAACTCTTTATGACCCTCGAACCATGGCATGCCAGGCCCTTCTATCCTCCACTGTCACTCAAAGTCTATCTAAGTTCATGTTCATTGTTTCCATCATATCATTTATCCATCTAATCCTCTGCCATTGCCTTTTCTTTTTGCCTTCAATCTTTCTCATGTGTCCTATGTGTTCTCATGTGAACACATAGACATATATAATGATGACACAAGGGATGGAAATTTAAAACATAAAACCGCAGCATCACTATCCTTTGCCTTCCAGTCTTTACATATTTTTTTTACCTTGCCCCCTAAAATCTGGCAAGCATTCTTCACTTATGCCACAAAATGTATGACATCACAAAAATGTTCTAGCATCCTTGACTGAACTGGGAGGCAGCCTGGTGAACTGTACCACTTCCCATGTATGTGACTATAGGTAAGTCATTCAACCCCTGGTCCATCATTTAAAAGATGAGGGGATTGGACTAGATAACCTCTCAGATGTCTTCCAGCTCTAAATTTAACACCAAGCTTTCCAACCACTAAATAGCATCTAATCTACATTTCTTCCACTTTTCCTATTCTTCTCCCTTTTCTATTTTCTTAAGAAATACCCATACAGAAATGCTAGCATAATAATAGGTTTCTTTGTCACAACCTCCTTCTCTCAAGCCCACAGCATCACAATAATCTGATCTAAATGAGTGGTGTTGAAGGTATTTCATGAGTTTTCATAGTCAAAGAATTCATCACCTGGTGGCCAACCTATTGATAATGAGCCCTTCATAATTAGCTAGGCAGGTCTTGGACAGTAGGCCCCATCTGTCACCAGGACCTTACTCAAAGTCTTTCCAGCTTGGTAAAAACCGGCCAGAGCTTGTACTCTGTCATGGAGAACTCAGGGTTACTAACTGCTTTAAACATTAAAAGCCTAACTACCTGGTCAGTAACTACTTATACCTTTACTATAAGTAATATCTTGTTAATTATTAATGACAAATATTTATTAGATGAAATGCTTCTCATGATCTAAATTGTCATTACCAAATGTTCATTAATAACTAAATCTCTGCACTATTTTGCTCAGAGAATAACAAGTGTAAAGTAACCAAACTTAACAATGTCCGATTCTGATTTATTATTTTTGTAAGTATTTCACTGGTCCAAATATAAGATACACTCTCTTCTCTGTCCTACCCCATTCCCAAATCTGGTTTGTATAAATCCGAATGTCTTCTTAGCACCACAGACAGAGATTTAGCTTTTTTGATTTTAAAGCAGCAGAAACAACAATAGCACCAGCTTTTCTTCCGATCTCTATATCCACACTGATGTAACCCGGATTCAGCAAAGTGAACTGCATACCTCCCCCTTAATTACTGGGATTTCTTATCTTCCCTTAGAAATCCAGCTGCAAAACCCATCAACTAGTTCTTTCTACCTACAAGGCTAAAGAGGACTATTAGAAATCAAGTGAGAAGGCATCTCTCAGAATTCTCTTCCCCAAAGAATTTCTACTGTATTCTGCAGTTCTAACGCCATTTCCCACTTGTAGAAAAATTAATCCTCTCTACCTCCCCAAAGCCTTCTGGCTTTAAGGTACAAAGTTGATTCAGAGTCATTGAGTGAAAGAATAAATGAGAATAGTGGATCCCAAATAGTTTAATGGAGTAGCCAAACTTTGAAATTGAAGGAAGTAGAAAAGAAGCAAAATAAGTCTTTGAAAGTGACCAATTAGGGTCATCCTCAAATTAAAAAACGAGGGACTTATTGCAGTTCTGAAGTCTCAGCTCCAAAATAGATTGGTTGTAGGGAGTAATTATTTTCTAGTATCATATGTAAAATGATCCATTTCAGGGATGTGGCCTATATTCACATTAGTACAATAAATGCATTACATTGACTTTTATTCTAAGATTTTTGTTTTGACCAAAGGCATCTGTGACTTTTTTGCCACAGGGAAAAAAACAACAAAATTTGTGTCTTAGGAATATTTGTAAGATATTTTAAAATACCAAATAGATAACTCCTTTCAAGGATTGCGTTGCCACAACCCAAAGTGTTCATGGACAAAAGATTCTCCAGCCTGTGACCTGTTTGACTCTTTAAAATGAGTTAAAAAGAAAATTCTAGACAATAGCAGTAGTGCTGTACAAAGGTGAAATACTGCAAGCAAAGTCTATATAGATGGAAGGAATAGCATTAACTTGTTGTTTGCAATTTAGGATACTTAAACTGCCTTAAATGGAACTTTTTTTTATTTGTCCTGTGATTGCCATCCTTACACAAAGTTTCTTTTACTAAAGAAGATGTATACCTGAGACAGTTGCATTGAAGCATTGAGACTGTGACTTGCCCAGAGACACACAGTCAGTATGTGTCATTTGGGACTTGAATTTAGGTCTTTCCCATTTTTTGGCCAGCTCTCCATATCTATTTTGTCATGGGAACTTAGCATATTCAAAATGCATTACATAAAAAGGTTAAACTGCTGAAGGTAGCAAAAGGGCTCAGTCTGAAGGATGTCAATATAAATAAACAAAACATAATTTTTAAAAAATTTAATATACCATTGTTGCATTGTTACCCATTCTTTTTAGAAGACTGACACATCTGGACTTGAAGCACTGTGTCCTGATATTTCAGTATGATACCTAACACAATGAGGGTGTTGAATAATAAATGACTAATGAATTTCCATGGGTACTTTTGTTTGGACACTCAAGGCAGAACTGTACATGAGCACTAAGAGTAGTTACAAAAGTTGGGATAATAACATAAGTACTTCTCTATAACTGTGACCCTGTGGGGCTAACCATATGTTCTTTCCCTAGCTCTGTCTTTTAAAATTTTTGGCCTCCTGCCAACTGAGCTGCCAGAAAAACTGGCATTCAAAAAGGAGTCATGCAATTGCTTAGGAAATCCCTATCCCCAGGAATGAGCTGCTACTGAAAAGAAATGTTTTTGTTCATGGAGAAAAGGTACCATGATATTATAATTTCAAATTCTCTAATGAATTTGATATAATAAGATGATGTCATTTCAGCTGTAGCTCTGAAAGTCAGAGACTATCTTGACAAAATGATACTAAATGAAGGATAAACTTAGAGAGCAAAGGTCACCAATTGTTTTTTTGTTAGTAGGAGCTACTTCATGTTCCTCTAGAGCCTTGAAATCAAGGGAGTGAGTATGTGTGTGTGCATGCTGGGGGGAGAGTGGAAGAGCAATGATAAATAAATAAATGGCATTATTTTACGGAGCACCTATAGAACAGAGTAAAGACTTAGGGATGCCATGAAAAGTTACAAAGGGAACAGAGGGTAAGTGAATAAATAGATAAAAAGGGAATATACATAAAACCTAAATTTAAAAAAAAAGCCATATTATGGCTGAAGTTTGGACAGAAGTTGCCTAGAGAAGGTAATGAAAATTAACATTCACAAACTGCAAA
Organism: Potorous gilbertii; assembly: GCA_028658325.1. NCBI lineage: Eukaryota > Metazoa > Chordata > Mammalia > Diprotodontia > Potoroidae > Potorous > Potorous gilbertii. Next base: position 362,390,450 of record CM053770.1, on the reverse strand, counting down.
CTTAAAAATATTTTTACTGTGAATTTAAGATCCATAATAGGGCCTGAAGAGTATCAGTATATGAAAATATTGATGCTTGGGTTGTCCCATGCAATTTAAGTGCCAGTTCAAGCATATGATAAAATCCAAATAACCCGTTACTGATGTATTAAAACCAGAGGCTTAATTTCATGTAACAGGTATTTACAAAGGTCGTCAACCCTAACTCACCAATTTTCTACTTATTCCTGAGGGGCCTTTGGGGTCTTGAAGCACACCACTGGGAATCCAGAATGTGGGGTCTGACCCTGACTCTCCTATTTACTACGGGCATGTTTTCCATCACGGGGGGGTATGGATACATCCCAACACACTTGTGACCTCACTATTTCTTCTTATTCCAAGTTCTGGCCGCCGCCGCCGTCTGCCCTGTGCTACCTGTGTGACCTCGGGTGGGTCCCTTTACACTCCCGGCCTCAGTTTCCTCTTCTGCAAAACTGGGGGTGGGGTGTCGGGGCAGGGGTCCTCCAAGCTACTTTCTTCGGTCTAAACGCAAGATGCCCACGGCCCTGGGATGTGCCCCGCGTGCCCGCTCTACAGCCAGGCGGCTGCTGGCCGGCACCGACGGGACTGCGGCAGAACTGTCCAGCAGCGCTCGGGCAGCCATGACATCGCCGCTGCCCTCCGGAGGGGCTCGGCCCTGGCATAGCATCGAGCGCAGCGCGGCGCGGAGCCGGGCTGGGGCTGGGGAGCCGGGCTGGGGCTGGGGAGCCGGGCCGCGCTGGGGAGCCGGGCTCGGGCTGGGGAGGCGGGCCGCGCGGCGGAGCGGGGCAGGCAGGTGCACGGAGCCGGCGGGCGGCGTGCGCGTGCGCAGGCCGCCCGAGGAGGGAAGGGCCCGAGGGGAGGCTTCCCCTCCCAGTGTCTCCGGCACAGCCGCCCTTTCAGGGGATGCGCGGCTCCCGGCGCGGACCGCTCCTCGGGAAGCTGCTCCAGCCTAGCGGCCCCAAGGAAGGTGTGCGTGTCGGTAGGTAGGTGTGGGTGAAGGCGGGCATGTCTGTGCCGGTGTGCGGGGAGGCGCGGGGCGGGGAGGGCACCGGGGAGGCTGGGGCTGCCCCACGCCCGCCCCACCCGCTCCGGAGGTCCTCGCGGCGGAGGGGCTGCACCGGTTTGTCCGCGCCTGTCACCTGACTCTGTCGGAGGAACCACAGCTGAGGTGGGGGCGGGGGGATGGGGACGCGGCCGGGAGAGCCAGAGAGACGCGGCGGCGGCGGCGGTGGAGGCGGCGGGAGCGGCGGGAGCGGCGGGCCGGTACATGCTGCGCCCCGGGATGGGCGGGCTGGGGGCCCTGGGCGGCGGGGGCCGCAGGGGAGGAGGAGGGGGAGCGCGCTGCGGCCGAGCTCGGGGGCATCCTTCCCCGCGAGACAGCGCCCGCTCTCTACCCACCCGCCCGCCTCCTTCCTTCCTTCCGCCCCGAGGCCGCGGACGGCCGCCCGGCAGGCTGGAAGTCAGACCGGCGGACGGACGGACGGACGGACTGACGGGCGGGCACGTTTGCTCTCCCCCGCGGCCCGGGGAGCGGCGGCAGCTGCAGCACAGCCCCGGGGAGTGGGGGCGGGGGCGAGTAACGGACTCGTGCGGCTGCCTGTCTACACGGCAGGCTCCGCTCTTCCTTTCCGAGGGGCACGGTCCGAGGCGATCATCCTTCCCCGGAGTGACAGGTCCGTCCCCCACCGCCGGCTCGGGTGCGGTGCTGCACCCCCACCGCCCAAGGGCCCGGTGCCCTTTCCCAGCCGCGGGGAGCGGCGGGGACTCGGGGGGATCCTCGGCTCCCGCACCCGAGCGGGGCGAGCCGCATCGAGCGCCCCCGCCCCCCCTCCCCAGGGCGGGCCCCCTGCAGTGAGCACGGAGAGGGCTGCGGCGGGGCGGGGGAGGGGGGCTCGGGGCATAGAGGGCACGGGGAAGGGGGTGCGGGAGGGATTACGGATGTGGGAGGCGGCCGGGGGTGGAGGGGAGAGGGCATAATATGGCGCAATGCAACGATAATCTCCAGCTCAGGGGAGATGAGCGGAGGAGCTGCAGCCGGGAGGGGGAGGGCATCTGAGCCAGTCCGTCTCCGTAGCCTCCTGGGGCGTGCTGCTGCAGTACCGGGGAGGTCGCCTTGTGGGCGCCGTGCCCAGGGGAGCAACCCCGAAACCTGAAGGCTCTAGCGGGGAGTCGGGAGGACGTGGGGATGGTGGGGAGCCAAAAAAAAAAAAAGGAGAGGGGTGTGCTCCAGGGCAGAGACGCCCGAGATGAGGGCCCCCTGCTGGGTTCGTTTTCTGTGGGTGCATCTGAGGCTGACGGAGCGGAGCTTCACCCGCATTTTTCCACCCTCTAGTTCTGTTGGGACCGAGGTTCTGGGACAGCGCCCGCAGGGGCCCTGCAGGCCGGGGTGGAGAAGGGGGATGGTAGGGGCAGGAGCCCCGGGCTCACGAGGGGCCCTTCCGTCCGCCCTTTCTTGCAGAGGAGGCAGTAGAAGCAGCAGCCGAAGATGTCGGGGCAGACGCTCACGGATCGGATCGCAGCTGCCCAGTACAGCGTGACCGGCTCGGCCGTGGCCAGGGCCGTCTGCAAAGCCACCACTCATGAAGTCATGGGCCCCAAGAAGAAGCACCTGGACTGTAAGCATCTCTTTACATAAGCGGGCCATGCGCATGCCAAAGACACTCCCGAGGCACAGCCCAGGCTGTCTAGGCTCACTGTCGGTAATGCTGCAGCCTTTGGGATTCCCAGCTGGGGAAGCCCTTTAAAATCTGCTGCAGTGTCTCTGACTGACTTTCTTACTTTCCATATCCTTTCAGTTATATTTCTCTTCCTTTTGGTCTTCAGTTTTTGTGCTAAGGTAAGGTTATAGTATAGGCTTAGCGTAGAAAGCTAACGTCTGATGTGAGTTGGGAGAGATTAGGGACACCACCTTCCCTACTTTCTTACGATTTTAGTTGTGAGGTTTTTTTCTTGTTTGTTTTTAGAGCTGGCTGGTTCAGGAAATTCTGGGGTTGTGCAATGACAACTCAGAAAGAAACAAAGTACACCCCTTGTGACTTTAAGTTCATTTTAGACAGTTTTTTAAAAATATATTTTCATTTCTCTCTGTGCATATTCCATTTTGAGGGCCTAGTTGGCCTTTGTGACTAAACATTGAAACTGTATTTTGCAAGAGTTAAAAAGAAATCCTTCATTTTACATGTGGAAATTCCTTTTGTAGATTATATTTTGTGATACAAAATGGAAGTTTTCCCAGGATTTTGGAATGATATATATTCTATTTTTCATATTTGTGCCCTTATGGGAAAAAATTTCAGAGTTGTTCTAAATAACTATGGCTGAAATGATAAAACATTTTTGTTGACTCAGTTAATTTAATTGGAGGAACAATATGGAAACAGTCTCAAAAGAAAAGACTAACAGTGTACCTGTGTGAGCAATGATTTCTGTGTAAGAAGCTACACAATTAACGTTTTCTAAAATTGCCTTTTATTGTCTTCTGGACAGAGTCAGGGCTTTCAGTGGTAACTTGTTGCCATGTACAGATTCTTACCATTGCCAAGTTTTATCAACAATCTGATCCCAACTTTCCATCATCATTTTGAAAGGGTGGTACTGAGTGGTCAGGAATTGCACTATCTGGGTTGTATTATCCATATTTGGATTCTGCTTCTGCTACCCCTGGGAAGAATTGCTATTTTCACACACTGCGATTAGCATTTACCCCTGCACCTATTAGCACCATAAGCACAAACTGAAGAGACTTGCCAATAGTCAAAATAGAACAGTGTTTTAAGGTGTATCCATTTCTCTGGCCTTATATTAAATAATTTTCTCTTTTAGATTTATCTGAGGGCTAGAAATTCAGTCTTTCTGAATAAATGCTTTGTAATATGTTCATTGTTACTATACACGTTATGGGATAGGTACCACAATATGGAAGGGGCTATGTATCATATGGCATTAAACAAATAATTGAGAATTATAAATTCATGAATTAGTTGTTTTGCTGCCTACATGATGAAAATTATGGACTTCTTTATTATCCTTTCTACCTGATAAACTAACCCACATGTGTGCCTCATGGACCTTAAAATGAGTGTATCTCCCTTTTAATGGTTTTTATGAGTTGAAAATTGTAAAAATTTATATTTATAAAATACTACAAAAATGCTAAATAACATTATGCAGAAATGTCACATGTAATTCAAAGAACAGTTTTCATTTCACATGTACAAGAATTTACCTGACAATTATGAAAGACTTATGGATGAACTAAATGTTGAAGAGAGAATGATCATTGGAGGAGATAGTACAATTCATTAGCCCTCTTTTAAAAAAGTGTTATCCTTTTATTTTCCTTGAGGATCATCTTGATCTTGGAAAGTTTAGTAAAAATGATGCAGACTGAGAGCACTCTTTCCATAGTTTTCAGAAATAACTGGTGAATGGAATGATTTAAAGGTCTGTAGCTTCAAGTAGTATATGTCATTTTTTTAATAAAGGAGATGATAGCACTTGACTTTTGTTTTGGGTCCTTCTGTACATTATCAGTAATCTTTATTAAATTAGTTTACATTGTTAATCTTAACATTCTACTCTTCTCATTTACAGGGTATTTTTTATAGTCATGTTTTATAGTCATGTATTCAAATTTGACAGACATTTACTTTAAGATGTACTACAGGGAAGGCAGCGTAGCAGGTGCTAGAGGTACAAAGAAAAAGAAAATAGACCCTGACTTTGAGGAACTTAAGTTCTTGTATACAAATAAGTTAAATACTAGTTAATTTGAGAAAAGAGAGTACTACTAACAGCTAGGGGAACCAAGGAAATCTTCAAGGAAGAGGTGATATCCTGAGCTTTATAGGAAGTTTCTAGAGTTGAAAAGACAGTGAATTTCAGGTATGGGGTGGGGTGTGGCTTATAGGAATACCCCCATGCCAGAAAATAGACTATTAAGTTTAGGAAGCTAAATTAAACTTTAATTTTGTTGGAATCCTTCTAAACATCCCTGTAATATTAGACAGTGTTGACCACTCTCTCCATCTGGATACTTTTTCCTCCCTGAATTTTCATAGCACTACTCATTTTTCTTCTGATCTGATTGCTCTTTTTTCAGTCCCTTTTGCTGATTTATTATGCATATCACCACCCCTAATTGTGGATGTTCACTAAGACTGTTCTGTGCTTCTTCTGTTCTCTTTGTATTCTCTCACTTGGCAACCTCATTAGCCCCCATGGGTTTAATTGTCATCTTGGTGTAGATGACTCCCAAATCTAGATATCCAGGACTAGGTCCCTCTCCCAAGTATCAGTTCTGTTATGCATTTGAAATGTCTAAGAGGCTTTTCTAACTGTGGAAATATATCCCACATGTATCCGAACTTGAACTTAGCATCTTTCCCCAGAACCCACCCTTCTAACAAACTTCTTTATTGTTGTCAAGGTCACCTAAATTCTTTCAGTCACCCACATCTGCAACTTGGCTGTCATTCTCAAGTCTCATATATCTAATCCGTTGTCAAGTCTTACAGTTTATATCTAGTGCAATATCACTTACTACTCTCTTCTTTTCTCCTGGTCACCAGCGTGGTTGAAGCCTTCATCCCGTCGCACCTGAGATATTGCAGTACCTTTCTAATTGATATCCCTGCCTTCAGATCTTTCTCTTCTATAATCTGCTCTCTACAGAGCAACTAAAATAAATTTTCTAAGAGTTTAGATCTTACCATGTCTATTCCCTGCTCAGTAAATTCCAGTAGCTCCCTATTATCTCTAGTATCAAATAGAAGTTCCTCATTTTAGCTTTTACAGCCCTTTGCAACCCAGTGTCAACCTCCTACTTCCATCTTTTCATATGTGACCTTCTTGCTGTTCTTTACCTGCCATATTCACTTCCCATCCCTGTGTCTTTGCATTGACTTTCCCTTCTGCCTGGGATGCATTCTTACTTCACTTCTGTCTCTTAGAATCTCTAATTTCTTTCAAAACTCTGCTTAAGTGACACCTACAGAAAGCCTTTGTTGATCCTCTCAAGTAACTTTTAACCCTCTCCTTCCAATTTTCTGTGTGTTTATGTACATGTATGTACATATACATATATACATATATATTAGAATATAAGTTCAAGTACTTTTAGGGAGAGGTCTTACTTATTTTTGTCTTTGTATGTCTAGGTACAGCAAGGCACAGTGCCTGAACATAGTAGTTGCTTTGAAATTGAATGGACATTATGCAATGGACCACAGCATGAAATGAGACTAGAGAGTAGAGAGGTGGTTACAGTCATACAGTAGAGGGTCTTAGATGCTTGTTGGAGGCATTAGTGTTCTGAGTCAAAAATATGTATGCAACATTCTGACTCTGCTAAGAGGAGAGAGATATACCTTCTAATTTATTATTAAGAAAAACTATCTTTTGCCCAAAAAAATCACAGATGAATGAGGCTAAGAGGATAGTCTAGAATTCTAAGATAATATGATATTCTGAATTTATAAAACAGCTGAATTGGGGTTAGTTGATATGTTACTTAATTTCAGAAGGAGTTTTGTTTATAAAATAGGTCACTGGAGGATTCTTATGACCAGTAGTCTCCTGTAATGCATTTGAATTTTAATTAATCAACCATTAAGTATTTATTAAACACTTAATATGTGCCAATTTTACTTGGCACTACCTATACAAAGACAAAAAATGAAAGAATTTCTTCTCTGAAAGGACTAGGATATAACTTTTCAAGAACATAACTCTTGTATAGATTGAAGCACATGTGTCTTTAGATGACCAAAACTTAATTGTTCAATAGTAGCAATTGGGAGAATTTTAGGCATGTGGTATATGACTGTTATGATGGGATTCTGTAGATTAATGGTAAATAAAATGCTGTGCTTTTTATATACCTGGTATTTGGGATAAATAGAATGCCTATATCTAATTTGACTTGCATCATGATACATTTTTACTGTTTGGAATTGAAACTGAATAATTTGGATAAAAACAAGTTGGTTGTAACAGGTCAGATGAAGTAAATTAATTTGGTATTCATTTGTGAAATAAATATTAATATTTAAGGTAGCAGTGCATATAGTTTCTTCTCCTCCCCTCAATCTGATTAATCAAGAAATTGGGAAAAAATTGGCATAATCCTTTTTTATTGGAGTAGAAGTAGTAAGGTGAATAAATAGAATGCCTAAGATTAAAGCTATTGAGAAAGTTGATTTTTAAAAATAGGTTGATTGATTGATTTTAAGTGCTTGGTTACCAATAGTCTTAAATATGCATTTCAAAAGAAAATAAATTCACTTCCTGCAAATTTCATGAAGATTAAACTCATTTTTCTTTGTCCAATCATGCTGAGTTTATAGGTTTGATAGGAGCATTGTTAATATTTGGTCAGGAATTAAATAATTAGATCGAATGACAGGTATAGAGATTGGTTCCAAAATTTTGCTCTTTGGAATGACAATATGTTTTGTTGGAGAAAAACATTTTATTCATAATGACATTCCTGTAATTAGCAGGTATAAATGAGAAATATATGATGAACCCTAGTTATCTTAGATGCATCATTTCATACTAGTTTTCTTCATGTAGTAAGCGTTGGGTTAAACTACTCTGACTTTGTATTTGTTTCAACAGTAACGATAGTCCAAGTAAGTGATTAAAATTGTTATATAGGAAATTCCTTTCTCATATTCCCAAAGATCTTTATGATTCACTACAAAAGATAATAGTGATAATAACTCATTCTTCTATAATACTTAAAGATTTTTAAAGTAGTGTTGGCCTCAATCATATGGGGTAGGTAGTTCAAATATTATTGTTCTTTTACAGGGGAGGGATTTGAGACTCAAGACATAAACATGCCCATTGTAACAGGGCTAGTAAGTTTTTGAAACTGGGGCAGAAAACCCAGGTTTTGAAAGTGTAAGTTCAGGACTTTTCCTACTACATTACACAGGTATGGATACTATGAAAGTAACAATCAACAAGCATTTGTTAAGCACTTACTTTTGTGTGGGGCACTGAGGATAGAAAAACATTTTTTTAAAAAAGAAACAATCTTTCCCTTGTATCTTTGTTTCAGTAACAACTCTTGTGTGCTGTTTCTGTACTCAATCTTAAATTGAACATTTATTTAGTAAAATGAAAGTTTAAATCTTATTTCCATATAATTAGAGCTTTTTAAGGAACTAATTTTTTAAAAGAAAAATTTGATAGACATAAAAGATGATTTTAAAATGATTTTAAAACTTACCAAGTGCTACAAAATAGTACTTATATCCATACGTTTAATTCTAATCTACCTATTTTTAAAAATAACTATCATTTTGCTTAGTTTATGTAAACTAAACATATTTTGAGTTCTTAATCATTTTGTAATATCTTTCATTCTTAATCTGTTTTTATTATCTAGTTTTAATGAGGAATTACATTATTTTTTTCTATTTAATTTCTTCTGTGAAAACATTTGGAGTTAGAGGGCTGGACTGGGTTTACTTTATTGAAAGAGTTAATAACACTTTAATTCTTGTAAAGCCTTTGGAGGATTTGCTATGATGTGGTACTATACTAATAGCCATTAGCAGCCTACTAGAGAAAATATGTTCCAGGCTATGTTGTAATTGTAACTGCCTCAATCTTATCTGTAAAATATTTATAAAAAGGGAATTTTTGAATTTTTGAAATATGCGTTAGAAAATAATTCACTTTACAAAAGGATTCGTTATCAATTTCCTTAAGACAGCCCAAGACATTAAAATATTATTTGATTTACAGAAACTCTCTTTGCATACAACTTTACAGGAGCTCATCTGTTACATAATTATGCAACATATATTATATATAACTATATAATATGCTGTATAGTGGTATATAATAGCTAGTTTAGTCAGGGATTTCTTTGAATTATAATATGAAAATAAGTCAATTTTAAAAACCAGATTGAAGTAGTGAAAAGTATAACAGATACTAATGTAACATTAGACATGATATGAATGGATTCTTACTATAAATGAAAATTTGAAATCAGAAAATATGAATAATGTTCTTATTATACTATTATACTTTTAATAGCATGCTAGGAATGGTAAAAGGAAAGTCTTAAGATGTTGCACTTGACTATAAGAAACTTATAGTTTAATTGCTCTTAAACTTCAATCAATCTTCTAAAATTTCTTACATGTGTATATAATGTTAAGGCTAATATCATTGTTAGTTGTTTACTTATATCCACAATATTATATTGCAAAATCTTGGGAGAATAAATTGCTACCTAAGACAACATTTAAGAGTATTAGTATATATCACTATTTAAGTTGAAGTTATAGGACTATAGATTGATTTTTAAGTATGACTTAAGCAAATCAGTCTCATTTTATACTCATATCCCTATACTTTTAAATTTTTAGGGATTTATGATCTCATTAATATCTGAATAAATAGATCATAATCAATTTACAAGCATTTATTAAGAGCTTAATATGTACCAGGCATCATGCTGAGTGCTAGGGGTATTAAGGAAAAACCAAAATGGTCAGAGTCCTCACAGTGCTTGCATTCTACTTGAGGAGACATGTATATAAATAAGTACATAGAACATCCAGAATGGATGAAAGGTAACTGAAGAGGAGAAGTGAATCTTGTCCATATTTTCCATAAATTTTGTACAGGGGGCCAGCCAGCATGTTAAGGGCCTTTCTCTAGATCTTGACATTGTGTGAATACCAGTGTAACATATAGGCATTCCTTGGCTATCCTTTGCTAAGGAAGACCTGGGTTCAAATCTTGCCTCCCCCATTTATGACCCTGAGTAAGTCACTTAACTCTCTCAGACTGTTTCTTTGTCTTTAAAATGAGGAAGTTGGATTCACTGGTTTCTAAAATCCCTTTAAGCTTTAAATCTATGTTCATATAAATAAATCTATGTTCATATATTCATATAAACTATCTTGTACTTCTTTTGTTCCGTGCATGCACACACACACATATGTTGAACAGATTACATGTTTTCTCCCTGATGGAATGTAGGCTTGTTCATTGATTGACTTGCATCTTCAGCATAGATCATAATTGGTAATCTGCTACAGCCTATTCTTGCCCACTCCATTGTCCTTTGCCCAATATTTGATTTTAATTTTTGAAGAATTGTATCATTTCATGACTCAGCTGTATAGCATCACAAGAATACTATTGATGTCCAAAAGATGAACATTTGTTTCAAGGAGAAGCCTTAATTTACTAAAAGCATTGCATAATTTCCAAAATGTAGTCCAGCTTGCTATTCAGTTTTGGGCCTAGTCCATTGGCTTTCCACATTATGTATTCAAGATATATGTGCTGATGAGTCATTTCCATCATGTATCTGTTCAGATGCATGATGTAGCCTTGTATAGTAGATATTCTTCTGCTATTTGTTTTTTTATTTTTGTGTTTATAGGTCATACTCTTGGGTAATTATGGATTCCATTTAGAAGTTCTGAAATGTTTTATACACTAATATATTACTAATTTGAATTCCATTAATTTGGAACTTACGTTTAGTAAAGACTGTAGAAGCTGACTAAACTGTCTTTTGGGGAGGATAAATTAGGAATTAAATTAGGAATATCAACAAGATCTCGAGGAAAAATATTTAAATTTAAGAAAACCAACCTTTTTCAGAGCGTAGTTGCTTTAGTCTCTCTATAACAGATTCTTAACTCCAAGGGGTTCATGAATAGATTTCAGGAGCTCCATGAATTTATATAGAGAAGATAGATAGATAGATAGATATCTAACGTCTAATCAAAATTTAACATTTTCTTCAGTTTATTTTACACAGTTCATATATATGTGTGTGTGTATGTGTGTGTGCATGTATGTGTGTGTATTTAACATTATGAGATAGAGTCCATTGACTTTACTACATTGCCAAAAAGATTCATGACACAAAAATGTTAAGAACCCCTGTTTTTGAGGTATCATTTATGTATCAGAATCACTGAATATGAGAGTTGGAAGGAACCTCAGCTGCCATCTAGTTCAACACATGCACAATGAATCCCTACCATAACATACCCAAAAAGGGCTTGATGCTGTTTTCTTCAAAACTAAGAAAGTACCAACTGGGAAAAATCTCTCCCTCATATTGACATCAGCAAAAGGATATTTTAGACTCTTTATGTGAATGCTGCCTTATCTGACCAGTTAATTCATTTCATTAGAGCATAATATGAAAACAAAATATTTTTGCCGTATTTAGTTGGCATCTGTTGATACATGCCTGGCCTTTATAGTATTTACATATTTTCAAGACCTGTGAGGTATGTGTGCATGCACTGGACATTAGACTTTGAATAAAAGCGTGCTTTACTTAACCTCATTTCTTTAGCGTTTGGGAGAAGAAAGAGATAGTGGTTGCTACTACTGATCATCGATTGTGGAGAGAAATTAGTTGTCAATGTCAACTTTTTGTTGTCAATATTTTATCTTTTCTCCATATTTTAAGAAAGAGGCACCAAGGGTATATATAGTTTTCTAAGATATCAACTTCATAAACACTAGGATTTGAGAACCTCAAACATTCACAGTGCTTGTTACCTACATTATGAAATGCTTTCTTAAGTGAGTAAAGAATTAAACTGTTAGAACAAAAAGATACATATACCCATGGAGAGAACTGAATGATAACTTTATTCCCATTGATCACAACATTCACATTTACATGATTTATTAGGGTGCTCTGATCTGAAGTAAAGAAACAAGTAACAGGGAGTCAAGGTTTCCCTGTGGCTTCATTCTTGCAGTAGATTAGGTGCTATGTACTTAGCTCTAAGTCAAGCACTCTTCTTCTTCTAGGGCATATTTTGTTCTTCTCAGATACTAAGGGGACAATCTATTGAGTTTTGACGCAAACAGCCAGACATAGAATAACGAAAACAGCTCCTAATGTCACTGTTAACACTGAGTTGCATTTATATTTTTAACAAGAAGATAAATATTTATTAAGCACTTACTAAGATTATAAAGACAAAAATGAAATCACTCCCACCTTCAAGGATCTTATGTCTGCTTACAGTTCAGCTTCTTCAAGAAGAATAACATTGGCAAAGAAATCCCCCTTTTCTCTAAGGAAGAACTAGTTTAGGCCATGTGGACAGGTACATGTGGCTTCTGACATATGCTCTGAAGGGTAGAAAAAGGATCTTGGGTCTCAAGATTCACCTTTGTTAGAGTACTTCAAAGGGCAAGTCAACCAATTCGTCTTGGAGGATACCATGGGATGGATGTATCCTTATACTCTGTTGAGCAATACAATCAAAATTGCCAAAGGCTCACTACCCTGGATACCTATCAGAGAACTTTTTGACCAACCCCTCACCTCAACAAAACATAGTTACAAAAAGCAGCTAGTGATCATTGTTAAATGAAGGATACAGAAAGTGCTTTATCACTTAAGAGAAATAAATCGTTATGACCTTGGGTGATCAGGGAAACAAACCTTCCTAGAGCTTGAGCTTTGTCAGGTGAAGGGAGTGCTTTTAAGTTTCTACATATATAATTCTAACAATTCATTATTATTACAATTCTGACTTTTCTCATTCTCAGAGTCTTTACTTATGAATACTTCTCTTTACATTTAACTTTCAATTAACCAAATTGGAAATAACAGATGTTTGTCATTTTTAAATATTATTTCCTAGACCATCTCTTTACCATATGGGCCTCATTGGTGAACTCCTAGCTACTCCATTTTGGGGAGGGCCCTAAGCTGGTCAACTTTAACTCCCTTGTTGGCCCTGATGATAACCTTCCAGACTCCTCCCACCCCCTGCCCCTTACAGCTCGCACGCGCGGGCACGTGTGCATGCGCACGCATGTGTGTGTGTGTGTGTGTGTGTGTGTGTGTGTTTTATCTTACCCCATTTAAATTTAAGCTTCCTAAGGGTAAGGACTTTCTTTTTTTGCTTATACTTGTTTCCCTAGAAATTTGCACAGTGCTTAGTATGTGCAGTAAGTACTTAATAATTGCTTCTTGCCCTCTATCTCTAATTGTTCCTTACAGATAAAATTCATATTTAAGAATCTTTATTTTTTTCTGCTTAAAAGGCATTTTGAGGTCTGGGAGAGTGATACAATCATACCATCAGAAGAAAGAGATAAAGAGGCTGGACTGTTAAACATTTATTTTACTGCATAGTTGCATTTATCTGTTCTAGTAATTCATAGTACTTCAGATACATTCTTAGTCATCTATAGTCTCAAAGTCAAATAAAATTATTTTTAAAATATCCATTTCACGGCTTTCCTGTTAGTATAGACTGAGAAATTACATTTACTTAAAATGCAGAAACTTCTAAATTCATATCTGCTTATTTTGGGAAAAGGAGAAATAGTGTTGGTAATCAGTGAACTTATGGAAAATGTCCTGGATTTAGAATCAGAGTCCCTGAGTTTTAATCCTGGCTCTATCACTTAATACCAGTGTGCAATTAGGTAAGTCATTTCACTTTCTAAGCCTCAGTTTTCTCATCTGTAAAATGAGGGAAATGGACTAGGTGATCCCTAAGGTCCCTTCCAGGTCTAAATCTTTAATACTAAAATTGTTGTATATAGTAGTTCAGTACTACAGTGGAAACATAATTTTATTCCTTGCTGATACTTCTCCTAGTGTTTCAGAATGCAACACATCCATACTTTTCATCTTGTGCAACTATTATCTCTATCCTCCAATAATTTTATACAGTAAGTCCATTTACCATGCTTGGGGTCTTACTCTAGATTCCTTTACATTATTTGAATATTAATATAGTATGTATGCTGTCTCTTAGTTATCCCTTGTTTTCATTACTTGACCAGTCTATCTCCTTTCCCCATGATATATATCTCTGATTATATCTCTTTTTATACCACTTATTTTATGCAATTAAGCAGTGATGATATGCTGTAGCCCTTTAGCTAATGTGCTCCATGTACCTCTCTATATTGACTCATAGATGGCCCACACATTTTGATTCTTTGCAGACCATGGCATTGAATTATTTACGGACATACAATATCACTAAAAGAATATTGATATTAGTACAACAGGCATTTCTGGTGGGAGGGGAAAGCTTGAGGTCATTAAAAAGCATTATATTTTCTAGAAGGAAAGAAATAGCATTTATTAAGTACCTACTACGTGGCAGGCACTGAGCTAAGTGCTTTACAAACGTCTCACTTGTCCTCATGACAACCCTAGGAGGTAGGTACTATCATTATCACCATTTTGCAGCTGTGAAAATTGAGGCAGACCGAGGTTAAGTGACTTGTCCTGAGTCACACAACTTGTAAGTATCTGAAATTGAATTTTAACTCAGCTCTTCCTGTTTCTAGGCTCAGAGCTGTTTTCACTTCACCACCTAGCTGATCGATAATCTTCAGTTTGGGGCCTCATTGATGTCATACTGACCATCCTGACATATATATTTATGTACTAGTTGTATAAGTCATTTTTCCAGTTGTTATATCTTTATCTGGACAATCTGAACCACTTGCTTTTTTTTCCTATTCATCTAGTTAGACCAGTGTTCTGGGCCTTGGTGCAATCAGCATCATGTCATCTTTAAGTATGAGAAGACCTTTCCATCTCTAGGGAATCATACTTCCATTTGTACTCTGTGTTGGACTTCTTTATGACAGTGGCAAATATCTCTGGTGAGAATGCATTTTCCTGAATTATACTTTACTTGATATTCATATGAGAGATAACTAGTCACTTCTTATATGTTCAAATGTAGAGATTTAGAATTTTTTATGATGACATTTTTTGCATCTTTTAGCTCTCTTCTTGAAGAAAGTATTTATTCGTGATATATAATATGGGACTTCTATTTCATGATTATCTTTTGTTCTTTTTCATTTCTTAATCTTGAACATATTTTCCAACATTTTTCATAGACTTATGTATAGACTGTATTAAAGTATAGATTTATTTGGAGGGCTTTATCCAGTTTTTCTTAGAATTTTTCTGCCTTCTTTATCCTTTCCATGAATTTGTGCATTTGTTGCTAGGTTTTTTGCATTTATCATGAACACTCTTAATATGATATGAACTAGTTATTGTCCCATGAAATGTTTCTTGTAACTGTTGAGTGCATGATAAAACGAGCTCTTCCAGCTATACTTTGCCTCTCTGAGAGTTAATCCTTCTTCCATTTTGCTATTGTTTCCTTATATTTCATAATTTTGCTGTAGTATAGTAGATGCCACATTAAAAATGGAAAATTGACATTATTACCTATTGATGATCCTGTGTATTTTATGGTAAATATTTTGTACTCTTCTGGTAGTCTTAGCTTAAAAAAAAGGACTTAGACTACAAATATATTTATTTATTGGCAAACATTTGATGGCCTCAGTACAACAATGGGTTTTTAAATGAATGAGTTAAAAACATTTATTAAAAAATTACATCTCAAACACTGTGCTAAATCTTGGGGATACAAATTGAATGAGACAGTCCCATCTTTCAAGGAGCTTATTTACACTCCTTTTGAGGGAGATAATGCATAAAAGAAATACCAGTTGTAGGGCAGATGGAAAGGTCCTGAAGTCCTAAGAGTGTGGTAGCAAGACTGACATAGAATTCAGGGATCCTGAGATTGCATCAGTAGGCTTATATGATGGTGTCTGGGGGTTTGGAGGACCTAGAAGGAGTACTTATGGTAAGACATGGAGGACCTTGGGATGCATTTGCAGAGTAAATAGTGAGGCATAGAGGTCCTTCGTATCTTATCGTAAGAATTAGAGTTGTTGACATATCTCTCATTCAGATGATGCAAACAATCTAGCAGCTTGAATGGGGTCTGAGTAGCCCAAGGCATAGAAGGAGTAAAGGCAAGGGGAAGGGAGGGTAAGTGCCTTGCGAGTGGGTCTTCTCCTGCCTGGATAGAGTCTAGGCACTGAGAAAAGAAACAAAGTGAAGGCAAGGGAGGAATTGAAGAAGACAATTTGTAAATAACACTAAACTTTGCTAGGGAAAATGATAAATGAACACGGACAGTACCAGTGTTGATTCTCTTGATTGGAACTGCTTTTTACCAAATGGCCTGTGCTCTCTAAGCAAAGCAGTATTGAGACAGCACAAAGTAAACATAGGATGAGCAAATTTGGGGTATCCACCCCAAATACTCACATGGACTATCTGCGTGCAACCTGTGGTAGAGCATTCCAAGCTCATTTTGGTCTGATCAGCCACAGTCAGACACCTTGAAACTTCACTTTATCGTGGTGATGTCGTTTTTGGCCCTCTTCGAGAACAAAGGACAACAATCAGCCAACCAACCAAATGATAATTTAGTTGAATTTTGTGAAGGCCTTTGACAACTAATACTGCTAAGATTAATATAATTTAATACTCTTCATCTTCACTGTGACCTCTATTCCTTCACAGGCTACTATCCTTTCCCTATCTCATCCCCTTGTAAACCAACATGACTCTGCACTATCTTTGCCCTTCTGTCCTGTCACACTTTGTCAAACCTCCTAGTATCTACTTTCTTTTCACCTATTAGTATGTTGCTGAATGGAGCTGGAGGAAATCATGAAATTATGCTGATTCAGTCTACTAAAAATCTGTCATCAGGGCCCCTACTACAGCAAGACAAATATTCTGTTCCTTCCTAATTTATTCACTATTCCACTCCAGATGAAGGCCATTAAACAAACAAAAAAAACCCCATCTCATTTCTCCTTAAGATTCCTACTACCTTCTCATTTAAAGATTTTGTCTCATATTTAACTGAAAATTTTGAAGACATTTTCTGAGAGCTCTCTTTTATTTCTTCTTCATCTTATATCATGTAGACATCTTCCTCCAGTATCTACTTCACTTAGGTTAAAGAAGTGGCCCTTTTTTGCCAAGGTGAATACTTCTACACATACCTGCCATCCTATCCCCTTCTATAGTCTCTAGCAGATTGCTTTCCCTTTAATCTCCTTTCTCTCTTTAATCTCCATAATTTTCAGTCTTTCCTAAACTACAGGCTCTCCCTCTGCTGCTCTGGACACTCATGGCATCCTTGAAAAACTCACTTGATACACCATCCCCACTAGGACTTACTTTATATCTCTCCTAGAGAAAGTCCTCAAAACTTGTAGAAAAAGTCCTCAAGAAAGCTGCCCCTTGACTTGATTTGAAATCCTTTGCAATCTGGCTTCCAACTTCATCATTCAGTTGAAACTGCCCTCTCCAAAACTGTCAATGCCAGATCCACTGGATTTTTTTTCTCACTTCTCAAACTTCTTGACCTTTCTGCAGCTTTCTACATTGTTGATTACCTCCTTTTAGATAGTCTCTCCTCTCCGTGTTTTCATGACATTACTCCCTACCATTGTTCTTTCCGAGTTTTCTTTGCTAGATCTTTATCCATGTCACTCATACAAACATTTTGTATCCCCCTTGCCTCTGTCTTGGACCCTCATCTCTTTATTGTGTCCCAGGGATTGGCAAACTACGGTCTGTGAACCAAAGGCCCACTGGCTGTATTTGCAAAGCCCAAGGTATACTGCAAATCACAGTGATGCAGTTATGATTCAGTAACATTTTGAGTGCCATGCATATCACCATATTGTTATTTTTTTAAATTAAAATCATGCTTAACTCTTATAATGTTAAAATAAGAAAAGCAGAGAAAAAAGTTTTATTAAGACTTTTTAAACCCAGGACCAAGATTAAAATTTTTTCTGAATGAGACCTGCCCACAACCATTATTATTGAACACTGAATGGCTTTGAAAATTAGCTTTGGGAAGAGTTTATAATTTTTCTTAATGAATGCAACTTAAAATTATACGGCAAAATAGTGCTTTTATGCAAAACTTATACTAGGGTAATATTAATTCAGTGATAACTAATGTTTTAATTACAAGTATGTCAAACTGCTTTATACACTTCCTATGCTAAAACTCAAGAGACTCGATCTCCATTCTCACATCAGTTTGCAGCAGATATATTTTCTGAGTTTAAACTACAGTTCCAGCAGCGTTTTTCAGACCTCAGTGTAAGTTCAAAAGAAATTTCCATCTTTCAAAATCCAGTTAACTCTATAATTGAGGAGTTTCCACCTAACCTTCAAATGGAAGTATTAATCGGCTATGTAATAACATACCAAAAGGTAACTATCAAGAGGAAAATCTAATAGAATTCTATTAAATGCCTTCCAAGTGATGAATATGCTCAATTAAAATCATATGTTTGTGGATTGAGATCAATATTTGGCAGTACCTACCTCTGTGAAAGAGCATTTTCAAAGATGGAATATATAAAATCTCATTACAAATCAGCAATAACAGATGAACCTTTGCAGTTGACTTTTATGATAGGGATCACTAACTTTGAACCCCAAGACATGTTATCTCCAAAAAAAAAGATAATTCCATTCTTCTCATTTATTCTCATTCTCATGGACCTATATTACAAAAAGAAAAATACTCAATTATAATTATATTTTGAATTTTGTCAATAAAATTGCATAGAAATTTGCTTTGTCTCATTATTTAAGTACCTAAATAATATCCTCAGTTTTGTCTCTTGACCTGCAAACTAAGATGTTTACCATCTTGCCTACTGAAAAAAAAATTACTCCTCCTCTATACTGTCTCACTTGGTGAGTTTTCTTGGCTTCAATCTGCATCTATATGCAGATGATTCCCAGATATATATATATATTCAGCTCTAACCTTTCCTCTCAGCTACAGTGGTGTATCACCAACTACATTTTGGATAACTTGAATTGGATGTCCTGTAGGCATATCAGCATGTCCAAAATAACTTTCCTCTCAAAACCTCCCCTTGCATGAACTTCGCTATAACTTGATGGGCATCATCATCCTCTCAGTCTTTCAGACTTGCAATTGCAGTGTTATCCTCACCTTTTCACTCTAATTTCACCCCCTGCCTAGTGAATCCAATCTAATCCAAGTCTTCTTTCTTCTGCCTTCACATGTCACATATGTTCACATATGTTCCCTTTCCTTCATTCACACATTTACAATTGTATTTCAGGCCCTCATAACCTCTTGCCTGGGAGACTGCAAAAGCTTTCTAACTAATATCCCTATAATCTTTCCTTACTCCAGTTGACTTAGCTGCCAAGATCTGACCATCTCACACCTCTGCTCAATGGGCTCTAGTGGTTCCTTATCTCCAGATTCAGATATTAAACTTCTCTGTAGGGCATTTAAAGCTTTTTATAACTTGATCCTTTCCCTACTTTTTACAACTTCCAAGTCTTTTTAGATGGTACTCCCCTCTCTAGGATCTAGCATTCTGGCTTAGTTGAAGTTGCTGGAATATCACATTCCATCTTCCCTTGTGCTTTTGAACTCACTGTAGCCTGTGACTTGAATGTTCCACCCTTCTCTTCACTACTTAGCTTCCTTCAAGAATCAACTCTAATCTCACCTCCAGGAAACCTTTCCCACTTTCCCCAGATGCTAAAGCTTTACCTATTCTGATTACCTTCTATTTATTCTGTGTATATCTTGTATATATCGGATCATTTGTATATTGTATACACCCCTCCACACTAGAATGTAAGGTCCCTGAGGACAGGGCTCAATTTGCTTTTCTTTGAATCTCCCAAGCTTAACTGTATGTTGGCACATAGTCAATACTTAAATACTTGGTAACTCACTGACTTGTTGGTTATTAGGAATATTACTGAGAGTTGGGGAAATATTAAATATGAAGATACTAAATTCTAAATAGTAGTCAATAAATAATGTGAACACCACACCTATGCAGTGTTGAGAATATTAGAAGATTCCAAAAATGTTGACTCTAATATGTGAATAGTAATAACTTTATTTGAAGGCTATAATAATGTAAAGATTACGATTAAGCATGAGGTTCAATAAGCCTTTTATGGTTAATAATGTCAGCAATTGTGGTGAAGAGGCTGTCTATTATAAACTATAATACATAATTCCTTATGGATGGGAAAAATCATAAAATAAACAGGTCAAAGTTGTTCATAACCTTTGCCCCCAAATGCATTCCTCCTCTGAAATGCTATAAGACTGTATTTTGAAGCAAAATTTATTCAACACACTAGTTAGATTTTATGCTATATTTTACTGTCATTACAAGCAGATATTTGGACTTAACATTTATTTTGAATAATAGCAATCACTGCCCTATTTGGGCTAGAATAAGTTATTCTATTGTAGATTACATAAATAGTATTTAGAATCATAATTACTGACTTTAAGCATGCATGTTTCAAAATAACACTAGTCTTGAAGTTTAATGAAAAATATATTTAATATCAAATATTTTGGATGAGTTAGGGCATAAGGAATATGCAGCATAGTCAGTGGAAGGAGCACTGAGCTTGGAGTCAACAAGACCTGCATTTGAACCCTAAATTCTTCCACTTATCTGTGTGAATATGGATATAGGATTTAACCTCTCTGGGCCTTAGTTTCCTCATCTGCAAAATGAAAGACTTAAGCTATAATACCTCTGAGGTTTCTTCCAGTTTTAGATCTATGATCTTTTGAATCTATAACATGAAAAAACTTCTTTTATTTCCTTGTCTCTTGTCTTTCTTCCCACACATGAATAGCACCAAAGTAACGTTAGCAAGATAATGTTAGAAAACATAGGTAGCTATTGCAGTAGTGAAAAGTAATAATCTGTGGATAATCTGTGCTGAGTAATTTTTTTTTGAGTGGAATTAACTTAAAACCACTAACTTCTTCAGATTTCTAAACTATACTACCTCAATAAGGCAGTGAAAAAATATTTTCGGTAATTACTATGCTATCATCCCTTCTTTGAGGTGCGTTTGTATGTATACATCTAAGTAAACAAAAACTGTTTCCATGTATTTGTTTCTTAACCAGAAAGTCTAATTGTTTAAGTAGAGAATTTAAAATGTTTTGTTATTGTGTATCTGAATTGCACTATGTACCATCTTTATTTATTTGCAAGCCTTTTTAGTATTTGCTTAGTTTTATGTTTATATAACTGTTCATTTTCAAATTCTGTTTCAGGTTTTTGGTGTTTTTGGTTTTCATACCACCTTCATTTCTTTTTATTTAATTTTTTAAATTCTGAATTTAAACACTAAAAGAACATTTCCATACACATAGCAGAACATAAAAAGAGGATCTTTATGAAACTGTGAATCTTCATGTCACAGTTTGCTTTTTTAAAAGTATATAATAAAATCCGCACATTATTTTCAAAATTGTCCTGATTGTCTGTGTTTACTTCTGAACTAAGTTCCCTTCAGTACTTTTTCAAGTAATACAATGACTTTTTTTTTAAAGCATCACCATTGTTAACATATCACCCCCACCCCATTTCCAGTTAACTTGGAGAAAGGGGGAAGGAGGAAATCTTTGTATCAATTAAGTATGATCAAGCAAAATGAGTCCACACAGTATCATTTCTAAATACATCTGCCTTTTTACCCTGCCCAGAGAGCCATTCCTTATAAAAAAGAATAAAAAGAGATAAAATTTAAAAAGCAGTTCCTCAAAATTGAGTCCTCATCAACTGAATATGACAGTATATACAGTGTTCCAAACCAATAGGCCCCTGTCTCTGTAATTAATGCAGTAGGGTGCATTTTTTCATTCCTTCTTTCGGACCAGAATTGTTCCCTATATAATTAATTATATTTTTACTTTTCTATTTATATAATTTTTAATTTATTATAATTGCAATGTCTAGTTTCTTTTTTTCATTTACATTGTTATAGTGATTGTGGATATTATTTTCTTGTCCTGTTTACTTTGTATCAGTTTGTAAATATCTTCTCAAGCTTCTGCATTGTTCAAGTTCATTGTTTCTTATGGTGCAATAATATCAGAGCTGAATTATCCACATATATCTCATGTACCACAATGTTTAGCTATTTTTCAATTAATAGACATTTACTTTGGTTTCAGTTCTTTGCTACCATAACAAAGTGATACTATAAATATTTTGATATATAGATAGAGTCTTTCTTAAAGATATATGCCTAGCAATAGGATCTCTGGATCAAAGGGTATACATATTTCAGTAACTTTATTTGAATGATTCTAAATGTTTTTCTGGAATAATTAGACCATTTTTGAGCTCTACCAACAGTATATTTGTGTGCTTATCTTCTCTCCAACATTGAGTAAGCCAATTTATCATCTTTGCCCATTTGTTTGGTGTGAGTTGGAACCCCAAAGTTGTGATTTACATTTCTCTTAGTTTTAGTTATTTGAAATAGTCTTTCATATGATTATTAATAGTTTGCAATTCCTTTTGATTATTCATTACTCTCCTTTACACACTGGCTTTCTTCTCCATCTGTCGTATTCTATCTTTAGTCTTAGTGCCTAAATTCAGTAAAGGTTACCCCCCATCCCTGGAAGCCCATGCCTCCTCTCCTTCACCTCTTTGAATCTCCAGCTTTCTTCAGTGTTTCGCTTAAATCACTACCTAGTTTTTAAGGTCTTTATTGAAATTCCCACCCCCACCCCCACCCCCACCCTGCCCAAATGCTATTTCTCTCATAAATTAACTTGTATTTAATTTATATTTCATTCATATTTCCTTATTGGTGTACATATTATTTTCCTTGAGAGAAAATAAGCATCTTGAGGATGGAGATTTTTCACTAGTACAGTGCCTGGCATATAGTAGATGTTTATTGATTGATCGACTAGTACATCGTGTCAAACTGTTTATAGTCTTTGGGTGTTGTGGAGAGGACTTTATGGTGTGGTAAGGATTAGTCTGGACAACCAGTAAAATCCCTTTTTTTTTTTTTTTTTTTTTACTGGATCTGAGATTTCAGCTGTCCACTGAGCTCCCAGTAAGGAACTTCCTCTAACCGACATAGAACTGAACCTACTATACAACTCCTAGTCTTAGAGATTTGCCTGGGGCACAGAGAGTTTAAGTAACTTGTCCTGAATAGTCTCACAGACCATGTATGTCTAGAGGCAGTAGTTGAGCACCTGTAACCTGTCTCCAAATCTCTATCCACTACTCCAATTTATCTTTTTTCTAACCCTTAAGATTCTTTCATTCTATAGGTACTGGAGAATGAGCAACAAAAAGGGAGAAAGAAACTAAAATTTTGATTTTGATTTATCAAAGTGACACTAAGTAATCATTTATGTGAACTACATGTCCTTTTTCAAAATAAACCTTATTTTAAAGAGCCCTTGGTTAGAACAAAGAAAAACAGTAAAGCAAAATTAATTACTAAGTCATCTTCCCCTGCATAATCAAAGAAATGAATGAGGTCCATTTCTTTCTCTCTTACTCAGGATTGAGATTGTTCCTTTTAACATCCTAAGTCCTACTTCAAGTGGTTTTTTTTTCATTATTGTAATTATATCTATTGCTCTCTTGGTCTTCTGCTCTCTTCACTTTGCTAGTTCATACAAGTTAATTTTTCCACATTTCTTTGAATTTCTAGTAATCATGACTATTTGAACTATAATACTCTTCCATTCATTTACCACAATTTGTTCAGCCATTCGTGAACAGATGGGCTTTGTTTCTAGATGCTTGTTGTTGTTGTTGTTGATACAAAAAGGATTGCTATAAGCATTTTGGTCCATATAGAGAGTTTTTCTTTATCCTTAATCTCCGTATGGTACATGCCCAGTAGTAGTATTGCTGGGTCAAAGAATATGAATAGGTAGTAACTTTTCTTGGATAATTCCTAATTGTTTTCCTGAATGGTTGAAACAATTCACAGCTTGTATGAACTGATGCAGAGGGAATTGAGCAGAACCAAAGCAGTTAACATGACGGCTATAGAAAACAACTTTGAAAGACTTCAGAACCCTGATCTAAGCAGACTGCTCCTGACCTCAGAAGACTAATGACGAAGCCTATCTCTCACCAGAAAGTTGATGGACTAGAAGTACAGAATGAGATGGGCATTTTCAGATATGACCAATGTGTTGATCAGTGTTTGCTTGATTCTACATATCTGTTAATGACAAATCGTGTCTCTTTAAAGGGGATATTGTTAGTGGGTAGTGATAGAGATGCCCCCCAAATCATCAATAAAATATTAAGTATGGAGATGAAAACAAGCTTCATAAGAGGATATAAATTATAAGAGGACACAAATATGTTCAGATTTAACATGCTTTAAAACTGTATGGAACAGCAGTTCAGTTTATTTTATTTCTTTTTCTTGTTTTTTATATATTAAAATTTAAGTTCATAATAAAAAATTTAAAACTTTTAAAATTCAGTTTCTCTGCTCTTTATTTCATGCATGAACTTTGAAAATTTTATATACTTGAATTTATTTTTATCTTTTGTAATGTCCGTTAACCCCTATTTAGTTAAAAATATTACCACAACCATGGTTGTGAAAAGTATTTCATTCTACTTTCTTCTTATTTTTTTAATGATATGAGCTTTTATATTTGGGTCAAGGATCTTTTTGGAACCTACTTTGGTAGATTCTATAAAATACTAGTCTAAGCCTAATTTATGCCAAGCTCCTTTCCAGTTTTCCACACAGTTCTTGTTAAATACAGACTTTCCTCCTCCTCCAATCCAATTATTTGTCTTGTAGTTATTGTACCTTGGCTATTAAGATCAGTTAGTGTCTTCCGGTGATCTGCTGTTTCATTATTTTTTAACTAGTACCAAAGGGTTTTTTTGATCCTCACTTTATAATATAAGGAGTTTTGGACATATTCAGAATACTCAAATGAATCTTTCATCTCTTGAACAATTCAGCTCACAATCAGTTCCTGTCCCAAAGACTCACGACAGGAGTTCCACCTAAAGTGCTGGAGGCCTTCCTTGCTTTCTTGAAAAGATATCAGTGGAATATTCCAGTGATTTGATGCAACTGGCTTGATGTCATCTGCAAATAGGAATTTATGAAGGTCCTTTCTATCCACAGGAGGGCTTTCATGAAATTGGACTCTGAACTGGATGTTCTCCATTACATTGGCTAATCTCTTTAGGTAACATACATCTCCCTGTTTTGACCCTTGCTTTATATTTGTGATTAGAGAGAGGGTTGCCGATTGGAGTTATTTGTTATATCTTTAACACTAGAAAGAGCAGGCATGTCAATTTATGCAAAATTTTTATTATAATTTTACTTGGAAATAAAAATTTTCATTTTATCTGTTTTCTTTGCCTTATGGATAAAAAAAGAATCTACTATATCATTTGATGCAACTACTCCTTCAAGAGGTATTCTTAAATTCTGGTCTTTCTAATGTAAAGAGCATCTTCAACAATTTTGATGAATTAATTGATGGAAATACCTTGTTAGAAGAGCTCCTTCAAGATGGTCTTTTGATCTGTTGAATCAGTTGATTTTTTTATAATCTGACAACAGACACAGTAAGATCTTATATCCTGTACATCTTTCAGTCAGTTGAGAAATGTCTAATAGGTGGTCCATTGTTGAATATCGTTTGTAAAAGCCTGTTTGTCTCTTACAGTGATATCCTTGTTTCTGTATATAAATAAGTATCATAAAGACTTTGCATAGTGGAGGCGGATAGAATTTGTTTCTTACCCACCTCCTCCCCACCCAGGTGAGGTAGTCACATGACAGAATACCACATGAGGAAGTATAAATGAGGTAACAAGGTATTAAAAGAGATCTGACCCTTTTAGAAGACCTGAACCTCTCTCTGATAAAATTAAAAGGAGCCTGATCTTAGAAAGAACAAAGGCAAATTGACGGTGCCCTGGAGGCTTTAAGTTCTAGAAAGTCCTAGAGACATCTACAGTAAAGTTGGAAAGTTTGGAGTTGGTTGAGAGAGTCAGCAGTCATAGAAAATCTCCTCAAGAGAGGAAGAGCTGGTTTCTTTCAGACTGCTATCTCTCTCTTAGACTGATCCCACCTGTCCAGCTGCATAGAATATCCAGAGCTATTTAAAGCCTCTTGAGGCATGGCCAGTTTGTTTGCTTTTTCAATAACCAGGGTCCCTTTAATTCCATTAGATAAAAAAGGATCCTAAAAGGATCACTGGGTAATAATACCTTGTTACAACATTTATACTTCATCATCTGTCATTATAATCCTGTGACCAAATCAGCTGATCTGAGAAGGGGGTGCTAGATCTCCATCTACTCTTAATAGTGGACATATTGTTATATAGTAGTTCATATAGTTAAGACTTTCTAAAGGAATTAGTACATTTTCTGAGAAATGATAGATTTGTTTGGAGAGAGTAGTATGCGATTACTTTTGCCTTACATGTGTAGCTAAATGTCCTATAAATATTGTACAGTATTTAGACACACTTTTTTAAATGTTTAGATGACTGAATTATTTTTCAATGCTATGTGGCAATGCCCAAGTCTTTTTCTTTGAGCTATTTGGTAAGAAGAAAATTAAGGACTCAGGATGATAGAAGTTGTGATAAAAAAAAAAACAACTTAGAAGTTTAATAATCAATTACCCTCACATTACACAGGTAATTAGAATGACTAATGTGATTAAAGTTGCACAATAGATAGTGGTATAAGCATGGATGGAAAAAAAGTGATCTAGTGAACTCTACAGTTCTAATTTCTGGAGACCTAATTGGTATAAATTTAAAAGAAGTGCTGTTTTTTTCAAGTCTTTATGGTCTTACTGCTTTATTGTGAGAGTGCTTAGGAATGTGTTAATTGTTATTTAGGCTTTTTAAAGCAGTTAGGATCTGCTTGAAAAGCTTTGGACAGAAAAGTTGCATGAAATAGGTTTCTGCTTTTATCTCTGGGAACTCTATGTCTATGAACAGTAGTGTATTAAAGAACTGAATGAAAGTAGATTTT
>CM053770.1:362334486-362363169 GCA_028658325.1 Potorous gilbertii | reverse complement strand
ACTACTTGCTGAGTATGTTGTCAAAATTACCATTCAGTTAAGTTAGATGACTTGAAAGAGATCTGGGTTCTAGGTATAGGGCTGCTACTAACTAACGGGTCACCTCGGGCAAGTCACTTATCCCCTCTTTGGGTCTGATGTTTGGTGGAGTTTTGTTTGTTTTGGCAAAAGGAGGATGCTAACTAGATGATCTGTATGTTTTCCTTCCATTTCTCATTTTCTAAGAAGTACTCAGAAAGTGATTGTGAATAGAAGCAGATCATAAATAAAAGTAAATTGATATGTTATGACATTCAACTGTCTATGTTAGTGTAATGGAATATATTGCAAAGGACACTGTAGTATTCAACTGCTTATGGAGTAGAAGGAATAAAATTTTAAAAATTAAGGTATTCTTTGTTCTAATGAAGACCTAGCAATTGAGTAAGAATTTTGGTCCTGATGTTTTAGAAATGTTGGATAACATTATGGAACATGCTTTACATCAGAGTTGAATGGCATGGCATAAATGGCAGAAACTAGTTGTTGTAAATGAAGGCTCTTTTGAGCATGGTTATCTTCTAGGCTGAGCTCTCTAAAATCCAGGGAAGTTTTGACTACCAAGAGATTCTGAAATGTGTTGGTGGTAGGACTGAGAAAGTCTGTTATAGTTGCTGCTTCTTGGACCTTCCTACAATAAAACTGCTCTTCCAAAGCAGTATCAGCCACTTCAGGAGGTTTCATCTGGCACATCAAGATAGTTTGCATTGCCCCACATGGGGTCTCGAAAAATTTGGCAACAGTAAAAGGTTTCTGAACATACAATGACCAAAAATTAATTTAAAATCAAATGTAATGAATCCAAGATGTTTTTGGTAGCATTTACCCATGCTACATAATGCAACTTCACTGCAGCCTTGGTTCTGACACAAAACACAAGCATTTTGCACTGTGCATGTCCTCACTCCACACAATGCCAATGAATGCTGCCAGAACATGAAGAGGGGTTGCAAGTGGAAAAAATTTAATAAGTCCTGGTTTAAGGGACTCTCTAGGGATTCATTTTCTAGAAATTGAGTGCCACCTAGAGATTTCTCAAATCTTTTTTTTTTTCCACATAAGAGAGTTAGTAGTAGTAATAGGTCAGATTAGTATCAGTACTGAAGATGTTGAGTCCAGTGAAGTCTCACATAACTAGTCTTATTTCGCATATTCACATCAGATATATATTGAAAGTTTATATGCTAAAAGCTATTGCCTAAATTGACCAGGCCAACTACTAGGCACTTGAAAGCATATTAGTAATATATTGTAGTAGTAGAGTACACACATTCAAATGCAAAATCCTAAAGAAAGTTAATGTTTGATACTTTTCACTAAAATAAAGGTGTGCATGACTTTATGAGGATTAGCAGATCAGATGACAGTGATTTAAACCCTTCGTATTCTTCTATCAGACCTTAAATCCAAGTAGCTGTACCTCTATATGAGCTCTTGAGGAAGTTTGTGTTCTACCTAGCCCTCCTATCCCTCTGGCTTACTTTAACAGGGTCTCAAGGATATTGAGAACATGCGTTTCAGCAGGTGATGCTGGTGTTTCATTTAAGGGCAGAATTAAGTTTATTTTCAACTTTTTGTGAAGAATGTAAGGTATTTTTTAATAAGCATATGTGTATTTTGCCATCTAAGAAGAGAATGTTAATATGTTAAAGGAATCATCTGAATATTCAAAATTAACATAAATCCCAAGTCTCTTGGTATTTATTATCTAAATCATAGAACAAAGATGGGGGTAAGAAAAAATAAAAGGAAATCATGAATTAACAGCAAAAGCAAAACAATAATAAATTAAATACATTATGTTTAGAAGGTAAACTGTATGTGTGTATGCATGTACATTTGCTATATAAAGTTCTGTGAAAACCTTTTTTTAAAAAAAGTTTCATGAGCCTACTTTATTATCATTAGTTAGTATCAAAGGAATTATGAAACCTGTTTTCTAGGAACATACTTTTAATTTATAAAAGTTAAAGTAGCTATCTGTAAAGATATAATTAACACTGTATCTTTTGATTTTTATAGATTTGATTCAGGCTACCAATGAGACAAATGTTAATATCCCTCAGATGGCTGACACACTCTTTGAAAGAGCAACAAATAGTAGCTGGGTGGTTGTATTCAAAGCCTTAGTGACAACACACCATCTAATGGTCCACGGTAATGAGGTAAGCGGTAGTTTTCTCAGTTTAGTGTTTTGTTTTAATAAGAGGGAAAGTTAACAGGAATATTGCCATGAAGTTTGTTTAGTAATTAGTAGATGCTAAAAAGCCATTTCTCATCCCCTTTTCTCCTTTTTTTTATGTAACCATTTTTATCTGTTCTTGGGAGGATTGCTTTAAAAAGATAATGAAACATATGCTAGGTGACCACTGATAGGATAAGGTTGTATCTCTTCCAGAAGAGGTTTTCCTTAGTATTTTACACCTATGTCATTATTTGTATAATATTTAGGTACTTTTGTGGGAAAAAAACTAGGTGATAACTCAAGGTTTGTTAGGATTTGGATATTAGCAGATAAAGAGAAAAACTGTACAATGTGTTGAATGTAATTTTTGGATCTTCATATTGCCATTTTTCCAAAGAAAGCTTTTAAGATAAATATTTGCCTTTGTTTTAAATGTACTAAAATATCATCAGGAACACTATTTTACATATGGGGTAATAAATTGAATTTCATTGAATTCATTTCAAAAAATGAAGTGCCTGTTTTGTATGAAGGACCATCCTAAGTACATTTGGCAGGGCAGGATGTGAATTGAGCTGTTGCTTAAATGACTATGACAAGTTTCTTGCCCCTCAAAGATTTAACATTTAATAGGAAAGTTAGTCATATTCATAAATAATTATTAAAGTAATTGAGAGGTAAGTGCTATGGGAGGTTAAAACAAAGTACTTTGGGAGACCTGGCAAAATAAAAATTATTTTTGGCCAGATATATCAGGAAAGATTTCTGGGAAAAGCATCTTTTGAGCTAGTCCTTGAAGGGGAGAAGTAAGATTTTGACAAGAGATAGTGGTGGATTTAGGGGTCTTTCCATATCTGTGATAATGCTTGTGAAGAGTATGCTTAGAAGAATGACAGCTCAGTTTCACTCAAGCTTCAGATAAACAGAGCTTTTAATTATGATTTTGTTTTTCAGAGATTTATTCAGTATTTGGCCTCTAGAAATACATTATTCAATCTCAGCAATTTTTTGGACAAGAGTGGATCTCATGGTAAGAATATTTTTGTAATATATTATTTGAGATTTACAAGTAAAGAGTTTTGCCCAAACTTGGGGCTAGATTTTTATAACTCTTGGCACTGATTTTTGACCCAAAATTGCCTTATTTTTTTACTCCTAAGATGATATCCTTTTGCATCATTAAGTAGAATAATGGTTTAGATCTCTAGAAAGATCATTTCCTCTTTTGGGGAGAAAATACTTTTCACAAAATCCATAATTACATTTTCATTCTTCACAAGATTTCATGACACTATTTGACTATAATTGGGTGATATAGTTTTTATCTTAGTAAACCAAGTTACATTTAAAGCTTTCCTATAAAATAAATTTTTATTCTTTTTTACAGGTTATGATATGTCTACCTTTATAAGACGTTATAGTAGATACTTGAATGAAAAGGCTTTCTCCTACAGACAAATGGCCTTTGACTTTGCCAGAGTGAAGAAGGGGTATGACTTGCATTTTATATTTCTATTTTATCATAGTGAGGAAGTGAAGCATTCTTGGTTTCTACTCATCCATCAGTTAAGGAATTTATTATAGAGTTGCTAGGAATCTTTAAAAGAAACAGCGGCTAAGCTCTAGTATTTGAATTCCTCTGGGGGGAAATTCTCTCTATAAGTGGTACCATGGGGGTTAATATTAGGTTAATTATTATTTTTTAAATACATCTTTGTATTTTTATGCCCCAAAGTCAGGTTTGTTATTAGAAATTGTTATCAGGAAGTAACAATTTAGATAATTATATTTAAATGTTTCCTTTACACCCATCAATCTAAGTTGGAGCTTAATACAATAATACTTTTACAATCTTTTATTGAGAGGAAATAAAGCAACATGAATTTTAAGTGGGGTTGACTTATAGATTATAGATATTAAGCAGGATATTATTTTCTAAGACTCTGAGGACTTTGAGCTGGTTTTCTTTATTTTCCTGGACTTCTCAACACTGCTCCCTTCCCATGGGATTAGAAGAGAAGCCCTCCAACATTCTTCCTGATGCTAATCTTGTGAATCCACTATAGAGTAGACTGTTGCTTCCCTCAAAGTCCTATCTTGGATAAGCCCAAGGCTTATCCCTGGCCAGATGTGAGGAACCTGCTGCCCCAGGGCTACATATGGCCCTCTAGGTCCTCAAGTACAGCCCTTTGACTGAATACAAACTTCACAGAACCATTGTTTGAATTCAATCAAAGGGCTGCATTTGAGGACCTAAAGGCCATATGTGGCTTCAAGGGCACAGGTTCCCCATGCTGCTCTGGTTATTGCTGAGAGCAAGCTAGCAGGGAGTTCTTGTGGCAGATTATTTTATATCAAGTTGTGGAGGCTATGGGGTGTGGGAACAAGAGCAAAAGACTGAGAATTTGAAGGACCGGAGTTTAAATTCTGGCTCTTGCATTTATTAGCTTTGTGAGTTTATGTGTTTAGTCACAAATCAACTTTGTCTACCACCTTAGCCTGAGGTGATTGATCCTTACTATGTCTACCCAGAAGGAAGAATGTCAGCAAAGGTTTGTATATCCCAGCTGAGGAGGGATGAGATAATGCTATGGGCCATTTCTTCAACACCTCATTCTATTTTCCCTCATCACCATACCTTGAGCAGCAAGGTCTCCAGCTTATGGTCATAGATCTCTCCAACATATAATCCCCCTGGCCTCTTTATCATTGCCATAAGTAGTACCTCTTCTACTCTCTGCCACCAGGCATTGACTAATACCATTACCATCTTCTGTTAAGGAAAGAGGTGCCACTACCACCATTGCCAATACCAACATCCTATTCTCAGCCACAAACCTAGGCTTCCCCAAGACAGTGGTAGGAGTAGAGGATGGAGAGAAGTGACTAAGGCTGCCTAGGTCTGGAGACCTTCTGTAACATGTGGTCCTCCTGGACACCATCACCACTGTCCCTTCTTGTCCTGGTACCAGCCCCTCTCAGAGTTTGTATCAGAAGAGTAACTGATTTCACTATCCTCTCTTCTGATCATCTTCATTTCCCTGATCAACTACTTTCACCTTCCCATGTGCTTTACAAACTTCCACTCAATCAAAATCCCTCAATCACTGTGACTTTAACGAGGCAAAAATCTTTTTGTCCCATACCCCACTCTAGATCTCATCACTATTCAGCTTAGACCTACCCTACCCACCCATTTCCTCTTCTTCCTTTTCCTTCTATTTTGCCCTCTTAAAATGTCAGTTCTATCAGTACCTGTAACAGCAATGACCCCGACATACACAGGAGGGCCTGCTATACAGGTTCTTAGATCTGCTTTTCTAAAAGGGAAGCAACTTTTCAGGGGTCAACAATCTGCTTTAATCAAGTACATATATCATTCACTTAGTTCAGGGGAAAATGTCAGCACCCTGAACTTCAGAGAAATAAAAACTAACAAACAGGGCTTCCAACTGTCTGACCATAAGCAATACATACATCACAGATCAACAGAGTTAACTGTCTGTCCATAGTTACCAGAGAGACAAGTACCAACATCTGGGGGTGGAGGGGGGGGTCCTTAGCAGCTACCCAGAGTCTCATCTGGCCAAACACTTCCATTGAGTAAGCCCCAAAGCAAAACCTCACCTCAGAGTATTTACACACTTTTCAGAGCTGGAGGGCAGGTCTCTGTGACCTAGTGCCTCAAAAGAAATTAACCAAAGGTTTTAAGGCCTATTAATGGATGGGGAAGATCTTTAACTCTTCCCCACTCCCACCATTAACCCTGCATTAACATTACAGTACCAAATTTCCTTTCTTCTCACTTTTCTTTCTCATTCTTTCCATCTTATTATGCTCATGGAAACTCAGCTTTCTAAAGAAGACTATTCTCAGTGCTTTTTTTGTCATGCCCTACCCACACTCCGCTGAGAGGAGGACTACTTTCTGCTACCACTTCCAGAATCTTCCTATGCTGCCACATCCAATCATTTCTCTTCATTTTGAACAGACTCCATCTGTCTCTGCTACACTGTCCAGATCTTTATTATACTCATGCCTCCAGATCTTCTTTTTCTTTTTTCCTTTGAGTAAGCCCATATTCTTCCTCTCTTTCCTATCTCTTGCCTTTACCCTTAGGAATGGCAATATTTATGTTAAAATCCCTTCAAATACCCAAACCTTCCAGGCCATTAATCTTTATAACTTCTAAAACCTTTATCCCAATTCTACCTTAGCGTCTTATAGGGGATGGTCATACTTTAGACTTCATAAATACCCCAACCAATTTGAACTCCATGATTTTGAATTCTTAAATTCCTTTCTGTAAACATAATTTCTATCTTTCCTTCTCTTCCCCAGTATTTATTTTATTAACCTTTTTATGCCAATAGACTTACTAACCCAGTGTCTCCCTGCTTCATCTCTCCCAGAGAGTAAAGAAAAAAATCAGTAAAACTGATCAATACTTTGAAAAACTATAAAAATATATGCAATGTAACATACCTATGGAACTCTCATCTCTGCATAGAAGTGGTATCAGAGTGTCTACTCATTTTTCAAATCTTTTTTTTTTCCATAAGAGGGTAACAGTGTGCATGGTGGAAGATCTTATTAAGAGGTTTTACAAGCCCATGCCTGTTCTTTGTAATTTTGCAATGTTTGCTTTTAATTTTTGTGGGGTTTTTGTGGTTCATTCCATTTGTGTTATTATAGTCACTGTGGATATTGTTTTCTTGCTTCTGCAATGTGAGTCTTTCCGTTCTTCTCTGTATTCATCATTTATTACAGCACAGAAATATTCCATTATATTCATGTGCAATAATTTGTTTAATCATTCCCCAATCTGTGAGCTTCTGCTTGTTTCTAATTCTTGGCTACCACAAAAAGTGTTATAAAGATTGTGGTGCATATGGGAACTTTTCTTCTTGGCAGCTGTGGTAAAGAGCACTGGACCTAGAGTGAGGAAGATCTGACATCATATCTAACCTCAGACACTTATTACCTGTGTGACCCTAGCAAATCACTTAACCTCTGTCTGCCTCTTTTTCCTCATCTATAAAATGGGGATAACAATAGCCCTTGTCTCCCAGGGTTCTTGTGAGGCTCATATGACATTACATCTATATCTGTATCTGTGTGCGTATCTCTCACTTCTCTAGCTATCTATTTGAAGTACTTAGGACAGTGCCTAGCATATAGTAGTGCTATATAAATGCTTATTTGCTTCTCTTCCCTTCCTCCCCCTCCCCTGCCAGAACTCCTTCTGACACAGGCACATGGGTGCTTAATAAATACTTGTCTTATTGCCAACTGGGGGACTTTGAGATAGGGAATCAGGAACAAGGAAGAATTAAGAATTATCACAGTGTTGTAAATATAGTTGATTCTTTGAGTAGAAAGTACACTAATGTTCTCAATGGAAATAGGGATGTGTTTTGGTAGAAATATGGAGAAGTCTGTTTTGGACCTATTCAGTTTGAGATGCCAGTTGTTCAGGTAGAGATGTTGGTAATGGGGGATTGGAATAAGAGAAATTAGGATTGGTTATTTAAGTTAGTTTTAAATTGTATTGTTACCTGTTTCTTTTAAGCCATAATAATTTCCCCTAAACTCCTTTCTCACAACTTCCATTGAACCTTTCCTTGTAACAAAGAAAACATTAAATATAACTGAGATATACCCCCAATCCCAGTTAAGGCAATTAAAAGATGCTCTAGCTCTGAACTTTTATCAAATGGGATTGTGAGTTGCATAATCATTCCATCAATCAAAGGTATAAACTAGGTCCAAACAAGTTTTCAGGCTGTTGGATGAAATCAGAATACTTTAGAGAAGAAATATTTTGTGACTGTTAAGAGAAGAAAGTACTGCAGGAATTAGTGAAGCTTTGGAAACACCCTTAATGAATCAAACTCCTAGTGAGTTAGCCCAGAGCAAGAGTCACCTGCCCCTCTCCATTAACCATATCATAGGAATAACTTGACTGGACTATGATAGTTACTGTGCATCTAGCTGGGAACTGAGGGAGAACAAAGCAGACATCAACTGAAGGCAGTTTTAGGAGTATGATTTCTTCGTAGGTGGAGAGAAGAGTGGCTAAAAATCCTCCAAAAAGAGGAGCAGACAGTTACACCTAAGGGAAACTTCATGAGGACTCCACAAAAGGAGAAAAAGTTTTCAGTAAGCAAAAGCTGTAATTACCTCTTTACCTCATATGTAGGCTTGAGCCCACTCTTTACTGAACTCAGTATATAGTTGTGGGAAAATTTTGGAAAAATAATTTTGTATTATTTATTCTTTTTTATACCACCATAGAAATAACCCTTTCTACAAGCTTAAGCCCTGTAATTATTGGGGAGCAAATTAGATAAGGGCTTGTGAGCAATAGTATTAGAAAACTATCCATTCTTAAGCCCTCAAGGTTACCCCTAGAACCATGAAGGAAAAAGTAATCGGTGGCCCATTTGAGACCCAGTCTGCCAATTTGGTTCTGACCTGGGAGAGTGATCCCAGATTTGGGAAGGGGAACTACATAAGCAAAGAGATCATTGGCATCTGCTACATTGTTCTTCACCATAGACAGTGTGTATCACATTATCTCTGTAATCCCCACCTCTCAACTGAGAGTTAAAAGCGTATGATTTTTAGTTCTCTAGGACCATAATAATTCATTCGATTCAGTAGGAAGAGAACCAGGAGAAACAAATATTATAGAAGCCAAGGGAAGAGAGAATGTTTGTATGTACAGTGCCTGGCATGTAATATTACAAAGTCATAGAATTTAAGAGTTGGAAGGAACCTGTTTAGTAATTTAGTCCTACCTATATACAAAAGTAATCTCCACTCTAACAACCTGACAAATGGTTATGGCCTCTACTTGAAACCTCCAAAGAAGGAGAACCCATTGCCTCTTGAGGCATGCTGTTCTACTTTTGGAAAGTTCTAATTATATGAAATTTTTTCCTGATATCAAGCCTAAATTTACCTCTTTGCCACTTAAGTCCATTACTTCAGATTTTGCTCTCTGGAGTTAATCTCTCCCCTACTTCAGAGTCAATAACCATTTATTAAGCACTTATTATTTGCCAGGTACTGTGCTAATCTCTAGGCATATAAATTTGAAAACAGTCCCTAAAAGAGCTTACATGTTCATAGGGAGAGATAACACACAAAAAGAAACTGAAAGATGGAGAGAAGTAAATTATTCAGTGGAGAGATGATGAGGAGTCTAAAGGAGGGAAATGAAGAAATGGCTGGCCCGGGTGCCCTTCTTAAATGAAGTTTTAGAGCTCATCATTCCTGCCCTCCGGTCAGAGGGGAAGAGGGATGTGAGTTGATGAGATGTGAGCTCCTATGTTGATTTGACTTTGCAGGATGTTGAGATTTTCCATTTAGATATTTAGAGATAGCTATCATGCTCCTCTCCTTCACGCCCCACCCCCAAAATCTTATCCTTAAATGTGCTCAGTTTCTTCAACCAATCCTCATACAGCATGGATTCGAGGCCCTTAAATCATTATGTTTGCTCTTCTCTATAACTTTTTTTTAACTTATCAGTGTTACTCTGAAACCATGGTGTCCAGAACTGAAAGCATGCTCCAAATGAGCACAGGGTACATGGAATTACATTTTCCTATTCATGAAAACTGTGCCTCTCTTAACTATACACCAAGATGGTGATAGCTTTTTTGGCTGCCACATCACACTACTGATTCATATTGAGCTTACAGTGTACTAAAATCCTAAGACCTTTATAAGAACAACTGTTGTGTAATCATACCTCAGCCCCAGCTTAGATTTATAAAACTGGTTGTTTTGTACTCGTGTTTAAGACTTTATACCTATCCCTGTTGAATTTTATCTTAGACTTTTTCCAGTTTTCCAGATTATCAAGATTTTTTGGATACTGTCATCCTGGATGTTAGCTACCCCTCCTTCCATTCCTATCTGACCTTGGCTTTATAAATCAATCATTCCCAACTTTTTAGTCTCAGGGACCCTTTACACTCTTAAAAGTTATTGAATATCTCAGAGTTCATGTGGGTTATATCTATCGTTATTTACCATAGAAATTAAAATGTATTAGTTTTATTATGAAAATAATTTTGTCCTCATGAACTCAACTCCCAGTGGATCCTTGGACCATATTTTGACAACTGCCAATCTAAGACATTGATAAAAATGTTAAACCCAGGACAGATCCCTGGGGTACTCCACTGCTACTACATTTAAAGATACCATTAGCAGCTAGTCCTTGAATCTAGCCATTGAATCAGTTCTAAATTCATCTAATCATATTATCATCTAGTTGCTAGTTAAGTATATGACTGTTGATTAATTCTACCTTTTAAAGGATGAACTTATCATTAAGGCAAGCCATGGATTGATTAATTGCCCTACCATTGACAGAGTTTTCCAGTAGATTCTACATAATTAAAGTCTCCTATCACTGCTATATTATACCTTATGGGAAGATTTGTAATCTGTTTTCTTTTCCTGTTCAGGAAAAGGACACTCAACAATGTTGCTTCTCTTTATTGTTTACTTTCATCCAGATACTGTTTCTTTTGAATCCCCATTCTGATTTTCTTAAATGAGTATATGTTCTTAATATACAATCCTATTGCATCACTATGTTTATCTATTCGGTTCCTTTTGAATAAAATATGACCATTATCTATGTTTCTCCTAGCCATTTATCTGATCCCAATAAGTCTCTGTTATTTCTCAAGTTAAATTTGCTCCCAGATAGTAAAAATCTCTAGTTCACTTTGCTTGTTAGATGTTTTGTCTTTTTGTGTATTATCCTACATCTCTTGTGCCCTTTGCAGTAACTTCTTGAAATATCCATTTACATAGGTACATCCACTTTCTCTCCTTTCAGTCTTTCCTTAACACTGAACAGTCAGACTTCTAGCTTCATCATTCCACCAAAACTGTTCTCTCCAAAGTTACCACTGATCCCTTAGTTGCCAAATCAAAAGGTCTTTTTTTCAGTCCTCATCTTCTCAACCTCTCTATAACTTTTGGACCATCCTTTCTTCTCTAGGTTTTCAGGATACCACTCTCTCTCAGTTCTCCTCCTACCTATCAGACCCCTCCTTCATAAGCCTCTTATCCCCATCCAGATCACACACTGTAACTGTAGGTGTCTCACAGGGTTCTATTCTGGGCCTTCTCTTCTCCTTCTATGTTAAATTTGGTGATCTCATCAGCTCCCATGGATTTAATTCATCTCTGCTAACAACTTTCACATCTACCTATCTTGTCCCAATCTTTTTGCTAACCTCCAGTCTCTCATCTCTAGCTGCTTTTCAGACATCTCAAACTAGATGTTCAGTAGACATCTTAAACTCATCTTGTCCAAAATGGAACTCATCTTTCCCTCTAAAACCTTTCCCCTCCTATTTTTCCTATTACGGTAGAAGGTAACACCATCCTTCTAGTTCCTCAGTTTCATATCCTATTGTCTTTAACTCTTCACTATCTCTTACCACCACCACCTCCATATCCAAACTGTTGCCAAAGCCTGTTGGTTTCACCTTTGCAAAATCTCTTGAATATGCCCCCTTCTCCCCTCTGACATGGTCATTATTCTGATTCAAGTACTCATCATCACATGCTTAGATTATTACAATACCCTCCTGCAGGATTCTGCTTGCTTCAGGTCTCCCCCTGCTCTAATACTTTCTCCATCTGACCACTAAAGTGATTTTCCTGAAGCACAAATCCAGTCATATCACACACACATACACACACACACATACACACATCCCTGCACACAGCTACACACTACACCACACTATTTAATAAACTCCAGTGACTCCCTATCACCTCTAGGATCAAATAAAAAACCCTTTGATTGTATTCAAAGTCCTTCATAACCTAGTCTCCTCCTACTTTTCCAGTCTTCACAAACCATACTCCCTAACATCCTTCAATCCAGTGACACTGGCCTCTTTATTGGCCCCTGAAAAAGACATTCTGTCTCTCTGTTCTGGGCATTTCTCTGTCACCCCCAAAAGTATGCTTGGATTTGTATTCAGAGTTTATCACTTCTCTCTCTACAAGTCAATAGCATTTTTCATCACGAGTTCTTTGGAATTATCTTAGGTGGTTGTATTGATTAGAGTAGCTAAGTCTTTCAAAGTCCTTCATCATCACAATATTGCTGTTTCTGTGCACAATGTTCTTATTCTATTCATTTTACTTTGTATCAGTTCATTTAAGTTTTCCCAGGTTTTCTGAAATCATTCCCCTCATCATTTCTTATAGCACAATAATACTCCATCTTGATCATATGCCACAGATTTTTTTAGCCATTCCAATTAATGGGCACCCTCATAATTTCCAATTCCAATTTTTATATATCCCCTCCAGCAATGGGTGCTTTCCTCTTCTGTTATGTTAGCCAATCTGATAGGTGGAAGGTGGTCCCTCAGAGTTGTTTTAATTTACATTTTTCTAATGCATAGTGATTTAGAGCATTTGTTATGTGACTCTTGAAATCTTTGATTTCTTTCTCTGAAAACCACCTGTTCATATTGTTTGACCATTTATCAACTGGGAAATGATTCCTAATTTTTTAAAATTTAACTTAGTTCCATATAAATTTGAGAAATGAGGCCTTTATCAAAAAAATTTATGGTACATTTTTTTCCTCTCTTTCCTCTTTTCCTTCTAATTTTGGCTGTATTGGTTTTATTTGTGCAAAATCTTTTTTTATTTCATATAAAAAATTATCCATTTTATTTCCTGTGACCTCTCTGTCTTCTATTTGGTCATAAATTATTCCCTTGTCCCTAGATCTTATAGGTAAACTGTTCTATGCTCACCTAATTTGCTTATGGTATCATTCTTTATGTTCCTATTTTGACCTTATCTTAGTATATGGTACGAAATATTGGTTCATCCCTAGTTTCTCCCAAACTGCTTTTCAGTTATCCAAACATCAAATAGTGAATTCTTGTCCCCAAAGCTTAGATCTTTGGGTTTGTCAAATATTAGGTTATTTTGGTCATTTGCTGCTGTGTATTATGTATTTAATCCATTCCATTGATCTACTACTCTGTTTTGTAGTTAATACTAGATTATTTTCATAATTGCTGCTTTGTTGAATAATTTGAAATCTGGTACTGCTAGGCTACCTTCCTTCACACTTTTTTTTCATTGATTTCCTTGATATGCTTGACTTTTTGTTCTTTTAAATGAATTTTGTTATTATTTTTCCTAACTCTAAAAAATAATTCTTTGGTGGTTTGATTGGCATAGCACTTGATAAGTTATTAACTTAGGTAGAGTTGTCTTTTTTATTTTAATATATTGAGTCAACCTAACTAGAAGTAATTAATATTTCTCCAGGGTTTTAGATCTGTGTTTGTGTGAAAAGTGTTTTATAATTGTGTTCCTATAGTCCCTGAATTTGTCTTGGCAGGTAGATTCCCAAGCATTTTATAGTCCTCAGTTGTTTTAAATGGAATTTTTCTTTCAGTCTCTTCATGCTGGGTTTTGTTGGTAATACAAAGAAATACTGGTAACTTATGTGCTTTTACCTTATATTCTGCAATTTTGCTAAATTTATGAATTGTTTCAATTGGGTTTTTTTTAGTTGATTCTTTAGGGTGCTCTAAGTATATCATATCATCTGATAGTTTTGTTTCCTCGTTGTCTATTCTTATTCCTTCAGTTTCTTTTCTTGTCTTATGCTATGTGGTAATAATGGTCATCCTTGCTTCACCCTTGATCTTCTGGAAAAGGCTTTTGGTTTATCCCCATTGCAAATAATGCTTACTTTTGGGTTTAAATAGATATTACTTTTCATTTTAATTATATCTCCATTGAGTGCTGCGCTTTATCATGTTCTAATAGGAATGAGTATTGTGTCATTTTAAAAGCTTTTTCTTTATCTGTTAAAATAATCATATAATTCATGTGTTTTTGTTATTGATATAGCCAGTTATGCTGATAGTTTTCCTAACATTGAACAACTCTGCATCTCTGTTATAAATCCCACCTGGTCATAATGTATGATCTTTGAGATATATTGCATAATATTCTTGCTAGTATTTTTCTTATTTTTTTTTATCCATATTCATTAGGGAAATTGGTCTATAGTTTTCTTCCTGTTTTTTTCTCTCTGTGAGTTAGATTTCAAAGCTTTATTTGTTTCATAGAAGGAATTTACTAGGACTCCTCCTTTACCTATTTTTTATCAAATAGCTTATATGGTAGTGGAATTAATTGTTCTCTAAAGTTTGGTAGAATTCATTTATAAATTCATCTGGTCTTTGGGATTTTTTTCTTAGCTCATTGATGACTTGTTCAATTCTTTTTCTAAGATAGGGTTATTTAAGTATTTAATTTTCTCTTCTGGTAATCTGAGCAATTTTTTTGTAAATATTCCTCTATTTTACTTAGATTGTCAGTTTTATTGGCATATAATTTGATAAAATAGCTCCTAATAATTGTTTTAATTTCATCTTTATTGGTGGTGCATTCACTCTTTTCATTTCTGATACTAGAAATTTGGTTTTCTTCTTTTTTTAATCAAATTAATCAGTGTTTTATTTTATTTTTTCATAAAACCAGTTCCTAGTTTTATTTATTAGGTTTTTTTTATTTCAACTTTATTATTCTTTCCTTTGATTTTCAGGATTTCCATTTTAGTATTTAATTGAAGATTTGTAATTTGTTCCTTTTCTAGTTTGTTTGTTTTTAATCATGTGCCCAGTTCATTGATCTGCTTTTTCTTTTTTGTTGATGTAAATATTTAAAGATACCATTTTCCCCCTAAGTGCTGCTTTGACTGAATCTCAGAAATTTTTGTATGTAGTCTCATTGTTGTCATTATCTTTGATGAAATTATTGATTGTTTCCGTGATGTGTTCTTTGATTCTGTGATTTCATTATAATTATTTGATTTGGCTGTTGAGATTCTTTGATTGAATTATAATTATGATGGTAGAAAATACTCTGTTACTTGATTTAATTCTATAATTCTTTGATTTGTGATTGTGATTCTATGATTCTACTCTATGAGCCAACCTTTAGGATCAGATAATTTAGTTTCCAATTAATTTTAATCTATGCTTCCAAGGTCCTTTAGAATGTCATTGTTATTGCATTATGGTCTGAAAAGGGTGCATTTAATATTTGTTTTCCCAAATTAATTTTCCTGTTAACTGGGATGCCAAAGTATCATATATTAATGAATGCCATGTAATAAAGGCAATTTCTGACCCTAACAACAGATGGATTCTTAGAGCTGGAGAACTAGAAAATTAAAAGTATTACCCTGTAGATTTATAGCATACTAGAGCCATGGAAAAGCTTAAGTATTTTTAATAATTATTAGTAAAGTATAAATTGAGGGTGCAGATAATTTAAAAACTAGAGAAAATAGGTCTATAAAAATAGATATGTTAATGACGTTATTCTCTTTGAAAGAAGCTGATAAATAGGATTACAACAGTATGTTATAAAGAGGAATGTGATGATTTCTGCCGTAAAGTTCTCTTTATGGCCTAGTAAGCTAATGATGATTATGATTTATTAATTTTTAAACTTTGTAGCTTGTAGCATCTTTTGTTCGTATAAATAAGCTAACGTCCAATAATCCGTGTGACAACTCTTCATCAGCTTGTTACCATGTGGTGTCAGTGTAAGATTTTCAGTAAAACCTCTCATTCAGACTGCCCCTTATTTATATATGCAATTCAACATATATTAAGAACATACTATGTGCTAAGTAAGTACTCAATTCTTCCTCCATTTATTGAGTGCCTACTCTGTGCTCAGCCCATGCTAGGCCCTTAGGATACAAATAGAATTAACCCTTCCTTTTAAGGACCTTACTTCCTCTTGAAAGGAAACAATGTACATAGATAACAATAAACAAAAACAAATACAAAGTAATTTTTTAGTCAAGAGACTGCTAACAAGGGGTGGGGTGGGAGGGTGGGGTGGGAGTTAAGAAAGGCATCTTGTAGGAGATAACCCTTGAATTGTAATGTGAATTAACTAATGGTTCTGTGAAACAACAGTGAGGAGGGACATGAAAACAGGAGATAAAATGTTATATATGGAGAACAATAGACAGACCAGATTGACTGAAATGATAAGTGTGTGAGGTGAAGTAAAGTGCTATCAGCCTAGAAAAAAACAGGTCAAAGCCCGATTGTACATTTAAAGAAATGCCAAATAGAAGCATTTGTATTTTATCCTAGAGATAGAAAGAGTCAATATGAAGCTTTTTTTCCCCACTTAATAGTATTTTATTTTTTTCTGATAATATGTAAAAATAGTTTTCAACATTTACTTTTATGAGATTTTGAGTTCCAAATTTTTTTCTCCTCCGCCCTCCAAAGATAGCAAGCAATCTGATATAGGCTATACTTGTACAATTATATTAAGCATATTTCCACATTAGTCATGTTGTGAAAGAAGAATCAAAAGGGGAAAACTATGAGAAAGAAAACAACAACAACAAAAGAAATAGCAAATAGTCTGCTTCGATCTGCATTCCGACTCCATAGTTCTTTCTCTAGATGTAGATAGAATTTTCCATCTTAAGTCTTTTGAAATTATCTTAGCCCGTTGTATTGCTGAGAAGAGCTAAGTCTATCAAATTTGGTCATCTCACCACGTTGTTGTTACTGTGTACAAGGTTCTCCTGGTTCTGCTCACTAGTATGAAGCTTCGTGACCAGGGAAGTCACAAGATCAGATATGTGCTTTGGGATTATAAATTTGGCTGGTGTGTGGAGAATGCAAGGTAGAGTGCAGGGACCAAAAAGGAAGGAGGCCAATTGAGAGGATATTACAGTAGTCTAGGAAAGAGGGATTGAGGACCTGAACTAAGTTGTGAAGAGCATAGAGATGAATGTAAGTAATGTTGTAGAAAAAAAAAAGTTGAGCATGACTTTGAAATTATGAAACTGTGTAGACAGAAGGATGGTATTGTTACCAACAGAAACAGTGAAGTTTAGAGGTAGAATAGATTTCAGTAGGGGAAGATAATGAGTTCTGTTTTGGATAGAGTGAGTTTGAGGTGCCTGTGGGAAGTTCAAGAGGACATGCCAGAGAGTTGCTGATGTAGGATTAGACCTTGTAAGGGAGGTCTCATAGACCTCATAAGAATTGAAAAGATATGGAAATAGATTTAAACACACACACACACACACACACACACACACACACACACACACACAGCGCGCGCGCAGGAGTCATGTGCTTGAGTAATATGTTTCAAAATATACTTTGATATTCTTATCCTTTACAATGCAATTTATATCTATTAAACAGTGTATTGTTTTAATTAACGTAATGCATGAGACATTTTAATAGTAAATTAATCAAACATCATCTATTTCATGCAACATATTCTTGGTAGATACTGGGAATGCCATGGTAAATATCTGCATAGGTACTGGGAATACACTGAAAAAAGACAATGTCATTCCTGCCCTTAAGTTTTATAGCATATTAGACCGTAATCTAATACTCTTTATATAGTATTTTATGATAAATACCTTTCCCACTTTCAGAGATATATTCTAAAAATACCAAGAAATAGAGAAATCAAAGTACTATACTTTGCTTGTCAGATACAGAGAAGCCCCCAAATCAGCCAGAAACTC
Organism: Potorous gilbertii; assembly: GCA_028658325.1. Taxonomy (NCBI): domain Eukaryota; kingdom Metazoa; phylum Chordata; class Mammalia; order Diprotodontia; family Potoroidae; genus Potorous; species Potorous gilbertii. The sequence continues at coordinate 362,345,326 of CM053770.1, read as the reverse complement.
CAACAGCTTGTTAAGGAGTCACATGATGTTAAAAAGAAAGATTACAGCAGTTTCCCTAATATAAGTTAGTGAGCAGCTAGTAACATTTTACTATATCTGAGAAAAACAATGAAACTCAGTGAATTCTAAGATTTTTCTTATCATAATACAAACTGCCATGAAAGGAATTTCAGGATTTTATTTCTGGTTCATTCCTTCTTTGCAGCTACAAATAGAGTAAGTCGGTTTTCTAACTTACAACGCATAACAATAGCATCTTATATCTGTTTGTATGTGACTTTATACCAGAGATGCCTTACTTTTTTACTTCGTTTCCCAAAAGCTTTGAGGTAATCAGGGGACAAAAGAGCAGGACATGATGTGGAGCTGACTTTACTGCCCCTATGTGTAAGTCTATGTGGAGAGGAGAAAACATTTATTTGGGATACTGGCAAACTATAGAAACTAGGGCCATATTATTGGCAACTGGCTTTGAGATCTGCCAGATAAATTTTTGAGATATGTTAGATTCCTCCTTTGTACTTTTCAGAGTGCTTTCACAAATATTTTCTCAAATATCTTTATCTCTTTTTAATCAAAAATCCAGCACAAACTCTGTTTTTCCCTTCCTTTGCCCCATAAGAAATGTTGAAGACGAAGGGAGGGTATGAAGAAGAGAGCTCAGCAGCTAAAGGCGGGAATCTTGCTTAGCTTACATGATTTACTATCACCAAAAAAACTGTTGAAAGCTTTCAAGCTCTGATCCCTATATACCCTGTAGGATGAGAGACTCCTTTTAGAGGTCATGGTTCAAGGGACATTTCTGCTTTTTAATTAAGGAGGAAAAGGACAGAGGTCCTAACATTAACATGATGTTGGGACTTTTGTAACTTACTCAAATAATGCTTGTTTTCTAGACAAAGTCCCAAACTAATAATTAAGTTTATTTCTCAAATTTAAATGCTTCAAATTATTTTTTGTTCCTCTCCTCTATTCTAGCCTCCATAAAAGTAAAATGAAATAAAATTCACCCATGATCAAGTTAAATATAGTCTTTTTAACTGTCTTTGTGTCCAATGGAGATGCTAATAGAGATCCTATTACCTTATTTTCGTAGCGGTAGGTACTAATTAGGGCAGCTAGGTGGCAGAGTGGATAGATTGTGGGCCTGAAAGACTCATCTTTCTGAGTTCAGATCTGGCTCAGATACTTGCCAGCTGTATGACCCTGGGAAGGACACAACCCACTTTGCCTCCATTTCTTCCTCTATAAAGTGAGCTGGAGAAGGAGTTGGCAAACCATTCCAGTATCTTTGCCAAGATAACCCCAAATGAAATCTCAGAAAGTCAGACATGACTGAAAACTGACTATAACAAAAAGTACTCCTTAAGGTCAGCATTAGAGCCATTCTTTTACTGTACATAGATCCAAGTGATGTCTCATGGAAAGAGTATTGAATGGCAAGTTAAGATATCAGTACTCTCTAATACTACTTGCTTCTTCCGTACCTTGTATGTAGGCAAGGATAAATGAGGTAATAGTGGAAATTATTTGGATGCTATGCATGTGGTCTTGAGTTAATTATATCCTTGTAAAATCTAACATAATGGCTTCATTTTTGTCTTATAGAGCCGATGGTGTAATGAGAACGATGGTTCCCGAAAAGCTACTAAAGAGTATGCCAATATTGCAAGGACAGATCGATGCGTTGCTTGAATTTGATGTATGTATCTATAAACTTGGATTTCTTTAATTTATTAAAAAGAAACATCATGGAGAAGTAGATAGAGGGGTGTCTTGGGCCACTCTCTAAGACCTTAGGTGGCAGAGCTGTTGCTGATCCTCATTGTTAAAGAGACTACCCTCCACTTGTTAAATCATATGTCCAGAACAAAAACAAAAACATCGTTTTAAACATCCTTTAAATAAATTCATTTGTTCTTGTATTTTTAAGTTGAATAGGCAATAAACTTAATTCACTTATATCATAGTAGTGAAAAAGCTTTTAAATATTTTAATGCTTCCGAAATTTCTGAGAAATGCTTTTCTTTGGATTCTAGAAATATGGTATAATAAAATTAAACGTGAATTTCCCCACCACCCCTGCATGTTAGAGCAGTCCTGATGTCTCACTGGTTGTATCCTTGGAGACTATACAACATTTTGAATAATGCTAAAAAAATTTACTTTATATTCAGTATGTAGACATTTTCAGATAACATCAATTACTCTTACCAGGCTTTTAGGATACTTGCTGTTAACAAGCAGCAGTTTACCAAGGGGAAAATAATCAAGCTTTTAAAATTGGAGGATAAGGAGGAAGAAAATATATAAAAGGAAAAAAATGAGTAAAAGCCAATTTGGTCTGGAAGATATATTGACTGAATGGGGAAAAAGCATTCTTTACAGATTGCTGTTAAATCAGTTGATCTTAATTGCCATATACAAAAGAAAAAATGCAGAAATATGAAACGGGGCTAAAGTGCTCCTGTTAATGCTATAGGCAGTCCCTATTTTTCTCCAAAAATGCATCCTGAAGCTGTAGTATAAAATATCATTGTAAAGCAGATGATGTTTTCTTATAAGAACAATATTTGGTTTGGCTTTTGCATTTTTTGATCAAGGATTTAGCATTAAATAATCACAAATAAGAAGAATAATGCATCTTTAAAAGTAAAGAGAAAAGAAAATCCACTTGGCAGTGGTTTAAAATGATAAAATTCTTTTCTGAATCCTACAGAAGAAGCTTAAATATTCTTAATGCACTGATTATGCATACTGCCTTAACAGATTATAAATAGTATGTACTTTAATACTTCATGGACATGTAATTTTGTCAGTGTAGTCACTATGTTGATGGAGATTGTAAGGCATGGAGAACTTGATAAATAGTCTTCTAGTTGCTGTGACTAAAAAATATATTGTTCAGAAGCCAAATTGTTGATGAATTTAATTAGACTGATCCTTGAAAAGTAGACATTCAGTCCATTACTAGACTCATAGAGACTTGGCATAGGACCTACCAGAGCTTATATTTTGATGATATAGCCTTCAAGAACCTAATGAGCATTTTATTAGGACTTTACTGTAGAAATACACATACACACACACACACACACACACACGGCACACAAAAATACTATTCTATTGATTGAATGTTATATCCTAGCTGAAGTAACTTTTAATATTTTATTAAGATTTGTACCCATCTATTTACAAAAGGATTTGCAGTAGTTTAAAAAGTTAAAATAGGATTAATACTTTAAATTCCTTTTTTGCCACCTTACAGTTTTAGAAGGACATTGAGGGAATGATTTTAAATGGGTCATCCTTAGATAGTCTGAGGAATTTTTTTCCTCTGAAATTTCCCTGTGATAACAGAGGCATTTAGAATCATTTCAGTGACCTCAGAACAAAAGTTGAGACCCTTATTTTCAAAAGTCATTCTAGAATCTAAATATTTGAAGTCCTTACCAAAAATCTCTTTGTTTCTGATCTTCTTATTCAGTTCTCCTTTTCATGACCACTACTCTTTGTTCCCTAAAATGTTAGTAAGATCCTCAAGGGAAAAGAAATCTGCTATTTGGGGATTTGGGGGATGGGACACAAGTAGAAGGTGGGGTTAATAAAGATGGAGGGAAAATTTGTTGCTATTTGATACTGTATTTTTTACTGTATTTGTACTGTGAAATTCGAATTCGAGAAAGCAATCCCTTTCTATTCCTCAAAGGAGGAGAGACTATAAGTCATTATTCAATAATTCATTACTTAATAAATGGAAGATCAGAGGAAATACAGAATATGAAGAAAGACCACAATCTACATCCATCATTTCCTGGACCTAAGATGTATGTTATCTCATCCCCGTAAGCTGAGGTTCAAAGAATTATGGAGGAGATGAATTTGAGCAGGAAAAGAAGGAACCATGTTGGAGAAAACATGGAGAAGTCAGGCTTGGGAGAAAAGAATCCTGGTGTTTTATACTGTATGATCTTGGAGCTACATAGTTCAAAGAGAGGAGAGGACCCTAGAACTATATGATAGAGAAACCAGATTCAGAGATACATCTGTGATAAATCACTAGTGAAATAATTTCAAACCAAATAGGACAGAGAAAAGGGGCCAGTTATGATACAATTTATAAGGCTAGAGCCTCAGAATATCCCCTCAAAAAAAAAGCAAGGATGAAAACTGCATATCTTTTACTACTTAAAGCTTAAGGGAAGAACTCTTAGGGAAGACAGAGAAGTGTATCGTGTGAAATTTAACAAAACAGTAAACTGAGGCAATTCTCCAAGCATTATATCAGTTTTGTAGTAGAGCACTGAACCTGCCAAAAAACGGAAAGTGGCACTGCCTCTGGCTAAAAACTCAGAACTGAAATTGCAACTATTTTTTATAAGCATAGAACACAGAACAGAAAATATCATTGTTTATGGAATTGGCAACATCATGGAATTGAGAGATCATGATTACATTAAAGAATGTGGGCATAGCACACACATGGAATGAAGACTGCCTCTCGCTGTCTCCAAGGAATACTTTTGTGAATTGTGGGTCTAAGCTACATCCTGAGATCACTGATTTTGGATCAAAAGTTGTAGTTTCATTGGTACCTGAGAATTAGATAAAAATCACCTTAGTTGGCAAGGATGGGACTAAAGATGAGACATAGTCAATTTGTTTTGTACCCAAGGATAACACACCAAAGCCATGCTGTTTCTCAGGAGCTGAAGTTATGGGGAAATACAAGGATTCCTTGGAAAAGGATCAGTTGCAAGTAGTGTTGAGATAACAATTTCTTTAACTCAAAGTTTTTCTCTAACAGTGGTTATTGGAAAGCTTTACCTTTTACATCTAGCTGTGAGAGAAATACTAAACTTTTGAACCTATGAACTCCTTCTTTCAGACAAAGAAAAGGTTTAGATTTATTACACAGAATACAGAATATGATTATAGAATAAAATCAAATATAAAATACAGAACCAAGAATTAATTCTCACAAAGGAAAAGCCTGTATTGCAGTTAAGGGCAGGATAGGCTGCACCAAGTCAATGACCACTGGTTGAGGAATTACTTGGGAGTGGAGAGGAAGAGAAATCAGAAGTAGAAGGGAACAGAAACTGTTCTTCCCAGCGCTCAGAGTTGGTGAAGAGGATTTTACAAGGTCCCAGACACCTACACCCAAACCAAATCCACTGGCAAGTCACTTAGAACTAATCTAACACTCATCAGAGGCAGAATTTGACTGAATGTGAGGTCCAGATCTTATACTAGTAGAGGTGTGTATAGCTTGATGATCTGTAGATCTGTAGAAGAGGGAAAGGTTTTAGAAATACAAGATGGCAGGGGAATTATAGGGAGATTTGTATGGATATGTACTCCAGAAATGACTTGTTGGGAGGTTTTCTGTTTGTTTTGATGTGGAGGAGTGGCCATTTTCTTCTTTGGATCCTAGATCCTTTCTCAAACTTAGCATCCCAGACTGTGCAATAGGAACTGGCAAATGAATGAGGTAAAGATTCTGGGGAATAAACTGCATAGAAAAAACACAGCAGTGGAATACAAACTGGGGAAAATTAACTCTTGTGTTTGCATCTACAATGTAGGTCACCAATAAAATGGATCTTGCAATTTATAAGAATTATTAAATTTCCTTAAATTGAAGGTTTTTTAAACATATTGGTAAGACATTTTTTAAATAATCCCTTGTATTTATACATTGTTGTTAAGTATTCAACTGAAATTTTAAAAGCCTTGAGAAAATTGTAAATTCAGAATGTGCAGTTAATTGACTTTTTTATATTTATTTATAGGTTCATCCAAATGAGCTGACAAATGGTGTCATAAATGCTGCATTTATGCTTCTTTTTAAAGATCTCATCAAACTTTTTGCTTGCTATAATGACGGAGTTATTAATTTATTAGGTATGTAAAGTTGCTGAAATCTTTTCCTTCAACTATAACCCTTATTAAAGGAAACATTAGAAAATGCAACTCTGATACTTAATCTAATTTTTATCTTCTTTTATGTGTGTCAAATTAATGATTTTCTAACAGTAGCAGGGAAGTATTTGTAGCTAAAACATTAGCAACCTGGTACCATGTGCAAACTTGATTGATAATTTAAGAGTTCAATAATAAGAGTTGTATTAATAAATGTTGTAACAGTTTGTTTTCTCTGACATTGCTTATTTACTCTCCAATCCCTGTCTCTTCTTCTGAGCTCCAGTCCTACTTTTCCAAATTGCATGTCAGAAATTTCTTCAAAGATATTCTGTCATCACCTTAAATTCATCCAAAATTGACTTTTTTGTTTCCTTCCTCTTTCTTCTTTATTTCTTCTAATGATATCACCATTTAAAGTATCTGCCTTCAGTATCATTGGCAAATCTATGAGCAAGATTTGAGCATCTACAACATAAAAGTAGTACCCTGGACTGACCTGGCTTTTCCCCCTATTAATTCCATCATGTTTGTCTTTTTAGTCTATCTTTATTTGGGATGGGGAACATTAGGCTATAGGAAGAGAGGGAAAAGATGGTTTGACTTAAAGTTTGCTGAAATTAATAATTCAAGCTGTTCTTATTGAATAATATTCAGTATGATGAGGCTGCATATGAAATATTATTCTCAGTTTTGGATTTAGCACTTTGGGAGAAACATTGATCAGCTACAAAAGGGAGTGACCAAGGCTTAAGGGCTTGAAAATTATGCGATGTGAGCATCCACTGAAATAATTCTATATGTTTATCTTGGAGAAGAGGAGACTGAGGGGGAGGAGGAGGAAGAGAGAGAGGTCAAAGGATTAGACTTGTCCTGCTTGACCTCAGAAGGCAGAACTATAGTTTTAAGTTTGTTGTAAGGAACAATTGCAGCTATCCCAAAATGCAAAGACAACCTAGGAAGGGTAATAGGCTTTTGCTCACTTAGTTCTTAAACTGTGGGTTGTGACCCCATATGGGACTCACAGTTTAAGAAGTGTTGAGGGCTTGGGAGTGGAAAAAGTTCAAGATGCCCTGCAGAGGACTTAGGAAAAAGTTACATAACCACGTGGTGAAGATATAGAGGAGGACTGGTGGCCTCTAAAGTCTCCCAGTACTGATTCTGTGGCCTAGTTTTTAAAAGATTGTTTCTTTTTTTCTCCCAAATGACAAATTCAGATCTATAGTTAAATTGAGAGATATATATTTAAATTCATGAGATGCTCCTAAGATGGCTGGTCTAAAACAGCTCCTTCCTTTTTCCATTTATTAACGATGTTAATCTTATTATATTACAAAACACTCAGAGGCATTAAACAACATTGACCATTTTCATTCAAACTCTGTTAGCAATTTGTTCTACCACAATTTAAAATTATGTTAATGCTGCATGTGTTCACCAGGTATACTATGATAGTAATAGAATTCCTAAGATGATATGAAAATTCATGCATCCTTTACAGGCTAATTAGTAGGAATGAATCTCTGGTGGAAGTCAGTAATAATAATTGACAGTAAAGTCTTAACTTGTCTTTCTGTGAATGATTCCTGCTTAAATATGTTATTGACCTGACCTGATGAGTGAATAATATGATTATGCGGAGTAAAGTTTTCAAAATTTTAAAATCTAAAAAGTTACATAAAAATTAATTTTGAGATTATTTTAAAAACAGTTGCCACAAAATATCCTAGATATGAAAGATTCATGCATCTCAGATTCAAAAAAGGATTTAACTGAAGCCTTGCCTAGGTCCACATACTCTGGCTGTCACTGATAAACCTGGCTTTAGTTGAGCCTCTGAGGGAATGTGAAACAAGGGTAGCTCAAGGTTTGAATGTATAGTTTACTGGCTATACACTAGGTAACACCAATAGTCTTTAACCTTAGTGTCTGCTATTATAGAAGTTATTGTAACTTTCTGTCCTGATGCCACAATTCTTTCACTGTTAGGAATAGTTTAAAATATAGTGATTAAAAAATAAGACAAACTTCTAAAACTCCAAGTAGAAGATGGAAATTGTTTATATTTTTTGAGGAAATTGGTTGTTCAAAGAAAAGTTAAGGGAATTAAGTTAAATAAACTTAATGACTTTCAAGTATATGATGAGTTGATAATTAAGGGCATATTGCTTCACTATTTCAATTTTAAAAAACACGAGTGGGAATTGATTTTAAATTATTATAGAAGATATATATATAAAGTTTTAGAAGACATTCCTTTCAATTATGAGAAATCAGACATTTTACTAAGAAAAGTATTGAACTATCTGGGAAAAAATAAAGAAAACAGAAAAATATTTTAGATAAATCACAGAAGCTTAACTATGGGACCCTATCTTTAATAAATATTAATTCTTTTTTTTTAATCCTGTCAAACAAAATGCAGTGATTTATCCAAGAAATAATTCTTGATTGATGTACTGGAATGATAAATAATGGTATTTACTCAAATAGAAACAAGGAACCATTAAACCATATATAAGGACCCTTGTGGGCTGCATATTGACTTAGAAAGCCACATATTTATTTCTTTTTCTAATAGTTTATTTACTTTATTAAGTATTTCCCAGTTATATTTTAATCTGGCTTGGGCTGCATCCAGAGAGTTGTGGGCCACATGAGGCCTATAGGCATAATGTTTGATGTTTCTGGTATTAGGAAAACAATCAACGTAATAAACGTAATAAAATTAAAAACCAAAACATCAAAAGATTATATAGATACAGAAAAGGCTTTTGACAAAGTACAATGCAAAGTATAAGGATAAAGGGAACTTTTAAAAAATATTATAATAGGCATCTATCTAAAATTAGAGATATACTCAAACTTTTTCCAGTAAATAGAAGAGTAAAGCAAGGGTATCCACTGTCCCCACTGCTTTTGATGTAGTTCCGGAAATATTTGCAACGGCAATAAGACAAGAAGAAGAAAGGCACATCAGTGGTTAAAGAGGAGATAAAACTATCTCTGTTTGCTGATATGATGGTATACCTGGAATTTCCTAGGGAATCAGTGGAGATAACAACTGAAATTATAACTTCAGCAAAGTTGTAGGCTACAAAATAAACCCTCAGAAATAATAGTATTTCTATATAACAATAACAAAAACCAAGAAGCAAAAATAGACAAGAAAATCCTATTCTAAAGAGCTACAAAATTCGTAAAATATCTCTGGATCAGTTTACTAAAGCACACAAGACTTGTGTCAGTTTAATTACAAAGTACTCCTTAAAGAAAGAAAAATTTAAGTCGAGCAGAATTCAGGACTCATTGCAGGGTCATGCCAATATGATAAAAAATTACAGTATTACCAAAGTTCATTTATAGTATACCAAATAATGTCAACTTACTGTTATGCCAAACAAATACCAAGGAGATGTTTTATAGAATTTAATAAAATAATAATACAATTCATTTGGAAAGTAAGATCTAGAGTATCAAAAGAAATAAGACGCAAAGACAAAGGAGTAATAGCACTTCCAGGCCACATATTATAAAGAAAACAAAACCATTTGATACTTGTTGTTAAAAAAAATAGATAAATAGAATGGATGAGAAATAAATAGACTAGATAAGGAAGAATCAGAAACAGTGGAATTTAGTGGAAAACATAAATGACTTGGCAAAGAACTCTTTACTTGAGAAAAGCTGCTGGGAATACTGGAAAGAAGGCTGGACAAAAGTTAGACTTCAACAATCACCTCATACCATATTCTGCAATGTATTTGAAATGGATATGTGATCTTAATATTAAAGATCATACTATAAAAAAGGAAGAGAAATATATCATATACTTCACATGCCTGTAGGTAGGAGATATATTCTTTTTTTTATGGAAATGTTTTATTAAGATTTCTGTAATAACCATTTTCTCCATTAGTTATAATGGAACCCATCACATCTGGCTTATAACCTTCCTAAAGTGTTATAGAGAAAATGTAATTGACAACAAAGAATCAAAATGGAAAGGATAGATGGAGCAGAACCCATTTAAAAAATGGAATATTTAGGGATGTATCTTTTGATCAAAATCAAAAGTATTTATTAACAATTTCAATCACTTCTCTTTGTCTGCCTTATACTTTCCTGGTTTGGGCATAAGGACTAGACCTGATGCATAGATTTGGGGACAATGTTAGGTTACACAAGGGATAGCATATTGAACTTTGAGAAAGGAAAACCTGAGGTTAATTAAATCTTTCCTCAGCCACTTACTAGTTATGTGATCCTGGGAAAATCACTTATCCACTAGGAGATATATTCTTAAACAAACAAAGGGTAGAGGCAGTTATCAAACTAAAATAAATTACTGATTACATGAAACTGGAGAATGTATGCATAGACAAAATTAATTCACCTAAGACAAAAGGGGAGCAATGAAATGGGAAAAGATAAAATTTCTCCGATAAGTGTTTGGTATCCAGCATATGTAAACAATGTTAAAATGTATGTATGAGACCAATAGCTATTCCTTAATAGATACATGGTCAAAAGATACGAACGGTTGTCAAAAGAAGAATGCAAAATATCCATAACCACACGAGATAATGCTCTAAATTACTAATAATGAGAGAAATACAAATGAAACAAATTCTAAGGTTTTACTTCACACCCTTAAAATTGGTGAAGATGAACAAAACATGGCAACAGTCAGTGTTGGAAGGTCTATGGAATTATAGACACACATGTATTCTTGGAAAAGCCATGAAATAGTACAGCCGTTTTAGAAAGCAATTTGTAATTATGTAAATAAAGTGACTAAAATGCCCATACTTTTTGAAGCAGAGATTCCATTACTGGCCTTATATTCCAAGAAAGTCATGAATAAGAAAAAGTTCCCACATATACCAAAATATTCATAGCAGCACTTTTTATG
>CM053770.1:362283080-362333986 GCA_028658325.1 Potorous gilbertii | reverse complement strand
AGGAAACTGCAAAACTGCTTTGATGACCAATAATCTTAAGGTTCTCCAAGGAACACAAACCAATCTTTTAAATATAAATATTCTACCCATATTTTCTGACTAGGAGCCACAGAAAGAGTCCACAAAGAATTTAAAATGAATATCACTTAGAGGACAATGGAGAAATAGCTAATGGATATGAATAAGCTGTAATATTTAACCACTGAAGAATTTCCAAGAAGATGAAAAAACCATCATTAAGCAAGTATATGATAAGAAAAGAAGATGAATTAGTCATTCAGCCTCAGTGAGGAATGACAAGCGGACAGCCAGAGGGGTCCCCTGGTAACTTGATGAAGTTAAGAGAAAGCAATATTTCTCTTATGTGGCAAACTTATAGGAGAACATGGGTATTTGTGCAGGAGGGGCAGTCTTGCTTAATGCATTTAAATGTCTGAGATGAGCGGGGTGACCCAAAAAAGAGGCAAAAAACATTCCCTCCCTTCAAGCAGCTCACAGTCTAGTGAGGAAGACAACAAACAAGTGTGCAAATAAGTTCTATACACTGTAAGGAATGAAATAATTAAGAGAGGGAAGGCATTAGAATTAAGAAGGTTTGCAAAAGGCTTCTTGTAAAAGATGAGATTTTAGCAGGAAATTAAAGGAAGTTAGTAGGCAGAGATGAGGAGGGACAGTATTCTAGGCATGGGGGTCAGCCAGAAAAAATGGTTGCAGCCAAGAGACAGTGTCTTGTTTTATGGAGTAGCCAGGAGAGGCCAGTGCCAGTGGATTGAAGAGTGTGGGTCATGGTATAAGGTTCAAGAAGACTGGAAAGTAGGAAGGGCTAGGCTATGAAGGGCTTTGCCATACAGAGAATTTTTTATTTCGTCTTTGGAGATGATAGTGAGTTTATTGAGTAGGAAAAAAGGGATAACCTGATTGGACTTGCATTTTAGGAAATTTACTTTAGTAGCTGAATAGAAGATGGATTTGAATAGGCCAAGTCTTGAGGCAGGCTGGCCTGCCAGCAAGATATTGCAGTCATCAAGGCATGAGATGAGAGCCTGTACCAGTCACACCAGCGTCAGAGGAGAGAAGGGGACACATATGAGAGAAGGAATATCCAAATTGATGAGATCCTAGATACATTCTAATATTAAGTATTGAGTTACGCCTTTTTTCCAAGCACATAAAAAATTTACATATGCATAGTTTATCTCTGTTCTCACATTCACATAATATGTTTTTTCTATATGGGAAAGAGCAACCAGGAAGAACTTAAATAGTAGGCTTTGACTTTTATAGAAGGATTTTTGCTACAAATGGATTAAGACCAAAATTTATGCTTCACTTTCTGTTCTTGCTGTTGCTTCTTATAGTTATGTACCCAAGTTTACTTTCATTTTAAAAAGTTAAGCATGAATCATACTTCATAACCTTCCTGACCCTCATTTAATTTTAAATATATAGGGAAGGTATCCTTTAAAGCACAAGTTAGTTGTTGGTGTACTGCTTTGTTTGCAGGACATTCAATATATAATTGTTACCTGATTTTAGAATTTTAAACTTTAGGATTCATTCATATCTCATTTTTTAAAAGGTTACAATTAACTGATCTAAAATTAACTGAATATACTTTGACATGTGCCTCTATCCAGCCTTGGTTTAGAGAACCAAAGGAAGCTAGATGAATTCTCTGAGTTAGAATTCTGGATTCACTGTAACAACTGTATTAGCTTCAAAGGCATTGGACTAAACTGGACTCTCAGGTAGTCCTCAGGGGTATATGAAGCCCTTGGGTCAGGACTGGACAGAAATCTTTATACCTTTTGATTGGAGTACAGCCTCTACGCCTCACTGAGAAGTTTAGAGTAGGATCTAGTTAACATCTGAATCTGTGATATAGACGACATATATCCAAGTAATTATCTTCTGTGACAATTTTTCTATCTTTGTCTGATCTTTATCTAGAAAGTGTAGGGGGGAAGCCTTGCCGGAGAAAGGGGAACATGCAGTCAAGTAGGGATTTCCCTTGATTTGGAAGTGAAATACATATTTGAAATCTGAGAAAAGTTGATATTCTTGTTGACTCCAGGAATGGAAAAGAGGTGGCAGGGATTCTACAGGTACCTTTTTAAAATATTACTGGCCAAAAGCTACCTCGTTAATTTGGAGTTTACTGGTTAGATTCCTTTCTTAAATATCAAGCCTTAAACCCATTTCACTCTGGATCTCCCTGCCCAAGCAATACTTAATGGTTATTTTGGGGGGTCTTCCTGACCCAGAGTGAATGTAAATACTAGCTGTTTCTCTTTTGGTCAGCAACCCTGAGGGCCTTGCCCTCCCAATTTGATTTTTTTTATTAAAGGGGCCATCCCTTGATTTACTTCTTAAAGGTGCCTATTCACCGAGGGGGCATTGCCTCACTCAAAGTAAGAACGCACAAGGACTTTAGCTTAAAAGCGCCAAGGTCTCCCACTGCATCCTAGGACATCTCCAGTCATCCTGATTGATATGTGGCCACTGGACTCAGATGGTTCTGGAGGAGAAAGTGGGGCTGGTGATTTTGCACAGCACTCCCTCACTCAAATCAAAATCAATTGCAAGTCATGTCATCATCTGCGTGATATCATGGTCCTCTTCAAGAATGAAGGACAATCCATAACCACAACCAAGAAAATATAGGAGAATCATGAGAAATCAAGCTAGTTGTCTGAAGCCCTTTTATCTCATTAAACTTTCATTGTTACCACCTACAGATGTAGCTATATATTTGAAATTTCTTACTAACTTTTTCAAAGAGACATACACGTTTTAAGTGTGAGGAGAGGAAGATTAAAGACTATATTGATATCAGAACTAGTACTTTTCTTTTAAACACTTAATATGGTGGGTTTTTTTAAGAATTGACCAAGGAAAAAATTTAAAATTTTCAAATTAATCTGAATAACCTGTAAGTCATTTTCTCTTGCATTTGACTTATCATATTTCTTCTTGTAATCAGTTCTTTTTCCATCAGAAGGATTATTGAGAAGGTACCGATTTGGTTTTTGGGTACACATATTCTAAATTTATGATCTCTACTTATGAAAAACTTCTTAGACTTTACTGACTGACCTGAAAATCACTAGTAATAAAAGTTCTTCTAAAGATTGATGGTGGGGAATTAATAACTTGCATATAACATTACTATTATCTTATATTTCTCAAAAGCTATCCTTTTGTTCTTTGTGTTTGTGTTCTAATTCAATTAGTGTCTACAAGATTGGCACTGTTTTTACTTGAGTAACTCAGGATACTATTGAGTATTCCTGCATGTTGTATATTCCCTTGCTTTCTTTAACAATGACAGAGACGTTTTGGTGTACTCCTTACCAGAGATTTGAGGCATAATCCATGAATTATTGGGAAAAAAATTTTCAAGAAAAAAATCAAAGAACTTTATATTTTTCCATTGAAAAGGATAAATTTATTTCTACTTGGTTCCTAAATGGAATTGTTGGTGTGCAGGTGTTGAAATAGTTAACTTTTGAGGTACTTTTCCATTCTATGTTTCTTTAAAAATATTGGCTTGATTTACTTTGGCATTAGCCATATTGACATTATAATCAGAAAGAAATTCTCCTAGTAGTAATGCCCTCTAACAAGCCAAATATGGTGTTAGAAAGGTTGTTTTAACATGAGGCTCTTCTTTCTGGACCTCCAGTTATAACTAGCAGATCTCTATTGAACATGTCAAACTGAGTATTCTGTAGACATTTCAAACTCAGCCTTTCCAAAGCAGAGCTCATTATTTTTTTCCACAAACCCACACCTCTTCTGAACCTCCATACTTCTGCTGGCTTCCTCACCATTCAATCATCCAGGTTCTCAACCTCAGCATCATTCTTGAGTCTTCACTTTCCCTCATCTTAATTGCCAGATCTTGTCCTTATCCTTCCACAATGTCTTGAACATCTTTCCCTTTCTCCGTATGCCAATGACCACCACCCCAGCTTGGGCCCTCATCACTTCTTTTAATTTTTATTGTGTCCTTAGTGCTTAACACAATGTTTGGCATGTAATGGGCATGTGATATATATTCATTCATTCATTCACTGGCCTCACTACCTCAAGTCTTGCCTTGTTCCAAACCATCTTTCCCAAAGTTATTAAAGTACTTTTTCTAAAATGAAGGTAGATCATGTCATTCAGTAAATTCCAGTTTCTATTAGTTATATCAGGGACAAAATATAAACTCCTCTGTGGCTTTTACCTGTTTCTGACCTTCCTCTCAGCCCAATTATACTGCCACATGCGGTTCCCTTTACCATACTTTATGGTCTAGGAAAATTGGCTCTCTTACTATTCCTTATAGGTCAGTGCTTTTGTATTGGCTCTATTGTATCCATGTCAGAAATGCATGCTTTATTCACCGCTGCTTCTTGAAATCCCTTGTTTCCTTCAAAACAAAGCTGCAAGTGCTCTCCTCAAATCCCATTGCTTTACATTTATCTTATATATATTTTGTATATATTTATATATGTAAATGTCTCCTCTGTTAAAATGAAATCTCTTTGAACTCAAATAATGTTTTTTATTTAGCCTTTTTTCAAAATTAGAAATTTAAATAATATTATAAGAGAAGACTCAGTGAACTTTATCTTTAGCATCTAAATTGGCCCAAATTATTTCCCAATATTTATTAATGTGGACAGCTAGGTGGCACAGTGGATAGAGCATTGAGTTTAGAATCAAGAAGACTAATCTTCCTGAGTTCAAATCCAGCCTCAGACATTTACTAGTTGTGCGACCCTGAGCAAGTCATTTAGTCCTGTTTACCTCAGTTCCTCTTCTGTAAAATGAGCTGGAGAAGGAAATGGCAGACCATGTCAGTATGCCCTAATGGAGTCACAAAGAGGCATACATGATAGAAAACAACTGAACAACAACACATTTGTTGATATACTAATATATCTTTGTCTTTTAGCTATTTCTGTGTATTATGGAATTGGATATATATTTAATTCTTTTTTACCTCAGTTTGCAATGCAAAGTTGAAATAATTAAGACAATAAAAATTACTTAACCATATTTTCAGCTCATTTTAAAAAATAATCTTTTCTTTGCCCCCCAAAATAAAAGTATTTTGACATTTTAAGCACAAAAAATGAAGTCAATCTTTTATTCAAGGTCAAATTATATTCTTTCTACCTCATTACACCATTGTTTAATTTTTTAAATTAGAAAATAGTCACTTAACATTTTTCTTAAATTAAAACAAAAATTTTAGTTTTGTTGAAAGAGTTGATTCTATGCCAAGTGAAGAGCAATACATACATACATATATATATGTATATATATATACATATATATATGTATGTATTTGCAATGTATTTATATATATATATATTCTCTTGACAATATAGCTGAAGTTATAATGTCATATTGGGGTTGTTAGAGCAAATAGTAACTATAAAAAAACTGATACTTGGGGAAAGATTTTTCATATTTTAAAAATAAAGTCTCATATTTGTTTTTAAGTAGTTGATGTGATTAAAATCAAACTGACCAACTGAACAAACTTCATTCAGAAAATAAATATTAAGCACTTGTGTGTAAGTTGCTTGGAATAAGACAAAAATGAAAAACAGGTCTTGCCCTCAAGGATCTTACATTATACAGGTCAGAATATACTAAACTGATGAAGTTATGACTTCTTCATTTAATTATATTTGACACAATTTGTCACATGCCTTACTAGGTATATGACCCCAGGAAAGTCATTAACCTCCCAGACTCAGTTTTCACATGTATAAAAAGAGGGGTAATAATGGCGTGTGCTTCACAGAGTTGTAAGGATCAAATAAGACGTGTGAAGTACGTTGCAAACCTTGAAGCCTTAGAGTAGCATATAAATGTTAGCTTTTATTATTAGCTAGTAGTGTAAGTTGATTTTGGAATAGAAATGTACTGTGTCTAATTTACAATAAATTGTGAATTAGAAGAACTGTCAAAGTAAGTCACTCCAGTATTCTGTCTCTCCATTGCCAAGAGACCTGTTCTTAGAGATCATGGATATTCTGAGTAGGCTGGACTTGTAGTCCAAAGCATTCTCTTTTCTATTAATGACTTATTTAGAGATTTAGCTATATTTTTGTTGAATTTATTATTTGAAACTTCCTATTTCTGGCAATAAATGATCAAATAAGGTCATTGTAATAAAGCATTTAGCACAGTGTCTGGCACATAGTAAGTGCTATACAAATATTAGCTATTATATAAACATGAAATTCCAAAACTATGAAAATTATGCATTTTTATATTGTTGACCTAAAATTTTAGATTTAGTGTATCTTGTCATAAAATGTATTTACTGTGGGATTTCCTTACTATATTTTTCTATTAGGACAGTTAAAATGGTAAAAATATGGTTGCTTCTTTGAAACCCATTTAAAAGTAATTTTCATATCTAAAAAAATCCTGATTAGTTTACATACAATTTCAACTACAATTGTAGTTATGAATAGGTGATTTAACAGTCCTGTAAATGTCTGTGAAAGTTTTGGATCTGAGTGTTAGCATGATGAAGATAATGTTAAAATTTCTAAAGTTTTAGGATAAATTGATTGAAATATTCATATGAACCTACAATTCCAAATGCAGCAAATTCTGCACATTTCTATTGCCTGGAATGTTTTTAAGATAATCTTTGATGCTCTCAAAAAAAAAGGAGAGTGTCTCAAATAAATTTGAGATATTTTTTAATTATCTTTTGGTATTATTAGTTACATAGAACAAAGTTATCTAGTTGTTTAAATTAAACTACATCTCAACAAAAGAAAATTTTAGTGCTTATTAAGCATTTGAAAGATTTGTGCTTATTTTACCATGATTCCTTCCTTCCCTATTTTTCCCCTCTCCTTAGTGTTTTCATTCAAGTGTATAATAGTGAGATTTTGCTGTATTTTTATAAATTTGCTTTGGGAATATGTTTCTATCTTGGATTCACTTTTCTTACATTCTTAGCATGAGAATGGATGTGCTGAACTTTACCTGATAAATTTTTCCAAGTATAAGTATTAAACTTTTTTTGCCTTGGGTGATTTGATATACTGGAACCTCAGAAAGAGAAACTAGGTGGCACAGTGTATAGAGTGGTGGGTCAACTTTCTGAGTTCAAATCTGTCCCTAACATTTACTAGCTGTGTGATCCTGGGCAAGTTACTTAACTATATTTACCTCAGTTTCCTTATCTGTGAAATGATCTGGAAAAGGAAATGGCAAGCCATTCCAATAACTTTGCAAAAAAAAAGAAAAACCAGTGGAATCACAAAGAGTTGGACAGGACTAAAAAATGACTGACAAACCTGAACTTTCCTGATAAATTTTTCCAAGTATAAGTATTAAACTTTTTTTTGCCTTGTGTGATTTGATATACTGGAACCTCAGAAAGAGAAACTAGGTGGCACAGTGTGTAGAGTGGTGGGTCAACTTCCTGAGTTCAAATCTGTCCCTAACACTTACTAGCTGTGTGATCCTGGACAAGTTACTTAACTCTATTTACCTCAGTTTCCTCATCTGTGAAATGATCTGGAAAAGGAAATGGCAAAACATTCCAATATCTTTGCTAAAAAAAAAAAAAAACAAAACAAAACAAACCAGTGGAATCACAATGAATTGGACAGGACCAAAAATGACTGATAGACCTCACAATAACACTATTTACTGCAGGTTTAACATGGGTCCATCTTGGATCCTGTCTAATGGGATTTAATTATTGCAATGTCAAAAGAACCTTATCTGAGATTCTCACATGTTCAGTAGAACCTGATTATGGATTTCTAGGACATGGTTATAGTCTAGTTCCGGGAATTTTAACTTTGGCAGGCTAAGGGAAAAGAATGTAGACATTCACTTTTACTTTTTCATTATAGGCTCCGAGCAGTCTTATGGAGACACTTGAACAGCATCTAAATACATTAGAAGGAAAGAAAACTGGAAACAAGTATGCTTTAGTTGTATATTCTAAAGTGTGTATGTGTATGTGTTGTGGGGGGATCTTTGCTAGCTTTAACAAAAAAGTAATTTTTAATAAAAGTATAGTGTCATTTATAAATGACATCCTTCCTTCTACCCCAACTCCTATTATTTATTAGGAGATTTTTCAAAATTTTCCAGCTGAAGCAACAGAATTTTGGTTTTGGTAGCAATCACGTTGACTTAATATTAATCTTAATGATTCTTCATGTTAACTTATTTTTTTAATTGACTTGCAAAATGTGAGTTTCTTTGTTGACAGTGTAGTTTCTAATGCAATTCCGAGTTAATCACCCAAAAGCTTTTGCTGACACTATTTTCTGTCTAATGGTTTTATTTACTTTTCCTCTGTAGGGATTTTTAAGCAACTGTTTCCTCTCCCCTTCCCTCCTGTCTTGGGCCCTAACTGAATATTGGGGAAGACAGATGCACAAAAATACAATTTATCTCCTTAACTAAGTTTTGAAAATATCATTTTAATTGACTACTAATTCCATAGTAGATATAGGAATAAATTACTAACCAATCTCCTTGTCTCCTTGTCTCTGGTCGCTCCATTCAGTCTGTTCTTCACAAAGCTAATGAATTTATCTTTCTAAAACTACATTTATATTAAACCAATCCTCTACTCAAAATTTTTCTATGGCCTTTGGTCTAAACATCTTAGCCTAAATCCAAGACCCTGATGCCATCCTACAGCTCTAGTTTTATTTCCCACTGCTTACTTAGAGAAACCTGAGCTCTCTAACAGTCAAATTGTTGTACTTAGCAGACCTTAAATTTTGCTAGTTCCTTGGTTTGAAGAAAGCATTCCTTTTCTATAGATTTCCCTTTTCACCTTCTTTGCTATCAAAATGCAGTTCATCCTAACACTTATGTGAAGTCATTTTTCTCCCCATTTTAAAATCCTTAATTATTTTTCTGCTTTTTATTTAGATATTTTTGCATCAAAAGAGCTAAGGATGTGCCTTATACTATTCTTTATGTGTTACATATCGTACTTTGAATACAATAATTATATAATCGGTATTTGTTGGTGGTTATAAGAACCATCAATTAAACAAACATACTAGGTTGAGAACAGAAAAGTGAGTGGAGATAGTCCAGTAAGTTTCAGGTGACTGATAGAACTTGACCTGTTATAGGTGTGCCATACCCCATCTCTATGTTTTTCCCTTTTTTTCCCCAGTTTCCTAGACCTCAGAATTTTGTCCTGGGAAAAAGATTATACATTTTCCTGACATTTTTGTAATATGTCCACATGTGTTATGACTATATCATTAAAAAGTATAATTTACTAATTATACTGACTTTTTTTTTGCTGTACAAAAGGCTGTATAGCCTTATATAAGAAAAGTTCATGATATAATTATTTTGTTTTAGAATCACCCTTTGGATGGAGTAAATGCTTTGTCCCCCCATCCATTTCAGCTATCTATTTTCTATCAAAAATCTTTCCCTCTCTGAATTGTGAATTAATGCAGAGCATCTTTGGCCTTATATTAATCTTCTTATCCCTAGTTAAAATTAACAGACTTGAGTAGTTAACTGTTTTCATTTTTCTATATTTGTGCTTACCTGGGGACTTAAGCGATGGGTAAGTACTATATTGAGTGTTTGCTTTGCAGTCAGTTATTACTGTGTATGCAAAAATACTCATAAAGTAGAACAATATATTTAGAATATTTAAATGTCAAATTTCTATTTGTTTTCTAATTTGTTATCTTTTTCAGTGCTGCTTTTCAGTCTCATAGCATAGATGGCATAGATTTATAGTGGGTTGTTATTTGTGCCTTCTTGAGACTGGGAAAAAATTTTAAGGACCTTCTTCTAGAAACATATTCCCCCAGCCTTGGTCTTAGTCTCTAAAATCTCAAAGATTTTACAGTGTGTTTTTTTTAAGATTTTACAAAAGCAAATTTGACAAAGTTATTAAAGGGCAATTTCATGAAGATAGATTTTTTTTTATCATTTTCTACCATCAGTACAGAATAAGTCTGCTCTCTAGGTCTGAGAAGAGACTTATATCCTCTTTAAAGGAAACCTACAAGTTTATGTTGATGTCTTGTTTATCTCCAGGATTACATAACCTACTCTCTAGTATTCTTCTGAGAATTCTGATATAACATTGTACAAAATCATTTTGTAGTTTATCTTTTGAAAAACTTCCAGTAGACAAAAAGGGATTTCATTCTGTGTGCTTTCATTTTGAAAAATATTTTTAAAAATCTTTAGTTACTTTAACTTAAGTTCTATTTATGAGGAAACCCATGGTCAGTTTTCTGTAGCTTTTCCTTTAAGAGTAAAGGCCTAGGATATATTTAATACTATGTGGATTATCATGTAGTTACTTAATTTTATCTCAATATTAGTTCAAGGATAGTGTCAGATTTATTGGGCATTTTGAATAGAATTGAAGCATTTGAAATGTCTATGTTTACAATCTTAGATCTGAAAGGGACTTCATATCCCTTATCCCCACTTATTCTTATAACTCCTTTTCTAGGACATTTTCTGCCACACAGTGTTACTTTCCTTAATGTTAATATGTTGGGGGGAAATCCCTCTCCTACTTAATGCTCTTCATAGAATATCAAGGATTCCTACTAAGTTATCCTAAGTTCTATAAAATACTATCTGAAGCAGTCATTCTATTTTCTTTCAGTAATAAGATGATATATGCCACACACTTCTTTTGGGGTGGTGAGGAAAGGTAGACAGGGAAACAAAATTTATCATGAAGTCGATAATTTTAATATTATCTTAAAATATTTATTATCTAGGGCAAAGGTGGGCAACCTTATGAAGCTATTCCTTTTATAAGGAAAAATGTCACATACAGAAAATGAAACCAGTTTAGGATTTTGTTTATACATAAAGAACAGAATATAAAATATTCTACTTATACACTTTTGAAATTTAAAAAACAAAGCATACAAAACTTGTATTGAATTGCATTGCTAACTTAACAATTTGTTTAAAATAATTGTAGAATAAAGCCATTTAAAAGCATTGGTTTGTGTAGGGGGATAGGATGGAAGTAGAACTCTGAGGTATAAAGATAGCACTTAATTTTAAAACATTTTTTAAAAAATAGTGATACTTCAAATTATAAACTCTAAAAATGTTCGTTTGTTTATGAAGGTTTTAATTTTTATTTAAAATTTAGAAGCCCAAACATTTTTGAAATTTTTATGGTTATTTTTGATGGAAAAACTTTAGCTTTCTACTTTGTAAAATGTCAAGTTCTATCTCATTTAATGAATAAAATGGTCTTATGAAATAGCATCCCAATCTTACAGAATCATAGCTCCACAGTCTCTTATCATTGTAGTAGACCTTTGCCACCATCTAGTCATAACTTAGAATCCATATTTTTAGCCAATAGAAAAATCTTATTTACAAGGTCTAGCCTTTGTTGAATTAGGCCAACTCAAAGTCCATATCATGATGACAAGAAAGCAGTGACAAATTAGGGGAATGCCATGTGTGTGGCAAATTAAGGGAAGTAAATATATGCATACATATATACATGTATGTATGTGTATACATGTGTATATCTATATATCTATGTTTAGATATAGACAGATAGGGAGGGAGGGAGGAAGGGAGGAAAGAAGGAAGGAAGGAAGGAAGAAAAGAAAGAAAGAAAGAGAGAAAGATACATAGATAGATCAGGGGCTTTGTGTGCCCTGAATTGTGAAAGCCTGACAGGACCCCCAGAAAGCTGGTGAATTAGATTTTGATGATTGACTGACTGCACTAGGATCCCTGTCATTGTAATTCATCTGTTTCTGACAATCAAAAAAAAATGGCTGGCCTTATTTGAAACTGTGATTATCAGCTTGACACAGATATTCCCTTCATGTTCTGTTACAAGGAGACAACCTACATTGAAAAAAAAATCATACTAATACACTGCCTTTTAGAAATACCTTGGTGCAGGTGGCCTTGACCACAAAAGCAAGCAAATAGCAAGTATGTATAAAATACATTGAAGACATGAATATTTTCATTATATACCATAATTGGGAAACTAAGGTCAGAAATTGTAGGCAAGGACTTTGTATCAATAATACTTTTTGTTACCGGTTACAAAGCAATGCTGACCAGTACGAGACAATAATAAAAATAACTATCTCTAAATTTAGCTTAGATGAAATAGAGCTACCAAAACCAGAAGTGGGAAACTTGGAAAATCTGAGGTCATTGGAAATCTTCAGTTAATGCAAACTCTAGAAATTATACCTAATAATGAGACAGATGACAAAAACAGTTCCAACATCTTAAATGATTTCAAAAAGGAGATGGGAATACTTAGACTAGAATTCCAGAACGCCTGTGGATTTGATGACATGATTCCAACTAGCTCAGACCTATTATGCCAAAAGAGTATCATTAAAAAGCCATTATTTTCTGTAACTATTATGAATGAATGTATTTTCTCACAATATTGGATAGAAAGTTTAAAATCAGCAATATACAAGAAAATCAAATCAATAAGCATCTATAAAGTTTTTACTATATGTGGGGTATTGTGCTAAGCTCTGGAGATATGAATAAAGGCAAAACGAAGCAAAAAAAAAACAGTTCCTACCCTCAAGGAACTTACATTTTAATGGTAAATGCAATAGGTAAACAATAAATAGAAGGCAATTTGAGTGAGTGAAGAAAGCATTAGCAACCTGAGGAACTAAGAAAGGCCTTCATCAGTAGGCTGAGCTGAGTTTTGAAGGAAATCATGGAAGCCAAGAAGCAGAAGTTAAGAGGCATTTTGGGCATAGGGACAGCCAATGCAAAGACAGAGATGGAATGTTGTATTCAAGGAGCTTGCAAGTAGGACAATGTTGCTGGAATATAGAGGAGATGGAAAGTAAAGTCTAAGAAGACTGGAAAAGTAGGAAGTTGTGAAAAGCTTTGCCAAAAGAATCCATATTTTATGCTGGAGATAAAAACTTCTGAAAATCCTTGAGCTAAGAGATGACATGGTAAGACCTGTGTTTTAGAAAAAATCACGCTGGCAGCTGAATGGAAGTTGGACTGGAATTGGGAGAAACTAGAGGCAGAGAGACCAATTATAAAACTATTATATTAATACAAGAGCAATGATTAGGGCCTGAACTAAAGTGGTTGTGTGTGTGTGGAAAGAAGAGACTGTATACAAGAGATGTTGTGCAGGTAGAAATTCCAGAATTTGGCAACAGGTTGGATAAGGGGAGTAAGAGTGAGGAGTCAGGGATAGCAATGGTTGCAAGCCTGAGTATATGGGAGGATCATGGTTTACTTGATGGTAATAGAAAAGTTCAGAAGATGGGAGGGTTTTAAGAAGAAAGAGGATGAATTCTGTTTTGAACACTGAGTTTGAGGTGGCTACTGGAAATCCAACCAATGATATGCAAGTTAGTTAATGGTATGACTGGAGCTCAGAACAGAATTGTAGAGAAAGAGAGGAACTCTGAGATAGAAAATAAAGAGAGTGCATTCTGTTCATGAAAGATGACTCCTGCAAAAGCATGGAGTTGAGAAATGGAGTATTATGAATGAAAGAAAGAAAAGTCCAGTTTGACTAGATCATATATAAATGTTTGCATGCATATTTATGTGTGTGGCATGTATACATTCATATATATGAAATATAGATATGCATCATATATACATTCATATATTAACATACACACACATATATATATGTATATTCTCTTGTGTCCCTTATTAGAATATAAGATCATTGTGAGTTAAGTATTGTCTCATTCTTTGTATTTTTGTTCTCAGGGCCTAGGCACTGTACTAAGCACAGAGAGGTTAAAGGACTTGATCAAGGTCACAAAGGGCAATAAGAGGCAGAGCTTAAATTTAAACTTGTTTTTTATTTTGAATCCACTGCTCTTTCTGCTGTATTATGCCATTTTCTGCCAAAGAAAGGATGTACAAAATTTTTGGTCATCTACATGGTCACAGAAAATCCAACATAATGAAAAGGCAAGCTTATTCAGACAGGAATTAGAAAATTTGGACACCATTTATGTAATCAACGACAGAATAATTATGTTAAGACAGATAACTGAAGTACGTAGCTTCTCTGCAAAACAGGAAAGCCATGGAGCTGGTTAAGATCCGTAACTGCTGGCTGACACACTTGTCAGTACTACACAAGTTACTAGCAAGGTACCACATTTTTAACAGAAGACATCAATACCAATCACCATAATATGAAGACACCAGCAATTTATCCAAATATAGGCCGATTATTATTTGTGTTTTTTATGGGAAGTGTTCAATGCTTGCATCACAAAAAACCCCCACAAAACCAAAGATAAATACATAAGAATGCAGTGTATTGACTAATGAGCAAAATATGTGTGACTGAAGAGTCTCAGAAAAAGCAACTTATTTGCAATCAGTAATTATTGAACAAGCTACACCATGATATTTATATTACCTTTGTTGCTTATCACAAAACCTTTTAAACCAAATTCTGCACTTGTGACTTACTCATATGCTACAATTACATAAAATAAACCCAATCATAGTGAGAATGTTAAATTATTTTATATTCACATGGAAAACTACTGTATTTAAGGTATGCCACCAACAGAATAATTGGTATGAAAAACCATTAAAATATGCCACTAACAAAATAATTGCCATCAGGAATAATTGCTGCATAATAGGACATCTTTCATCAATTTAAGCTTATTGTGGTTCTGACTAGCTTTAAATCCAAAGGATCATGGATTTATAGAATTAGAGTTGGAAGAGACTTTGGATACCACTGAATCCAACCTCTTCATTTCACAGATGAGGAAACTGAGGCTCAGGAAGGTTCAATGACTTGTCCAGAACCACACAGCTCAAACTCAGTGACTCTTCAACTACTCTTCTTACATCACTCCTCTATACTGTGTATACCTTTAATCAACTTTCTTAAATAGAATGAAGTACAGCTTTTCTCCCCTTCCATTACCAAGTATTTCTTTTCTCTCCCTCTTACCTTCCCCCACTATAAAATAATCTCTTCTAACAAAACATATACAGTCGGGCAGATCAAAGCAGATTGAACCAAATATTTTATTAATAACTTTTTGTATGTGGATATCAAGTTATATGATTCCACTAAAAATATATTAAAGAGCTACTTCATGTCAAAGAATGTTTTTCTGTGATGATATCAAAATGTCATTTAAACTAGATGTGTAAAATTCTTAATACATGGCATGAAAAATTTGGAGACTGAAAGTTTGAATTTAATCCAGGAGTCACATTGAACTAATGAATGAAGGTGATACCTGCAGGTATCTTTGTCTTCTCCAGGCAAGATATATCTAGCATAAAGATGTTAAGAGACTGTGGGAGTAAGAGACTTATTGTCAGTCTGAAACCAAAACTTACTGGGAAAAGCAATTCAGAACAACTTTTGCTCAATAGTTGCCTTTATATACATTTTCAGAACTGTAAAAAACTAAAACAAAACAGATTTAGTAATTGTCTTACTAAAAACTCACATTATACTAATGAAATACAGAACTTATCACCCCTAAAGAAGCCATAGAAAAATTAATATTTCCTTATCAAAAAGGAAGAAGATAATTGATAATATTTTAGAGCACATGATGAATAACTTTTAAAAAACACAAAATTACTTTTAGAACAATATCATTTCACTAAGCAGTTGTACAAATTTATGTTAAATAATCTTTTTATTAAAGCAAGACAGACCTTTTATACCTTAATAATCAATTCATTCTGTCACCACAACTTTTTCAAACCTTTTCATCCCTCAAACCTCTCATCCCCTTGCCCTCATTCTTTCAGCTGAGAACCTTGCTTCATATTTTACTGAAAAAAATTGAGTAAAAAAATTTACTGTTTTTCTCTGTACTTGCATTTGGATCTCATTAGCTTGTATAGATTCAATATAATTTTGTGCCGATTTTTCTCTGATCTAAATGATAGCAATAGCAGTAATAGCATTTAAACAGTGCTTTAAGGTTT
The DNA here is from genome assembly GCA_028658325.1 of Potorous gilbertii. Lineage (NCBI taxonomy): Eukaryota > Metazoa > Chordata > Mammalia > Diprotodontia > Potoroidae > Potorous > Potorous gilbertii. Next base: position 362,317,996 of record CM053770.1, on the reverse strand, counting down.
GCAGTGTTCTACGTGTGTTAAATCATTTGATCCAGCCTTATCCTCTTTCCTAACTTCCAGACTCACATCTTCAATGGCCAGTTGAATATCTTGAGCTAGATATCCTATAGGCATCAGTAAGTCCAAAATTCAACTCATTATTCTTCCACTCCACCCCCAAACACTGCCCTCTTCCTAACTTTCTATTAGTGACAAGGTCTATGCCCTCCTCCTAGTCACCCAGGCTCCCAAATTAGGGGTTATCTTCAACTCCTCCCTTTATCTCTTCTCCTGCTCCCACTCACATTTCCAGTCAGTGGCCAAGTCTTCAGATTCTATCTTGATAACACCTCCTTCTCTCCACTGCCATGCTTACCACCTGGTTCCAAGTGCTCCTCACTTCACTGCCTAGACTGTTGCAGCCTCTTAGTCTCTCTGTCTCAAGTTTCTCCTCTCTCTAGTCCATTCTCCACTCAGCTGTCAAATCAGTTTTCCTAAAGCACAGGTCTAACCATGTAACAAATCTCTGCCCACATTTAATAAACTCTAGGGGCTCCTTTATTTCCAATATCAAATATGAAATCTGTTTGGTAATCAAAAACCTTCCTACTTTTCCAGTCTTCTTACATTTTAATCCCCTCTACATATTCTGTGTATGTAGAGGACAGGCCAGGGATACTGATCTTCTTGCTGATACAAGATATTCCATCTCCCATTCCTGGCATTTTTATTGGCTGTCCCCCATGCCTGGAATTCTCTTTCTCATCATATCTTATTTCTTGGTTTCCCTGGTTTTCAAGTCCCAGTTAAAATCCCACCTTCTACAAACTGTCCTTTCCATTCCCCCTTAATGCCACTGTCTTCCCTGATGATTTCCAATTTATCCTGTATATATTAACATATTGTTTTCCCCATTAAACTGTGAGTGGGGACTGTTTTTTGCATTTTTTGTATGTCCCAGCACTTAGTAAAATGCCTGGTATCTAGTAAGTACTTACATTTTTGACTGACTTACTAGTGAAGGCCATTTGTATCAGGTACCGTGCCATTACACTTTCTAACGTAATTTGCCAGAAGTTTAATCTCTGGATAGTATCCATGAAATAATTAAGGTCAAGAATGGAATGAATAGGTCCTCCATAGGGTACATCCAAATAAATGCAACCAAAAATAATATTGATAAAGTAGCACTGGGCTACTTATATGTGACTGGGTCATATGAATTTATTTGTGGATACGGAGTCTTATTATAGCAATCTATAACCTTGTCATTGCAATCAGAGATCATAAAAGTTATTATTAACAATACTGGACTTGGTAATCATTGATGATGCAGTGAAATGGCAAAAAGTTATAAAACACATCATTTCAGGTTGTAAAAGTTTACACCTGTTGAATACCTAACAAAGCAATCTGTTAGTTAGTATTAAACATCATAAGTTCACTATCATTTACTGATTTGATAAATTCCCATACTACAAATACTGAATTCAGAGCAATTATCACAGACTGAATTATTGCCCACAATCACTTGGACTTAATATTGATCCATAAAAATTTATGTTTTTAGTACATATCATCATTCTAAATGCTCCTAACTCAAAGGGAGAAATAAACTAACTCCTTCTACTGATAGATTTAGAACTATTAGGGATCTTAGAGGACATCTCTTCAAATCCCGTTATTTTACAAATGAGGAAACTTAAGCCAAGACAGGTTAAGTAATTTGTTTGAGGTGACAGTAGTGGTGAATCCCAGAGCAAACATTTTTTTTTTCCATTTTTGAGGAAAAGTTTTTTATTCCTCTTTCCTTGTCCTGAATCCCCACACGCTTACCTCCCATGGCCAGTGTGCAATTATTTGTTCAGTTTGCCTAACTAATGGGGATTGGATCCAGGATAGCACAAACTCCAAATCCTAGAAAATAAACCCATGGTGGAAAAAAAAAATAAGCTCTAAACTACATCCCCAAATGTTCTTTCAAGCAAGTGAGAATCCTTTTTTCCTCCGAAAAGGAGTCCCCACTGGGCCTGATCTGATTTCAGCTTAGGTTCCTCTCACCTTTCAACCAAAAACCAAACAAACCACAAAAATAATCAGAGGGCTAGAGATGAAACTGAAAAATACAGAAAACATACAATATGCAAAACCCTGGCTTAGGTAGAAGGAGCAAGGGAGTTAGCTGTTCAGGAAGGTAGTGAAATCCTGTGGGAGTCCATGTCAGAAAATCTTTCATAGTGGAGTACAGGGTTGAGGATAACAACTCTGATCTAGGATAGCCACATCCACAATCTGAACACAATGGATGTGGCAGGAGACCACAAAGTATTTTAGTACATATTATACCCAGGTCTTATTACTTCAAATCTAGCAATTTTTCCTTTGAATTGTTGCACTCTCTTTACTATTTTTATTATATCAGCATTTTCCCAGTCATCCAGATCTGAAACTTACGATTAATATTTGACTTTATCCTCTCCTTATCTCCCTATATCTGATCATTTCTCAAAACCTAGAGTCTTTGTTCAAAATATTTATTTCTTCCCCCTTAATCAGAATTATAGAGAATCATCTAATTCAATCTCTACCTGATCAAGATTTCCCTCCATAATATGCCCAAATAAGTAGGAATGTTAGTTTTTCCTCATATTCATTGTAAAACTGTGAAACTTTTACCCATTGCTCCTAGTTCTGCCCTCTGAGTCCAAGCAGACCAAATCTAATTACTCTTTCTTTGACACTTTTGCAGGTAACTTAATATCATAACTTTATGCCTCTGTGACACATCTTCTCTTCATTAGTCTAAACACCTCGAACTCCTCTAACTAAAGATTATATGGCTTGGTCTCGAATCTTATCACTATCCTTTTTGCCTTTTTCTGGATGTTCTCTAGATTATCAATATCCTTCCAAAAACTGTGACACACAGACCAGGTATAATGTTAATAGAATAGGAAGATCTTCCCCATCCATTAATAGGTCTGTGTGACCTGCTTTCAGCTCTGGCCCAGCTCACAGCTGTGATACGGCCTGAGTCACATGGAGTCCATTGTGGGAGGAGCTTGCCCAAGGGAATATGAACTGAAATTGAATGTTGGGGAGAGAGATAGGAGCCTGAGGAGGTGGAGGGGGGAATTTTGCCTAGGGGAACTTGTTTGTGGGAAGTCCAACAGAAAGAATACTTAAGATGTTGGCCCTCTCTGGATTAGTGATTAATACCTTGCTAAATTTTGCCTCCTGGTATTCTAATAGTGATGTTTTAAATAAATATTATGGTTTTGCCTTTGAGGAAGAGAGTTTATTATATTTTGCAAATCTGCCCTGGAAATATGTATTGCATATTCGTAGCAGTTATTATGGGTATTACATTGGTGTTACACTGGGGCATGTATAAGATGGTATCTTACTCATTCTAGACACTCTGCATCTCATAGCACACTTTAAAATTATATTCAGAACTGTCAGGGTGGAGTTGAAGTTGTGTGTGGGTTTTGGTTTTGGGTGGTTTCTTTGGCAGCCATGTCTCAATTCATACTGAGCATATAATGCACTAAAGTTCCCAGATTAAACTTTAGTCAAGCCTCATGTACCCCATGTTATATTTTTGTGAATTTTAGCTTTTTAATCCAATCATAGGACTTTACTGTTATCCTTGTTGAATTTCATCTTACTACATTCAGCCTATTTTTCTATCCTGCTCTCCACCCCTTATTTCTAGCTGTTGAAATTTTGCTTACACTTATCCTTTTCCAAATTTTCTCTGATTTTCTTCCATTCCCTTTGATTTCTCTGTCCTCCAAATCTCCATGCTACTTTGTCTCTTTCTTTGGCAATTGTATATATAAATAAAAATTTGTAAAACAGATAACTGTATAATATTGATTTATACACATCCTTTCTTTTCCCCTGGATTTTAAGCTCCTTTATTTGTTTGTATAGCTCCTTTTAGGGCCTAGACAAGTACCTTAAATATACTAAGTTTCTAATACTTATTGACTAAATGAAAAAAAAAAGGATAGATACTTATGGCCTCAAGATCTTAATGAACCACTACTCATCAATTAGATTTATATCATGTAAGCTCAATCTCAGTCATCTTCAGTAAGTAGGATGACTAACTTTATATCACAACCGTAGACCCTTTGGCAACAGTATTCCAAAAGATTTCACTCACTTCTTTAACCATACCTGTTCACTAAGTAAGTCCAACACACTCACTTTACTCCCTTTTTCTAGGAAATAACATATGTTTACCCGCACATAAATGGCTGTCTAACTGTAATTCATAACAGAGATTCAGGATTCATTCAGACATTCATTCAGTCGAAGGCAAGGGTTGGTTCACTTGTCATGTTAGAATTGCCTATTTGTAAGACTGACAAATTGATGATTAATGAGAAATGAACAAAAAGATTTAAAGTATGAATTGAATGAGTTTGACTCTTTCACATTAAATTTATTCTAGACTAAGAGTAGAATATATATATATATATACACACACACACATATATGGATGTGGGGAAGTATGTGTGTAATTTTTAAGGTCCTAGGAAGGAAGCAAATTTTTTAAAGTATTTACTTATTGTCTGGATTTTTCTTCATCAGCTAATATTCTAACCATTAGCTTCAGCTGATTCCTTTAAAGAATTCCTTCATGTAAAATATTTTCAGAAATGAATAAATTCTGTCATTCCTTTCCTGAACACTCATATTTAATAGCTTCTTGGTGACCCATCCATTTTCCATATAGGGTTTAGGCCTTTGCTTTCTGAAATTTTATTTCATTTGATTTTCTCTTCCACTTTCCCCATACAAAAAGAAGTATGAAATAAGTTATTGACTAAATTCTTTAGGGAAATGTGCATATACCTTCCTAGTTTCTGAGTTCTGCAGATGTTAAGAGCAACATAATTTGAATTCTTTTATCTCTAGTATAACTTTCTGAGATGATCCCCAGTGGGTAAATACATAGACTTCTTTCTAGGATATCTTTGCTTTAAGGAATATGCATTTATCCAGCTTCATCTTTAAATGGAGTGCTAGGGGTGTTTTTTTGGTTGCTTGGTTATAGCCCATAAGCTTATTAGTTAACCAGTGGGCCTTTACTCCAGTGGTAATTGTTATCCTAAGGAAAAAAAAAACTTAAGAAACACATTCTATCCATGTTCTTTCTTAAATGTTCTACATATTTGTAGATTTAAATTGAAAACTATTCTGTAATAGAAGTTTAACCATCTACTTTTGTCTAAAAACAATTCATGACCAAAACTTTAAACTGTGGCATGCATCATATCCTAGATAGAGAGACTGCTGTTTTATTTTGTGGAGTAGCTATTTCTTTTAATTTTCTTCCCAGAGAGTTTATATGTCACCAAACTTCATTTATCATTTGAGCATCTCACAATCCCAGCCTTTCCCTCTCTATATTAAGATGCTATTACTTCTTGTGTTAAGGTCTATAGAATGTAGGATTTTAGGATTTTGGTGGTTTTTGCTGCATTTTTTTTTTTTTTTTGCCAGAGAAGTACCATTGCTTGGTGTATGCTTCTGCTTAAACAGTCTTATTATCTCTTCATTTGCATTTACCAAACCAGGAACAAGGTTTGAGGTTATTGTATAAGAAAACACAGAAGATGTGATGACAATAGAGGGAGTTTTCTTTCGTCCTGTAGCAGTTTTATTATGGATACATCAAGTGAAATGAACTTTAGTCATCAGGATGTGCAAATTATGGCATGGTTCCTCTCAATGTTTGGTTGGAAACATCATTCACATTAGTTCTACCTTTTTGAATAAATCTTAGTAGACCTTATCCTTTATAAGTTTTCTACCATTTGTTCATTTCTTTAACACTTAGCTATATATTTTTTCAAAATATGTAAAAATGAAGTTTTTGCAAAATTACAATACTCACTTTTTTTCCCTTTTCATGTCTTTTGAAAAAATTTTTCCTACATGTGGGGTAGGAGCTTCTCTAGTTTCAATATGGTCAGTTTTATGATATCGTAGAAGTTTCGTAAGGGGTGAGTAGGCTATTTTATTTCTGGAAATATTTAAAATGGAAAGGAGATTGAGATATTACTCTATAGAAATTCATGCAACCTTAACACGATTGTTGCAAGGAAAGCGTTTTGTGAATTGTACAGTTCTTTATGAATTCAAATTGTCATTATCACCAATAATATCAGGTGAGTAGACTTTGGTTCTAGGTACAGTTATGATATTTACTAACTGTTACTTTGTCCAAGTCACTTTACCCACTGTTTTATCTACTCTCTTTGTTTATAAAAATTGATCTTTAATGTTCCTTTTGACTCTAAAACCCTTACGATTTGATAAAATAACAAAGAAAATGATATTTAAAGAAGGTAGCATAATTTAATATAGAAAAACTTGAAGTCCTAGAAAATGTTGTTACTGAAAATTGTTTTTATGCTGAAGTTAGTATTTTTAATAGATGGCTTTGAAAGGTCGTCTTATGCATGGACACTATACATGTTTACACCTAAGGAAGCTAAACCCTGACATTTTTTAAGTTACTTGAAATATTCATATACTTTCCTTTTTAAAATTTTTCTCAATTACATTTTAGATCTGGTGCTCCCTCTCCACTGAGTAAGGTAAGTCTTATTGTTTTCTGTATTAGAAAAATAATAATAACAGTGATGTAGGAAAGCGTTGCCTATTTGGCTTTTTTATATTAAAAGCTAAGAGCCATCTCTAAATTTACATTATTAACTTTAGATATGATTCTTACTCGAGTTACAATTTTGGAACATCCTAAACTTCGTGTGATTTTATCTTATTTTTGATGGATTTATGTTGCTCAAATAGTGGAGATTGTGCCAGACATCTTAAATGCCTGGAGTAAGATAGCAGATACAAGAGAATTTACTCATGTCAGTTACTTTTAAGTAACCCAGTATTTCAACAGATATTTATTAAGCTTACAATGACAGCATGATAGAAGATCCTGCCTACTAAATAGTAGGATATAAGTTTTCCTGTTATTATATTCAAAGGATGACAAAGTTTCAGGATTATTCTTGGGGTATTATTTGTTGTAACCTAGTTCATGTACTGGTCAAATCAGATTGAAATTTATCTGATTTATCTTTTTTTTTTTTTGTAACATCCATAAATTTTGCTTGGCTGCCACAGCTATCATGTGTCTTACCAAGAATTGTACTGTGAACAAGCAGTTTTACAAAACCACCTATTTACATTCACTCTTACCTGCTTTTGTATCTGTTGCATTTTTACCTGTTTAATCTCTTTTAACAAGATTTGTAACAAAAATTATGTCATTTTTGATTTCTATTGTTGTACCTATATTAAGCCTATTGCTGTGGTCAAATGTGGTTAAAGAGTATATCTGAGTTTTATTTATTATGTGTGTTAATGCCCGTAGCTGAAATTTAGCATAACTAGCCCAATTTTATAGACAAACCAGATTTAGTTTAGTAGGTTCTGTCACTTTGAAGATATTATTTAGCATTTGAACTATATACTAATTCTTATTTGAAAAAAAAAAGATTTGAGAATCATTATGTACAACAGAAATCTGTATACTGCCTTTGTTTATTTACATGTTCTGTAACAGGTACTCCTATCTATTTAATTCTGACATCTTGGCTACAGAGTTTATAGGTTTGAAACAAGTACTGTTTTGTCTCTGTACAACTACTGAAGTGTCTCCCACAAATATTTACCTTTTTTGATCCTTTTTCTGGAGTAGTTTTCTAAAACAAAACAATACAAAGAGTTTGGTGAGTTTTCCTTTTTAATTTGGTTGTCCAGTTAGGTTAGTGATGTGATCGTTATCTTGAAGCATTTATTGTACTATTAATTCTTTAGGCAGAAATGAGATTTCTATGTCTGGTTTGCTTTGATACCAGGCAGACCTTCCCTTCCTATTGATAACATTCTTCTGAAACTCTAAAAAAGTGGAATTATCTCATGAAAGGAAGCAGAGCTAGTTCGGTGGCTAACCAGAACTTTAAGTATTTATTTCGTGTTTCAACTGCCCCCATGTGATATTTACATAGTCTGCCTCAAATCGAACTAATCCAGAGAAAGGATTTATAGGCTTTGTTGTTCTTTTTCAGCTGGTTGTATCACATTAGTGGGTGGATATGCACAAGATATCTCAATCTGCCAATGACTTGAATCATGCTTATGAGTCATTCTTAGCCATCTCTGAATAGTTTTGTAAGTTGGATTTTTAGACACTAAAGACATGCAGGAAGATTCCCAGTAGAAGTAGGTGAAGGAACGGAGGGGAAAAGAGTGGTGGGAGTGAGTGCATTAACTGAACTAAGTGTCTTGGCAGTTGCTTCAAATGTTTCTTCAGATATTTAAGTTTTGGCAGCCACTAGTTTTTAGGCATTGACAATATGATTGTAAATATAGAAATGAAAGTCATTGTGAGATTAGATGTAAAGTGTTTGGTAAGTTAGACTTGTAATTTGAGACTTTCTTCAGTCTAATAAAAATTAAACCTTTTTTTATTCTATGGTAAATTAACTCTTTGTCATTGCAAAGGGTAAACTTCTGCCATAAGTTTATCTCTAGCTTATATGTGGTATAAATGCTTATTAGAGTATTATATATTGTACATCTTTACTTTCAGTCTTCTCCAGCTACAACTGTTACATCTCCTAATTCTACTCCAGCTAAAAGTATTGATACATCCCCACCAGTTGACCTATTTGCAACTTCATCTGCAGTAGCTCCCATCAGGTTAGTTAATTATTATTGGTGAATTGTTGATATTTTAGTTTGATTTTTATTTCATTTGCATAGGAATTTTACTTTTTATATCACCCTTACTGATATAGAAAGTAAAAACCTGGTATTCAAGTTTTCTGCTCTGGGAGAAAGAACTCTTGGCCATGAAGGCAATGTTTGAAACCCCGAAGTATTCCATGAAAAAGCCTGGTAACTGGTTGGTAGTAAAAAGATAAAATAAAAGTTGAGCACTGGACTTAAAAAACAACAGGTTTTGGGATTTCAAGGCAGAAAGAGAGATGGAATGACAATAGAAAGTGATCAGATGAAGGAATTTCAGTGTTTGTGAACATGAAAATGGTGTCTTTATGAGTGACAGCAAGATCAAGGACAATGACCATTTCTGTGAGTGGATGAGGTCATGTGACATGAGTTAAGCTCAGGAACCATAAGGTTAAGGTGTTTGACGTAATCTTTATTCTACATAGAAGAAAGATCCTTACTCCAAACGGCAGTAACCAGAGAGAAGAATAGGGTTACCTTGTTGCTATATTCTAATTTACACTCTAATTTCCAGAGGACTTGAATACAATGTTTTAATAACCAATTTGTGAAAGTTTTGTCTTAATTAGAATCTATACTTTAAAATATTTTTGCTATATCTATTAGCCAAATTTAGCAAATGTTCACGTGAGATTCTTTAAAATATGCTGTTAATTTTAAAGACTTCTTTTCCTTTCCTTCAGCACATCTAAACCATCTAGTGATCTCCTTGACCTCCAGCCAGACTTTTCATCAGGGGCTCAGTCAGCAGCAGCAGCAGCAGCACCTCCTCAAGCACCTTCTGGAGGGGCAACTGCATGGGGAGGTAAGGAGAAATAGTGGAACAATGTGTATCTTCTTGTTTCTTATTATTTTGGGGTTGGCGTAAAATGTAATTCTTCTCCATTTTGAAAAAAGTGTTTGCCTCTTTTATAATATGGCAATTCTAAATAGCAGTAGAAAACGAGGAGAGGGGAAAGACCACAAGTGATGTCCATAGGTATATAGTTGTGTTAGCTTTTTTTAAAAAAAAACTGCAATACAATTAAAATTTTACATGCATTTTTTTGACCTTGAGTTAAAATTTGCAATATAAGGAAATGTTTTATCCAAATTCTGAGTTTTTTAATTTATATCAGGATACAGCAAAATTAATTCAAAGTATGAATGGTTGTGTTTTTTTTAATAGATTGTTAGGATATGGCAAAATTAACTCAGTATTAATTCAAATCCATGTGGAACTTAAAATTTTTATTCATTTTAATTAGATATAACATTGATCATGGATTCCTTTAGATTTGAATTGGTATTTTCCTGGTATTGTCCTTGATATGAACCAACAATTACAGTTAACTTCTGGCAATTGCATTATAAGAAAGGTATTAATTTTTGGCAAATACTGCATGCTAGAAGACCAAAACATTTAATATTAGTTCTCTTCAGGGATTCGAAATAAATCTAGTCTTGGCAACATTTATTTTTAAATGTTACATGTGTTTTCCAGTGTTCATTTCAATATTACACTACTCATGACATCCTTAAAATAAAACTACAAAATAGTCTGTGGTCTTGTGCCATTCCCCTCTTTCTGTAAAGTTCTGGAAAAGGGGGTAGAAGATGCTAAAAATCTTGGACGACCTATAAACTTTAACTTGGCTGTTGAGACTCATTTGAGAAGCCTACCTAATGATTATTGAGTGGATTAAGGCTAAACCATAGTTGGTTTTAAATATTTTATACTTTTGTGAATGTATTGGTATTCTCATCTTCTTTCACTTAATCATTGGCTCAGTCTGGGCAATTACAAGTAGTAGTAATACTAATTAATCCCCCAGCTTTTAATTTGTGGTGTTACCTCTAGCTATTTAAGTATGAGACAACAGTTGATTGATGGGTCATCTCAGAATTTCTGAGAAGTTTTATTGTAATTCAACATCTTGTACATTGCTTTTACTTTATTTTAAATTCTTAAATATTATTTTTCCTTGAGTTTATTTCTTTCCAATTTATGTTTACCTTCAATTACAGCATCCAAAGCTTTTGTTACTTTTCTAGTACATGTGACTACTTAAATGATAGATAAGTCTATTCAAAATCTGCATTTATAATGAAACCATTTGATTAGATAAAATTATGTATTTGAACAAGAAATACATTAAGTTTATCTTATATAGTACAGTTATTGACATTCTCAGGCTTTATTTAGATCTTCATTTATGTTTTTAAAATACAGTTTAAAGTTGGTCTGATTCTGGTCATTTTCTCAATTATTATTGACAGTTTCACACTGCTGAATTCCTTATGCAGAATTTTTATTAGTACTTTGCTGTTGATATCATTCAATGTCTCAGTTTTAACTTTTGCTTCTTTATGTTGCTATCATATAATGGAAATTATTAGACCTTTTGGGAGAAGGTAAGTAATGTTTAATTATTAAAGTTTTGAACTGATTAATAGTTTGATCATTTTTATTATTTGGAGTCTAGTACATCTCTTCCTCTCCTTTTCCTCTTTTCTATTTAATCCTCATCTTTGGTGAATGTAGATTCTTTGGCTGCACTTTCCACCATTCCTTCTGAAGCACAGATTTCAGATCCATTCGCACCAGAGCCTAGCCCTCCTACCACTGCTGAAATTGCAACTGCTTCTGCTTCCTCTTCAACCACCACAACTACTACTGCTGTCACTGCTGAAGTGGATCTTTTTGGAGGTCAGTTGAGATGCATTACTTCTTTAAAAGAAATTCCTTGCAGGACTGTTAGAATGATTTAGTAATGAAAGTGTTTAAAGACTTCACATACATTTTGGGGGAGGGCTTGGATTTTTGGTTTGGTTTGGTTTTTCCCAAAAGTGTAGGGGACTCCCAGTGTGAACTCCCTCTGACTTATACAGATTGGCACTTCATTTATAAATTATAATTTTTTCATTTTATTCTCAATTAACAAGCAATTATTTTCCATCTGCCATTCCACCCTTATTTAAGAGAAAAACAAAACTATTATAACAGGTAGATGGATATAATCAAACAAAGGCTCAAGGTTCAAATAACTGTGTGTATACATAGTTCATTGCACTGATTCACCTCAGTTTTAGGGTAATTTGAAATAGAGATGAGCTGGCAGTTTTTTTGAGCCAGTTAAATTGTCAGGTAGAATTTCTAAAGTGTTAAAGGTACAAATTACCTTAGATATAACATAGCATAATTCCCCTCCCTGTGATATTAAGTGATTTACCCTAGGTGATACAGTGAATTAATGGTAAGTTAGACTTGAATCCATGTTTCTTGATGTATGTTTCTGTCTACTCTCCCTCCTTCTTTACTTAGTATCAAAACTTGGCCTGAAATTCGTAAGCTTTTGTCATTAAAGAGTGAATAAGTACTGAATAGTATTAAGGGTGAGGTGGTGACTCAGGTGGGTACTTTAGTTGTAGTTGGAACAATGAAGTAATTGTAGGTCATTCAACAGTTAACAAAAAGAGGTTTTCTTGGCCGTAAGCAGAGGTGTTCTACAAGGATACTTCAGTGATAAGGTGTAGCTAGCCTCCCTTGTCTCCAAATGTACATAGTAAAGCAGGATCAGATATGGTGACTCTGTGGTCTTGGGACAGGTCTTCAGAGAGCCACAAAATCTGAAAGACTGACTACAGATGAGTGGACCATCTGTGCCCTCAGGAGACCAAAATACCATATCATTCTGGCTAGAGGCCACGAGGAAGCTGTATTAAAGGATGGATAGCTTGAGCCATGGCCCTCTCGGTTCATTGAAGGCCCAGGGATAGCTTTGTTACAGACTTTAGGGAAGGATAAAACCAGTGATCTAATCCATATGGCAAAGAGTACCCTTGTACATAATGATCTTATCACAAATAAGAACATCATGGATGTCTGATGTCTATATTACATATAGGCCTGGACTAACTCCTGAGGCAGTAGGACTTTTATGGTGATGGCTACTGAATTATATTGTCTTACCTAGAAGACATGAGAAATTTTGGAATGGTGCTATCCTCATTTCTTTCTTAAGAGCACAGGAGTAGAGACTGAAGGTTTCTAAAAACTATCATTGAGCTTTCCTTGTGGCTTGGTCTATGCCTTATTCTCTTACCATCATTAGCTATAGATTTTAAGAAAACTCTGAGATGAACAGAGCATAATAAGGCCAGACTGAGAGGTGGATGTCTAGAAATGCATAAATAGTCTGGTCTTCATGTTGAAGTTCTAGAATTGACTTGAAGAGAATAGAATTGACTTTACTGGCATTCTGTACTTGAACATGAGGCATCATCCTGCCATCTCAGATCCAGATTTATTTGCATAGAACTTTCTGGATGTTTACTAGAATAAAGGTTTACCCTAATTTTTCATTTCATAAGCCACAAAGCATTTTAGTCTCCCAGGCAAAAAAAAAATAACCTTTCCTTTTTCTGAAATCTCATAGCAGTTGTTACTTCTCAGACACTTATGTTCTCTTTTGAATTGTATGGTTTTATGCTATATTCCAAACTTCTACAGCCAAGGGCTATTACTTTATCACTGTATCTGACCAAACACTTCTTCATAAATGCTTGAGGCTTAACTGAATTGTTTTAGATTGTTATAATGTTGCATCTTTTAGTTGGAGAATAAGATTTTCCTTCCTTGGATACAGAGAACTAACATTAGAAAATAGGAAGATAAAGTAATAAAGAACATTTTTGTAACTTTTTAAGAATTAATTCGAATGCAAAGGAATGGAAAAGAAATCAGCTAACTTACCTGTGACTTAGCATTTCCTGGTATATCTGAGGAAATGAATGAAAACACATATAGCTGACCATTTAAAATACTAAAAGTATCATTAAAATAGATTCCCTACCCACTGAGCAAGATATGGTAAGTTCAATCAATTTTGTCTTTATTAAGCACTTAACCTTTTTCCTCACTGTGCTGGAAGATGGAGATACAAAACCAATCAACAAAACAATCCATTCTCATAAGGGTTTACATTCTAATGGGGAAGACAAGTACATATATAAGTATAAGCCAAATAAATATAAAGATATATATATATATATATATATATATATATATATATATATATATATATATGTATATACCAAATAGTTAAATAGTTTGGGGAAGAGGATACCAGCAGTTGGGGGAAGTGGAAGAGGATTTATCTAGATGGTAGAGCTTAAGCTGCTTCCTGAAGGAAAAGAAGGATTCCCTGAGGAGATGAGGAGAGAGTGCATTTCAGGCAAAGTTTGGCCAGTGAAAAGGCTTGGAGATGGGCAATGGAGTATATGCCATGAAGATCAAAGAGAAGGCCACTATGCCTGGATCATAGAGTATTGAAGAGGGGATAAGGTACAGAGTCTGGAAAAATAGATTGGGGCTAGGTTATGAAAGGCTTTAGAAGCTAAGCAAAGGAATTTATATTTTATCCTAAAGGCAATAAGGAATCATTGGAGTTAAGTGGAGGAGTCACATGGTCAGATTTGTACTTAAGGAAAATCACTTTGGCAGCCATGTGAATGATAGAGCGGAGTAGTGACAGACTTGAAACAGACCATTCAGGATGCTATTAGAGGAATCCAGTCATCTAGTTTTCCAGCCCTTACCTGAAAGATATCCAAGTATGTGGTTATTGTCCCACAAATCTGCCATTTCTTCATTTGGCACTTTCTCCCAGAAGTGGAGAGAAGATGGGCTGCGATAGGGTGGAGTGGAGATAGCCAGAAGCAGCATTTCTTCCTTCTTTCAGCTGAGGAAATATGACCTCAGAATCTCCAATGTCTGTTTTCCTCATAAAACAATATAACCACCATCTAAAGTAGTGGCATCAAACTCAAATAGAAATGGGGGGGTGGCACTAACCTGTATATAAAAATCCTTGCAGGGTACATATCTACTTAGAAAAACACACATTATCTATATTTTACTGTATTTGTATTTATTTTGTTAACTATTTCCCAGTTACATTTTAGTCTGGCTCAGAGGCACTCAGGAGTGTTATGAGCAGCATGTTCCCCCTGGCTACATGTTTAACATATCTGATGGAAAGGATAGGAATTTAAGACAATTTTTTACTTTGTTACAGATCAAAGTATCTTGGGATTAAGAAGGATAAAAAGATCACTTAAACGTTTTCCTCATTTTTCACTTCATTTGTTCCCTGCTTTATTGCCTGAATCATCTTAACCTAGAGATAGGAGCTAGAAGAAATTCATGTGACACAGAAGATGTGGATAGATTGGGCAACAATTTTGTGTTGAAAATGGTTTTATTATGCCATTAGCTGCCTTTTTTATTTTGTGTAATCTGCAGGAAGTTTCATATTTACTCTTAAGGAAAAACTCAGAAAAAGAGAAACCAGCTTTCATCCATCTTAATATAAATAATTTTCTACTTTGGAAGGTTCTCTATAATATTATACCAGCTATATAGTAGCATTGAAGTTTAATAGTCATAAGATCAATTCATGTGGTCTAAGGAGAATGTGAGTATTCTGGAAATGTTTTTATGATTCCATAGTTTTTACCATCAAGTACAGAACACCATTCTGGACCACATAGAATCCATTACATAGTGTGACCTATAGTCCCAAAAATGATCCTTTCCTCATGATTACACTAAGACTTGTGCCTCTTTTTGTCTCTTTTCTTATCTACTGGTATAATTAGGCATACATAGTGAAAATTTGAGTATCTACCTCCATTAGCTCAGTATTTTTATTTAATGGTGGTATTTCATTTAATCAGTAAATTGGCACCACTGCTTCAAGTGGTGTAGGTTGCTGAACCTCATGTGTGTAGTGATTATATCAGTTGTAGCATGTCATAGTTTATATTTTTTAATATGCTTTGTCTACTTAGACTAGACACAATAGTACTATTGTGTTGTTTGCAGAAAATAAATTTAGTAAATTTCATCACTTAAGCACTACTCCACTCTATCTAACAGTTTTGTTTCCCAAAGTTAATGTAATTATAGACTATAACATTTTATGAATGTGTATCTAGAACTTAAAATTTCTGTATGGGTAAGTAATTACTCAAAATTAATGCTACAATATCAATATTACTGCATAATTTGTGAGATAGTAAACTTTTATGTTGTTTGGTAACACCTCAAATTAATACCAAAATAATACTCTTTAGTCTTGTATATATAAGTAACATATATTTTTTAAACTTTCAAATATTCAAAAAAGTTTTTGATTGTTTAAATCTGTTAACTTTAAAAATAAGTAATAGTCCTGACATCAAGTAATAAGAGATCAGAGATTAGCGTATAAAGGGAAGGTCTTTGAACCTGGAGTCAGAAGGCCTGGGTCCAAATTCCACTTTTCTACTTATTACATATATGTTCTTACACAAATAATTTCTTATACATATAATTTCTGTCTGAGCCTCAGTTTCTTCCATAGCATTGCAATGTTAAAGGGTAGAAATTGATGCCCCCTAAACAATCTTTCTATCCTTAGAACCTTTGATCCTAAGAAAAAACAGTTGTCTCATTAACTCTCTGTTGTTGGAAATTTGAGGTAATACGTAGGATAGAGCGAATCTAATAGAGTTAAAAGAGCACTTTATGCTGCCCAAGCCATTAGTAATTGTCTTATTATTTTCCCAGATACCCTATCCTGTTTTCTTTTCTCAGTCTGAAATGCTGTGACTAAAATTAAAATCTCACATAAATTCTTAATAACTTATAAAATAGAAATTACAGTCCTTGCCCTGAGACACATTAGACCAATGGTAAAACGGGATAAATTCATGGATGATACCTATGTGTTGGACTTTGATGGGACCTGGACTTGGGATTTCACTGGCATTGCCCGAGTCACCTAGAGGTGAGGTAATTTGTCAGAGATCACAGAGAGTCTCACAGTGTCAGTGAAAGGTGAGGCTTGGGCTTCTAAATTCCAAGACTAGCTCACTGTCTGCTATAGCTAGAGCCCCTCAGGAAAACTTTTATATATTTCAGTAAATGTGAGAGAAAAGTCATAAAACATTATATAAATGTGCTGTACCTGATATATGAAAATTCAACCACTAAACTGAACTTAGAGGGATTTTTCCTAGTAATGGTGAATTTATAGTTATCCTTTTATATAAAGTTTTGCCTAAATTATTGGCTTGCACCAAAAAGAGATAGTTTGTGATCTGAGGGAAAACAATTTTCATAGTGTAATAAGGTCAAACATTAGATTGCAGTTTTTGTATTGTTGTTTTAAATAAATATTATAACATATTGTAATGTTTATCATATATGTATACGTAGCAAGATATGTCTGGTTTGTGATATGTGCATAGTCTCAGATAAAAATTAATCATCAGTTTCCACATTTTTTAGGTTGCCTGGAACTAAATTGGCAAGCATTAGTCAACTTTTAAGGTGGATGAAACTATATTTAATTGAATTTGTTAAAAGCTGTTTAAAATGAAAAAAGACTTGATACGTTCTCAGATGCTTGCTGAATTTAAATGACTTACATACCTGAAAGGTGGAGAAATCCACTCTTATCAAAACCCTACATTTTCTTTCTCAAACATTGTTACTTTCTACTTATTTGGGGTTCTTTGTTGATTTTGTGAGATCATATAGAGTGAGATTTAGGTATCTGCCATTTTTTTCTTCAGTAATTGTAGATGGCTGACAGCCTGTGCTTAGTGCAACCTGTGCGAGTCCCCCATCTCTGACAGTTACTGCAAACCTTCCCACAGGCAAGAACTTCAATCAACTTGTAAAAAAAAAAAAAGGCTATTAACAAATGTTAATATATGAATATGTAACTGAAGTTTTCATTCTGATGAATTAAATGAGTTGAAATACCATTTAAAAGGGAAAATTTTGGAAAGTGTTCGGCACATTTTACATTGGAAATAAATGCTTGTAAATGTGTCTAAGAACTCTTTACAATACATCTCATTAGTCTTTAGTGTCTTCTTATTTAATGTCTTTTATTCTGTTTTTTACTTAGCATTTTCTCAACTGAACTATTTCCCCCCTCAGATCTTTAAACAAGTTTCATAAGGCATGCTTTCCAGTTATTTTGCATACTTTGTTAAGTTTTTCAGGTACTGCCTTTATAGTCAATTTTGAACTATAAGATATAGAGGCCACTTTTAAAGCATTCCCAGTTGACGAAATGCTTTGAAAATAAATCTGCTAAACTGATATGCCTGGAAACATATTTCAGCATGGATAGTATATACTTCATTACACAAATATTTCAATTATGTTTGCATTGAAAATGTTTAATTACATTGTTGAGAAATTATTGGTGAAAACCATTTCTGTCTTGGTTTTATGGGTTAATTTTCAAGAATAAAAATTTAGCTATTAACTACTGTTCAATAAGTTTGAGGGCATATTAATGAGTCTTACTCTTTTTGTTAAACTTTATATTGACAGTGACACGAAATTTTTTCTAGGGATATTTTCTATTCTATTCCTTTCCACCCTTGGTAGTATAAACTTTGCCATGAAAATTT
The DNA here is from genome assembly GCA_028658325.1 of Potorous gilbertii. Taxonomy (NCBI): domain Eukaryota; kingdom Metazoa; phylum Chordata; class Mammalia; order Diprotodontia; family Potoroidae; genus Potorous; species Potorous gilbertii. The sequence continues at coordinate 362,299,765 of CM053770.1, read as the reverse complement.
TCCTGTATATATGGACTTTAAAAACAGTATTGAAATTGCAGGATTTCTTTTCAGTGGGCAGTATTTTAAATAAATTTTATAGACACTTAAAGAATTAAGCATTGAATATCAATACATGTATACATATATATGTAGCTATGTAGATATGTATGTATTGTATATATTTGTATGACTTGGGTGCATGATTTTGTACTTTTGTCTAGCATTAATTACTTCTAGAAATAAAACATCACATTGTGTCTTTATATTTTTTATACCAAACTTATACAAAAATGTTCATATTTTAAAACCCATAAAAATTTGAACTTTTGTGTTTTTAAATTGTTGGTAATAGTTTAAATGGTCAGCTTTAGAGAAACATTCGTTAGAAAAGATTTTATCTAAACCTTCACTATTATACACGTTTTAGGATACTTTTTAAAACAATGACATTATGAAGCATATGCATGCCCAACTTCAAGATTTATTTAAAATTCTTTGTCAAAAAGGTTAAATACCATAATCTTTAAAATATGAAATAAATTGTCTTGTCATTCTATTTCATATAGTAGGCATCCTATCAGATATTCTTTCTAAAAGGTGCTAACTTAATAAAATATAAGTTTTGTAGGATGAAATGATAGTAATGTTGAATGTGGTTAAATGATAACCTCTTAAACATACTGAAACTGTTTCTGGCAAGTGCATTAATAAACTCTGACAAGTACAGTACTTTATAAGCTTTCTAGATACAGATAGTCCACTGATGGCAAAATGACATAAATGTTGGAATAGAAGACGACATATGAATAAATAGAGCAAGCCTGAATTTTTCAGCAATTGAAGATAGGTTTTTCATACTAATTGGAGCACTACTGTAGTATCTTAAAGAAACAAAAGCAAATTAAATCATTTTAAGAGAAATAAGGGCACTTTAAGTTATGCCACATTTCTTTAAATGTCTAAAAATGCTTTCATTGACTAAGAAAGTTCTCAACTTTGTCGGTAACTAAAAAGGCTTTTTATGCTGTTAATATTCTTGCTTTATCCTGTTAAACATTTGGAACTACACTATAGCTGATGCATTCCATATGTATTATAGGTGTCTATTTACTGGATTGGCATTAAAGAAGACATTCACATTTGCTTTAAGCCACTAGTTAGATGTGTCGTAATAGTTACCTTAAGCAACTCTGAACATGAAAATTTTAATGTCTTAACTGACATTAGTTTACTCTTGTATTTTAATTTTTAACATCCATTCTAGTTAATTTCAGATATTACATAAAACATGCTGCTCAGAACCCTTATACAATGAGAATCATGTTATCTTTTGGACTTTAATGTGCCTTGGCAGTAACAAAACTGAACCACATAGTATGTAACTGACTAGAAGGAATGCAAGGAAAAATTTACTTCATGACTGTCAACAGTGCATGACCCATAAAAATAACATTTCTAAAAATTCATGTTGTATAAGGGAGCCTTCTTCTGCAATTTAACTTGGTTCTTTTACTATATTTTCTTCTCTTTTTATTCTTTTAATTTCTGTTGTTTTAAAAAAAAAACACTGCACCCAAGATGCCTTTGCAGCTTCTCCTGGTGAAGCCCCTGCAGCACCTGAAGGGGCAGCAGCACCAGCTACCCCAACCCCTGTAGCAGCAGCACTTGATGCATGTTCAGGAAATGGTGGGTTTTATGTCATTAGCAAGTCTCTTGTTTTGTGTTCTAGTATTAAATCCTCTAGTCAGATGTGGCCATTTGTTGTTGTTGTTTTGTTGAGTTGTTGATTTTTTTTTTAATTTATTGGTCATTCTTGGTTTTTTGTGAGTACAAGGTATCATTCATTAAATTAAATTAATAAGATCAACACTTAAAACATTAAGATAAGAGACGTGCATACTTCTCAAAATTGGCAATTTTTCAAGATTGACAATTTTTGTCAATGTAAGTATGCTTTCTTAATGTTTTTTTCTCTAATGCTATAGAGTACTTTTTATTATACTAGTCTAAGTTAACTATAATAAACAGCATGTTTTTGTAAATGTAAAAAATTTCTTAGTTTGTCAGGTGGGTTTTGAGGATCTGAAGATATACTCCCCTCATACTTCATTCTGATCTTACTCAACTAGAGTTTGAAATCTTTACCTTTGTACTTGTAAATTTCTTAAGAAGACAAAATTGTGTACTAATTATTTACACTGGTTAGGATTACACTGGAGTAGAGCCCCAATTTAACGCCTAGCTTGTGTGTATATCTGTGTATGGTGTATGTTATCCTTGGCTGTGATTATTTTCTCTTATTTCTTTCCTTACTGATCCTCTCTATATATTCTCCACTTTCCTTTTTACAAGACCCTTTTGCCCCATCTGAAGGTAGTGCAGAGACTGCTCCTGAACTGGACCTTTTTGCAATGAAGCCACCTGAGACCAGCATTCCTGTAGTTACCCCTACAACTAGTACAGCCCCCACGATTCCCGCAACAACTCCTTCTCCTGCTCCTGCTGCTGCAGCTGCCACTGCTACTACTACTACTGCTGCTGCTACTGCCACTACCACCACCGCCACTACACCTGCCACTACCACCACAACCACTGCTCCTCCTGCTCTAGATATCTTTGGTGGTAATTCTTTAAAGCTCTTTGATTCTAGTGGATCAAATTTTGGTTTGTCAAATGCACATACAGCATACACACATAAAAGTTGCATGTATACTGTATATTTAAATTATTTGCTACAAACCATGTGCAACATACCTCAGAATTCTCCTAATCGAAATTGAGAACTGCAAATGAATGTTGTTTCAGTTCAGTCAAATTGAGTGAAGGTATATATATTCTTGGTCTTAGATTTATTTGAATCTGCTCCTGATGTTGCTGCAGCACCTAAGCCGGATGCTACTCCTAGCATAGACTTGTTTGGTACAGGTAAAAATAAATAGATCTTTTCTTTCATTTTGATTTCTTGGATGTTTTCATGCTTAAGCTCTTGATTCTCATTTATAATGATAAATTGGTTAGATTTTTGACTTTGATTTCAGCTTTCTACTTACTTCTGCTTGATTTTGGTTTGTTTCATTTTTGGAAGATGCTTTCTCATCTCCTCCACATGGGGCTTCTCCTGTGCCTGAGAGTTCTCTCACTGCTGATCTCTTATCCGGTGAGTTCTTTTGCAGAATTCCAATCTTAGTTGGCTGATATATCATTATGTGTGGACAGATAATGAATGTCCTTGCATATGTGCTATTTGAGTCTTTTAGGCTAGATACAATTAATGAAGAATTCAGTTCAAGCTTCTCTTAACCATCCAGAAGAAATTTGATGGGCTATTGGTAAAATTTACCATTCCCCATCTTGTTATCAGTTACATTAAATAATATGTATACTCTTCAGTCTGGGCAGGTGGGGAAAAAATAACTTGGGTAAAAATCCTTAATTTTGATATTTTGAACCACTTTTTCTTCTGACAATTGATATATATCTTAAAATGTGCATCTGCTTTTGCCTTATTAATAATATTCTCTTCAGTGAGTTTTGCTCATAGGATTTATCACTCTTGAGTATAAATATAGATCTCAAAAGAACTATCAGGGCTCTCAGTTTTCTTTGACATACAACATTATCTGTTCTCTGCTTAACTCAGTGGATGCATTTGCAGCAGCATCTCCTGTAGCCACTGCCTCTCCGGCAAAGGTGGATTCTTCAGGTGTGATTGATCTTTTTGGTGGTGCGTATTAATCTTTCTTCACCACTTAACTCACTTTTTTTTCAGATTATTTTTATACATTCATAGTCATTTAATTCAATCATTTTCTCACTTTTACAAAATCACTTTTCTGTCTTAATGTGAATGTGATTTTCAAAGCTATGATTTTCATCCATTTCATATTTCTTTACTATTATATATTCATCATTTTTCTTGCATAGTTTAAATATACCCAGGTAATTTTTCCACTGTCTTCATATAAAATACATTGATTTGGAATTTGTCTACCCTGATTCCTTTTTTATCTCTGTTGCATTAATCAGCTTTTACTTAATTCTTAAAAAATCATTGCAGTCAGATTTGAAAGGTTAAAATTTGTATTGGACTTTAAATTCTCTAATTCAGTCAGAATTAAGTAACTCGTTAAAGTCCTCCCACAAAATTAGAAGATACTTGGCTTATTTAGAATATTCTTATGCTAGAAATGACATAACTTTTATGCCTAAAAGTATACGTGAATGTACTCTACAAAGTTTACCGCTTTTGACAACATATACTTATACTCAGTGGTTTGCCATAGGCGACAGACAAAAGGTGCTAGTCAGAAAGCTTTACTTGCTGAACTTCTGATGAAGCACTAAAATATCAGTCACTGCATTCAAATTTGGAAAGCTGTCTTGAGCTGAAAATACAGATACAATCAAGTTTGCTTCTTGCACCAATCTAAAATTATCAAGTATCAAAAAGCTGATCCATTTCTAAATAGAAAAAAAGATTATCTTTCTGATTAAAGAAGAATTGGCAGTTTTTGTTATATATGGATGATATATAGGACTTAATCCACAAATTTATTCTGTGGAAATAAATTTTTATTTTCTTCTTATACTCTCTCCCAAGCCTAAGATTAAGGTCACAACTTTTTATTAAGGGACATTTACTCTTCTTCAGTGATAATTTTAACAATCGATTATTTTGAAAAAAGATCAGTGTTCAGTTTGTATTCACATACCTATAAGATGTATATCACTAGGGAATTCAAGGTGCTGCAATTATGCATTTCTTTGCATAACATTGAATCAATGTATTCACCATTTAAACTCTTTTACCTTTCTTGCTGCAAACTGGATAATCCAATAGATGCTTTTGGAAGCGGTGTTTCTGAGCCCCAACCTGCAACCCAGGCTGTTTCTAGTTCCTCAGCTTCGGCCGACCTACTAGCTGGTAATTAATTTACAATTTTTAAATTAAATTTTGCTTTATGGAAATTTAAGATGGGAATTAATAACGGGGTATGTGTTTTCCTTTCCCATCGATCTCATAGAACTGAAAACAAAATTATATAATCAAGAGCTGCTCGTTATATTCTTGAATAAATTTCACTACGTTTTGTGAAATTAGTTTAAAAATCCTATTATATGCAGAACCATCCTTTTAGATTAAATCAGTTACTGTAATCTTTCCATTAGGCTATTTTCTTTATTGTTCTTCTAAAGCGGTGCTATAATATAATGAATCTGGACATATATTACTCTTGCCTTAAGTTTCTCTTTTGTGCCAGCCATTTGACATTGGTTGTAGATTCATATGAATCACATGAGGAGAAATTATTACTGACCCCTGCAGTTAGTCTAAGGCTTGTTACACATGTTGCTTCTATAACCTATATATGCACACACACACACACATATATATATACACATATATACATGTATACACATATACATGTATATATGTGTATGTGTGTATTTCTGTTTGAAATCTACAATTAATTCCAGTCCACCATGTTTATATAATACAAGATACACCAATAAATTATAAATGATTAATTTCTTTTGCTTAGATGAGTCAGTTGGAAATTTTTGAGAATTTTAAGCCTTTAACTTGAGAGGAAAATAAAAGCCTTCATAACTATACCTACAAGAGTTACCTGCACTAGAATTTGGTGGTGGTTTATGTCCTCATCATTATCATACTGGAAGAAATGATACTTCTCCTTTGCCATCTCTACCACTTAGAGCCTAGGTTTGTCCTGGCTATTCCACTGGCTACCAGTACTTCTTCAGAGTTCATTTTATGCCAGTGAATGGATGAATTTTAAATGGATTATCCTACACTCATAGGATTTCAGCCTCAGTCATTTCGTCAGAGCACCATAAACGCTGCTGCTTATGGTGCTTTTGAAGCAACAGTTTATACAGTGAAGATACGCAGGAATAATTGTGGTAGCTGCATTAAGGTATAGCTGGGCAGCTCTGAAAGAAACTTATTTCAGATTCTGGCCAAGTCTAGGATTTTCTGCCAAATGTTACAAATGAAAATTTGAAGTTCGTGATAAGTATAGAATTTTAAAAAGTACTTAGTGTTTGAATTCTAACAGATAATTGCATATGATAAAATGTTTCTGTTTCATGAAAGAAAATAAGGAATAAGTATATGCCATTATTTCAGTGCTGTCCATGCATTGGTAAAACATGTAGGTGACTTATGGTATTTGCTAGAGTGAAAAGACCTAATGTAAGTCATGATTCACCCTATAGCTAAAAATGAGGGAGGATGCCCATTGATCACAGAATGTATACCAGCTCAGCCATTGAATTAGAAGGCATCACAAGTTTCCAGATTCAGGTTCAGAATTAGAAAGATATTTAGCCAGAAAAGAGGATATGCTGTCATAGTACGTATTGATGGTAATGAAAAGTTACAGGAGAAGGGAGGAAAGGAAAGATAGAGGAAGGAAGGAAGAAAAAGGGGGAAGGAGGAAGATAGAAATTAATTGTCAAGAAAGGACTAAATAATAAAATTCTTTCATATCGGTTATTAAGGGGGGAAGTTTACTATAAAAGGCATTTAAAAAAAAAAAAGAACAAAGATCAGTAGGAGATAAAAAAAAGATTTAAAGGGTCAAATATTTTTATGAGAATTTGAACCAAGAGAGGAAAGGTAAAAAGGTTGAATTAATATTCCATGGTTAATCTTATGTGGGAGAGGAAACAGAGTTGAAAGCTGCACAAATGGAGAAGTGAGTGAAACACTTCTACCAAATTCATAAGTGAATAATGAAAGGATAGCAGTTCCTATGATCTCTCAATGAAAAGTGACTGTGGGAGAATAGGATTAAAACAGCGGATGGAGTGAACTGAGATGAGGGACTGAGGGCACATGGAATTCTTGTTCCAAAGGAAAATGAAAGAGTGCTGCTCAAGATCATTTCCTTGGGAAGGAAAGTACATGTCTGCAGTAAAAGACAAAGATCTTAAAATGTTTTTTGTCTGAGGAGAATTCACACATTAGGAGACTAACTTCTCTGAGAAAGGATCCTAACACCGAAATTGGGGGAGGGGAGGAAGAGGGAGAATATAAAACCAGATAGAAGCTATTAAGATGTGAGCAGACCTCACAATCTGAGATATAGAATGACTCCTACCATACACTGTTGCTCCTGTATGACATTATCCCCTTATGAATCTGTATTTCTAAGAGAGAGATGTACCTCAATGTAGGGAATATGGGGTAAGATCATCAAAGACAGTAACTTAGATATTGGGTAAAGGAAGCTAAAATTTGGTAATTCAAAAGCTTTCTCCCCTTGAGCAACATAGGACAAAGGAAGAACAAGTCACAATATAATCCATGGATCAGAAAATAAAGTTCAGAACGGAAGACTTAAGTGGAAGACACGTAACTTCTGTTCGCCTCAGTTTCCTCATCTGTAAAATGGGGATGACAAAAGCATTTACCTCAGAGTTGTTGTGAGGATTAAACGGGGTAATATTTTAAAGCTCTTAGCACGGCGACTAGTATATTTTGTTGTTAAGTTGTCTCCTAGTCATGTCTGACTCTCTGTGAACCCATTTAGGGTTTTCTTGGCAGAAATGCTCGAGTGGTTTGCCATTTCCTTCCCCAACTTATTTTATAGATGAGGAAACTGAGACAAACAAGATTAAGTGACTTGCCCAGGGTCACATAGCTAGTAAAAGTCTGAGGTGGGATTTGAAGTCAGGAAGGTGAGTCTTTCTGACTCCAGGCCCAGCACTCTTCCACTGCGCCACTTAGTGAACTCTTATAATAATAATATAATTATCATTACTCTCCCCCTCGCATCATTGTCTACAGTGGTTTTCAAAGCTGGGAAAAGTCTGGCACATTGTTTCCTTTCTTCTTGCGAAGGACTGCAGTTCTGACAGAGTTATCCTTAAGTGGAAAGGGCTGATTCAGAAGATCCTGCCTTCAGAATGTCCCTATTCTATTCAAGACAACAGCATTCTTCCAGTCTCTCAAAGGTGGAACCTCAGCATTACCCTTGACTTCTCCTCCTGCCTTACCTCCCAGTATTCAGATGTGCAATATCCTTGTCACTTTGCTGCCTCCACATCATTCTATCTGCTTTTGTGGCCTCCACCCTAATTTATGTTATCACCTTGCACTTGATCTGTTTCAGTGGCCTGCTAATTGGTCTCTCTGCATCAGTCTTGAACCATCTCCAGTCCATCCTCCACACAGTTACCAAAGTGATCAGGAACGAATTAACCATGGCATTCCCCTCCCTAGTTAATCAACTCCTGTGGCCCCCCCATTGCTTCTAGGATACAAAAAAAAACTACTCTAGTTTTTAAAGCCATTCGCAATTTGGTCTCCCTTTCCATGCTGCTGCTCACACACCAGCCTTTGAACTAGTTGTCTAACCCCACCCACTTTACTCTGAACCTTCATTTTCATCTCTTGGACTCTCTTACTTCTTTTAAGGCTCAGCTCAAGAGCCATCTTCTACATGAAGCCTTTCCTTATCCCTCCAGCTCCTAGTGCTTTAACTCCAAGAAATTACCTTCTATTTGTTTTGTATAATCCTGTATATGCTTTTTTATGTGTATGTTGCCTCCCCTGGTAGAAGGGAAAGTCCTTGAAAGCCAGGACTGTTATGTTTATCTTTATATCCCAGCACTAAGCACAGAGCCTAATACATAAAAGGTGTATGAACACCTGCTGATTAATTAATTCTCACTTATTAGAAGATTTTAGATAACCGTTCTCAGTAATTTTGGAGAAAAAAATCCTCTTTTGGTGTGAATTAGACTAAATGGCTACTGAGGTCCTGCCCAACTCTAAAATTCTTGGAAGAATTTAGAGAAGGTATTGGTAGAATGGAAAAGAGGAGGAAGAAGAGGCCTGATTCCCTGTCGGAGAAGCTTCACAGAGTGATTAAAAAGTAGGAATCTTTATAGCATGGAAAAAGCTTACCCATTTTTTAAACATGTAATTGTACTCTTCACTTGCCTTTGCATATTTCCTCTACAGTGCTTTGTAGTAAATCTTCTTTGTAGTGACTCTCCAGAATTAAGTGAAAGTTTGCTTTTGATAAACAGGGGAAAGAGAGTGGAGGGGGAAAATACTTAACTTACCTCTGGTCAGCTGGAAATAGAGGAAACCAAGAAAATAGACAGATGGTGATGGCAGCCAAAACTCAAAAAAGTGACGTCTTTTTTGGGTTGCCTCATAAAAAAGAAAAGAGGTATCATGAGGCGGAAACACACCACTGGTTCCTTCTCCCCAAGTACAAGCCTTCTGAAAAAATTATCTACTTTCTAAGTTTTAGTAGAATTCTTGGGAAATTGGTTTTTTTTCATTTGTATGTGCTCCCTTCTCTTTATCCCTCTTATAGTAGTTTCACTAGGATAAGGCAGAAATCATATTTAAATTTTAAATATGTCAAATTTCTTTATTTTTAGGCATTAAAAATATTTAGCAAATTATACTGCCTATTGAAATTCCAGCTTAATTGTCAGGTATTTCAAAGGGAGCAAACCTCGATTGTTCTAGCAGCTCTCTGTCATCTCAGGATTTTTAGTGTTCATGAGAGGATAGCATTTTTCCAAATTTAAAAGTAAAAGATTAACTGATTTTTTCTATCATCTGTTGACTGTGATTAACATATTTATCTTAATTTCTCCTAATTTTATCATTAAAGAATATTGAGTTAGTATTGCTTTTAAAGTCCTATGCTTTTATAACATTTTTATACAATTTTAACATCAATTTCAGCAGTTGTCAAGTTTTTTTAAAGTTATAATGAATACAAAAACAATTCTTGCCCATTTTGAGGATTTTTTATGGTACTTTTCTTTATAACTGATCTATTCTCTCTCTTGGCCACCTATCAGGAACTAAAATAAGTATCTGATAGAAAACTGGACCAGGTGCTGCCTATTAGTTGTTTATGAAATAGGTAAGAAAGAGGACTGAAACCAGTTAGTTAACAAATGTCACTGTTAAGTTTTCTGCACGTTACTTATTACATATGTAACCTTTTTTTCCCTTTCTGTAACTACAAGTTCCTATTCCTGCACTGATGATTTAAAAAGATGTCATTTTAAGTATTTTTCTCTTCCAAAATCTTCCTGGACTTTTTTTCCATATTGATTAATTTAATGGCCTGTTGTCTGCTTGAAAATAATTTCTAGTTTTTTACAGCTTATTGTTTTTTTCTTTGTATGATGCTAAACTCCTGGCTTTCATCATGATCAAAAACATTTAGATCATTTTAAATTCTTATTAAATATAGTTATTAAGTATATGTCTTGTTGTTTTATTCATAAAAAATATATAGTCACAAATAAAGGTACCATTGCTTATGGTCAATTAGTAATCTCTGGCAACATACTTTCATCTAATTTCTACTTTTATATAAAAATTTCCATGAACATATTTTTCCTTCTTTTTATACAGTAAAGCTTATTAGAAGATATTTTATCAAGATAAATAACTTTATCATATTTCAGCCAAGAAGTAAATATTAGTAAGACATAAATTAGTATGATTTCTTATTGGAATCTAGTGATCAGATGCTTTAGGATTGTTCCCTTACCCAACTATCTTATTCATACTTCATAAGATAGTGCTGGATCATCATTGGATTACTTAGTTCCTTTCAATGTACTATAGTTAGTTTTGCCTCTAAAATTGTTTTACATTACAATTGATGTCACTGTTGTGTGTATTTGACTGTCTTATGGAGATTTAGCCCTGACTGAAACTTGACAAGTAATACAAACCAAAAGAAGCAGCTTCAATATTATTTCCTTTTGGGTCAACATGCATGAGATAATAAAGTAACAAGACTGATTTCTATAAGCTACATAAAAAAGTCTTTCTAAAATTCAGTGAGTCAGTGATGGAGCTCAGAATTCAGAACTTAAGACTCAAGTTGGGTGTGTGGGGGGTGGGGGGGAGAAGAGTAAAGGGCTATTTCAGGGAGAAAAAAGATCTTTCCCAAAAAATGGAAAGGTAGCTCAGTCAGGGAAAACTAGGAACTATTTCAGAGAATGGCAGATCAAGTACAATCTATACGTTAGGTCATTTAAATACACCAAAGGGGAGAAACCAGCTAATATCAGTGGGATTCTATGATGATGGTGGAACAAGAGGGATTTTCAGGTATGGAAAGAAGGGAACATACGTACTAAATAAAATGTCTGCCTGTCTTTCCCAAGGAAAATGCCAATAAAATTCTTGCTCTTAGCATCCTTTGAAAAGCTGGGGCTGGGGGGAGGGGTTATAAGAATGGTTAATGCAAAGGGTGTTGGCCTTCTTCCCAAAGGTAAAATGGTTTCAAGCCACTTACTGTGTGACCTTGGGCAGATCACTTAACCCTTTTCTGGGTCTCAATTTCTTCACCAATGAATTTGGGGCAGTCAGAGACTAGATGATTTCCAAGGTCCCTTCCAGGTTTATTTCTATGCAAAATATGTGATCCTATGATAAACTAGAAGTCAATAATAATTCACTGGAACTAAAGGATACTTTTATGGACATTTCAAAGAAATCGAAGAATCAGGTCATGTAACCCTCATTCTACAAAGGATTATAGAAGTTAACTGGGATATTAGAGACTAGTAAGTGTTGCTTCTGTACCAACTAATTTTGAATAATATATTTTTTAAAAAGAACTCTTAAATACTGTAGCAAATCTAATCAGTTCTCTATAGGGATGGGGAAAGCATACTGGTTTCTTTTCATATATTATGAATTGCCTTAGAAGACAAGAAGATAGGATTAAATAAGTACTTCTCTGAATGAACAAGCATGATCTTATTTGAGAAATCTGATACTAGGACCTAGTAACATCTCATATTTCCAGATGATACTTAGTTCTTCAAGGAAGTAAGCAGTCAAGCTAATTGAAAGAATATTTATAAAGAATATTAAATAATAAAGAATATTTTTCAAGCCTTGCTTACAAACATACTTTCTCTTCTTTCCTCATTGAATTGCAGAGTTAAAAGGGAGTAGGAAAGTTATAGTTTAATCCCATACTCGACTGCCCTAGGGATTATAGTACATGTAGTCACTCTCATTAAAGGGATGACTTTCTGAAGACATCAACCCAATATGTTGCTGTGCCCAAAAGACCAACAAAAGCTAGACATTATCAGAAAAGAGTATTGAAAGGAAAGTATAAACTATTATCCTGCCCTGTAAGCATAGAGTGGTAGTCATGATGGCACTGGAGCTACTCCAGAGTAAGGATAGCTAATTCATTAGAAGATTGGGTTGAGGGAGCAAACCAATGATCAGGAAGGCTCCCAAATAAAGAAACTCCTCTTATAAATGCAGGCTGACATCTTGAGTTGATAATGTATGAAATTATGAAATAAGAACAGGCACCTTTTCATCAGGAAAATCTGCAATTAGCATCAGGAAAACAGGTAACACTTTAAACAAAAAAGGAATTGGGGGCAAAAAGTCCATAAAGGCAGAGACAGGCAGTGAAAAATGGTACAGAGGCAGATGGTGATGTGAGGACAAGGAATGGATTGTTGAAAGAAGACAGAATAGGGAAGAAGATGAGGTGAGGGAGAGAGAATCACTCGCATAACCATGAATTAGAGTTGCAGCAGCATGGACCATTAAAAGTTGGAGGAGTGCTTGGTGGGCAGGAGTTTGAGGTCTCCTTTTTATAGGATTTTTGGGAGGAAAGAGACCAACTCCTATTTGGGCAGCCTTGACTTTGGTTCATTAATATATCCAATTCATCTCAAAGCTATCAGCATCTTTTTTAAAGTTATCAGCACTTTTTTGTTGTTCTCTTAGTATGGGGCTCTGTAGTCTGGATTTTGTCTGAAATGTATACATCACAGGAGAACTTTGACAAGCAACACCTGAAGGGTTTCTCCTGGTTCAGTACATATTACTAGGATATGAATTTTAGTTAATATGTGATACAATTTATAAATTATGCTCCTTTATCTTTGGGACACTTTGTATGTGTCTTCCAGGTTCCCCTTTTTGCAGTCTTATTTCCTGCTATTACCTTTATATGGATATGAATAAATTTACTTACAAGCAGACTTAGAGGGCAGGGACAGTCAGGGAAACCAGTACAACATAACATTTTAGCCTATGCCTTCTTTACAATTTATATTCAGAGTATTGCCTAGGGCAATAGAGTAGGTCCTACAGCCAAGTTGGTGTCAGACAGAGGACTTTGAATCAAGTCTTCCTGGTTTTGAAGCCAGCTTCATTCTCCACAAGGCTAATTTTCTATCCACAATGCCATCTTACCTCATAAATGGCTATGTTAAAATAGGTAAATCACTTCAACTTTGAGCCTTAGTCTCTCTTCATCTATAAAATGGGAATGATAAATATCCACACTACCAGCATTCTTAAGAAAGTGCCTTGCGCACTGGAAAGGTCAATATAAATATAAGGTCTCAGTTAACCTGCAAGTAAAGTTTATTCTTAAAATTTGCTTACTATTCGTGATTTTCTCATGTAATACTATAGTTTCTTGCTTAATGTGGTACATTGTCAAATACCTACATTCTACACAATGTTTAATGACTTTTTACACTGTTGTATATAATTTGCCACAGTCAGTTCACTCCATTTTTCTGCCTTAGATTGCACTCAAATGACTTTGAAGGAAAATTGGTCATTAAAAAGGCTGGGAGTGAACCATGGTGATTCACTGTATGGTGTTACAGTCTATTTTTCATTCATTTAGACGCAATCTAAATTTTGGCATGGGAATGGAATATAAAGATCCTAATCAGTTATAGCTTAGTAACCCTAGATTCAAGGCAGAAACAGGATTTCAGTTTTTAAACTATTTTCAATTTAACAGATGTAGAAGTGGGCCAATTCAAGTGTAGATTTTAACATAGGCTTGGATTTTTAAGGTCTAAAAATTACTAAGCAAGTAGACAGCTCTTCAAGCTCTTCACAAGAACCTAAGATATAAAAGAGAATTCCATGCATCCATGATGTAAGAATATTTTTGTTTGTTTGCAGAGGACAAGGTAGGCAGATTTTTGGGTGTAGCTTTATGTAGTATATTAACCAGGAAATAGCTGTTCTACTACTGTTTAAAAGGTAAATTCTGTTATATGTAGATAGTAGGTAACATGTAGTACTTTAATGTTTACAAAAAGCCTTCCATATATTACTTTATTTTGTCCTCCCAACTATTGCTGTTATTGCCATGCTATTATTTCCCCACTTTATAAATGAGAAAACTAGGGCTGAGAGGGCCACAAGTTAAGTGAGATTTAGATAACAACAAATAGGATTTTAACTTGGGTCTTCCCAACTGTTAAGTCTAGGACTATGTAATGCCACCTCTCTTTCCAAAACTAGATAGAATGACTTTGTTTTTTAACACAAAAGATTAACAGCTAGAAAATGTGCCATGAAATATATAGAATTCTGTTATTTATTGAACTCATAGAATTCTATAATTTATTGAGCTGATTAGTTATGTAAGTATGTTTGGCATGTGTTGATTTTAAAATTCAGGGTTATAAAATTGGGCAAAAATGGCTTTTAAAAAGTAAGTTCTTTGATTACTTTGAATACTTTAAATTCTTAGACTCAATGAAAAAGTATAAAGCTAAGGATTAAAACTGTATTGTGAGAAAAATGAAAACCCTGAGAGACAAAATTAATAATCAGTTTATTAATTAGTCTAGCCAGCAATAACTAAATTAAGATCAGTGGTTTCTCTTAGAAACTAAAGAAGCCACAGGAGACCCAAAAATGCCTTAAATCCCTTCTGAAAGGGAGCTACCCTGACAAGTGAAACTCAACCCTGATTAGTGAATATACAATGAGGAGGTAGGCTAAAAGTGTTTAGCTCCTCTTCCTGAGAACTTGGCTTAATCATGAGACTCAGCTGCATCAAGGCATCTGGGCAAGGGGAAGCCATTTCCATCCAGATCTCGCTAGCTAGTTTTCTCCTTCATGAGCTGAGTTACCTTAAACTCTAATGGAGGGCACCAAGGACTGCATTTCTTTATACTCTAAACAGAAATTGGGTCTGCCACTTGGGTGCCTTGAGAGCTGGAAGCAAATCTCATCACTCTGCCGTGCCCTTCAGCGACTAACCTTTTCAGGAGGTGGGTTTCAACAGAAGAGGGGAAAGAGTGGATCACAAATTAATCATTAGCTATTCATATAATAGTATCCTATTCTCTTTCAATTGGTATTTCTTAATAGTAAAGTCAGAAGATTTTCTGAATCCTAAGAATATGTGATTCCAGTGGGGATGTAGGACTATCCTTTCCTCCAGGATTGCAGCCTCCTGATTTAAATAAAGTGTTTTTTCTAGTAGACCCCATTGCTATATAACTATTAGACTATGAGCTCCTTAAAAACAGAGAATATCTTTTGTCTCCCTATCTCCATTAGTTACCACAGTGCCTGGCCATGTAGTGTACTTAATAACTGTTTATTGACTTGATATAATTGATAATTTATTGATAAGATATCTTTTAAACTGATGCATTTCTTTGTCTAATTGAATTACTTTAAGAATTACCCATATACTTTATGTACAAAAATATTTATACCACTTTTTTTGTGAAAAAGAGCAAAGACTTGGAAACTAAGAGTGCCCATCAAATGGGGAATGGATGACCAAATTATTGTTTGTGAATGTAATGGAATACTATTGTGGCATATGACATAATGAGATAGTTTTAGAGAAATCAAGGAAGACTAGTATGAACTAATGCAGAGTTAAGTAAGCAGAACCAAAAGAATACAGTAAGAAATAACATTGTATAAATGAACAACTTTGAAAGACTTAAAAAATCTGATTAACTCAATGACAAACCATGGTTCTAGAGGACTTAGGATGAATTATGCTACCTACATTCCAACAGAGGTGATAGATTCAGGGTATAGACTGAGACCTATTTTATGATAACACATGAATTTGTTTTGCTTGACTATGTATATTACAAGAGTTGTGTGGGATTTTTTTTCTTTTTCAGAAGGGGTGAGGGGTTGGAGAAAAGATGGGTTTTTTATTCATTGGGAAAAAAATTTTAAAGGAAAAAAGAGTTACTTATCTGAAAATATCTATACCCTTTGACCCAGAGCTCCCTACTGCCACTCTCCAAGAAAGCAAAAGACAAAAAGAAAGGACCTATATATACAAAATATTCATAACAACCTCCTTTTTGTGATAACAAAGAATTAGAAACAAAATAGATGCCCACCAGTTAGGGAATGGCTAAACAAATTATGGCACATGAATGTAATGGAATATTAATGGATCTTGAGAAATAATGTGAATGCTGATTAATGCAATAATCTATTACAATTCCAAAGGACTTCATAATGACAAATGTTGTGTATCTACAGATGGAGAATTAATGAATTTGTATTGCAGATTGAAGCATATTTCTTCCTTTATTTTTCTTTTTCCCACTCCAGAACATTGCTAATGCAGAAATGTTTTACACAACTTCACATATATAATGAGTATCATATTTCTTGCTTGCTCAATGAATGGGGGAGAGGATGGAGGGAGGGAAAGATTTTAGAAATTAAAATAGCTAAATTTTTAGAAAAAAACAGTGAATGTGAGGAATTCAGAGGATTTTAAGAACTGATGCACTGTAAAATAAGGAAAGCCAAGAAGATAATATACATAACAATGTAAAAGGAAATAAAAAGCAAATGAAAGCTGAATATTTTATCATTATATTGGGCACCTTTG
>CM053770.1:362250554-362282580 GCA_028658325.1 Potorous gilbertii | reverse complement strand
ACTTGGAATAGGATATTCCAGAAGTCAAAGAAACTGGGATTAAAACCAAGAATCACTTACCTAGCAAAACTGGGTAAAATACTTCAAGGGAATAAATGGTTATTCAATGATATAGAGGACTTTCAAGCATTCATGATGAAAAGACCAGAACTGAAGAGAAAATTTGACTTTCAAACACAAGAATCAAGAGAAGCATAAAAAGGTAAATAGGAAAAAGAAATCATAAAGGACTTTCTAAAGTTGAACTGTTTACATTCCTACATGGAAAGAAAATATTTATAACTCTTGAGATTTTTTCAGCATTTGATAGGTGGAGAGATTGTACATACACACACACACACACACACACACACACACACACATACATATAGACACAGAGTACAGGTTGAATTGAATCAGAAGAGATGGTATCCATAAAAAAAATAAAATTAAGGGATGAGAGAGGAAAATATTGGGAGGAGAAAGGGAGAAATGGAATGGGACAGCCTATCACTCATAAAAGAGATTAAGAGAAATCTTGTTCAATGAGAACAATGAGAAAAGGGAGGAAGTGAGAGGGGAAAAGTGAAGATTACTCTCTTCACATATGGCTTAAGGAAGGAATAACATGCTCACTCAATTTGGTATGAAAATCTATCCTACACTACAGGAAAGTAGGGGAGAAGGGGACAAGTGGGGTGAGGAGGATGATAGAAGGGAGGGCAAATGGGAGAAGGGAGTAACTAGAAGTAAACACTTTTGGGAAGGACAAGGTCAAAAGAGAGAATAGGAAAAAATAAAGGAGGGGGGACAGGGTAGGATGGAGGGCAATATAGTTAGTCTTACACAACATGACTATTGTAGAAGTTTTTTGCAAAACAACACATATATGGCCTGTATTGAATTGCTTGCCTTCTCAGTGGGGATGGGTAGGGAGGGAGAGAGGGAAAGAAGTTGGAATTCAAAGTACTAGAAATGATTGTTGAGAATTATTATTGCATGTAACTGGGAAATAAGAAATACAGGTAATGGGATATAGAAACTTATCTTGCCCTACAAGAAAAGAGAGAAGATGGAGATAAGGGAAGGGTGGGGTATAATGGAAGGGAGGATACATTGAGGGAAGGGGTAATCAGAATGCAAGGTATTATGGGGTGGAGTCAGGGGAGAGATGGGGAGAAAAATTGGAACTCGAAATTTTGTAGAATTGAATGTTAAAATCTAAAAATAAATTTAAATAAAAAAAATTTTTTTAAAAAGATTATTAAGTCAGGGTCTTTTCCAGTCCCTTCATGCCTTCTATGATACTTAGCCTGCCTTTGAAATGGGCCTACAGTTTCCATGAGTAATAGGAGAACATAATTATCTTTTTTCTGCTATGGATCTTCTCAAATTTATTTTCAGGGATGATCAGGACAGACTACAACCAAATCCTCTCCAACAAAATTAACAATTTTTTTTTTTATGAAACCCTAGGGTCCAATGACAATGCGGAATGTTGTTAATTTGCCAAGAATTGTTGGAACAAAATGTCTTATTGTGTTGATGAAACTTGACTCTGGGAACTATAAATTTATTATATTTTCTTCCAAAAGGCACCATGCAGTAGTGAGATGAAGGGTCGGAATTGGAGTCAGGAAGATTTGGGCTCCAGTTTTGCCTCTGATACATAGTAGCTGTGTGACCTTGGGAAAGGTCAATCCCCTCATTTTACAGATGAGGATAGAAAGTCAAGAGAGTTGTACAATGTCACTGAGATGAAAAGTGGCAAAGAACCCAGATCCTCTGACTTCAAAGCCAGAGCCTACATTCTATTAGAGGGAGACAACACATAAAAAGATGCTGAAAAGGTAAATCAGAAAGGATTGAAATGAACATGACTGACCTAGGCCCTTCCATTGGAAATGACCAGTCAGAGGAAGGGTCTGAAGGGGTAGAGGGATCTTCCAGCCTTTGAAGGCTGCAAGGCCAGAAGGATTAATGTCTTACAATCAATCCACTGACAAACATTTCTCATGTCCTACTGTGTGCTAACTGCTGTGGTCACCTTGATGGAATCCTCATAAAATTGCCCCCAGCCCCAATATTCTTACTTCCTTATAGGCCCCACTGAACAGGCTCACTGCCCCTACCTAGTCACTCCCTCATCCCACTCCATATCCTAACTTCTCCATATATGCCTCATGGTTCACTAGAACAACAGGTGTATCCATGAACTTATATTTCTCCCAGAACAGCAGGTGTGTCCATGTGATGGATCCCAGCCACTGCCCCCAGACTCATTCGCCATATTTCCCACAGAAACAGCAGGTATGCCCATGCATTCAACCATAACCACATCCATCTAGTCTCAGAAAGAACCACAATACTCAGCCAACCAGAAAGCAGCACCACCAGGATGCCCAAGCAGGATGTGGACCTCAAAACAATAGAAGGGACTGCACAGGAATAGTAAAGAACTGACCTAGAGTAAACTTATGATATAGAAAGGTTCATTATAATATCATTACCATTCATATATTTCTCCTCAATGGGTTTTTCTCTATGCATTGTGGGTAATCACATGCACAGTTCCACTGTGGCTGGGACCCCTCCCCTATTACCTAACCCCTTAACAAACTCCACCTGCATTTTTTAATATTCATAATTTCTGTTATGTAATTGCATCTTTACCTTATAAAAATCCATCTTGCTTTCTTCTCTGAAGTTGCTGGTTCCTCTTGGAACTTAGCCCACTTCAGGAGAGGCATTAATCTTAATAAATGTCTCTACTTGGCTTAGAGGTGGTCTAACTCTGAATTCTTTGAGACGGTTCCACCACAACACATCATGAAACCGCAGCAGTTTGGAGCATCTCTGGGTGGGCAGAGTCTAAACCACAACAATCCTACCCTGTGTGAAGAGCTCTGGTGATAAGGACCTATCTACTGGACTCAGGAACGTTGCCAAAGTGCTTTCCTCATCACAGTACAGTGAGCAAGTTTCATTAACCTTCAATTTATACATGAGAAAACCCAGAGCTCATAGAGGGAGGATAATCTGTTCAAGACCGTACTGTCTGTGCAAACCTTTGTGTCCAGATCTCCTGCCTCCCAGTCCATAATGGACCATAAGAAATACTTTTAAAAGTTGAATTTAGTGGCCAAGAAGAGCAGCAAAGCTTGGCTGGTACTAAGATAAGGGACTGTTCCAAGTCATTAAGCCAGCAGCACTTGAGGTATCTCTCATGCCGGTACAGGAAGAGCATGCCTTAGGGAGATTTGAGGTAGAGCTAGAACAAACCTTGCTGCTGGCAGTTAATGAATTAGCTTCTGTCGGCATTTCATGGAAGATTTGGTTTCTGTCAGAGACTCAAACTAGTGTAAGATTTGGTTTGAGAATAATAGTGGCTAACATTTATACAACACTGTAAGGTTTACAAAGTGATTTGCATGTATTACCTCAACTGATCCCTACCACAGTCCTATCAGGCATAGTGACATTATTATAGAGACAGAGATGGAGGCCAAGAGAAGTTAGATACCTTGCCTTGTGGTCAGGTTAAGTAGTAAGTGTCAGGGCAGGATTGGAAATAATTCCCGACTGTGCTGTATCACCCTGTACCAAGCTGCTACACGGAAGGTGGAAGTTACATTAATCATGCCCCCAGTATTATGGGTATTTCTTTCTGGGCTTACCATTGGAAGGGTGAACAGACGAATCATGTGTTCTGTTCATTTTCTGAGCTGTGGCAGTACTTGGCACCTTCTTTTTGTTGTTTTTTTTTTTGGCAAGTCATTTCAGTAATAACTAACTCTTCATGACACCATTCAGAATTTTCTTTTTTTGACCTACAGAACATTTATTTAAAGAAAAAACACAAACATAAGCAGAAAAATGAAAAAAACCCACAAAAATTGTACATACCAAATTACTATCATTTTCTTCTGAGAATGACAAATCTAGACGGTCAAGGATATTTTGAAATCTGTCTAGTATGACTTGGTTACACTGATGAACTATCCCAAAGCATCTTTCCATCCTAACACCAAAGTACTTAAAATTTCATCATTAAATAAGTCATTCTTTTCAAGTTAAATCATTTTGTCTCTAAAAGTGCATAATTAGAATTGAAATACTGGAAGCAAACTACATGTTGGGCCTTTCTCACTCAATAAGTGTTTTTTTTTATATTAATATGTTACTATATTAATTTATGGGAAAAAACAAGCACTTCCATAACATAGTATAATAAAAAGTCAGTAAGTCTTTATTTAGGATTAGCAAATTGCTTAACCTTTTTAGGCCTTCAGCAGCTAGTGTGAGTGGAAGTATATTTTCAGGGGAAATAACAGAGTACAAGGAAGGCACAAGTAGGGATATTAGAGAAGATATATCCTGGGTAGCTAGGAATTGAATTATGAGCTCTCAGAACTGGGAAGGACATTTTGTTGTTATTGTTAGTTAGTCATTTTCCAACTAGGTCTCACTCTTCATGACCCCATTTGGGGTTTTCTTGGCAAAGGTACTGGAGTAGTTTGCCATTTCCTTCTCCAGCTCATTTTACAAATAAGGCAACTAAGGTAAACAGGGTTAATTGACTTGCCCAATGGGGTCACAAAGTCAGTAAGTGTGTGTGGTTGGATTTGAATTCGAGTTCTTTGTCTCCAGGACTGATGTTTTATGCACGGCTCCCCCTAGTTATCCTTATTGTCTTGGAGAGTGCCTTTTTGATTCAGGTGTGTTTGTGATGACAAGGCCTTCATGAGAAGCCTCCTTCAGCAGCATCTCTGCCTCTTCTGTAATAGCCAGAAATTCTGCCCCATCAACCTCAGGGCATGTTTGAGAAGCCCCAGAGAATTCAGGAGCATCACATACCAGAGCACTGACTGCTATATAAAACACATTTCCTTGGTCATTAAGGGAACAGATTTAATTCTACAGTAGTGAAAATTTGTCCTGGGACATTCATTCATAACTTGCTGCAAATATTAACCATATCCTATGACTATACTTCAGAACAAAATTCAGAATGTGCTCCTAGGGCATATTCTATCAGTCAAAGTAAAGCATTAGGTACTTTGGTGATGCAGATTTTTCACTTTTTAATTTTTTGTCAGGAGACTGAGGAAGACCATTAGAAGTGCGTTGGGTACATGGGACACTCTGGGGTGAACTTCTGGGAGAAAACTGGCAAGAGTCAAGCAGGTTGGGCAGGCATGAAGGGCTTGTGATCTGCACCACTGAAATATGCCCTTCACTTGATAGAATCACAGATCCATTTCAGTATTTGAGTTTCTGAGTCCAGCTCCCAGTCTAAAGGCAGCTAAGCACAAGGTAGATAGAATGTTGAGCCTGTATCCAGTATGACTTAAATACAAATCTGACCACAGATATTTACTAACTGTGTGACCTTGGGCAAGTCACTTAAACTCTATTTCCCTCCATTTCTTCAGCTATAAAATGGGGATAAATAATAGCTCCTACCTCTCAAGTTTGTTCTGAGGATCATCTTAGATGACAATTATAAATATAAGTACTTAATCCTTTCCTCCTCCCTTCCCAATTTTTACATAACTCACTTTTACATTGAAGTGGTAAACTTTCTCCTAATGCAATCAAGGACTGTGCCATCTGGCAAGTCCTCTATGAAGGCTTTCCCAAGTTCCTTGGCTATCAGTGCTCTTACTCCTCAAATTGTCTTGTATGCATATATAAAGCATCTGGGACTCCCTGTACATATGGGCTCCAGATTTGAGTTCCCTGTATATCATGGATCTTGGTCGGCTCATCATCCACCCAGAATTCTGCACTTATCTGTATACATGTTGTATTCTCCTGTAGAAAGTCAGCAACCAGAGAGCAAGGACTTTTTTTTTGGTTATGAGATAAAATGCAGTGCCTAGAAAAGTTCCTTATGCATTGTTGGCCCTTATTAAATGTTTCTTGACCAAAGGTCTACTATGGGCAAGGCACTGTAGTAGGTTGCTGTGGATACAAAGATAGCTACAAGAGAGATGCTGCTCTCAAGGACCAAGCAGTCTAATACCTTGGAAAGATATATGTAAATTATGATGATATAAGGGAATGATGAATACTTAGGAGAAGTCATTCCAAGTAGCATTTGCATTTTCAGCATGGAGGGTTCATTTCTGGCTAGGAAGATTGGGGCTGATTATCATTAGATTGTAAACTCCTTGAGAGCAGGTACTGTCTTTTGCCTATTTTTTTTTGTATTCCCACACTGAGCACATTGCCTGGCACAAAGAGTAGGACATTAATGAATGTTGATTGATTGATTGATTGGTAGGAGCTGAGGCTTGGATGCAAGATAGACCTTGAAAGAATAGAAGGACTTAAGCAGGCAGAGAAAAGAAGCCTGATATAATAGAGAGGGCCTTGGCTAATGGAATTGGAAGTCCTGGGTTCAAATCCTACATTCACTAGCTTTATGATTCTGGGCAAGTCACAACCTCTTTGAAACTCAAGTTTCTTCATTTCTAAAATGAGAGGGTTGGACTAGATGGCTCCTGGGGTCCCTTTTAGTTCTAGACCCATGAGTTGAGTCTGTGCTAGACATGGGAGGACAGAATGGTCAAATGCATGGAGCCCTTTGGCCTTGACTGAATCCTGGGCCTCAATATTTCCATGAACCTTTAACATTTTTTTCAATGTGGCCACATTGGTTGCCTAAAGTAAATGCATGTGTTTGCTCTCTCAGAAGAGCGAATGCAACTGCATTTCTTTAGAAGACAGTGCCTTTATTATTCTTTTGCCAAGTTTTCCTTTGGCATTCTCAAAGAGAGATTTTTCTTGAAAGTGTCAGATGCCACGTTTTATTCTGGATACCCAAAGGATGTAATAAACTGTTCAAGTTTCAGGGCAGAGAAGTCTGTAGATAGACCAAAACAATCATGAGAAAATAACCTATAACTATATAATCAATTTAAATTTGCAGAGATATGAATCTTTTGCTTTTTAAAAAATGCAGTAGTGAACAAAATCTGTTAGGAACTTCTGCTATGAAAAGATTTTTCAAGCAGTCTTTGATTTCTCTTATCTAAACTCATTAGGTCTGTATGTATCATTTGGAGTGAATCATGGATAGAAAACAGGAGTGGTAAACATAACAAATAGTTGTTCCCTTTTGTGGCAACTCCTGAAATGTTCTGGTCATGATTAGAACAGTCAGTCTGTTTGGAGAAATTGTTTTCCAAAAGAAAGAAAGTGTCCACTAAGTAAAATATGAATTTATTTCCTTAATTGATTGCACCTCATTGGAAGAGTAATGACAAAATAGGAATGGACTGGCCCAGTTCAGTGTTAACTTTTGGATATTTTTTATTAATATTTTTATAGTGTACATGTTTTTAAACTAGAATCCTAAGTTTTTATTTTCTTTTTATTAATAAGTTACCGATCTTGAAATCAATCTACTAAGTGTCTCCAAGGAGACAAGCAGTGTGCTAAGTGCTGGAGGCAAAAGACAGTCTCTGACCATATGAAGCTTATCGTCTGATAGGGGAGAAAACATGCAAACAAATATGCATGAAGCAATCTATATACAGGCTGAATAAGAAATAATGAAAAGAGGAAAAGCATTCAAATGAAGAGGGGCTGAGGAAGGCTTCTTGTAGAAGGTAGAATTTTAGTTGGCACTTAAAGAAAAGCAGAGATGTCAGTAGCCAGAGTAGTAGAGGGAGAGAGTTCCCAGTATGGGAGACAGCCACAGAAAATGCCTGGTGCTGAGAGATAAGAGTGCCTTGTTTGTGGAAAGGTCAGAAACTTATGCCATCTTCATCCACAATTTGGTCAGGATGTTCAGTTCTTTGACAGATGAGAACAGGAATCAATATGTCCCTCTTGCACAAAAGGCAGGAGTTCATTTTTACCATGCTGTAATTGGTAGTCCATTAGGCATCCCTAAGGGAGGTAGCAATATCACCCTCCATCCTAATAGACTGTGAGATACTGGATGCCGCTCAGTTAGTAGAAAGGGTACTACTGGTCACATAGTCAATAGGGCATGGGTTCAAATCCCAGCCCTGTTACTGTTATCTATTTGACCTTGAAAAACTTATTCAAGGTTTCAGCTTCCTCTTTTATCCAATGAGGAGGGGTGGACAAGATGACTGTTAAAATCCTTTCCAGTTCTAAATCAATGATCCTATTCAGGATTAAGGGGCTGGGTCAGTAGGAAAAAAAAATTCCAGGGTTCTTGACTCAAAAACCAAACCACATATTACTTTGCATATATTTATACAATATTCCCCATTCAAATATGTAATAAGTACATTGATGTATTTTTATATTTATTGAAAGTCTCTTCAGCCTACATTTTCTCTCTCTGTATATATGTGTGTGTATTTGCATATATATATTTCATATATATGTATGTGTGTGTATATGTGTGTGCACACATACCAATGGTATATGTATCTCTCTCTCTCTCCCTCTCATACACACACACACACACACACACACACACACACACACACACACACAAATAGACTAAACAATATGGGGCCCAGTCACTAGAACATTCACATTCTTCTGTACCTAGTGGCAATCTACATGTAGGCCTGAGGAACTCACTTCCTGAACATCTTAAATGGAGAGCCTTGTCCTCTACTTCAGAACATATACAGATATTCATTCAGTAACTGCCTCTCGTTGGCTTACTTTGTGAAAACAAAAAGTCTTTTATTTGGTGCTAGAACTGAATATCCATACAAAAGGCACAAACAAGCTAAATCTCGCCCACTGCATCACCCCATGACCATGCCCTCTATTGTAGTAAGACAAGGAACATCTGAAGTAAAAGAACAATGAATTCTCTCGGATGTCCTGCCCCACAGGGACAGCAATGAATGGAGGATAGAAGGGACTAAGAATTGAGAAGTATGGAGATTAAAAAACAAATTGATAACATCTGACATTGATACAATGCTTTATGCCTGACAATGTATTTTCATTTATCATCTCCTTGTTCCTTACCACAATATGGACAATATTATCTCCACTTGACAGATTAGAAAACTGAGTCCCAGAGAAGTTAAATGACTTGTCTGAGATCACATAGCTAAAAAGAAAAAAAGCAGCAGAATCGGAATTCAAACCCAATTCTGTGGACTCCAAGACCAACACTTTTTTCACTATATTGCCTTCCTTGCTTTTTAGAGGAATCAGGCTTTCTAACCCTTTAGATTTCTTCGGTATTTTCTCCTGCAATTTAAAAGTGAAAGTATAACAAGTAAAATTTTCAACTGGCACAGGGTGGTAGAGGGGAAGGCAGGGGGACACAGTATGCTGGTGGATAAGGTTGGCAATGCCCAACACCAGCAGTAGGATAGACTGGAGAGGAAATGACCCCTACAAGGTTGCTAGCATCCTCTAATATTTTCTGCATGGGATCAAGGTCCTGAATGCTTCACCCTAGTTATGGTTCTGCTTAAAAGACCAATGATTTTGTCTGCTCAGTCCAGTCTTAAGGTAGGAGACGTTACTTAATTTGTTAAAAAAAAAAAAACCTTAATTGGATTGAAAATGAAAACCACTGAAAACCACTATTCTGTCAAAATAGAGATTACAAAATAGACTTTGGAAGTAATAGAACATAGAAGGAGCATGAAAAGATTGAGAAAGGCCCTCATGGTGCTTCAAATCATTTCACCTATGAGAAAAAGGAAGTGGCAAACCTCAAACCAAATCAAAGTTTTATAGAATGAAGATTTCAAGAAACATTTAGAAATCTTGTCTGGTTGAGCCAAGCTGCTCTGGAGAATTGATGAGCCAAAAGGAAAAGGTTCTTTGGAAGATATAAGGATGAAAGATATAGGGGTGAGAAGTTGTACCATATCTTCAACTATAAACATGCTTTTTTATATACATTTATATTTTTATAATATATAAGTATATATTATATTATATATCATATATAAATTTATATTATTTATATTTATAGTTATATCTATTGTATATAAATAAATATATTTTATTTACATATTATTTGTATTAATAAAATTATATTATTTATACACATATAAAATACATTTCCATTTTGCCCAGGACTGTTAACTTCTATGGTGTTTTTGTAGGTTTGTTTGATTTTGGGGTTTTTTTTGCCAAATGTTTGCTTACATTGTTTCATTTAGAGTTATTCATACAGTGTATGTGTCAACAAAATAAGCCACCTGTGTAAAGAATTTCCAGTAAAAGGATCCTCATGGGGGATAAATATGCATTTTGACTATTAATTTAAAACATCCAGAATACCTAGCTCATTTTTGTATCACACCAATGAATCTGGGCTTTTTGTGTTCTCTTACCTTGTTTTTAATTCCTTTTTTTAAAAACTGAAAAACTACTAGATTTCACAAAAGTCTTACTATAGTAAGTTTTTTAATCTTAAATTGACATGATCAGATTTACACTTTAGGAAGATTAATTTCACAGAGATGTGGAGGATACACTAGAATAGAGAGAGACTAAAGGCAGGGAGACCAACCAAAAGGCACTGCCAGAGTCAGGGGGTGAGGTAAAGAGAGCCTGCATCGGGGTGAAAATGTGCAGCGTCGGAGGAAAGAAAGGGGGTGAATACAAGAGATATGATGAAGGTAAAAAGAATGCAATAGATAGCATGGGATCAGGAAGACCTGAGTTCAAATCCAGACTCAGACCTTCACAAGCCATGTGACTATGGGCAAGTAAGTACCTTAACCTCTCCTAGCCTCCATTTCCCCACCTGTATAAAGGGGATGATAACATTAAAAAAAACCCCAACAAAATCTACTTCTTAGAATTATTGTGAAGATAGTAAAATTCGATATTTGTATTTTCTAAACCTTAAAGCTCTAGATGATTAATATTTATTATAGACAGTAATATAAGTGAAAACATATGTAACAAATAAAAACCACTAATTAAAAAATAATACTGTAGCTATCTAGAGCTGGATGTGTTTGGTTAGAACTTCCCTCATCTTGGCTGCTAAAATCTGGCCTAGAGGCCTGACAGCCCCTTTGGCTGACTTTTCTCATCTTTCTCACCATCTATGTCCCTCGTTCTCTTGTGTCTCTTAAGGACAACTCTCCTTTAGTGTCTTTCTTCTTCCCTGAAAAATATCGTCAGTTGTGAGTACCTGGGAAGCTATGCCTTTTCAGATAGCCCAAGTTGCTGGCACCATGGCCCATCATCTAAGGGTCTCCTGACACCTGGGCACATCTCATGGGCACTCTAAGCTCATCATCTCTTGAATAAATGCTTCTTAATCCTAAATGATGTCCTAATCTTTGTAGAGACTTTGCAACTTTTCACCGTCACCTCAGGCGGTATTAGCAACTTGATTATTATGTTTTCCACACCCCTAAAACAGTGCCCCCCAAACGTTCATGCTTTAGAATATACTTCACTTAGCAAAGGCATGCCCTCTGATGGTCTCTTGCAGCAGCTTTCACTTTCTGCACTCAACACCTATCAATATGCACCATTCCAGTCATCGGTGCAGGGCAACATTCAAATTTCCCTTCTTCTAGTGCAGGAGTAAACCTTTTCATGCCATTGCCTCTCTGGTGAAATCTATGGACCCCTTCTCAGATACTACAGATGCAGGATATATGCTTCCGTGTAAGCTTGCAGGTACATAAGCCTTGTCCTTCATTTTGACAGGAAAAGCCTAAATATAACCGGGGAATGAAGGGGGCAGATGGGGAATTTATTTTTCTTTTGGCTTATAATCCCTTTTCAGGCTATAAGTGTGGGAAATTTCATTTATGGCAGACCTCAAAATGATTTCCCCCTTGTAAGCACACTATTCACAGTACTACAGAGGAAAATTGTATTTTTAGAAATAATTTCTATATTTTGGCTTCCAGGAAGTAATGTAAGAAGATACTTTTCTTTATTCCTTTGCCTTAGATATAGATAAGTCTATGGATGTATGTGGAACATTGCATGTAATGTCATATTCTTTTCAATGTGCTGATACATTTTTTCTTCTTGATCTTCAAAACTCTTTTGTTTTTATTATAAAAGATAGCTTTCTGGGAGGGGTTCAGTGGAAATATAGCTCAGGAAAAAGCTGACTATATCCATAAGCATTTACTTAAATAAATCAATAATTTTTAGAATAAAAGGACAAAACCAAAACATAAACCTTTGTATAAGCAGCCTTTTAGCCTGAAAGATGTATGAAAATCCCATGTCATTTATAATGGTAAATATAAAGCATCCTCTGGGAAGGTGGGGTGGTGGGAACACATCTTGGTCTACTGTTCTCTGCCAATTAAGCCTGGGTGGATGATAGTTTTTTTTGTCGTTTTTTTCCCCTCTCACTTAAACTTTCTAAAATTCTTTTAAAAATTCTCCAGCTTTGTAGTATGACTACCTGTTCCACCAGTTTCTAAGGTAAGGTGAGGACAAGTGTCTAGAATTCAGAAGTTCTTAACAGGGACCTTTGAACTTGACACTATTTTAAAAATATCTTGATTACTATATCTCAATGTAATTCGTCCTATAATACACAAATCCTATGTACTTTTATTTTATGCATTTAAAAACAAGATTCTGAGAAGGTGTTCCATGACACAAAAAAGGATGAAAACCCCTGTTTTAGATCATAGGATCATTAGACCATGAATCTAAAGCTGGAAAGGACCTCAAGGGCCATCTAGCACAATCTCTCTTTTACAAATGAGGAAACTGGGGCCCAGAGAGGGAAGCAATGTGGAACGATGCAAAGAGACTGATCTTGAAGTCAGAGTACTGGAGTTCAAACCCCACCTCCTGGATGATGTTGGGCAAATCCTGTAACTTTCCAGGGTCTCAGTTTCTTCTTTTATAAAAATGAGAGCATTATATTAGATGGCTTCTGAGGTCCCTCCTCACTCCAGATTTATAAGCCTGTGTATTTTGCCCAAGATCCACACAGGTGTTAAGCATCAGAGGCTAGATTATAACCCAGGCTCTCTGACTCCAGAGACAAGATTCTTTATAAAGTACCACATTACCCCAAACACTTAGAGAAGTCCACCATTCCCCTCTCCAGCTCTTTTCCATTTTTCTTTTCTCTAGTTCCAGCTAGCTAGCCAGACTTGACATCATGAAGACCTGAGTTCAAACCTGACCTCAGACACTTACTAGCTGTGTGACCCTGGACAAGTCACTTAACCCTGTTTGCCTCAGTTTCCTCATCTATAAAACAAATTGAAGAAGGACATGGTAAACCACTCCAGTGTCACTGCCAAGAAAACTTCAAATAGTTACAAAGAGTCAGACATGAAGGAAACATTTGAACAACATTTTCTACTAGTTATCAGTCCTACCTATCACCTCTAGGAAGATACTATTCATTTTCTTGGGTCTCCCAGTAGGAGAGAGACAAGAAGGTAAGAGCTCAGAACCCTCAAAAACACAAATTTGTACTAGATGAAAATGTCTGTCTCCTGCATTTTCAATTCATTGAAAATTTCTTATCTTATCATTGCCATCAATATTAACTTTTTGAGAAAACAAGTGCACATTTTTCAAGAGTACAGGGCCTCTTTACAAGGGAACATGGGCTACTTGGATAAATAATGCCAAACAGAAATACCTAAGAATGGATTTTAACTAGAGACTGGTTTAAAGATATACAAAAATCATGGAGTTTTGCCTCTTTTATTTAAGTTCAAATCAGGTTTTTCTAAATGAATACTTTCAAAAAAAATGAATACTTTCCCTTTATTCTGACATAAACAGGAAACCTATTAAAAATGGACAAATGTTTAAAATAGAAATAGAAATCCCATCAAAATAGAAATAAAATAGAAATCCCATCAAATACTGAAGTCTAGCAGGACTGAGTCCATACTCTGACATGTGAGGACCTAGGGTTCAAGTCCTACTTTCCAAAACATAATGGCTGTTGATCTTAACATCTCAATGCTCTAGGAAACTCTCTTGAGTTATAGACAAGGGGGTTTCTTACCAGGTAGTTCTCTGTATCAGTAAAATATGATACCTAGTCCTTATACCTTCACAACAATGTAAAGGCTTGTCTTATTCACCTTAACCTCTACCTCAAGGGCTACCTCAAGCTACCTTTGCTTCCTCAAGGGCTTGCCTTGCAGAGTTAGGAGATAAATTGGCAAATCAAAAACCTTGGCCACCAAAGTACAGAAAGTGATCGTTATCTCCACAGGCATAAAAACCTGAATTTTCAGGAAAAGGGTTACATAATCCTCTCTTTAAGAAAGCAGGGGGAGTTTAAAATGCATTTCAGAAAGATGCTTTTTAGCCATGGTTGTTATTTTCCTTCCTTTTAAAACTCTCTGGCATCTCAGTAAAAGAAATGTATGCTTGCTTTAATTTTTAAAATTTACTTGCTGAATAAATAATGAGCCAGATTCTCCCTGCTGGCTCTTGACTCCCTGTAGGTAAATTCAGTGCTTTGGGAGGTACATTTAATTCTTTCAAGGGTCCTGCTTGAGTGCACTGAAATGGTTAGTTAAATAATACACTCGTGGCCTGCCAAGTGAACATGTGTGCCTCCTGAAATGCTTAACAATTTATTTCATTGCCTATTTAATAAGGCACCAAAAATTTCATCATCATAGTTATTATCGCTAGAAATTCTAAAAAGCATTGAATGTTCCCCTGCCTTCTTAAAAGCATGAACCCAGCTAATTTAACCTTTTCTTGAAAATCGAAGTTCATTGTCATTGACATTTAGTTATAAGGCTTCTCTGCTCAAAACCAGTCTAAATTGCT
This sequence comes from Potorous gilbertii, assembly GCA_028658325.1. Taxonomy (NCBI): domain Eukaryota; kingdom Metazoa; phylum Chordata; class Mammalia; order Diprotodontia; family Potoroidae; genus Potorous; species Potorous gilbertii. Next base: position 362,267,874 of record CM053770.1, on the reverse strand, counting down.
CTCTTCTCTGTAGGTTTTCTGCCTCCAACCTTTTCATTAGATGGCCCTCCATGGTGCTGTCAGATTGCCTTTCTCTCCAAGACCCCTAATTTGCTGCCTCTGACCTTCTGTTTGATTGATTCTGATGATTAATTGATTTTGTAAGTTTGAAAAACAGACAACAGGTTCTTATGAATTCTATGTGAAATAGGAACAAATAATTCTGAGCGTGAACTGAGGGTTTTTCCTATGAACAAAGTACATAAGTGTATATACTTGTTTATATCTATTTTATTGCCCTCGCTTCTTAGTGCTGGTTTGCACAGTGAGACTGGAAGATAGGTGAGGGGTTATGGTTATTACAAAATGTTTACATTTTAGAGAAGATTTGGCTCGATGAAGTATAGGATCATAGAATGTTAGAATAGGAAGAGGCCTAAGTCCAAAGGACGTTCCCATAGTCTGTCTTTCAAACTCTCTCTCTGCCTGTCTCTCTTTCTCTGTCTTCCCTTTCCTACCTTTCTTTCTTAAATGATAGTCTTTAATAAAATATTGCTGCTACTTCCCAATGGCTCCATGGCCCCCTCTACTACCCCCAAGACCTCCCCTTGCAATACAGTATAGCACTATAAGTACTGACTATATATAACAACATATGCATCATTCTGTTACTCAACCACTTTTCTGTTGTGGGAGGGAGACCCCCCCCCCTCTAGTTCAGACCCTATTCTCATCTTACCAAAACCATTTTGATGACCTCCTAATTGACCTGCCTCCAGTCTGTCTCCTCCGATCTGTCCCCCACCCAACTGCCAAAGTGATTCCTAAAGCACATTTATGGTCATTTCACTCCCAAACTCAAGAAACTTCGACGGGGAGGGGAAAACCTGTGGCCTTGAGACCCCATGTGGCCTTCTAGATCCTTTAATAAATAAATAAATCCAAATTAGCATTAAAAAATCCTTCACAGTCTAGTTCAATCTAACTTTCCAAATCGATTGTATACTTTTTCCACCTCTAGGAACTCTATATATCATCAAACTGACCTACTTTTCTGTTTCCTCTACATAAGATTCCCTCTTCTGTGCCTAGCTGTCCCTTATTCCTGAAATAGTTTCCTTCCTTCACTCCCTTCAAGGCTTAGCTTTTCCTGACAGTGTTTAGTGTTAGTGTTTCCAGTTGTTAGTGTTTCCTTGACCTCTGCAGAAATGACTTTGTATTTATTTTGTATTGTGGAGAAGGCAGACTCAGAGTTTGAGGAAAACATCTTCTCCAAAGTGTGGGGAAGAGGGGGCAGGAAGGGAACCTAAAAAAAATTTTTTAATGTAGCTAGACAGATTCTCAATCTGTACATTATTCAACAATAGATATAAACTCACTGATTGTATCTTGATTGTTGTGGACCTCCACTATCTTACTGATCCCCTGCTCCACCAGGACATCTGACGAGATTACTCCAGGGAAAACCTCCCCACTGGAACAAACCTGATCTTTGGCAACTCCTGAGACTCCAAGGTAACAAGTTCTAACCCCAAAGTTAAGACATCTCCCCCAAATCACTGGACTTCCTAGTTCTGTTAATCAACCTCACCAATAAGGAAAGGGGTTGAGCAGAGTCACCTAATAGGTTCCACTTGTCACCAGTAATGCCACTGTAAGGCTGTATAAAACTTTATATGTGGGTGTATCTCCCTTTATTCCTTGGACTTATTATCCAAATGGCCACTGAGCATTAGTTATACTAATTAAACTTTTTATTTTCTAGCATTGCATCTGGATTTATTAATGACCAGTCAAAAGCATCAAGGTGGGAGAAATAACTCTACGAGGAAGAGAACACTAATTGAAAGATAAATAAAACAGTCATAGGTTCAAGGAACAGATAAATAAAACAGTCATTTATAACAGTCTAGTTAAAGAGAGAAGATACAAATACATAAAAATACTAATACCTCACTACTTCAAGGCAACTATGTTCCCTTTAAAATCTTTTTATTTTTTAAATTTATTTATTTTCAATTTTCAACATTCACTTCCACAAAGTTTTGAATTTTAAACTTTCTTCCCATCTCCCCCCTCTCCTCACCCCAGGACAGCATATATTCTGATTGCCCTTTCCTCCAATTTGTCCTCCCTTCTATCACCACCCCCCTCCCCATCCCTTTCCCTTCTATTTTCCTGTAGGGCAAAATAGATTTCTATACCTTATTGCTTATATATCTTATTTCCTAGTTGTATTTAAAAACAGTTTTTAACATTCATTTTTAAGGCCACTATGTTCTGATGGCAAATATCACAACCCATTTCATTTGCCTTTTCACTTTTCAGGACTTTTTATAGCCATAGTACTAGAGTGGTACCCCTGGAATCTTAAAGGACCTATTCCTTTAACAAATCAGTTACAATAAATACTGTAGAGGAGCATATATATTCTTGGAAGGAAATGAACAAAAATGAAATACTGTGTATCTTTAGTATCTTTTCTTCTTTCATATCTTAAAAACAGGTTCCTCAAGACTTTCATAATGGTGTTGCCTCTAGCACAAATTTTGTTATTGTTTGCTGAGCGTCCTGGGTTTGGTCTAATTGCTATTTCTGACACCATTTTCTAAGTGAGGTTGCCATTTTTTCATATAGCACATCCAGAACTGAGATGTTAGACTCAAAATGCGGGTATTCTATTATCAGAGATGATAAAAGTAACTGAAAGATTTGGTCCCTTTTTTGTCTATGTGTTGCTCATTTCCCATTTTGAAGTGCAGTTTTCAGGTCTTAGGATAATCTGGTTTAGTTGGTTCAGACACAGACTTATTTTCCTCTTCACTATCCTTCATTGTTTAATAAGTCAATGCTGCTTGTAACCTTTCATTTCCTCTTCTGTAAATCAGATTTTATTTCAATATATATTGCCTTCAGCTATCATGTCTCTCTACATGGTATTAGCTAGAAATAATTAACCAATAATATGAAGCAAAATGTAAAAAGTGCTGTAAGAGAAGAATGAGCACAAGACTATGAAAGTAAACTTTAGATTAAGGAAATTAGGGATGGCTACATGGAGGAGGTGGCGTTTGAGCTATTCCATTTTAGTCAAAGGAAATGGCGCAATCAAAGATGTGGAGGCAGGAAGTTGACGGCAGATCCAGGCAACAATGAGTTGTGACATATTTTGTTTGGAGTATAGAATATATGGAGAATTAATGAGAAAATGGGTTCAAAAGGTAAATGGGAATCCTTAAATTCCAGGCTAAGGAGTTTAAACTTTATTAGAAATAAACATTTACAACACAATCCATTCTGAAGCTGGAAAGTGCTTATATTATGATTCTATAACATTATTTAGGAAAACGTGCATTTTGGGAATTATAAATGTCTATTCTTCAGATATTCTTTATGCTTTTTAAATCACTCATTATATGACCAACCCACTGTTAGGCACTGTGGGAAATACAGAAGGAATAAAACATAGAGTCTTTACCATCAAAGGTGTTTACAATCTAGTCCATTCAAAAGTATCTTTCATTTAACAAACATATACTAAGTGCTTGCTGTGTGTGCTAGGCAATCTAAGAAATACAAAGTTTAAATAAGACTTGCCCTCATCCAGATGACTAGGGACAGAAGATAATAACACAGAAAGGTATAATATGCAATATGATATAAATTCATGCAATATGATATAAATTCATTAGAGATTTTTTATATTTCACAAAATAAAACCAATAACCTCTTAATTGAATTTAAATATTAACACAATAATGGTCAATGTGTCTACTTTTGATGATATCTGAATGGGACAGTATGTCCTAGAAATACTTGCCTGGGGGCAATTATTAGTTTGACAAAAGTCCTTCAGATTTTTTGAGAAACAGAAGAAGGAATTCTGTTTCCACAGGATTAAAACTACTCCCAGCTTTGAGTGATAACAGAATGTAAGTCAGAGGTGACTGATCCTAGTCAGAGCTGTGACCTAACATAACCAGGCTTCTGATCAGGTAAAAGGTCAGAAGCTTGTACACAATACTTAATGAGCTGTTCTAGGGGGAACATATCAAGTAAGAGAATATGAAATGTTCAGGAGGTTGTATCTTGTAGATGGAGAGCAAGGGAGGAAACTCAAATCAAGATGATTATAAAAGAGTTTGTAATTGTCTTGAAAGTGTGCTTGCACCTATGAAGTGACCCTTTTTCACAAGGGTTAAAGGCCAAGTCACAAGGATTAAAGGCCAAGTCACCATGAAATAAAAATATTTTTTTCTAAATTCACAAATGACCAGGTGGAATTCTTGGTAAAATGATTATCTCTAACAATCTTTTCTACCTCTCTTCTCCTCAATAGAAGGTCCTCAAATTAAGAATCAAGAACCTATTTCAAAGACTTCCAGGTCATATGACCAATAAGATGGCATAGGAGACAGTGCTCTCTGATCACTTCAACTCTCAAACCTCACCAAAATAGAAATTATGTGCCAAACATAAAATAACCTCTGCTCTCTCCATGATTTAGCACACCTGGAATCTAAAAGATTAAAAGAAACCTAAATACCTCCTCAATTAATGCTTACCCTGAGCTCACTCAGCACTCCCTCTCGCTACTACTTACACAGTACTGGCAATAGAGCTAGGCGAGCTGATCCAAGAACTTGACCCACAGATTTGCAACAAAACCTAAGGACCTGACACAAGGCTTGTAACAAAACCCAACCCCACACCCTAGTATACTCTCTCTCTTTTCAATGCCCTGAAGATCCCAGATTCAGGATATGTTAATTTATTTGGGGGCTGTACAGCATTCCTCTAAGTCTAAAAGAAAGAGTTCATCACCAACTGGAACCACTTCTGTACCCCCAAAATCACATGAAGAAGACACCCAGGCTCGTGAACTGTGAATCACCTACTGGGAGGAGACTGAGATGCTTTGAGATAGGGAAACCACCATCAGAGAGAGGGAGTCAGAAAATATGTGATAGAGGGAACTCATGAAAAAAAAAGACTGAAATTACTAAATATCTTGGGGAAAAAATGAAAAGATCTTGAACATAAAAACACAAATCAGTAGAGACAACATTAATAGCAGGAGGAAATATGGTTTTCAGATTATGTAAATATTCTGGTAAATGATCTAGTAAATAATACCTCCAGGTCAGGCATCAGTGAACAGACACTGAAAAATAAAAGAAAATAATCTAAGACTTAATGAGACAGAGGAACTGGCAGAATTTAAGAGTATGGAATCTCAATACTGTATTCCTGAGAGTTTTAAAAGAGAAATGAGAATTATGAGAGCAGAATTTATAGCTTGTACGGTACAAATAATGGGAAGAGTAGGAGAAACTTGAATCTTTCATGGCAAAGAAACCAAAGAGGGAGCAATAGATTGGGAATGAAAATACACAGATGTCAAAGGCCACCTAGAGAAAGAGAAACAAAAAATAGCAATAAAAGAAATAGACACTATTTAAGCAAAATACTGAAGAGAAGATATGCAAAAACAACCTAAGGATCAAAGATTTTTCAGAAGAACAATGCAAGACAAAAAACCTGAACACCATAATGCAGGAAATAATATAAGTGAACTGCCCAAAAGTTCTGAACACAGAAAATGAAATGCCAATAGCAAAAATTAATAGATCACCTCCGGAAAAAATACCATGAGTTGCAAACTCTAGAACAAATAGTAGTTAAATTTAATTTGATTCAGAATTTGATTCACAAACAAGTTCTGTAATCAATCAGGAGAAAGAGCTTCAAATACAAAAGGAAGGAAATTTAAATAACACAAAACTATTTTGCATCCACCAGAAAATGTAGGAGGGAATGGAATAATGTGTTCTAAAAACCAATGGAGCTCAAGATGTAACCCAGGGTGATGTGCACTGCAAATCTGAGCTTAATAATAAATAAAAATAGATGGAAAAAAAGATAAATGAAAAAAGGTTAATAATGAAGAGTTATTTGAAATGTTTTTAGGAGGAAAGCTAGATCTGAAGAGATTATTTGCTTTTCGAACATCCCAGACAACAGCAAAGTAGGAGACATGAATGAATGCAACAGCCAAGGACAGCAACAGCAAAAGAATGATGGAAGAGAAACCAGTAAGAGACTTCTTTCTAAATGTATACAAGGAGACAGAGGTGAAAGTGTATAAATCCTGTGGACATGACAGTGAAGAGGAGGACCTGAGGCAATATGGACAGAATCTGGAGACACCCCACCCACACGTGAATCAACTTTTTTGTGGGGGGGAGTGGAATACATTACAAAATGAGAAAGTAAATGAAAGGATAGAGGGGAGCAGGAGGATAAAGAGGAGAGTGTGATATGCTTGAATAAAATCTAGGGCTAGCAATGAAGTGATCTCAGAAAGAGAAGACCCTATATGGGAGTAAGGGAGGAGAATGGAGGAAATATTTCAAAGAGGATAGGAAGAGTAGGAGCCTTGCTTCAGTAATAGGAGGGAGTTCTACTGACGAATGCTCCTCTGGTGAAAAGAGATGTTAGAACCTTGTGCTGGGTGTGGTCTAGGGGATTTGATGCTTGCAAAGACCACTCATATTACCTATGGAGGAGAGAGTTGGAAATCCTGGGGTCAAATGGCATTTGGGGGAGTGGGAGGGCCTAGACATAGGAAAAACATTTTGAGGTAAATGGGCAAAAGACGAGGATGTAGATGAGTGGTGGGCTGGATAATCAAGGATGTGGTGAGCGATATTCTATCACGAGGCAATGTCTTCTCTGCACCTCCAGGAATTGTCCCTGTTCTGAGAATGAGATACAATGGAAAAGGAGAATCCATGGAGCAAGCTCTACATGGCAAGAGGGGAAATTCCGTGAGGGGAGATCCCAAGAGACCTTGGAATTCTGGGTTCTATCATAAATACAGAGAACAGAGGAAGACTATATTATCATAGGATTCATGACCCAGAGAATGACTGCCCAGAGTAGATGAAAAGAGAGGATAAATCAAGAGAATGAGAGAAATCCTCTATAAAAATGGTCACAAAAAAAATGAAATTTTAAAAACTACTGAACAGGACTAGTTGGAGGGAAGAGAAGAAAGAGAAATCTATTTAACTAACTTCAAAGGAGAAAAGGAGAGGGGAGAAGAATTAAATAACCAGATAAAAGCAAGATAGAAAAAAGAACTAATAAGCAAAACCTCAAAGGAAAAGGGGAAATGAATGGGAAGGGGGATGAAGGTAAGAGAGCCATTGGGAATAAGGATATCTTAAAAAACAGTAAGTAAATGTAACTAAAGGAATGTAATACTGTGTCTTCAGCAAAAGAGGGGGATAATTATGACTTAAATATTAGAGAAAAATGGAGGAAAATATAAACTTGTCATAACTTTCAATGTGAATGGAACATCTGAAAAAGAAGGAAAGGACCTGTTTGTACAAAAATATTTTTTATAGCAGCTCTTTTTGTGGTGGCTAAATATTGGAAATCAAAGGGATGCCCATCAATTAGGGAATGACTAAACAATCTGTGGTATATGATTATCATGGAATATTATTGTTCTATTGGAAATGACAAGCAGGATGATTTTAGAAAAACCTGGAAAGACTTATATGAACTGATGTATGGTGAAGTGAACAGAACCAGGAAAACACTGTACACAGAAACAGCAATATTATCAAATGAAGAACTGTGAATGATAGCTATTCTTAGCAATACAATGATCCAAAACAATCCCAAGGGACTAATGATGAAGCATACTATCCACCTCCGGAGAAAAAACTGATATTGATTGAATACAGATTGAAGCATGTTATTTTTCACTTTCTTTTTTCCTTTTTTTCTTTTATTCCTGTCATCTTGTACAAAATGACTAATATGGAAATGTTTTACATAGTTACACATGTATAACCTATGTATGATTGCTTACTCTCTCAGGGAGGGGGAAGAAATAGAATTTGGAACTTAAAATTTTAAATAAAAATGTTAAAAGAAATTTTAAAAAAATTTGAGTAAAGTAAGCAACACAACAAAATGAAAAAAAGAATGACAGATGGGAAAAGAAGATAAAACTTTACAATCTGTTGCTTACAAGAAATATATTTTAAAAACAAAGATATACTCAAAATGAAACTGAAGGGATAGAAAAAAATTTGTTATGCATTAAGTCAGTCCAAAAAAGCAGGAGTTATAATCTTGCCATCTGAAAAAACAAAAACAAACATTAAAAAATATAAGGAATAGACAAGAAAATTTGTTTAGAAATATTGAAAGAAACCATAGACAACAAAGCAATATCAACAATGAACTAAAGCAAAAATTATCTGAGCTACAAGAAGACATAAAAAGTAACACAATAGTGACAGGGGACTTCAATATATCCCTGTCTCCATTTTGGATAAGTCTAACAGAAAGATAAACAATAAAGAAAAATATGGAACTGAACAAATTTCTAGAGAAATTAGAGGTAAAAGATTTATGGTGTCTTTTAAATGGGACTGCCAAGAGACTATACACATTTTCAATACCACATAGCACTTCTACAAAAACTGACCATGTGTTAGGTCACAGAGATATTGCAAACAAATGTAAAAAGGCAAAAGTAACAAATACATCCATAAGAGAACATAATACAAGAAAAATAGTAACTGGTTCAGAGACCACAAGGAAAAGGCACAAATTCAAATGGAGATCTAACAATGAAATTCTAAACAGGAAGTGGGTCAAAGTACAAATTATAGAAACAATAATTATGTAAAAGAAAATGATAATGAAACAACATATCTAAATTTCTGGAATGCAGCTACAGCAGTGGTCCAGGGGGAAATGACATCTTCATAAACATACATTAACAAAATAGAAGAGGAGAAAATTAATGAACTGAATATGCATTTTAAAAACTGGAAGGTCAATAAGTAAACAAACATAAGATAAGAAATAAAAAAGAACCCAACTTAAATAGCTGGAAGAATATTCAATATTCAAATATAATGACAATAGTGCCAAAGATAATTTATACTTTAAATGCTACCCTAATTAAAATATCAAGGGGATATTTTATAGAACTTGACAAAATAATAACAAAATTTATCTGAAAACACAAAAGATCTAGAATATCAAGGGAAATGATGAAGAGAAACAGGGATAAAGGGGAAATAGAACTTCCAGACTTCAAATTATATTATAAAGCAGAAGTCATAAAAACCATGTAGTGCTGTTTAAAAGACAGAGAGATATGTTATGAGAAATGTTCTCACTCTAAACAAAGAACAATAGTCGTTGTGAAGCCAGGAAAGCTATGATTTTGTTTTAGCCAATTATTCTACATTCCTAATGAATGGATACCTCCTGAATGGAGAGCATGTTTACTCAGGCAAATGCAACACTTTTTACGCTTTTCCCAATTCGAATTTCCCCCCTTTCTCCCCACTGGCTAGATGCAACCTCATGAACCACCCACTTCCTGTTCTCCTCCCTGATCGGTTCCTCCTCAAACAGCTTATCAAGCATGAGGACAAGCTTCTGACCTTTTACTGGATCAGAACCCTGGTTCTGTTCTCTGATTAGAGCCAGTTACCTTTGACTTACATTCTGCTATCACTCAAAGATGGGAGGAGCTGTAATCCTGTGGAAGCAGAATTTCTTTATTTTCACATAGATCAATGCAACAGTCTAGACAAAAGAAAATCAGAAGCAATGAAATTCAATAACCCAGTGTTTGATAAAGTAGGAAGGATAAATTCCATACGAAAAAAATCATTTGATATACACTTCTGGGAAAACTGTAAAGCAATCTGGCAGAAATTGGGCTTAGGTCAACACCTTACATATAATTCCAAATGAATATATTTTCATTTGGAATAAATATAAATGAATATATATAATTCTAAATGAATATATGACCTGAATCATAAAGATCATATTATAAAAACAATTAAAAGAAAAGCAGATCATATAACTCTCATAATTATGGAAAAGATGTGTATTTATAACCAAATGAGATAAGAGATAATTACAAAAGATATAATGGTTAACTTCTATTATTTGAAACAAAAGCTTTTGCACAGACAAATTTATGTACATTAGGATAAGAAAAGAAATGATATAATGTAAGAAAAAAATCTTTGTATAAAATTTCTCTAATAAGGGTTTAGTAACAAAAATATATATACATAATTAATCCATATAAATAAGATTAATAGCCATTCCCCAATAGATGAGTAGTCAAAAGATATAAATAGCATTCAAAGGAAGAACTGCAAAGTATTATCAACCACATGAAAAAAAAATGTGCTAACTTACTAATAATAAATGAAATGGAAATGAAAACAATGCTGAAGTTTTACCTTTTATCCTGCAAATTGGCAAAAATGGCAAAAATATAATAGAATCAATGTTGAAGGAATCATGTATGCTAGGCACACTAATACACTGCTGATAGAAATATGAAATGGTATAAGTATTTTGGAAAGTAATTTGGAATTATGCAAACAAGGTGACTAAAATGTCCATAGCCTTTAAACCAGAGACTCCATTACTTATACCCTAAGGAATTTCACAATAGAAGGAAGTTCCCAAATACGATAAAACATTTAACACAACATTTTTTAGTAACAAGGAATTGGAAATGAAGCAAATGCCTATCTACTGGAGAATGGCTAAATAAATTGTGGTCCATAAATATAATAGGAATAATACTATGCCTTGAGAAATGATATATGTAACAAATACTGAGAAGCTTGAAAAGATCTACATGAATTGATACATAGTGAATAATCAGAGTCAAGAAAACAATATGCATAATAAATACACCAATATAAATGGAAAAAAAAACCAACCATATGCTTAAAAAAATCAACGGTGAATGTAATAAAATTATAAAGAGTAAGTATGACTGAAATAAAGAAACATGAGGAGACATCACCAAACCTACCCCTTTGTGGAGGTGGGAAGCAGACAGGTATGAAACATTGAGCCTGATTTTGGACTTTTTCAATGTATTGATTAGTTGCATGGATTGTTTTTCCTCTTTAAAAAACACTATTTGTTATATGAGATGGCTGTCAGGGAGATGAAGGGGGATACGATAATATAAGAAACAAAAGTTTATTAAACTAACTCTTTCCCTAATTTTTTGTGTATCAACTGGTAAAGGATAGAAGATATTCCTTCTTTAGTAGTTGAATAGTTTTATGTATAAAGGAATAAAAGAACTTTGTTTAATAAAAAGCTCTTAAAATCTGTTATAAATAAATGCAGTTGTCAACTGGAATTTGAGAGAGAAAAAAAGAACCTATTCCTTTACATTTACCTTTGAAAATTGACAAGCCACTAATGAGAAGTATTAGCATTATTAAAATCAAAATAAATGTAGGAACAATACAGAATACATAGCATTCTGTCTCCAAGGTTCTACTAGAATTGTCCCTGAAATGCTATCAAAGAGCCCACAAAAGATCAGCCTACATCCCAAAACTTTAATTAGAAAAGGCAATTTATCCACCTGATCAATAGAGTGCAGAACTTTGAGATAATAGCAATAAAAATAGAAGATATTTATTTGTTCCAGGGCAATGTTCAGCTCCATTGAAAATTGTGTGAGAATGAGCAAAATTCTTGACATGCATGATCTCGTTAAATACTTACAGCAACCCTTTAAGGTACTTTCTGTTATCTCCTTTTTACAAATGAGGAAACTGGGACACAGAGATGTCACTTGACCAGAGTCACACAGTTAGTAACCTTAGAGATAAGATTCAAATCCAGTTCTTTCTCACTTAAGTTCTGTACTCTTTAAGCTTTAGAGTATCTAGGACAAGGGTGGGGAATCCCCACATGTGGCTTTCTAGGTCATCAAGTGCACCTCTTTGGCTGAATCCAAACTAGTGAGGACCTACAGGACCATGTAGCCTCCATGCCACAGGTTTCCTATCCCTGATCTTAGAAAACAGATCATTTTCCTATAGCTTTATGTCATTTTATGATTAGTTTTTTTTTAAAAAAACACTGAAAACACTGGTCAAAATAAAGGTGGCCCAAGGGAGGCTATGTTAGGAGGAGGGTCACATTTTAGTGTTCAGAAGAGAAATATGATTGAAAAAATGTTAGAGGACAAATGAAAGATATGAATCATTCTGATTGACTCTTTGGGATCAAGAACCAGAGGTTTTTATCTAGAAGAGGCCTTAGGGGCCATCAAGTTTATGTCCCTCACTTTACAGATTAAGAATTGAGGTGAATAGATATGAAGTGATTTATCAAGGTCATATGTGGAATAAGGGGCAGAGTCAGGTCCTCTCCTTTCCACTGTATCACTCTGTCTCCCAGATTCTAGAGAATTCTTTCAGTCCTATTTGGTCTATCTTCATTCTCCCTTTCCCATCATGTTATACATCTCCAAAGATTCACTCACAGTTGTCTTTTCCTATATTTGTCCTTTCCTTACTCTCATGCCGGGCTAGAACTACAATTGTAGGATGGAAAAGTAGTTGGGAATTCATGAGGCTGCTTTCTGCTCTCATTTAATTCATGGAAATATCTTAAAACATTGTTTATCTGTTGATTATGCTTGTGCTGTGTTATGGGAAAAGCTTTGTGCTAGGAGTTCAGGGCCTGGAATCTGAGACATTTACTGGTTATGTGACCCTGGGTATGGGACCCATTCCAGTATTCTTGCCAAGAAAACCCCAAATGAGGTTAAGAAGAGGTGGACACAACTGAAGAATGACTAAATAACCGAAGCAGTCAAGACATTATCTACCCCTGGCTCTGCTACAGTTGGGCAAGTTATTTCATCTCCCGGTGCCTCAGTTTCCTCTTAAGTAAAATGAGGAGAGTGGCCTATACTGTCTCTAAGATCTTTCAGTTGTTAACTTTTCTAGAGATAGGGTTAGACTCAGACTAGACCTGTGACTTCACTGATTTGAGGGACTGATAGATGAGAAAACTCTATCAATGGAGATGAACATCTGCCCTGCAAATTATGACTTTAGAAAGGCTAAGACCATAAATTGAAAAGCAGATGTAAGTCTGCGCTGATAAAGAGAATTTCTACATCTGAATTCCTTCTATCAGTGAAATTTTAAGGTGTAATTAAAAACAAATACAAACAACAATAAAAACCTTTATGAACCCAAGAACTAATACTTACAACACTAATCCATTAATGTAGCTTAGCCTTGTTAGTTGGAAAGTGTATTTTACTGTCTGAAATGAAATACCGAATATGCCACAAAGACTTACTATCATTATGACCTATCTTGGAGCTGTTTCTCTAGCTGTGATGATAGATTTACAGAGAACTAGTCATATTGTCTTGCTGGGTGCCTTTTGTAATCAAATGTTCTGCATATGACTGGTTTAGATTAAAGGAGGAGTCTGGCCATAGACAGAGCAAAATTTACTAACTAAAACTTGGAAACTACTGAGGGAACCAAAAATATTTACTCCCCCATTTGGAAGGGGGATTTGGAAGGGACCCTAGATTCTTGCCTTGTGGTCCATAAATTTAAAAAATATATATTTTGATAACTATTTCAACATAATTGAATTTCTTTGTCACATATTTTATTTTATACATTTAAAAACATTATTCTAAGAAGGGGTTCATAGACTTCCAAAAAAAAGTTAAGAAGCCCCATGGAGTCATCCGTGATGTGTCGGAGGCTGATGGAAACCTTCAAATAATGATTCCTTTCCCACTCCCACAACACAGTGGTATCTCTACATGACAATCATGGCAGACAATTTCTAAAGGCCAGAAAGAAACGTTGTAGGCTCCCTAGCCCTCACTGTTTAGAATGTCTGTATGTAGGATCATTGACTTTAGAGCTTAAAGACACATAGAACATCTAGCCCAATTATTAATTTCTTGTGAATCACAGACTTGAAGTACCTAAAACCAGGTTATCAAGGCATAAAATGTTACAGTGTTTTATAACTTATTGAAACTTTATAAAATTTTGCATAATTTTTATTTCAAAATGATATAACTTACTTTGTTTCATAAAGTGATGATTAAAAATAATATTGTATCCAAATGGCACAATGAACATAAGGGTAACTTCCCATCAGTGCTGACAAATACTTATTCTACATAAAAATCCTGAAGTTTTCTAAAGGAATAGTTATGATGTCCTCTCCTTTTGCTATAGGGTTTGATTTTTCTCACTGACTTAGCCCCATCACTAACCCTTGATAGAGCTTTTCTATTGGCTTGTTTACCATATATATGGGTGATACTCCTTAATAATCATCACAGGTGACATTTTGCAGTAGGACATTGATTACCTTTTATCTGGGAATCTTAGAATTGCTAATTAGCTCCTGTTCCTTTGTTCTAATACCCTTGTTTTGAGTGGCAATAATATTTCTTCTTAGTATTCGAAAAGCCTAAATTCGAAGTACAATGATTTCTTCCTTTCTGATTGTGGATTCTGATTGCATTTTCAGTCTCTCCTTTCTTCATTAGCAAAATGTGGAAGTGTTACTAGATCCCTTTGAGGTCCCTTCGCTCTAAATCTAGGATTCCATGTGGACTTAGGCTCTCACACCTCATTTCAGGAAATAATGCTACTTATGCTAATTAATATTAATCTTTGCATCTAGTTCCATCTGGAAGCTCAAATGAAAATTCCTGAGGTTGACTGCCCCACAATTGAATAGGGGGTGTGAAGGGAAAGGAGAGGAAGACCTAGGTAATTATATTATCATTAACTAAGCAATAGGGAAATAATGTACTTTCCTGTCTCTCCCTACCATAAGAGTCACCATGTTGCTGACATCACCTATTCAAAGGAAATTTCCATCCACCTCTGTCTTATGAAGCAACTTCCCTAATTTTGATATAAATGCATTTGACAAGTGAAGGGAAACACTTAAGAACACAATTTGGGAAACTTTTTCAATAAGCAAATGAAATGTCCTGTGAAAATTAGTTTCTGCTCTATTCCTCTGCAAAGATACTGTCTAGAAATTCCTATTCACAGAGTCATAGTAAGCTGGAAGGAATCCTTGGAAATCCTGTCTGGTGTCTTTGTTTTACAGATAAGGAAATTGATTGCTTTCTGTATTAAACATTTCCTTCTCACACGCCTGAGTAATGGAAATCTGGTTTCTCCCTACTCTTCCTCCATGACACAATTCCTAACTACCTTCATCATTAATGAATATATCTACTCTTATGTCCATTCCTTCTGCCCCACCCTCCACAGACCAGATGAATGGAAGAAATTCACCTCTCAGCAACCTTTCTTTGATGTTCACTTAAGATGCCCAGCTGACTGGGTTTTACTGGCTAGTTCCTCTTCTACTCTCTCCTACCCTTCCCTTCCCTCCTCTCTCCTCTCCCAAAACCTGGAACTCCAATGAGGCCATGCCTAAGGGCTTTGCTGGACCCTCCTAGCTTTAGAGTGATTATCAATAGTAACTGTTGCTGTCTCCCTCCCAACATGAAGTCTTTCTTTTTCTTGGTGTCATTAAATGGGTCATGCCCTGACTACTTCTTAAACAGGCCTATTCAATGAATGGGCATTGCCTCACACAAGGTGAGTACTACAAAGACCTTGGCCTAAAGGGGTCAAGGTCTCCCAGTGCATCCTGGGTCATCTCCAGTCATCCTGATAAATATCTGGTCACTGGATTTAGATGACTCTGGAGGAGAAGGGAGGCTGGTGACCTTGTACACCATCCCTCACTCAAAACAAAGTCAAGTGCAAGTCATGTCATCATTTCTCTGATGACATGGTCTTCTTCAGCAACAAAGGACGAACACAATATGTATCTATCTATCTATCTCACTCTATCTAGATTTTTGGT
Source organism: Potorous gilbertii (assembly GCA_028658325.1). Taxonomy (NCBI): domain Eukaryota; kingdom Metazoa; phylum Chordata; class Mammalia; order Diprotodontia; family Potoroidae; genus Potorous; species Potorous gilbertii. The sequence continues at coordinate 362,252,121 of CM053770.1, read as the reverse complement.
GGCAGTGATCTATCAACCCTTGGATCATTCTCTCTTTTCTCAAGGAGTTGAGTGCCTGGCTTGTCTTTCCCTTTACCCCAAACCCTCCCTAACATTTGGGAACTTCAACATACATGTTGATGTCATATCACAGTCAGAGATGCTCATCCCTTTTGTCTTATCATCAACCCAAACTTTCCAATCAATGGATCAACAAGCAATTATTAAGCACTTACTATACATTAGACACTGGTACCAAGTATTGTAGTTACAAAGAAAAAAGGAAAATGGTCCCTGCCCTAAGCTACTTACATCCCAAATACAGGAAGGAGTTCTTAACCGTTCTTTGTATCAAGGATACCTGTGTCCATCTAGTAAAGCCTATAGACACTTTCTCAGACTAATGTTGTTAAATGCATAAAATAAAATAAGATTACAAAGGAATCTAATTGTGTTGAAATGTAGTTATATTATAAATGTGTACATGTACATACATACACATATATACATATATGTGCATATATACACACATGTATGTGTGTGCATATATACTGCGCTCATTCCTTTTCAAGGATTAGCACCAAGTGTGAACAACATTTTTCTCTGCAAAAGACTCAGCACCTTAGTGAACAGACTGAGTCCATTCATAGGATGCTCAATGCTATACATCAACATTAACACCCCATCCCATTCTCTCCTTTGTGTCAATTTTTAAGGAAGTGATGGCCCTTCATTCTATTTACCTAGGGCAGCCTCTCTACTTTTGCCCTTAATCCTTCCCCCTTCCATATTTTCTAAGATTTTTGCCCCTTGAAATCATCTCTCCTTTAATTTTCAATCCCTCTTTATCCACTGACTCCTCTTTACTACCTATAAACATGACCCTTAAAAAAAAATCCTCACTTGATGTAACCACTTTCTCAAATTCTAGTCCTATATCTCTCCTCCCTTTTGCAGCTAACCTAGAAAAATAAGTCTTCCCCAATTGATAAATGGTCAAAGGATATGAACAGGCAATTTTCAGGGGAAGAAATTAAAGATATCTATAATCATATGAAAAAAGTGCTCTAAATCACTACTGATTAGAGAGATGCAAATCACAACAACTCTGAGGTACCACATCACACCTATAAGATTGGCAAACATGTCAGAACAAGAAAATGATAAATGCTGGAGAGGATGCAGGAGAGTTGGAACACTAATTCATTGTTGGTGGAGCTGTGAGCTCATCCAACCGCTCTGGAGAACGGTTTGGAACTATGCCCAAAGAGCTAGAGAAATGTGCATACCCTTTGACCCAACAATATTGCTACTAGGACTGTATGCCCAAGAGATTATAAAAATGGGAAGGGGACCTACATGTACAAAAATATTTATAGCAGCACTCTTTGTGGTAGCCAAGAACTGGAAATCAAGGAGATGCCCATCAATTGGGGAATGGCTTAATAAATTATGGTATATGAATGTAATGGAGTACTATTGCGCCATAAGAAAAGATGAACAAGAAGACTTCAGGGAGGCCTGGAAGGACTTATATGATCTGATGCTGAGCGAAAGGAGCAGAACCAGGAAAACTTTGTGCACAGCA
>CM053770.1:362200983-362250054 GCA_028658325.1 Potorous gilbertii | reverse complement strand
CTAAGGCAAAATGCCTTCCACACTCAGAGAAAGAAATATGGAAGTCATTCACAGAATGTAGCAGATCATGTTTGTGTGTGTGTGAGGGGGGTTTTAGTGTATTATGTTTTGATTTGTTATATGATTTCTTCCATTTATTTTAGTGCGACTACATAGCATGACTATGGTGAAAATGTGCTCAATAGGAAAGTATACGTAGAACTTATACAGAATTGTATGCTGTCATGGGGAGGGAGGAGGGAAGCGGGGGGAAGGTGTAGGGGGGATAAAATCTTAATTTTAAAGAAGTGATTGTAGAACATTCAAAAATATATAAATAAATGAATAAATAAATAAGTAAAAAGAAAAATAAGTCTATATTGCTTGTGACCACAACTTCCCTTCCTATTCACTTCTCAACCCCTTGTAGCCTGGCTTCCATCTATATCACTTGACTGACTCCAAAAGTTATCAACCATCTCTTAAATGATAAATCCAATCCTCCTGTTTCTTGACTTCTGTAGTTACTGACGTTGTGACCACCACTGCCTCCAGAATTCTCTCTTTTCCCTGATCTTTTGGGGCATTCTCTTTTCAGGGTCATTGTCCATGCCTTTCTCTCTCTCACTCTGTCTCTGTCTCTCTCTCTCTCTCTCTCTCTCTTTCTCAAACAAATACACACTACACACACACACATACATACACACCTCTATTATCTCCAATGGATTATATATCATGTCTATTCAAAGAACTATATACCCTACTATGGTCTTTTTCCTGAGCTCAGTGCCACATCATAAACTGTGTCCTGGAATATCCACTTTGATATCCATTAGACATTTTCTAATTCAACATGTCCATTCAGCCTAAACTCACTCCTCCTGCTAACTTCATTATTTCCATTGAGAGAACCACCACCCCTTTAGTCACCCAGGTTCATAGCTTGGGGTTAATTTTAACTCTTTACTTTCCTTTGTCCCTTATCTAAATCGTTGCCAAGTCCTGGATATTTTACCTCCAAAATATCTCTCATATTTGTTCCCCACTCTGTAATCACACTGGGCAGCTAGGTGGCACAGTGAATAGAGTGCTAGGCTTGGGGTTAGGAAGACTCATCTTCATGAGTTCAAATATGGCCTCAGATATTTACTAGCTGTGTGACCCTGGTAAGTCATTTAACCCTGCTTGCCTCAGTACCACATCTGTAAAATGAGCTGGAGAAGGAAAAAACAAACCACTGCAGTATCTTTCCCCAATGAGATCACGAAGAATTGGACAAGACTGGAAAATAATTGAATGACTGTAATCACACAACCACTAGCCTAATTCAAGCCCACATCACCTCTTGCCTTGACTATGGTCAAGGCTGCACATTTGCTCTTCCTACATCCAACCTCTCCTCTCTCTCATCTGACATCCACAGAATCACCAAATTGATATCTTTTTTTAAATGTAAAAATAGTATTTTATTTTTTCCAATTGCATGTAAAGATAGTTTTCAACACTCCTTTTTATAAGATTTTGAATTCCAAAGTTTTCTCCTCCAATTCCTTCCCCAGGATTGCAGTAGGTTATACATGTGTAATCAGATTAAATCTATTTCTGCGTTAGTTATGTTGTGAAAGAAGAAACAGAACAAAAGGAAAAAACACTAAAAAAAAGCCAAGAAATTGAAAATAATATACTTCAATCCGCATTCAGATTCCATAGTTCTTTCTTTTGATGTAGATAGCATTTTCCATCATGAGTCTTTTGGAGTTATCTTGGATCATTGTGTTGCTGAGGAGAGCTATATCTATCATAGCTGATCATCACACGATGTTGCTGTTATTGTGTACAATGTTCTCCTGTTTCTGCTCACTTCACTCAGCATCAGTTCATATAAGTCTTTCCAGGTTTTCCTGAAATCTGCCTGCTCATCATTTCTTCTATCACAACAGTATTCCATGACATTCATATACCATAACTTGTTTAACCATTCCCCAGTTGGTGGTTCTTGACCCTCACAATTCCAGTTCCAGTTCTTTGCCACCACAAAAAGATATTTTTGTGTATATATAACTCCTTTTTGTTTTCCTTTGATCTCTTTGGGATACAGGTCCAGAAGTGATATTGCTAGATCAAAGGGTAGGCATAGTTTGATTGCCTTTTTCCAAATTGCTCTCCAGATTTATTGAATCATTTCACAACTCCATCAACAACACATTGGTGTCCCAATTTTCCCATATCTTCTCGAACATTTATCATTTTCCTTTTCTGTCATATTAGTCAATCTGGTGGTACCTCGGAGTTGTTGTAATTTACATTTCTCTAATCAATAGTGATTTAGAACATTTTTTCATATGCCTATAGATAGCTTTAATTTCTCCAGTTGAAAACTGCCTGTTCTTATCCTTGGACCATTTATCAATTGGGGAATGACTTATATTCTTGGAAATTTGACTCTCAATTCTCTATGTATTTGAGAAATGAGACTTTTATCATTAACACTAGCTGTAAAAGTTGTTTCTTAGCTTTCTGCCTTCCTTCTAATCTTAGTTGCACTGGTTTTGTTTACGCAAAACCTTTTTGACGTAATCAAAATTGTTCATTTTGTATTTTATAATTCTCTTTATCTCTTATTTCTTGTATCTTCCCTTCTCCATACACCTGTCTGCTAAACTATTCCTTGTTCTCCTAATTTGTTTATTATGACCCTTTATATCTAAATCATTTACCCGTTTTCTTGATATACATATGTAGACTTTACCTCACTCCAAGTGAGTACATGAATCGGCTAAGGTCTCCCAGTGCATCCTGAGCCTTCTCCAGTCATCCTGATGAATATCTGGTCACTGGATCCAGATGGCCCAGGAGGAGAAGTGAGGCTGGTGACCTTGTACAGACCTCCCTCTCTCAAAACAAAGTCAAGTGCCAGTCATATCATCATTTCTCTGATGTCTCTTTGAAAATTAAGGACGAACACAGATATACATATGATACATTGGTTTGTACCTAGTTTTTGTCTATTTTCTAGTTTCACTAATGGTTTTTGTCAAAAGAGTGAGTTCTTATCCCAGAAGCTGGAGTCTTTGGGTTTATCAAACCATAGATTATTGTAGTCATTTACTACTTTTTCTTACGTACCTAATTTATTTCACTGATGTACCCCTCGATTTCTTAGCCAGTACCAAATAGTTTTGATGATTGCTGCTTTATAATGCACTTTTAGATCTAGTATGACTAGACTACCTTTCTTTGCATTTTTTTTATTAATTAGTTTTATGTTCTTGATCTTTTGTTCCTCCATATAAACTTTGTTATTATTTTTTCTAACTCTGCAAAAGAACTTTTTGGTAGTTTGATTGAGTTGGCACTAAGTGAGCAAATTAATTTAGGTAGCATTCTTGTTTTTATTATATTAGCTCAGCTTTCCCATGAGCAACTGATATATTTCCAGTTGTTTAGGTATGACTTTATTTGTATGAAAAATGTTTTGTAATTGTGTTCATATAGTTCCTGGACTTGTCTTGGCAGGTAGACTCCCAAATAGTTTATATTGTCTCCAGTTATTATAAATAGAATTTCTCTTTCTATCTCTTGCCACTGTTTTGTTGGTAGTAAATAGAAATGCTGATGGTTTATATGGGTTTGTTTTATATCCTGCAACTTTGCTAAAGTTGTTCGTTATTTCAGGTAGTGCTTTAGTTGATTTCCTAGGATTCTTTAAGCATACCATCATATCATCTGTAAAAAGGGAGAGTTTTGTTTTCTCATTGTCTATTCCTTCACCAAATTGATATTCTTAAAGTACAGATCTGACTATATCACTCCCTGATTAAGAGACATCAGTGGCTCTTTCTTCTGTCTTAGGATAAAATATAAGCCCTGTATATGGCATTTAAAATACTTCACAATATGGAACCAACCTGTCTTTTCAGTCTGATTTTACATCTCTTTACATTCTACTTTCTAGAAACACTCATTTTGCTGTCTCCCATCTATTGTAGTCTATCTCCTGCTTATATACCTTTAAAGAAATTACCTCCCATGCCTGGAATGATCTTCCCCCTTCCCCTTCCTCTTGGAAATCCTAGCCCCTGTAAAACTCAGCTTGTGTCATCTCTACAAAGAGGCTTTCTTGATTCCCACAGTTGTTAGTTCTTTGTCACCCTGTCCCAAATTATTTTGTATTTATCTCATATATGTTCTATATTTACTTCACAATGTGCATATTGTCTCCTTTCTCCCTACTCCTGCCTAGATGAACAGAAGTTCCTTGAGGAGAGATACTGTTTTATTTTTACTTTTGTATCCCTAGCACCTAGTGTGTGGCAAGCACACAGCAGGGTGCTTAAAATTTGTTGAATTCAAAAAGCATATGAAAAGATCTCTAAATTTCTTCTGATTGAGGCTTGGATTCTCTTCATAATCTTCCTCCTCTTCTTCTCCTGCAGCATTATCTGTGCCAACAGCCCCTCAACTTTCAAGTTGCCCTTTTATGTGTTTTTTCCCTATCAGAATATGAGGTCCTGTTTTGCTTGCTTGTGTATTGTGACAAATGAAAAATTCAAGAGACATAGTTTCTGGATAATTAATAATCAATTTATTGTGGAGACCAAATAATCAGTAAATTGAGGTTGACCTCAGAAACCAAAGATGAATCTTGTGGGGCTGCTGAATGTTTAAATACTCTTAAAACAGTGGGTGTTCTTGCCAGGCAGAAATCAATTCTGATTTATGAGAAATAAATGTCATATGAATATGAGGAATAATGAGGAACTGGAGGAAGTGGGAGGGGGGATATTGATTCTGATTATGTCACTGTTAGACAAAGAGACTCATCTCCTCTCTGGCCACTCCTCTGGCAGTCTGTAATTTAATGATCTATTCTCCATCCCAGTTAGACTTGAGTAGAACACAATGGGCTAGAATTCACCTAGATTAGATGGTTTTTACTCTAATCAGAACTAAGCTCTCCCAACTGAGTGGAGTTCCTTCTAAAACCAGGAGAATATCAACCCACTCTCATTATCAGTCCTGTCCTTCACAATAACTGGGCTTTAAATGTGAAAATAGAAAGGAAAAAAACCTTGAATTTTCCACACACACTAATTTTAATTGGTTATTAATAATCATTTCTTTCAATTTGTAACCTTAGTGCTTAGCACAGCACATAATATTATGGTACATGATGAAGTTAAATGTTTTATATATGTATCTGACAATGTCTGGCATAGAAAAGAAATTGCATATGTGCAGCTCAATCACCAAGCTGATAGATTTCCTCTAGATTTTTTATCACTCTTCCCTTTTCTCCTTCCCTTCCATCCCTCACTTTCAGCCTTGGAAACAAGTTAAAAATAGTACCTAAGAGGACAGTTGAGCACCTTACTGTGAGGATATCTATTCATGAAGAATATGTGGGAAAGCTCTGAGGATACTTGAAGTTGGAGAAGGCCATTTGCAAAATTCTTAGCATGGACTTATTTCAAGCCTGGATAGTATGGTACAGCAATGCATACCTTTATATAGGGAACCCAGAGTACTCTGGAAATATCTCAAAATGTATTGTTTCCCTCCCCTTGGGGACTCTCTTTTATATTAATTTTTTATTTTTATGAATTGGACTAACAATAAATATGAGCATCTCCCTATACAAATAATAGTTTTTAAAAAGATTATACTGAATATGAAATTGTGAATCTTTATTAGAAATGGTATATAAATATATGTATACACAAAAGACTTCCATGAAAGTCATGTTGTGAAAGAATAACTATATTTCCCTTCATCCTATCTTGCACCCCATTTATTCTATTCTCTCTTTTGACCTTGTCCCTCCTCAAAAGTGTTTACTTCTAATTACCCTTTCCTCTCATTTATCCTCCCTTCTATCATCCCTTCCATACCCCACTTGTGTGCTTCTCCCCAACTTTCCTATACTGTAAGATATTCATACCAAATTGAGTGTGCATGTCATTCCCTCCTTAAGCCAAATGTCATGAGAGTAAGCTTCACTTTTTTCCTTCTCACCTTCCCCCTTTTCCCCTCCATTGAAAAAGTTTTTTATTGCCTCATTTATGAGAGATAATTTGCCTCATTCCATTTCTTCCTTTCTCCTCCCGATATATTTCTCTCTCATCTCTTAAATTTTTTTTAGATATCATCCCTTCCTATTCAACTCACCCTGGGCCTGAAATGGAAGAATATTTACAAAAATGTAAACTACCTAGATTAACAGAAGAAGATACAGAATATCTAAATAAACCTATTTTAGAAAAGGAAATTGAACAGGTCATTAATGAACTTCCTAAGAAAAAGTATCAGGATCAGAAGGATTTACAAGAGAATTCTACAAAACATTTAAAGATCAGCTAATTCCTATGAAGGAAGATGCTATCCACATGCAGAGAAAGAACTAATAAATAGAATTGTATATAGTAGGGTTTTACATATTTTTGTCTAATGGTAGCCCTCTCTGGGGTGGACTGGAGAGAGAGGGAGAAAAAAGTGCACAGTAGAGAACAAAAGAAAAATTAGAAGGAAGCACAGAAAAAGCAAGGTAGCCTTGAAGATAATGTATTGTATTTATCATATAGTTTTACAAAAGCAAACTGTGATATGGAAATTTGTGGTTTTCCATAAAGTCCTCTTCTTATGTTATACTGTATACATAGAAATGTCCTTTTTTGTCTGTTTGTATTTAAGTCAAAATGAATAAAATTTTTTTATAAATTAGCAGCTATTAAAAAAAAATCCAAGGCATTAATATATCAATGTTTCCGCAGTTCTTCCAACATTTACTATTTTTTGTTTTTTATCATTTTTGCTGACCTGCTGTGTATGTAATTTAAAATCTCAGTGTTGTTTTAATTTACAGTTTTCTTATCATTAATGATTCAGAGCATTTTTTATATGCTTGTTGATAGTTTGCATTCCTTTTTGATAAATGGTTATTCATATCTTTTGGCAATTTGTCTATTGAGGAATAGTTCTTGTTCTTATATATTAATTCTTATATATTTGTTCTTATATACTGATTTTTACTTTTATACTTATTTTTTATACTCATTTTTATGCTTATTTAAAGTATATACTTATGTACTTTATACTTATTTTTTACTTATATACTGATTTTGGATAGCAAACTTTTATCAGAGAAGTTTGCACAAAGAAAATTTAATTAATAATTGTTCCCTTTCTTATTCTAATTTGCTTTTGTGCAATATTTCTTTACTTTTAAGGTTCCAAATTTTTTTCTTTTACCCCGTATAATTCTTTACCCCTTTTCTGGTCTAGAGCTGGTCCATAGTCCTGAAAAATATCTTGTTCCCTGAAGTTCCCACTTCTTTTTATGATTTAAGAAGATCCTTTCTGTCCTGATACTTATATTACCTATTTTATAGGGTTGTTGTTTGTAAACCTTAAAAAAAGGGCCAATATTAATATGTCAATGTTGTTATTGAGATGGAAGCCAGAAATTGACTTCTAAGGTGAGTTTCGGAATTGATGATGGTGAATTTGAAAGAATGAGTTTTGAGGATAGGCCCTTTATAAAACTGTTTTTAAGTCTTATGGAGTATAGTTCAATTTTCAATCTAAACTTCATTGTCATTAGTATAATCAGTCATTAGTTTATTTTCTTGGTGAATATTAGTTCTTCCATTTACTTTAAAGATATTAAGTCTCTTCTTCAAATATTTATACATAAATGTGTGTATATATATATGTATCTATTATATATACACACACACACACACACACACACACACACACACACATATATAGTGTTTTGTTTTTCTGGAGTTCAGCAGAACAAAACTTTAACTGATACAATAATTTCCATACTATCTGGACTCTGTAGCTCTGTACCACTTTTTGTAATGGGCATAAGTAAATGTTCTTGCTTCTCAGAAATTCTGTAACTGCAAGTGCTATCTTTCTCTCCCACATGATTTGCTATTAAATATACTGTGGATAAATAATTTATAGAGTTATATTAATCAGTAAAGTCTTTTTAGGATCTTCATGTAGTGAAAGTTTATTCTTCCTCCTTAATGGAATTTGAGTAAGCATTTTACATAAGGAATTCCAAAGGAAAAGAAATTATCTAAGAATCTTAGATTCCTACTTAAGGAAAAAAACAACATAAAATCAGCATCCTGGCATTTGCCATGTTAATTATCATGTATTCTGTGTTAATTATCTCTTGATTTTTTTTGCTTCCAACCCTAAAACCATTAAGAAATTCTCTACATACATACTCTACATACCTACATAATGGTGGATACCAGCTATCCTCCATTATATACTCCATTATCTGAATTCTGATATCGGGTTCACCATGGTGCAGTGTCATTTTGTCTTTTGTTTCAAATGAATTTGTCTTTAAAATTGATTTGAGGGCATATTTCATGCCACTTGCTGCAGGCACAACTTATGAAGCTTGTCTTAGTTGCCAATATTGATAGTCTTTGCTTATATCACATTTTCACTAGAAGGCAACATGGAATAGAGGCAAGAACCCAGGTCAGATCTGGGTTAGAAACCCATCACTGATACTTAGGCTGTATGTCCATAAATAAGACAAAACTTCCCTGAACCTCAGATTCCTCATCAGTAAAAGAAAATAATGCACATAGAATTGAGAGTTGGAATGGATCTTGGTGGCCATTCAGTTCAAACCCAAAGGAATTCTCATTATAACATACCCAAGAAGTGGTCATTCAGCCCCTTCTTGAAAATTGCCCAAAGCCTCTGGAAGCCACCCACTCCACTATTGGACAGCTCTAAATGAGAGGGAGTTTTCCTAGCTGGAAAATGACCTTTTTGCAATTTCCAGCCATTGCTCTTGTTTTTTTCATCCTGTCAGTTCTCATATGATACAAACTATAGAATTCCTTTCCTCTGCTTGCCCTCCTCCTGATGCTCTCCAGTTTTTCAATCTCCTTCTGGTACTCTGGCATACAATACACTGAAAAGGTCATGGGACAGTACTGGGGTTTTTGCTTAACCTTTGTCTATATATTATGGAACCCTTTGGCAATCTGCAAAGCCTATAGACTCCTCAACAATAATAGTTTTTACAACATTGTGCAACGACCAGCTTTGTTTAGACTTAGCACTTCTGAGCAATGCAGTGATCTAAGACAATTCCAAAAGACTCCTGATGGAAATGCCATCCACATCCAGAGAAAGAACTAAGGAGTCTGAATGCAGATTGAAGCATTCTATTTTCTCTTTTTTGTTGTTGTTTTTTGTTTTTTATTTCTCATGATTTTTTCCCTTTTGTTCTGATTCTTCTTTCACAACATGACTAATGTGAAAATATGTTTAATATGATCATACATGTATAGACTATATCAGATTGCACACCATCTTGGGTGGAGGGGAAGAGGAGGTAGGGGGATAAATTCAGAACTCAAAATCTTAAAAAATCAAATGTTCAAAACTAAAAATAAATGAATAAATAAATTTAAAAAGCTTAAAAAAAAGAATAATAGTCTTTAAAAGAAATCTCAGTTGAAAGAAATGTGAAATTTCACTTAGAGGTCAGTGAAAAGAAAGATGAAGTTTTTTTCCATACAAGTTCTAACATTTCTTTTTTAAAACCTAACCAAATGGGAATTGGTGAATTCCATGTCATACCCTTGGTACAGAGTAACAATCACCTCCTCTTCCTTGACAGCTGATGATGGATGGCACTAGGCCTGGAATCAGGAAAGCCTGAGTTCAAATCTAGCCTCATATACTTACTAGCTGACTGAATCTGGGCAAGTCACTTAACCTCTGTCTACCTCAGTTTCCTCAAGTATAAAATGGTGATAAAAAAAACCCTCCAAGGGTTGTTGAAGATCAAATAAATAGTTTGCAATGCATTTAGCATAGTGCCTGGCATACAGTAGGTGCTCTATAAAAGCCTTCCCCTTTCCTTTCCTAAAGCTCGGCTACTCTATGTATAGCCCAAGGTCAAATTAGTATTTTTGGCTGCTACATCACATGAGCTTTCACTCCACTAAAAATCCCAAGCTTTTTTCACACTGTTGTTCAATCAGATTTCCCTCATCCTGTACTTCTGAAGCCAATTTTAAACCAAAGTATAAGACCTGACATTTATCCCTATTGAATTTCATCTCCTTAAATTCAGTCCAAATCCTTTGTCAAGATTTTTTTTTAGATCCTGACCCTGTCATCCAGCGCATTAGCTATCCTTTCTAGCTTGATGAGCATTCCATCTATGTTTTTGTCCGCGTCATGAATGAAAAATAATATTTCACACAGCACAAAGTCAAGCAAAGATTACTGGAACACTCCAGTGGAGACCTCTTTCCACAGTGATATTGACCCAAATACCTACAACAGTGGAGGTGAGTGGTTGGGAGGATCAAAAGAAAGGATGTATGTAAAGCACTTCGCAAACCTTATTTTTTCTTCAGTCGGTTCTTTTGGACTACAGCAATTTACAAGGCTTTCTAGTGAACAGAGATCCTTCAAAAAAAGAGCAGTTAATAATAAATAACTCAGCTCCTGTGAGGTCTCTCAAAATTGAGTGTTAAGTATTCAGAAAGTCTTCGAGATTCAATTTATGTTTGAAAGAAAAATACATTCTAGTGATCGTTAAATTGTCATCAGAAATTAGGCAGAAGACTCCCTTCCCTAACCCCACTCTCTTTTCCTAAATCCTAAAAGATTTATATTCTGGACAAGGGAAAAATATCTTGCATATGCGTATAGAATCCTTACATTACCCATTTCCCCAAAAGTTTGCTTTTTCTAATTTCTTTGGTATAGTTTTGCTGCTGCAAAGTTTTCCACTTTTATTATGAGATTGAGAAAGTTTAGATAAGATCAGCTGTACCTAAATTCTACATATCCTTCAATCAGTGCTTTAAAAGTGAACCTTACTCAAATATGTTCCTTTTCCCTGTGTGAATAGTTAAGTATCTATAATGATACTTATACTTCCTGGTATGTCAGGAATTGGAAGGAGACTGATTCCAAGGTTACCCCAGTTAACTTCTTGATGAGCTGAAGAAACACAGACTTGGAATGGCTTGCTTGAAACACAGTTTATGCTTTTATCTCAGTCTGAACAAGTTATTTGTCCTGCTAGGATTTTTTCACCACCCTGAGAAACAAAAGATTTCAAGGATTATTACCCTTGAGCATTCTCCAATTAGGGCATCACTGACAAAGAATGATATTTTGAAGGGACACAGTGAAATCTATCCACCATCTGGCTAAGAAATGTAACAACAAAATTCTAATCTGCGTAACTGCATGTTGAGAAGGAAAGAGCTTTGTCAAGCATTCTCCTTCTTTTTTCTCTCTTTTAGGAGGGTGAATAACAAAGGACCTTAACTTATGGTGGATTGGATTTTAATTTGATATGTTAAATAAGTAGATGGATAGATAGATTGATAGAACATTTATTAAGTGCTTACTATGTCCCAAGCACTGTGCTAAATGCATTAAAAATATATATAATCCTATTAGACTCTTACAAAACCTTGTGAGGTAGGTGCAATTATTAAACTCACTTATATATTGTAGAGGAAACTGGAATAAACGATGGTTAAATGACTTGCCCAGGGTCATATAACTAGTTAAGTGTCTGAGGTCACATTTGAAGTCAAGTCTTTCAGGCTTTAGGCCCTGTGCTCTGTCTATTGTACCATTAGCTGCATCTATACTGAGTTGATACTCAAAGCCATTAGCTTTGAGTTGAGTTGAGTCTCAATGCTCAAACTGAGATTAAATTTTGACTCTGAAAGTTATTTGTTTTGTGATGTTGGACAAATCATTTAACATTTTAATGCTGAAGTTTTTTATCTGCACAAGGAAAAGAAGTTGTTGCTGGGGGCTTCTAAAGTACAGTCCCATTCTAGATCTCAGGAACTCCCTTGTTCCTGATTGAATCAATCAACAAACATTAAGTGCCTATTATGTAACAGGCACAGGACGTACAAAGACAAAAAAATGAAGTAGTTCTTGCCCTCTGTGATTCAGCTTCTGAGATAAAGATGGAGAATTCCCCACACAGAAGAAGTCACAGACCTGTATTTGCATATGTATATGAAGGGATCCTACAGGAGTATCTGAGATTGTCCCCATTTTTGTGGCGCAAGAAACTGAAGGAGAGTCACTTTGCTCAGCCAGGAGGAGTTGAAGACAGGAAAGAAACAAAGGCACTATTAGGCCATCCTTCACACAACTCTCAGAAAGAGATAATGAGATTCAAAACCTCAATCAAAGAAGCTTTGATTCTTCTGGGACTCTGGGGGGAAAGGTCCTAGCAAGCTCTCCCAACATACAAAGGGAGAAGGGAGCTGATGACCATACTCAGTACCCAACTTGCAAATCATTTAAGTCAAGTGGCCAAAAAAAGAGAGACATCTATATTTACATTCACAAAGGCTGATATTGTTCCTATACTTGCAGTTTAATGATGCCTCTAAGGCGCTATAATTACGATTCCCTACATACCATTTTGATACTTCTTGGTAACCTTTGGAAAATGAAACAGGCTATTTATAAAACCATATTGTTCTTCATGTGAAAGACTATGCTGCTATCATGCTATCATTATAATAGTATATTTAGTTTAATTTTATCCTTGAATTCAGCTTAATTATAGAAGTGGATTTCATCAACAATAATTTTTACCTTGGCGTTAAATTACTAAAGAAGGGTTTTACTTTACCTAGTTGTCATCTGGAATCATATCTAGGATACCAAAAAAGTACTACTCATATAATGAAAACCTGGTCTAGCTGATGATTAATCTCCGATATGGGGATTCAAATGGAGAAAGTCACCATGACACTTACTATGAAAGACTCAGTAAGGATGACTTGTGAAGTAGATCAAAAGGACACATGACTGGAACAACTTTACTGTCAGTCACACAGTCACCTTGGGTCCAGAGACTGTCATCTCTGGGATAAGGCAATTTGACCACCAGAAAGCATCCAGATCTGCTTGGGACAGAAGTCAAAGGGAAGCAACCTACCTAGCCTAATGCTTCACAAGCCTTTGGACAGTATAATAAACTATTCTCTCCACAAAAGTGATATTTCCAATCTTTTGACTAGATTTCAACACCAGACTTCAGTTGCAGCATCACCCTGGAATTTTCTCTGGCACCTGGGGCCTTCTCACCCTGGAACATCCTTCAGCCATGGTGGTCCCTTTCTCAAAAGTAGATAATGAGTTTCACAACTTCCCCTTCAGGATAGTTCTTCTAGTTGGGGAAGGATCCAAGTAGGCCTTCCTTCATCCCTTCCCCCCAACCCAGTTCTACTTAGGACTCTCTTCCCCTCTTGTAGCTTTTCAGCTTCTTTTTGTGTGAGGTCTTCTTCATTAGAATGCCATTTCCTTTGCACTTGTATTTGCATCTCCGGTGCTGAGTACAGTGCCTGGAACATAGTAAGTCCTTGATAAATGTGCCTTTTCTTGCTTTGCTTTCAGATGCACCATGAACATGAAGGTCATCCTGGATTCTCAGAGGCTATGCCGGAAAAGTACCGGCTCCAGGTGTTTCTCCCATGCTGGAAAGGGTTTGAGTGTGATCCCATTGTCTGACTGTGTCTGCTTGTCCAAGCCCAGCCTTGCTTAGAACCAGATCATCAACAGTCGTCTAACCAGACTCTAGGTGATTAATTCTTTGGTTACATACAACAACCCATGAAAAATAGAAAAAAAAACTAAAAGGCTCTCAACCAATGGATTCTTTTTCCTCTTCTGTAGCGAAAAGTCAGAGAAGTAGAAAAGACTGTTGAGTATAACAGTTTTTAGACCATTTATAAATAATTATTTAACTACTGGTGTTATAAATAGAGTCTCATCATCAAATGAGCAATCTTTTCTTAAAAAATTATTTATTTGCTTTTAGTTTTCAACATTCATTTCCTTAAGCTTTTGAGTTTTAAATTTTCTCGCCCCCCACCCCAAGACAAGGGCAGGCAACCCCATATAGACTCTACTTATACACTGAGCAATCATTTAATTAACAAATATTCATTAAGCATCTACTATATGCCAGGAACTATGTTAAACATTAGGGATACAAAAAAGAATTAAGAAGTGGTCCTTGTCCTCAAGAAGTCTACAATCTTAAAGGGGAGAGACAACATGCAAAAAAATATTCAAAGTAAGCTATGTAGAAGATTAATAGGAAATTAGTCATATAAGGAAGGTACTAGAATTAACAGGCATCTGAGAAGCCTCTTGTTGAAAGTGAAATTTAAGTTGAGACTTCAAGTTAAGGATGTCAGTAGTCTGAGTGGAGTAGGGAGAGCATTCCGG
The DNA here is from genome assembly GCA_028658325.1 of Potorous gilbertii. NCBI lineage: Eukaryota > Metazoa > Chordata > Mammalia > Diprotodontia > Potoroidae > Potorous > Potorous gilbertii. Next base: position 362,235,786 of record CM053770.1, on the reverse strand, counting down.
GAGGACAGCCAGAGAGAACGGCCAGAGCCAAGATGAGTTGATATATTACTGGAGGAATGAACTGTATGAACACCAACATTCTTCCTGTAAATGAAACCAAAAATAGTTTCAGGTAAACCTACAAAATGGAAGGATGGCTTATAGGTTCTCTTTGGAACTATAAATATTGCAGGCAGGAAAAGCACACCTACTCTACATGGAACAGGCAAGTAAAGGCCTGGACATGCTCATGAATTTTTACCTTTCAGTCTGACATTTGACCCAGTCTCTCATTTACTTTTATCTTCCTGAGCTCTGGAGTGATTCAGAGGTGTATCTGTACAATTTCCATCTCATTAATAAAATTACAATCTCTTCCTCATTAATTAGTGGGCTCCAGTCTCCCTCAGGTTCATTAAATTACTAATTATTTAATAAACTTTAGCAACCATCTTTCCCATAGCAATTATTCTTATTTGTCTATAATTAAATGAATATCAAAATTACTATGCATACACATAATTTATTAACAAATTATAGCCATTATAAAGCAAAGAAACATATTTACAGTATTTTGGTCATATGAATATTCACAGCCCAAGTCAAACTTTGACAATATAACTTGTCTGGAAACTCCATCCTACATCATTCAGTTCACTTTGGGTAATGATTAAAGAATTTTCCTCATATTTCTTCTCAAAAGGGGTTAAATTCAATCTCACAGAAGATAAATTCATTTAGTCTTCTTCTTTTGTCTTTTCTCTAGTAATCACAACAAATAGTCTGTCCAGAACATACTGTACTTACCTATACCCCATATATTTTTTATAGTGTAAAGCTATGGCAAAGTAATTTCTCCTCTCACAGACAACTAGAGTTCTCAGAGCTAGGCTGGTTAAATCTCCTCCACAGAGTTCTATGAATACCTCTCCAAGGGCAGAGGTGATTTTCTAATACCATTGGTTTGAGCCCTTCACAAGTGCGCTATTTTCTCCCCATCCCCAAGATTATCAGCTAAGAATCAATTTAGTTAGCCAACTAGGTGGCACAATGGATAGAGCACCCGGACCTGGAATAAGGAAGACCTGAGTTCAAATCTAGTCTCATATACATACTAGCTGTGTGACCCTGGACAGGTCACTTAACCCTGTTTGCTCAATTTCCTCTTCTGTAAAAAAGAGCTGGAGAAAGAAATGGCAAACTACTCCAGTATTTTTTCCAAGAAAACATAAAATGGGATCATGAAGACTCAGACATGACTAAAAAAACATCAAGCAGCTGCTAGAAAGAGGTATTTATTAAGGTGAAATGTTAAGAATAGTTGATATTTGTTGATATTCCCCCAAAAATCTGTAACATACTTTCTCTGAAGTACAAAATCCAGGGGAATATAGATTCAAGCTTAGAGAACATAGAAAAGGGGTAACTCAGAACTCTTGGTTTCTGTTAATTGTTTTCTCTCACTCTTGGTGTTGAGGTCTGAGGGGTATTGGGGACCATGAAGTACCGACATACCGGGTCCTGCTTGAATGAATCCGACTCAAGCCTTCTTAAAGCCAAAAAAAAACAAAGTTTATTGAAGATTTGCCATATTGGGTTGATTCTTAGGAGCCTAAACATTTATAATGCTTGTAATTCACAAGTAGGCCAGATAGAATCTCAGCTAGACAGAGTCTGAGTTGAATTGAATATGAGTGCCTTTATGGAGGTAAGATGGAATTTAAATATAGAAAAAACTGTAGGAGGGATCTGGGGGTGGTCTGGTAGTCTAGGGTGATGGGATGAGGGGTTTAGAGAGGGTCTTGAAGGGAAGTCCAAGGTGGGGGAAGTGACTGTCAAGGGTTGGAAAAAGCTGGAAGCAATTGGGAAATATGAGACAATGGAGGACTTGGGTGGGAAGCAGATGGGGCAATCCAGAGGTAACAGAAAATGGAAGGCCAGGCTAGGTCAAGGGCAACAGATTTGATTATGAAATTAAGTGGGGAAATTCAAGGGGAGTTCAGGGAGGTTCCCAGAGTCTGAACCCCATCATAGGGTTACTAAAGAAGTTCCCCTCATCCATGTTGCGGTCTTCTATATAGAGCTGAGAGACGAATTTGTCCTTGTTTTCCAATAATGCCAAAACTCTCCCCAGGTGACCTTGGATTCCATTTTTAGGTCACCAATGAGAAGATAAGAGCTGCTTTTGTCCCTGGAGGGTGGGACGAGGTACAATGCTAGAACAATGGGAAGATGGAATGACCAACGTCTGAATCTTTCAAAGCTGGAAGGTCCTGCTGTGGTCAAAGGGTATATAGAGACCTGTCTGAAGACATAGGTTCTCCTTTCTCCTCCTCAGCCAAGCAATTCCTCTACAGTTCTGTATTAGAAAACCACATGCTCTGTTTTCTGGGGAAAAAACTCTCCCTTTTCAACCTGCTTGATAATTTATAGACAATTCATCCTATTGGATTGAACAGATATACTACTTGGCATAATTTTACTTTAATGTCTTTCAAAGACTTTTCATACATAGTCTTATGACTGGTTGATTATTACGGAATCAAAGTTAAACTGGGATGAGTGGTTTCAATCTCACTCTTACAATAAAATCTAGTTTTATAACATTTCTTTATGAAACCCTAATTAGAACATTTCTGATAAGGCACATTTTCCCCTCCCCACATAGTAACAGCCAGAATAATATTAATAAGAACTAGAAGTATCGAGGTTTGCAACATGCTCTACAGGTATGACTTGATTTTATCCTTACAACAATAGGAATTATTATTTTTACAGAAGAGGAAACAGAAGTAGAGAGAGGTTACATGACTTTCTCAGGATCATACAGCTAGTTTACTTAGTATGGAAGACCACATGAGAACTAAGGTTTTCTTGACTCCAGGCCCAGCAATTATCTTCTGTGCTTTCTAGGTGCCTGTGATACCCTTTATCTCTCTGAGATATACATTCAAACCAGGGGTTACGCAAATGAAGGAATTTGCAAGAAATGTCACCTCATGGGACACCTGGGCATCTCTTCTTACAGATCTTTTGAAGAACATAAACAAAAAACTCACCATGAAGATATGACTCTGGCTTATGTAGCAAGAACTATTTCATAGAATGAAGATAAATTCTATCCTCCAAATCAAATCAAACCAAAAATTGATGTGTGGTGACCTTAATGTGCAGGTGGACAGAGGAGAAGAGAATGAAAAACAAGTTAGAAAAAGATGGAAACAAAATGAAAATTGGATTTTTAAAGTTAGATTCTCTGGATACTCCTGCTTACAGAGGCATCAAGCCAAACCTTAGAATACTGCAGAACATCTTCAATAAAATTCATGACTGCTCTGAAGAGACTGGCCTAACAATCCACATAAGAAAAGCCAAATGGATGAAGAATGAGTCTTGTTTATATTGTAACTTTCTCCTAGGTGAGGCTGATGTGCACATTGCCAGAGCTCAGTGTTTGGGAGGCTCCAAAGAAAAGTTTGGGAGAGAAGAGGTATTAGACTGACTACCAGACTGAAGGTCTACAAAGCCATTGTGCTGACCTCGTTGTTGTATGCCTGCAAAACATGGAGAGTCTACCAGCGCCATGCCAGGAAATTGAATTGCTTCCATGTGAACGGTCTTAGGAAAATTCTGAAGATTACCTGGCAGGATAAGGTAGCAGTCACTGAGGTCCTTGCTCAAGCTGAACTGCCAAGCATTCAAACTATGCTTCAGAAAGTGCAACTCCGATGGGCTGGCCACATGGTTCAAATACAAAATGTATGCTTGCCAAAAAGACTATTTTATGGAGAACTTGTATGGGACAGGCGATCACATGGTGGTCAGAAGAAGTGATACAAGGACATTCTCAAGGTGTCTCTCAAGAACTTCATATTTGATTGTGGGACATGGGAGACATGGCACAGGACTGCTCAGCATGGAATGCCCGCATCAGAAAAGGTGCTGTGCTCTATAAGCACAGAATGGAGACATTACAAAGGAAATGTAGGATGCAGAAATTTGGAGTAACCACCCCAAATGTTCACATGGACTATCTGTACCCAATCTGTGGTAGAGCATTCTGAGCTCATATTGGTCTGATCAGCTACAGTTGGACACATGGGACACATGGAATCTTCACTTTATCATGGTGATGTCATTTTTGTCCTCTTGGAGAAGGAGAACCAAGGACAACAAACACCATTCCAGTGTCAATGGTCATGAAAACAGACAACAATACAGGACCAAAATTGAATGAGAATATAAGAATGGGCTACATTGCATTTACAAAACTACAAGGCTTTCAACAATTTCAAAGTGTGTCCTGACATAAGTCATCTTTTTAACACTGATATTGAAGAGGTTAGGGGTACTAGGAACCCTGAGAAAGCTGATATGGTGTTACATGAAACAAATTCACATACTCAAGCCTTCTCTTAGTCAAGTGGCAAAAGTTATATTGCAACACTTTTGAGAAACCAGGGAGGTTCCAAGGGTACCTGCAGCTTATATGGAAAAGGGACAAGGGGAAAGAATGCCAAGGACGTGAATTAGATAATCTAGGGACTTCACGGGAATTTACCAGGGGTCAAAGTGTCTTTAAGAGTAGGATCCTATAATCTATGGTTGAGAAAATACAGGGTGTCTGCAGACATAACTTTGTTGATTCCAGACCCTGAGGGAGAAAAGACAGTTTTTGTTTAGCTGCCAGAGGCATGGACCTTGGGGATCTGGTATGAAAAGAGAGTCCTTGGGTTAGTATCCCTGTGTCTGTTCTGATAAAGACATGTGTTCAGTAACAAGGGAAAATTTCCTCATAGGCTAGGGGCCTACTGAGAAATTGGGAGGCTTTCAGGGGTGTGATCTTAGGGCTGGGGCCCAGAGCACAGGCATGCCATCAATGTTACAATATGATTGAGAGTCATAGAGTATCACAATTTCCAAAGAATCAATACTGCAGCTGACCCAAAAGGCAACAGAAAAATGTATTACTGCACACTGAGAGGAAGTAGGGCATAGAGCTGTGGCGTCTTAGTCCAAAAGACTGAGTTCAGCTTCTGCCCCTGATGCATGCTGGCTCTATGGCTGCTACCTTCTACAGGAGGCCTTTCTCCCATCTCTCTGTCCCCAGCTATGAGTACCTTCCCCTCTCTGGCCACAAGTTAGCTACTCTGCATATATCTATCTACTCTGCCACCAGGTTGACTGCAGGGAAATGAATTTTTCAGTCATGGCAAATTTATGCACATGTTGTCTCTTCTATTGAATGTAAGTTCTCTGTGTAAAAGCTAATTGATGTTATTTGAAGTTGTTGATCAGTCATTTCAGTTGTGCTTGAGCCTTTGTAACCCTATTTGGAGTCATAAAGAGACCAACAACAACTGTGGAAACTGGGAATAAATGCAAATGACAATGATAGGTAATAAAATACTGGAGGGCAGGGATAGTTTCTGCTTTTTTGTGGTATCACGGGGCATTAGCACAAAGCTTGGCTCGTAGCAAGTGCTTAATAAATGTTTGCTGATCGATTGTTCCTGGATAAGTCACATAACCTCTTGGTGCCCTAGGCAATTCTCTAAGACTATAAATTTCAAAACAATTGCCTATATGTATTAAGAGATAGATTCCTAAGACAGAGTTCCACATACTGAAATCACAGGACCAGACCAAAAGAAAAATGGTGACCATTTAAGTACTCCACAGGAAATTACTAAAAATGATTTGCATGCAATAAGGAGCGTTAAATATACCATCCAAAAATTTATCATTGGAAAAGAGATGGGTCAGTCGTGGCAAGATTGAGAGACAAAAGATGGACAATACGACTACCCACAGAATGTCAAAAGACACTGACAACCTCTGTTATACTGAAGAGAATCTCTTTAGAAGGTTAAGGGGAAAACAATGAATAAGAATTACACAGGAGTAGGGCCAGCTAGATGGAGCAGAGAATATGGTACCAGCTCTGGAGTAAATCCAGCCTCGAATAAGACTTGACAGTTATTAGCTGTGTGACCATGGGTAAGTCACTTAACCCTGATTGCTTTGCCTACCCCTTCCAAAAAACAAAATACCCACATAAGTGCAATCACTGATGCTTTGAAAAATAACAAATGATTTACATGATTCAAAAAGTACTACATAACAAAAACTTCACAAATAGATACCAAACACTTATTCACATATTCATTATTCTCCTGGTCTACCTGTTGTTGTGTTTTTCAAAACATATTTTTCCCTGATCCCTCTAATTTTGACTTACTTGTGCTAAGACTCTATTGAAATGACAAGACATTGCCAGGGTCCTAGGTATGAGTCCAGAGTCTTTTGAATCAGTTTACAGGTCTTGGACCACACCAAAGTCCCTTCTGTAAACTAATTATCACAATTCTCATGATGGTTTGCCAAAGCATTTTTTTCTATCTGGAAAAAAAGAAGCCAACCTGTCATCATTTTATGGTTTCCCTATTAAATATATAGGGCAGCTAGGTGGCACAGACCCTGTAGTCTGGAGGACCTGCGTTCAAATCTGACCTCAGACACCTATTTGTTGTGTGACCCTAGGCAAGTTACTTAACCTTCTTTGCCTCAATTCCTCATCTATAAAGTGAGTTGGAAGAGAAAATGGCAAACCACTCCAGCATCTTTGCCAAAAAGAGCCACATGGTGTTATCTTACAACCTGGCCCACAATGTGGCTGTGGACACCAGGCTGCCTTTCTTCTGTCCTTGCTATGATTGTTCTTTCCTGATGTGTGTTCATGGCAGTCTGCCTTAGCAGCAGCACCTGATCCAGGTGAGTGGTGATCTTGATGCAGCCCAGTAGTGAATCAACCCAACAGCCCAGATACCAGTTCTGCAAGAATGGGAATGACTCAATTTTTAACTATTCCATAACCAGATGTGAACTTGGTGAGGAAAATGCTTTGTAATAACCACTTTAAGTTTGAGCCCACTTTCTCAGAGACCAAATGGGTGAATAGAGGAGGAACTGGGGGAGGTTTCTGTATTTTCTCTCCTGTCTCAGTATATATCCCTTTATAAAAGCTAATTGATATTGGTTAATTGATGTTGGTCAGTCATTTCAGTTGTGACTGACCCTATTTGGGGTCAAGAAGAGTCAGACAACAACAGGGAAAACTGGAAAAAAAATGCAAATGGCAATGATAGGTAGTAAAGACAAAAAAAGAGAAAGGAAAGATTAGAGGAGGAGAGAAAGAGAGAAAGACACACTCACAGAGAAATGTAGAGAAAGAAAAAGATACTTAAAACTTTCTTTGAAGCCTCATATCATGGCATGGAGATGATCCTGGGTTCTCAAAGTCTGTGCCAGTGGAGTGAAAGTTGGGTCAAGTTCTATCATTCTGGGAAGGTTTTGAGAACAGGCTGATAGTATCCATGTCTGTCATGTGAGAACCAGTCTGGCTAAGTTCAAAGAGGCTTCCCACCAGGTTGGCTGCAGGGAAATGAATTTTTCAATCATGGCAAATTGTGAATGTCATCTACTAAATTACATTTTGTGTTGGGAGGAGAGCAACCATGACCACCAAATCTGAGAACTTCAAAATATTGATACAATTAGAGAAGTTTTGTTCCACTTGTATGGTATAATGGAAAATGCTAAGAGCAGAAGATGTGGATTTGAGTTTTAGCTCTGCTAGTGCCTGCTTGTGTAACCCTGTATACTTAAGTCCTTTTACATTTCTGGTCTCAGTTTTTCATCTGGTTCACATATTCTTTAGAAGGGCCCCTTACAGCTCTGAACTATATAGATGTTCAAACTATTGCCAGATGAGACAATTTCATAAAATAGAGAAATGACCTGACTTTTTGTAATAAGTATAAAATCAAACAGTGGAGATTTTTAGACAAAAAGCAAATTGTGTATCAGTAATGAACCCATTGATACAGCCCCTGGCAAAGTGGATTTTGGAAGTAAGTAGGTCACAACATTGCTGAACAATTAAGAAGTGATGATCACAGATAAAATGCCTTGGGTTAAAGGGCAAACAACTCAGGATAACTCATTCTAGCCCCTGCTGTTATCTTCCTGTATGCACCTGCCCTCATTATTTTCCTGCATTTGTGGCTTGACAGGAATAGAAGGAACTAGTGTCAACTGGACAATAGTTGACACTTTTACACTGGGCTTACAAAGCAGACAAATGATGTATTGTTTTTACTGCTGACGCTCTGCATTGTGGACTTGAGAACTATATGTGAAATTCTGAAGGAAACATAATAATACAGAGGGGAGAATCTTTCTAAGACACTTAAAAATGTACCTACGGAAATGTTTGCGATACATGACATTTAACCTTAACACCTCTAATAAGCAATAGGGAAATCCACTAAGCCAAAAAAATTATATAGGACTAAAAGGAAATGAAAACCTTCTTCCTCCCTGTTCCTCCCCAATTCTCTACTATGCTTTTTACTTCTCTCTATAATTTCATGTATCAAGTTAATTTACCAGGTTCTGAGTGATACCATCCCTACCCCAAGAATAATTGTATCATTACAGACTGGCAACAGATCCTTGAAGATATGTCTCCTTGACCTTGTTTCTAGGGAGGAAAGTGTTAGAAGGCTATAAACTGTGATACTGAGCATGGTCAAAGATAGAGAATAACGAACATACTAATCTGATCAGACAGTAGATCAGCTGGCATAACTGAGGTTAGTATCAGAGTGGGGAAGAAGGAAGAGAAGAGAAAAGAGTAGTTGACAGTTGTGAGTATAAAATAAAAAAACAAGTGTCTGAGGATTTTTTTCTCTCTTTCTCTCTCCCTCCCTAGTCTGTCTCTGTGTATTTCTGTTTGCCTCTCTGAACAAATCCTCTCATGGCATAGAAAGAGCACTGCATTTGGAGTCAGAAAATTTCAGTTCAAATCCTAGCTTTGATACTATTTGTCTGATATGGGAGAGTTGCTTCATCAAGAGGCAACCCAGAGAAGTAGAAAAAACACTTTGGATTCAGAGGGCCTGGGCTCACACCCTGGCCCTGTGCACGTCCCACCTAGATGATCCTTGACAAATGATTCCACCTTTCTGGGCCTGACATTTTTTCACCTGTCAAATGGGGAGACTGATCTCTAAGATCTCTTCCACGGTTATTTATGACCATGAAAAGCACAACCAAAGTAGCAGAAACCAGATGCCTTCTTTTCTGTACTTCTAAGAAACATGGCACTTGGGTTCAGGTTACATTAATCTGCTCTAATAGAGTCTTAGAGTAAAAGGAAACACAAGTTCATCTATTCTTACTCCTGTTTTTCATAAAAGACGCTGTGCTGAAAAGCACCCCACAAGACTGAGAAATGAGTAGAAATAATTAAAGAGAGAGAGAGACTGGACCTGTGATTACATTGTTCTAGGGAATTCCAGATGAGGAAAATCTCTCTATAACAATGTATATCAGTAACAGTTTCTGCAACTTATAGTCTTGGAGACTTGCCTAGAGTACTGAGAGGTTAAGTCATTTGCCCAGAATCCCACAGCTAGTACATCAGAAGCAGGACTTGAATCCCTATCTTCTTGGTTCCAAGAGTGGTTTTTTACCCAAGATGCCATGCTGTAACTTGGAAATAATTAAAAACACAAATTAATAGAGAAAAGTCAAACTCTGTTTACCTTTGGGTAGGCTGTTAGAAAGGGATGTTTGCATATAGTGTTCTGGTGTGTGTGTGTGTGTGTGTGTCCTTGATCAATTTGATGAGTTCCCCAATCAACCTGCAGCCATTACATGGTATGCACCTTTGATTTGGGGCCTGCCCCTTGTCACATATTATGTAGTGATTTTGAGTGTTCTATTCTACCCACTTTAGTTTAGCTAGATGGTAATGGAATGGGTATTTTGCCATTTTTTTATCCTCCGAACCAATAGCCTATTCCCAGGAATAGGACTGTAGGTCAATGTTTCCCAAATTAATTTGGATACCAAAGACTTCTATACTTGAAATATATTGACAGAAATAATATGTGAAAGTGTATAGGTATTAAGGGATATCTGGGAAAGTAGGGGGCAAAACTGAAGAAATAAAGTCTATTTTCATAATGAAAATTACATATTTAATATTCAGGGGGAAAATATCACCAATAGAAATTTTCTTATGTAACCTCTATTTCCATTGCCCAGATCTCTATAGATCATAATTTTTAAAACCATGGCATAAATTAATCACTGAGTCTCAGAGAAATCCATTGGAATAGGAGACAAGACTCATGAATGCCCCATGAATCAATCTATGGGAAGCAATAGGAAGAAGTGAACTGTCTATGGCCAAATTGACACCATGCTACTTTCCTTCAGTTCTCATATATGTGGTTTCCAAGTCCTCTCGATTCTAATTCTCTCACATCTATCCCTTGTTGCCTTACATAGCAACCATATCCATTCAAGTTCTTCTAACCTGGACAGCTGCAATAGCCTTACAATTGATCTTCCTTCCTCAACTCTCTCCTTTTTCTAATCTACCCATAAACACAACTGCAAAGTTGATATTCATAAAGCACAGGTCGGACCATGTCATTTCCCTGCTCAAGAAGCTTTGTCTCTGTCTAGTATAAAAAATAAGACCCCCTGTTTGGCATGAAAATCTCTTTGCAGTCTGTTTCAAACAGGTCTCACATTAGTATCTTTCATGTGCTCCCCTCTTCAGTCAAATTAGCATACTTACTGTTCCTCACACATGATATAATAATCCCTGCTTCCACGACTTTGCCAAAACTGTGTTTCCCATGCCTGGAAAGCTCCCCCTCCTTTATTCCACCTCGTAGCATCCTTAGTACCTCTCAGGTACATGCTGCCAGCAGAAAGCCTTTGCTTAACTCTCCACTTGTTTTTGCTCTCTCTTCACTCCCTTTATCTTAATCCCACTATCTTAATTATACGTGCACATATACATATAGTATAGATATGTAAATAATATAAATAGTTCCTACATACATATTTTTCATGAAAGGCAACATGGCACAGAGGATAAAGATCTGGTCATGGAGCCAGGAATACATGGGTCTCACCTCTGACACATACTGACTGTGTAACTGACCAGATCACTCAATTTCTGTGTCCCAGGTAATTCTCTAAGACTATGAGATGCAGAAACAGTGGCTGATCTGCATTTTCAGATGGGGTTCTTTGTTTCCAACATCAAAGAAATCACAGATGTAGCCTAAAAGATATTTTGTATACATATTCACCTCTGTCTGCACTGTTCTCCCCCAGGTAAAAGTAAGCTTCTAGAGAGCAGGGACTATTTTGTAATGTTGATAAAATCCTAGTAAAGCTGCCCCCAACCCCAATATTTTACCTTCTGTATAGGACACACTGAACAGCAGGCTCACTGCTCCTACTTAACCACCCCCCCACTCAATATCCTAATTTCCTCATGTATGCCTCACTGCTCACTACGACAGCGAGCGTGCCCATGAATTCATACTTCTCACAGAACAGCAGGTGTGTCCATGTGATGGGATCTAAGCCACGGCCTTCAGCTAGCCACTGCCCTAGATCCATTCCTCATATTTCCCACACATACAGCAGGTGTCTCCATGACAACCACTCAATGACAAGCACAGCTATCTAGTCTCAGAAAGGACCACAATACTCAGCCAATCAGAAAGCAGCACCACCAGGATGCTGGAGCAGGCTGTGGACCCCAAAACAATAGAAGGGACTTTCCCTAAGTGCAGTAATAGTAAAAACTGTTCTTTAGGTGAAATTGTGACATAGGGTGGTTTATTATAATGTCATTATCATACCTACATACCTTCTCAATGTTTTCTCTGCATGCATTATGTGTAAACACATGCACAGTTGTACTGTGGCTGGTACCACTCCCCTATTACCTAATCCCTTAACAAACCCCTCCTGCCTTTTTAATATCCATAATTTCTGTTATGTAATTATATCTTTACCCTATGTAGAAATCCATCGTGCTTTCTCTGAAGTTGCTAGTTCCTCTTAGAACTTAGCCTACTTCAAGAGAGGCAATTCTCAATAAATGCCTGTACTTGGCTTAGAGGTGGTCTGACTCTGAATTCTTTGAGATGGTTCCACCACAACATATCATGAAACCATAACAGTGTGACAGGATAGTTCTCAGTTCTCCCAACTCCAGAGTCTGGTTAGGTCAAATCTATTCCTGGAAGTGTGACTCTAGATTAGAGGTAGGCCTCTGAGGATCCTGAATGAATAAGATCCATTGGGATAATCAAGAGGTATTTATCAAGGACTTACTACTTGCAAAGCACTGCTAAATCTGAAGATACAAAGACAAAATGGCAACATATTCTTTCCTCCAGTTGCTACTCCAGGGATAGACTCAATTCCGTATTCCCAAACCTAGTTTAGAAATTCTGGTCCACAACAAGGAATCTTTCCTGTTTCTCCTTTGTTAAAACCCATGTGCCTGGATGGTGCAAGGATGAAATAAGACTGGTAGTTGGTCTTCAGTCTGCTAGTCCATTAGAAAGGTACTCCTTGCTCCAAAAGGATTTTTTTCTTTAACTTTTTGGGTTGAATCAGCAGGTTGGATAATGAATATGTGTAACACTAACTATTGCCAGGCATCATTCCATGGAATTGTAACTCTACTCTTGTGGAAACCTTACAGTTTTACTATTTAATCTTGTTTGCCACAACCCAAGCTATATAATTACCTCTGAAGTACATTCACCAGGTGTTTCCCTAGAAAGTTGAAACATCAGAATTGGTTCCAGCATAAACCAGCTAAGATCTGGAAGTTTTTGCAATTTTTTTTTGAGCCCTAAGTACATTCTAAATTACTCTTATTCACTACACTTTGGGGGCAACTTGGTGGCACAGTGTATGGAGTGCCAGGCCTGGAGTCAGGAAGACTCATCTTCATGAGTTCAAATCTGGTCTCTGACGCTCATTAGCTGTGTGACCCTGAGCAAGTCACTGAACCCTGTTTGCCCCAGTTTCCTCCTCTGTAAAATGAGCTGGAGAAGGAAATGGCAAACCACTCCAGTGTGTTTACCAAGAAAATCCAAATAGATTATGGGGAGTCAGACAGCAGTAATAAGAACAGTTTGGACTAGATAGGTTGTAGAAAGAATGGAAAAAACTCAAACCTTTTTTGTCTCATCCAGTTATCCAGAAGGATGTCAAAAGTGGTTCTCTCCCAATCAAAAGGTGTAACCTTAACCTGCAAGCTCCCACAAGTCTTATTTTTCCCATCTATCTCATCATTACTTTATCTGCAGAAAATCTACTGCTCTCTACTCAAAATACTTAGGACTGAGGTCACTGCGTTTTGGGGAGCTGTCTAGGGACAGCTAGTATTCCTAGCTCAGGAGAAATGAATGAATTGTGGCAATGTATTCATCCTAAAACAACAGGGTCTTGGCCACTGAAGCTTTAAAAAACCCAAAGTATTAGTGGCCTTCATTGTTAGCAGACACAGATAGTCATGCTGTTCTGATGCTGAGCTTAGGTACAATTACTAATTGTTTTCACACTAATTCAGATCAAAATGCCAATATCCTTGGAAACAGGAATAGTAATCACTTAGTATAGCCTTGGTGTACTTGATAACAACAACTAGGTCTGTTCCATACATTTATTTCATCATGCTGGTGTTGCTACAATCCCTCTTCACCACCATTACCAGCGACACCATCCTCAACAATTTTTTTAACAGTGAATCACTGAGCCCTGTGAAGTATTTTCTGATAGCAAGATATAGCTGAATATAAATCATGTATTGTTTTCAAAGACTATCTTCCTTTTTTGCTGACAGAAAACCAAAGATACAAATCTGTGTTTTGGAAAGAGGGAAATGAAAAATAAAATCCTTCCATAATGGAAAATGGCAAGAAGGAACAACATGGTAAGTGTGTCTCAGTGGAGAGAGAGCACTTCGGGTCACAGCAATCAAGATCAGAAGGACGCTCTTCTTCTGCAGGGAACTCACATCATTGCTAGGAAGTCTACTCTAGCAAGGCCTTATTATGCAGCCAGTCTCTCTCTTTCTCTCTCTGGCTTTTCTTTTTGTCCAGCATTCACTGCTGTTTTGCTCTTTCATTTGAGTTCAGCAATTTTGCCTCCTATCTCTCTACTGTAGTGTTGAATAATAACAAAAACTGACATTTACATAGTACTCTTAAGAACTATATAAATCTTATGAAATACTATCCTATAAATAATATAAAAAGTAAAATATAAGCAAACTTCCTTACAACTATACTTTTATTTGAGTTTCATAATAACCTGTTGAGATAGGTATTATAGGTATAATTGTTAATTTTACAAAGGAGAAAACCAAGGCCCAGTAATATTCCTATGGTTTTACAGTACTAAGCACTGGGAGGCAGAACTGGATCTAGGTCTCTCCTGACTCTATGTCCTGTGTTCTCTATACTGATCTATACTTATTCCATTTGCTTGAGGAATATTTACTTTAAAAAACAAAGTCCATTGGATTGTTTGAGTGAACCACGCTTACTTTATCTAATCATTTTGTTTTTGTCATTTTTGGGGGTGAGAACGGGAGGGCAATGTTTAAGTAAATTGATATCAAAACAAGCTATATCTTAAAGTTCACCTTCTGGTCAGAAATTTTGATTCTTCATTTTATCTGTGACTAATTGCACTGATATAGGTGAGTCCCTTAATGGTACAAATTAGAACACGCATCTATGTCTTCTTAAATTGTATAGTTGTCCATATCATCCTATAAATCCTTCATTGAAGTCCACACAATAAGCTTGGGGCATCCCATCAGTTAACACTGCTTAGATACAAATACTTATGGACTGCCCATAAGTTATCTCTTGCCCTTGATACCTAACCAACCTTCTCTTCCAGTCATACAATCTGATGATCTACTTCAGGAGACTTCTTGGTCATTCAGTCCATAAACCTTTGCTGAGCACTTCATATGTACTAGGCTGGCACTGTGCTAAGCATTGGGGATGCAGAGAAAGGAAAAAACTATTCTGACTACAAGGAGGGTACCTCTAATGGGAAAGGAGGGACAACATACAAATAACTAGTTACATATAAAATATATACCAAGTAGATGGAAGGTAAAGCTTAGAAAATACTATCAACTGGAGAAAATGGGAAATGTAGAATGTCTCCCACAGAAGCTAAATTTTGAAGGATGCCAAGGGAAACTAAAAGGCAGAAGTGAAGGGACAGAACATTCTGTGACTAGGATATCTAGTACAAAGGCATTGAGATAGAAGATGGAGTATCTTATTTGAAGTACTACAAATAGGTCAGTATAGCTAGATCATAAGGTGTATAGAAGGTAACAAAGTACAAGACGGGAAAAGCAAGAAGGGACCAGGTTATGAAGAGTCTTAAAATGTGTATGTTGGGTCCTGGATATAATAGGAAGCCATCAACACTCCTTGAGTAGAGGGAGCCAAGAGGGGCATGCAACATTATCAAAACTAAGTTTTAGGAAAATCACCTCATCAGCTAGCTGAGTGAAGGATGGACAGGAATAAGGAGAGATTAGAGGCAGGGACATAAATTAGAAGTTTTTTGTAATAGCCAGATGAGAGATAATTTGGCCCTGAATTAGTATTGTGACTCTCCAAGTGGAGAGAAGGTTGAGATGTTGTAAAGGTAGAAATGAAAAGATTTGACAATGGATTAGAAATGAGGGCTGAGTGAGAGTAAGGAATTGAGGATGCCACTGAGGTTATGGGGTTGGATAACCAGGAGAAAGGTAGTATGCTTGACAGTGATCAAGAAATTCAGAAGGCAAGGGATTGGGGGTTAAAGCTAATTATTTTTATTTTGAACATAGGTAGTTCTGTTTTGGACAAGTTGAATCTGAGATACAGCAATACAGTTTGAGATATCCAAAAGTTAACTGGAGATATAAGACTTAACACAGCTGAGAGACTAGGGCTGAATATATAGTTCTGAGAATCATCTGCATAGATAAATAATTAAATTCACAGGAACTGATAAGATGACCAAGTGATATAGTATAAAGTGAAATGAGATGGGGCCCATGGACAGAGTTTTGGAGGAATATCTATGTTTAATAGGCATGACATGAGTGAAGAACCATCAAAGAAGACTGAGAAGGGGTGGTTGGACAGATAGGAGGAAAATAAGGAGAAAGTAGTATCATGAAAACCCACCCCCCAAAATTAGGCCTATCCTTGTTATAAAGAAAAACAGTTAATCAAAACCAATGGACAGAGTTCGTGTATGACAGTGTATGAAAAACATTCAGCACCTGTACTCCTCCATCTTTCTCCCAAAGATAGTCAAGTGCATTTCATCATGTGTTCTCTAGGTCCAAAATTGTTTATTACAATTATTTAAAGTTCAATTTTCTTTTTCTTCACATGATTATAGTCTTTATGTCTATTATTCTACTGTTTCTGCTTACTTCATTCCATATTAGCATATACAAGTCTTCCCACATTTTTCTGAATTTCTCATAGTTGTCATTTCCTATAGTACATCACATTTGTAACACATTGCATTGTCAACTTTCAACACCAACTGTTCTAGCAGTGGAATGTTTACATTTAGCAATGCCAAGTGTCTTGCGTATAGTAGACACTTAAAACATTTGTTCACTACAAAATGGATTGCATTGGAGAAGAAACCCTTGGAATGCAGAAGCTGGCTAAATCATTGAGATGATAGAATTTCATAATTGGAACGGAAGTCTAACCTCCCACTCAGTTTAAGAATCCCTTTCTTCACCATCATCCATTCTCTTCTTAACTACCTCCCATGATGAAGAATTAGTTACTTTAGGAAACAGCCTATTTCATTATCGAATAGCCTTAGTTGTAAACTTTATGTGTACAAATAGTAGCAGAGTCAGTATTTGCATCCAAGTTTTCCAATTTGACCACTCCAGGTTTCTTTAATCCTGAACACAGGCACATGGAAGATACTGCTGATTTTTGCCATCTCTTGCATGTTTTCTTTTCCAATCTTGTACCACTAACAAATATGATAAGCATATCCTGGTGGAGTACATTGAGTTTTCATTTAAGATTTTGATAAAGATGTTGAACAATACAGCATCAAGGGCAGACCGTATAGCAACCCCAATCAAAATCCCTCAAGAGCCACTAATCATTTGGGGATATGGCTGGTTCATCAGTTGTGAACTCCACCTAGTAAGCCCTCTTACCCTACATATTAGTGCCTGGATGTTTGTTGTTGCATTGTGATAGCAAAAGAACTACTGGTTGAGGAAGGCTTTTTTTTTTACTTCTACTTTGCATATTTCATCACATTGTTGAAAAAACACCCTCCAGAAGACATTTCACATGCTATTTCTTTGTCCAGAAATGATTTCCTTAGTGTTTAAATGGAATCACTTCTCTTCAGCTATTAAAATAACGTTCTGGGGGCTTTTTTTTTTTGCATGCTTAAAAAGCTTGAGAGAAGTGTTTGGAATTAAGACTTTCAAACTTGGCATAAAAGTAATTCACAGAGGGCCAAATACACATTTCTGACTGTGGGAAAGCATTTGGCTTTGAAAGAAAATCATGAGGAATGAAAACATGTTCTTGGTTGTGCTGTGAATTATCTCTTCTTGTCAGGGAATTTGTTGCTGAGTATAATTATTTAGATATACTTTATGTAGTAACCAACTACCAACTTTTGATTCTTTTGGAGGAATTTTGTATCCAGGACCTCTGATTACAAACCCAGTGGGTTTTTTTGCCATATCATGCTGCCCACAACTTATAGTCAGGGTGACTTAGATTAAAGTGAGGCCTCTAGCATACTTACTGTGGGTGACTATGGGCAAGTCTTTTAACTTCTCAGTGCCTCAGATAATTCTGCTTGTTAGATTCAAGAGCTGCTGGTCTGCTTTGGGAGTTTTCCATTCCAATAAAATCATGCGTCCAGTCTATAGCAAAGTAAAAAAAATCATATCAATAGCTAGAAATCACATGATGCTTTTAAGGTTTGCAAAGAATTTTACATGTTCTCTCATTTGACCCTCACTGCAGTTCTATAAGGGAGGTGCTGTTATTTATTGTCTTTATTTTACAGATGAGGACACTGAGGCTGAGGACATTGTGTCCAGGGTCATAGAGATAACAAGCATCTGAGACAGGAGGAATCAAACTCAGGTCTTTCTGACTGAAAAGTCTCAATACGCTGGAGTTATTATCTTCATGTTATAGAATAAATTTGGTTTCTAGTTAGGTCTAATTCCTAATGAGAGGATATAATTTGTATTAAAATCCTTAGGTGATAGTTAAGTACAAAATGTTATTGATTATTAACATAATTTTAAACATGATGGAAAATGTATATATTTCAAAGAATAATAAAATGTTTTCATACTAGTTAATAAACATAAATGTCAAAACAAATCAATAAGCATTTATTAAACATCAAGTATGTATAAAATGTCTAGGACCAGTGTGACCTTCTAAATGTAGGAACCCCCTCCTAAGCAGATGACAACCTATCTAAAACTTGTAGTCACAGGAGACTGACCTGATGCTTAAAACAGGTTAACTGATAGATTAACTGACTGAATCAAACTGATCCTCTTGCCTCTAAGTTCAGCACTCTATCAATTATATTGTGTAAGATCAACTACCTGCCTTGCAGTTAGTCACTCAGCAGTAAATATATTTAATATCAAATTACAGATGTTAATCTTTTACCAGATTTCTGAACACTGTCAAAAGTATGCCTTGAGAAGAGGGGAAGGGTCTTAGGTTTTATCAGGTACTTAATAGCAGAACCTGCACTACAAATTGTCTTACTAGTGTTCCAAGGGTCAAGGTCTCTAAAAGCATCTTCACATAGATAACAAGCACTCAAGATGTATCCTAGGGAACATGCACAGGACAAACCCTCCAGTATGTCTTTCTGGAGATATGCCAGAAAAAGACAAAGACACAAATGGAAGGAAAAGTAGATGTAAGACCTCAGATCACTGAGGCTGCTCTGTATCATTGCAACAGGAGTCCTTCTCTATTACATGTGCCTGTTCCAGTGACTTTCCTCATTCTGCATCAACTGACCTGGTTATAAGGGAAATGCCAACAACATACTATTGCTCCTATGTTTATACTGGCTAACTTCAGCCTGTATAGGGTTGATACCGGATTCCATTTCAGGAAAATGAAGTTGTAATCCATTCATTCAACCAAAAGTTATTGATTGTCAATATACTAGGCTTTACGTATGTGCATGTTGATAATTCTGCTGGACTACCTCTCTATAACAGACCAAGAAATACTATAAGAATTACCTTTCTCAGTGTAGAACATCTTTTTAATGCCAGGAATACAGATTATGTACAACAATTTATTTTGGTGGCAAGTTTATTTTATCATTCATAATAACATATGCTTATTACATATGCAGATATAATATAGAAAACTGGTTAATAAAATGAAGAAAAATTATCTGTCAAGTTTTCTCCATCTTGAAAATTAAATGATTTCTCTAATGAAAGACACATGGCTCAGTGAATAAGCAAATGCTAATACCTTTATGAAAGATAATTAATAATTCCATTTTGACAACTGGCTTATTCCATGATCCCAGGAATATTCTTTAACTTTGCCATAAAAATGAACATTGGCCCAGAAACCCAGGATGTGAAATTAATTTAATACATATTGTTTCTCCTGTTCCCTTTTTCTTGGCGCGTAGGATATTATGGGAAAACCTAATGTTTGAGTTTTCTTAGCCTTATGCCTTTGGGGAAAGTATCCATGAAACAGAAGAAGACTGATTAGACTTTTATGGCTCTAAAGCAATTTATAAGCCTTCTTCAATATGTCTCTGTCTCCATTTCTCCATCTATAAAATTCAGGACATACTTGGGTAGGATATATGCTATAATGATAACAGATTCATTACTAAAATATCTTTTGAAGAAAGTTATTTATTGGATTCATTTTTCTTACTTACTTTATCTCATACTGAAATGACCATTCAGCTACAAATAGGATTGGAAAGGAGTACAGTTATATCTTTATTAGTGGAAAAACAAGTTAATTTGTTTTAACTTATTTGAAATTATTTTATAATGGTGATTTAAAAATAAATTATTTTATCTTGGGAGGAGAAAGAGCAAAAAATTTCTGACTTGAATTTGAGAGCATTTAAAACATTTTTGAGTTCAGCAACAAATCATACTTTATTAAAGTAGAATTGATGAGACTAGGTATACTTATCAAGAATGGTCAAGACAGAGAAACTCTGAGGCTACATGTAGGATTTCACATATAGCTGAGCTAGCAATGCAAATCAGTCAGCATATTGCCCATATATATTGACACTAAAAGTTAATTGCCATTTAAATGACTGTTTGAATGTATGTCAGTAATAAACTAGTTGTTCTCAGCCTCCAAGGCAGTACTCCTGGGGTCATGATTCTTGCCAACATCTCAACTGCTTCATTTACATTCTTGAAACTGTCTGGTTTCTCGACTCTCTAGTGACCTACTTTCTCCTTCAAAAAGTTCCTTCCTGTGAACATACAATTGCAGAACTCCATCACCATTTCACTTTATTAAGTGGAACAAAATAATCAAGTTTCTTTCAAAATAGTAATTTTTGTAGTGCAATAGTTTCACTAAACATCCAAAATGACTTTCCTAATAAGAAGTAAATTACATATTGTGTGGTAATATCAACTCTAAAACAATAATTTATATATTCTCTACACATTAACCCTGTTATAACGATTGGTGTACAATGGATTTTAAATGCTTATTAATTTGCTTATACCTACAGATTTGACAGTTCTAACCTGGGTAGAATTTGACATTTTTATTATTTTTTTCCTTTCGTAACGAATATATTGTAGCTTCTCAGTATTTTTATAAATAAAAATGGGAGTTAAAAGATTATTTCCAAGACATCCTGTAGCTGATGGAAGAAAGAAGAATATGGAAACCATCGTGGGAACCATTATGCAGAGTTCAACATTACTATTTTGGGATAAATTGTATTATATCATTTTTTTTTCAGGATGATGATGGTTGGGATTGTGTGTGGAGCAGGAAGTAGAGTTTTGCAGTTTTAGAAGAGGAAAGTGTATTGATTTAAATGATTTCTCACCCATATTGCTGCCTTCTTGTTCAGGAACCAGTTGAACACCTCAATGACGATTACATTTGAATTTTAATTTAAATATGACCTGATTTTTTTTAATCTTTCTCCCCACATGTAGTTCTTCAATATGAACATCCTACTTTTCTTATTGATAAGGAATGCATACAAGTTGATAAACAATAAAGATTCTAATAAAGAATGCATTAGTCTCATTCTGTTTTATGTCTTCAGTTAACAAAGAGAAGATAGATTCCCTATACTGAAAATGGCAAGAATGGGAAAAGAAGTATAAATAATGTATAAAAAACTGAAATAAAATATACTGGGATTGAGATTTCTATCAAGCTGCATAATAGTTAAACTTGAATAATTTATCTCAATATAGTCACATAACCTATATAGCAATATATTATATAATATAAAAATATGTAATGCAATATATAAATATATCTATATAGTGCTCTTAGGCAGACTAAAATTCACAAAGATGGCCCATTCTACAATGGGTATAAGCCTGTATGTGAAACTTTTAATGATTTGATTTCTTGCTAAATTAGGTGATTCCTAAATTTAATGTCAAAGGCCTTGTTAAGTAGTACTTTTTGAAATATTAGTGTTATGTCTAACTTGTCGTGTTCCAACTGGAGAAGATTCTGATGTTCCTTCTTTGCTTAGAATAAACTTGTTTTTATTGCTCTACCCTCTCAAACAAATAGGGCCTCCTTTTTAACTAATGGAGCCTGAAGCAAGGCTGTCAAGGTTGATATGAAGGGGGTACTTGTGTCTCCAGGTCCTTGGACATTTGGAAGAAGCTAACAGTAAAAACAAACCTCATGCTTGCTAGATGTGTGAATTGTTAATAGGAGAAAGGCCTCAAATCACACCTGAAAAAATGTGAGAACTACAGTCATTGTACCTGTCATCGTTACAGAAGTTGCTTCTCCTTGATTGCAGTGAAGACATATTGCTGAAGACATGGCCATAAGAATTCCTTATATCCTTTCCAAACAAAACTGTATATTAATTCCCCAAGTGGTAGAAAGAAAAAAAGTCCAATGGGATCCCCTTCACCTTACTCTAGCTAAGGTGATTAAACATGGCTTGTAGTCAGGGTGTGTGAATTCAGTAGTCCTGGACACTTACTCAAACTCACATTTTATCCCTCTAATAAAAAACCAGCATACCCCTAAATTAGAATATTAACAATCTACAGAGAGACAGTTCTATATGGAGGATCCTATAGTTTTTCTTTCTTTTCTCAAAGATCATTAAGGAGATTGACAAATTTAAGAACATAAGCTGAAAACAGAATTTCAAAACAAAATAGTAAAATATATCATTATAAATATGCAGAAGCTACATACTTAAATTTTTAAGTAAATGAATAATCTTTCTACTATGTCCATAAATTCCTTCACCAGCCCAAAGTCTCTATTTCGTGAAAAATGCAACCATTTTTCAGGGACAGTGGTTTGGCTCTGTTGCAACCTTCCTCGGCTGGCAAACTAAGACTGTTCAAATTTTATATTTCTGGCCCATGTTTATTTTAAAAGCTTTCTTCATCAAACATGAATGGATCTTCTGTATAACTTTACTAACCTCTCTCTTTTTCTTTCTCTCTCCCCTCTAGAAGCAGTAAGAGCCCGGAGGTCTGATCCTAAAAGGTTAGATTAGGTTTAGATTTCACTTTGGAAAAGTTTTTGCTCCTATCACAGATGGATGCCTGGGGTCTAATGGTAATTTAGAATCTGGTTTCTACCAACTTTGTAGTAGGTCAGTCTGTAGGTCATGGGATGCTAACAGCTAGATATATTTCATAGGCTGGAAGTCAAGGAAGCTTGATCTAAGATGTGGGTTGATATTTAAATCAAAGGGCATGTTGTCAATTAAGATTGTCTGATTAAAAAATATCAACTAATTGGGGTTAATTTTTTACAATTAATTTCTTCTTTATTACATTACTCTTTAGTGTCTGGGCAGCTAGTTGGTGCAGTGGATAGAGCATCAGTACAGGAGTCAGGAGGAACTGAGTTCAAATCTCACCTCAGACACTTGACACTCACTAGCTGTGTGACCTTGGGCAAGTCACTTAACCCCAATTGCCTCATCCTGGGTCATCTCCAATCATCCTGACAAATATCTGGTCATGGATTCAGATGGCTCTGGAGGAGAAGTGAGGCTGGTGACCTGCACAGCCCTCCCTCACTCAAAACCAAGTCAAGTATAAGTCATGTCATCATTTCTCTGATGGCATGGTCTTCTTCGGCAACGAAAGATGAACACACACTCTTTAGTGTTGAAAAACTTTTGACTTGTGTATATCTAAAACTTATAACAAACTCAATCTTTTTGGAGTTTAATTTTAATTTTAATAGTAAGGAAAATTTAAACAGTTGGAGAGGATTTTTAAAGTTGTGAAAGAAAATCTATTTGAAAAGTATTCATTTACTCAAGCAATCAATTTTAAATGGGATCCTGGATCAACTAACATATTCAACTATATATACATATATATATATATATATATATGATGTTAAAATCTGAATCCAGGAAGGTGAAATTTCCTAATAACAACACTTTGTTCTAAATTTATTTCTGAAGTTCTGATTCCTGCTTAAAGTGATTTCTGTACTTACATATTCTGACAATGTTTTCAGGCTGAGCAGAGCAGGGTGGATCTGCACAGGTGTTTGGCAGAGTATGGCTGCAGGAATTTTATCTGAGTATTATCAGGGTTGCATTGTGTGGCTGGCTTCATTGCCAGTTAGTGTGAAGCATTTATAGTCAGAGTTATAATAGTATGGTGATGAATGATGGCAGATTGTCAATGGAAATTACCTTTGCAATAAAAGGAAGGAAATTAATATTTTTGAAAGATTACTACAAATTGTTTTGTTCAGCCCAATTCTTAGTTCAAATCTTAAAACAACTCTATGTTTAATACATCCTACTAACAAAAGTCTACTCAACCACTGCATAGTTTTAAAGGCCTTCAGTGTTGGTGCCAATAAAGAGCCCTTTGGATGTTTTCAATTATTATTGTGTGAGGCCATTCCACTAAACTTAAAAAACATTGGGGAAGGAGATATATTGGTTAGCATAATATCCCAGTTTACTGAGAATTGCCATAAATATGTTATATGGGGCACCAATTTTCAATGAATTAGAATAGAATAAAATATACTTACCACTAAGACTACACTTAAATTTAAATTAAAATTAAATTTTTTTGTTACTAGGAATGTTATCAATGGAAAACTAGTTCTCTTGTTTTATATCTCAGGTAGTATGTCCCATGAAAAAAAGGAAAAGATTATTACATGTAATTATCCAGGCAACTTCAGGTTCCCCTCCAGATTTATTATTTTCTGATCAAGAAGAATCTGCATATGGTCACCTCAATCTAGAAGCTGTCAACCTGGTACGGATGCCATGGGCAGTATTCAGTGAATTAGACTCATTATGCAGTTTACAGGCTGTTCATCCCTACTGGAACCATGCTGATGATTCATTCTGGAAAGCACGTTGGCTAAAGGCAGGGCTAAAGAAATAAAATGAAGTCTATTTCTGAGTACTTTATGTTTTAAAGAGAGATTATGAATATTAAAATTCATAAAAAATCACGGGCAACTTAAATAGGCAACTGAAAAACATATTTCACACAATTATAAGAAAATGCCAAGTAGAAACAAAAAATTATAATGAATAACACTTTGGAGTAAATCCGCTGGTAATGGTATATTTAGCATTGGTCAAACTATTCAATTCCACATCTCAGTACCAAAGATAAAACATATTAAAACTAATTGGTAAGTAAGTATATACTGAGGACCTATTTATGTGCTAGAGTAAGTAAAAGCAATATTATTATAATACTTTAGTTTGGTTACAATGGGTTACAAAGTGCTTTCTTTTAAAAAAGTTAAAATTCAGTGTGACTATATACTATTGTGGGGAGCAACCGGGTGGCACAATGGATAAGGGGTCAGACCTGGCATCAGGAAGACTTCAATCTGAATGTGACCTCAGACCCTTACTAGCTGTGACCTTGGGCAAGTCACTTTACCCTGTTTGCCTCAGTT
The DNA here is from genome assembly GCA_028658325.1 of Potorous gilbertii. NCBI lineage: Eukaryota > Metazoa > Chordata > Mammalia > Diprotodontia > Potoroidae > Potorous > Potorous gilbertii. Next base: position 362,210,689 of record CM053770.1, on the reverse strand, counting down.
TTCCCATCTGTAAAATGAGTTGGAGAAGGAAATGGCCAACCACTCCTGTATCTCTGCCAAGAAGCCCCCAAATGGGGGTCATAAAGAGTTGGAAAATGACTGAAAAACCATGGAGCAATAGCAAATACTGATGTGATTTAACAAACATTTCAGAACTCATCTTCTATAATGTCCTACCCTGATGCTTTGGGTGGATGTGGCCTTGAAATATGGTTCTAATGAGATGCTACATCTACTTTCTGGGAAGCAGCCTAGATATGTATAAAGAAGTTCATTGCTAGAGGGTTAACTTAAGTAATGAATAATTTGACCATGACAACCAGAACTTGTATATTCAAATGTATGTTTTCCTCTTCAATATAATCTGCTAAAATGTTATCATTCAAAACATTTTTTGGAATTCCTTTTTTAAGAATTGCATTAAAGACTGAGATAATTTTTTTTGAATCTATTTCCTTCTATGGTGTCAAATCTTCCTTCCTTGAGGATGGATTTGAGTTTTGCAAATAGCCGAAAGTTATTCTGGTTTTTTGTTTTTTAAGAAATAACCATGTGTCTCAAACTGACCATTCTAAAAGAAGAGGTCTAAAATGGACCTGAGCAATAACGGTACTGTTGAAATAAGATTAGAGCTGCCTAGATTATTCTAAAGTATGCACAGATTTGTAAACACAATTTCTGGTAAGTATATGTTATGTTACCTCATACATTTGTGTCAATTGAGCAAGTTTTGACCAAATTTGCTTCAGCAACAAAATAATTTGGTATCTGGAGAAGGAAAAGAGAAAAGGCATTATAAATATAGTTGCTAATTTTTATAGCGTTTTGAGTTAAGAACCAAGAAAGTGAGTGTCAAAAGTAGACACATATATGGATAAACACATATATGCATATTTGTAAATACATACACATATGCTGGCAAAACATGTAATATCTGATGACCTAATCTTTTGAATATTTGACTATTGTAGCAGAGAACTGCATTTAAAACAAAGACTCAAGTGCACTGAGATAGACTGATAAAATTATGTAGCTGAAGTATATAATGAGGACTGAAATTATAAAATAAGGTGTAAGAGAATAAGCATTTATTTAGTTTAAAGCACTGTGCTAAGCACTTCATAAAGATTATCTCATTAGATTGATAAATGATGAATTCCAAGCCTGTAAGGGATCCTGAGATATCAAAATGCTTTCTAATTTTTGTCAAAAGCAAAGATACCATGCAAAAAGAACATTTCATGCTGATGTCAACTAAAAAAAAAATCTGAACTTGCATTTTATGCAGTGATCACTTACCCCTATTGCAAAATAAAAACAAAAGAATCATAACATGAACTATTCAAAGTACTCCACTATGTGCATAAAAACTCTATCCATTCATTACATTAGAATATCATGTAAAATCAAATATACTGTGTTGTAAAAGACCATTGAATGCTGTATTTTTTTCATTTGGGCATGGACAATTAGTTGTGATTTTGAAGTGATCATTTTTCCTTTTGTAACAAACCAGCTACAAGTTGAAGTCTTCGTGGCCAGCTTTGGAATCCTATCCATAGGGAACATCAGAGACTTTTTTACAAGTACTTATTTCCACACTTCAGGGATCCATGCTTTCATAATATGGGCCACGCCCTCCACCTACAGAGATTACAACCTCTATCTGTTTTAGCAGACAGCCTTTATTGCTGCAAACAAAAAATTCATCACTTGGTTGTTAGCCTTTTCCAACTGAGGAAGTCTGGTCCCCAGAAACAAGGGGGCCCGTTCTGTAACCCACTCTCCCTTGGAAACATCTGCCAAAGTTAATACTCCATTGGCTCAGGAGAATCTGAGGTTAGTTTTACCTCCATGACATGAAGTAACACCAGAAGTGAACATCAGAAAAGGAGTTTCCATAGTAACTGTAAAACTGAAGCCTCTAAGAAAAGATATTAAAACAAAAGGGATGATTTCTGGGACTTTGCTTTTCTATATTTTTCTAGTAAAAATGCTTCATAGGAACTTTCAAAAGAAAGAAAGGACATTACTTGAATGACCCTCTATCAGCAACCTAATTTCCTCCGGTGTTCTAGTAGGCTATAATGTAGGGAAAATGGCATCAAAGAGATATGAAATGACTTGCTGTGCTCAGGACTCTGTGTTCTTCCCAGAGTGAAATTGTCATTAGACAGCAGGACTTCTTTCCATCAGAAAAACACAGGAAGGCTGGGAGGGGAGGGGAGCAGTGATCATCACTGCAGCACCAGTACTCTGGAGTCTCTTTATGAAAGTGGTTTTAGCATTAACACTTACTTTATAGGCTAATGACATGAAAGCAAAAATTTTATAGTAGGCTTTTTATTTAGGTTCTTACCACTCGTCATTATGATTCAGGGGACATGATCTGACCTGCAAAATATTCATATCTATGTTATGTAAAGAAATGCTATAATCTGATTCTGTTAATGTTTATTTTCTTTAGCACTATATTTAGTACTCTCAGTTCTATTGTTGCTCAACTCTTTTTCTAGGATATTCATTTTAATTATCATGTACTTCAGCTAATTCATAAGATTGAGTTTAGTAAAGTATAGAGTCTCGACAATTGATAGAAAATTATAAGTTTCTTCAATAAAAGGTGGAGTTTAATTACATGGAATTGTGCTATTAAACATCTCTGGGATTGCTATAAAAGTCTCTATAAAACCATACCATTTTGTGTAGTACAAAGACAGTTTTGAGGAAGACTCATGGGATAAGATTTTTAAAGCAGGCACTATAAAAGCAAATCATAATAAAATAAATGTCCTTGTTTTCTTTTGGTAAGGTAAGGTCCTTCTATGATGCTTCATTACTGTCACTCATATTCGTATAAGGTAAAGCCAAAAACATAATCAAAAACTTAAGGAGAAAATTCCGTATTTAGATTTCCCCCCCAATACTAACAATCGTACATCTGGCATACATTTGTTTAGCACTATATATTTTCCAAAGTACTTTCACATTTATTACTTGTGTCCTTAAAGCACCCATAGTGGAAAGAGTGTTAGCATTAATAATTAAGAGACTTGTGTTGCAATTCTGCCTCCTGTACTTATTATACCACAGGCAAGTCACTTACTCTAAGCCTCAATCTCCTTATTTGCAAAACAGAGAATATTAATCCATAAAGGCTAGTAATACTAGGGTTTTATGGAGTTTAAATGAGATTAATAAAATGCTTTATAAATAATTTTACCTCTTAATATTGGTATGTATTAAGCATGTATTATTACTATTTTACAAATAAACTATGGCACAGAGAGCTTGTGCGATTTTTAAAATGTCATTCTTTTATTCAATTTTTATTTTTAAAGGTATATTTTAGAGTAATAAGGATAAAAGTACAGTGCCTTGCACACTGTTTAATAAATGCTGAATTGAAATAAAAGGACAAGATATTTGCCCAGAAGAAAGAGAAATAAATTTAAGTTAAGAACAATAAAAAGTTGACAGATTGTTCACCGACTGTACAGATCTTTTAAACTTAACAAGAATGAGTTCAGTGACCCATCATGAAGTAAGTTTCCATGGCAATTTCATTGATCTGGCAAGACATCCTACTAATGACCTTAACAGCCAGTAGTCTTGTTTCCAGGATAATAAAGAGCCATAAAGACTTCAATCAGGTCTTTGTTAACATATGTTATAATACTATTTGCTACAGGTTGAAATGGGATATAAAGGCATTATTGGGATCCTTACATTTATATAAGGAAAAATCTAGTGTTTAGATATTTTTCACCCTATTACTAACCTAGTATTCTACTACTAATATAGTAACTTAAACCAAGTACAACAACTTGGTTCATATACTCAAGCACTAAGAGGGTCTGAAGTACTAAGAAGGATTCATATCTGAACCCAGCACTCCTGCTGGTTTTTTCTTCAATCGTTTGGAGTTAGTATTCAAATTCTACCACGCTGCTATAGTAAACTGTTCTCTCAAAGGTTACCAGTAATTTCCTAACACACAAAGTCTTGTTCTTTCAATACTCACTCTCCTTAAATAATAAGAAAAAAATGTAAAGAAAAGAGGTTTAGCAGTACTAGATCTTAAAGTATACAATATGGCAGTAATTATCAAAACTCTTCGGTACTGGCTAAGAAATAAAACGGTGGAACAATGGAACAGAGCAGACATACAGTACAGTGTAGTAAATGATTATAGTAACACTGTGTTTGACAGATGTAAAGATTTAAGCTTTTGGGATAAAAATTCATTATCTGGTAAAAATTGTTGGGAAAACTAGAAAGCAGTCTGGAAGAAATTTGATATAGTACATTATCTTACACCATTTACTAAAATAAGGTTAAAATGGATATATGACTTAGATATAAATGGAAATATCATAAGAAAATTAGTAGAACATAGAACACATTACCGATCAGACTTATGGATAGGAAGAGAATTTATAAATAAACAAGAGACAGAAAGCATTGTGGGATGTAAAATGGATAATTTTGATTAAATTAAAAAGGGGTTGTACAAATAAAACCATTGTAGCCAAAATTAGAAGGAAAGTAGAAAACTGGGAAAAAATCTTTATAGACAGTTTCTCAGATATAGGTCTCATTTCTAAATATATAGAGAACTTTGTCAAATTTATAAGACTATGAGTCACTCCCCAGTTGATAAGTGGTCAAAAATATGAAGAGGCAGTTTTTCCATAAAGAAATCAAAACTATACATAGTCTTATGAAAAAAAGTTCCAATTCTTTATTGTTTAGAGAAATATAAAGTGAAACAACTTTGAGGTAATGATCTCATACTTATCAGATTCGCTAAAATGGTAGAAGAGGAAAATGACAAATGTTAGAAGAGATGTGAAAAAACTGGGACACTAATATATTGTTGGTGGAAATGTGAGCTGATTCAAACATTTTTGAGAGCAATGTGGAATTATGTCCCAAGAGTTATAAAGCTGTGGTTACCCTTTGACTCAGCTATAGGTATGTTTCCCAAAGTGATCAGGGAAAAAGGAAAAGAACTTTGATGTTCTAAAATATTTATAGTAGCTCTCTTTGTAGAGGCAATGAACTGGAAGTTCATTGGGGAATGACTACATAAGTTGTGATATATGATTGTGATGAAATACTACTCTGCTACAAGAAAGGATGAAGTGGTTGATTTTAGAAAAAAACATGGAAAGACTTGCATGAAATAGATTGAAATGCAAGGAAGCAAGAGAACAGTGTATACACTAACAACAATATTGTCTGAAGAACAATTGTGAATGACCAAGTTAATCTGAATATTCAAATCAACTACAAAAGACCTATGAAGGAAGGTGCTATCCATCTCCAAAGAAGGAAATGATAAACAGAAGTAGGCTATGGTTTTATATATAAATTTAAATACATATCCAATGGTAGCTTTCTGTAGTGTGAGGTGGGGAGGGAGATAGTTTGGAATTTAAAACTTGACCCAAAAATTAAATTTAAAAAATACTCATTCTTCTTGATTTCTTCACATCTAGGAAGTTGAATATTTGGGGATTTAATCTCCTCCCTGGGTTTTTTGGCCATAAAAACACTATTGACAAAAGTAGGGATAGAGCCCAGGTCTTTTCTATGCTATCTTGCTGTGGAGAATTTTCTTTGATTTAAAGGGAAACTGGGCAATAATAAAGGAATATAAATAATGTAAAATTTTGTTAAATTTCTTTGATATTTTTCTCAACTGTACTATTAAACTGTACATTCAGGTCAATTTGAGAAAAACTGTGGGTATACTGTGTTGCTGCGTTTGTTCTTCATTTTCAAAGAGGATCATGACATCAAGGAAATTATAATATGACTTGCAGTTGACTTTGATTTGAGTGAAGGAGGGCTGTGCAAGGTCACCAGCCTCACTTTCTCCTCTGGAGTCATCTGGGTGCATTGACCAGCTATTCATCATTATGACTGGAGATGGCCCAAGATGCAATGGGAGACCCTGGCCCTTTTAGGCTAAGGCCTTTTCAGGTACTTACTTAGAGTGAGGTAATGCCCACCTCGAAGAATTTGTTCTAAGAAAGAAACAAACAATATTGGGTTGTGTTCATGTTTTAAATTTCTCTCAAGCTGGCGAAAAGCACGCATTGCATGGGAATTACATAAGGGAGACAGTCCAGAAGTGGCTAGGTGTTGGATGTACAGAGTTATATGTCCTTCAGAGTTTCCAAGGGGTAACGACCAATTCTGATTAGACAACACACTGGGAGGTGGGCTATATTAAAATGAGGGTCTTGTGTGATTTAGGTCACTTAATCCTGGTGAAAGAGACACCAATTTCTAAATCATCAGTCTTAACAATAGGGAGGAATCGACATTTTCCCACACAAGTCTGGGCAACACCAGGAGCAGGAAACTAAACTTTGGAAGAAAGGGGAATGGCAGGGGGAGGGGGGGAGGTAAAGCTCTGAGTCTTCAAGAGAATCACTAAGAAAAATCATTTTTCACAATAGATACATCAGGATAGGGACTGACCTGTGATTTCATCAGACTGAGAAGACTGGAGGTTAGGAAAATCCATCAATCAATTTTTATTTGCCTTTCAAATGAGAAAAGGAATTGACTAGACCAGTAGTGTCAAACTGAAATGTGGGCCACCAGACTGTAAGGATCCCTGCCAGGTATGTATTGACATAGAAAACCATGTATTAACATTGCTTCATAAATTATGTTGTTATTTAGTTGCATCCAATTACTTATGACCCTATGGAGCATAGCATGCCAACGCTGTCCATAGGGTTTTCTTGGTAAAGATATTAGAGTAGCTTTCTTTTTCTTTCTTCATTGGATTAAGGCAGAGGTTAAATGAGTTGTCCAGGGTCACACAGCTAATAAGTATCTGAGGCTGAATCTGAATTCAGATCTTCCTGATTCTCCAGAGCTTCACTGAGTCACCTACTTCTATTATACATCATATATTTATGTAAAAATACATATTTTATCATTGTCCCTATTTCCCTATACTAATGAAATCAAAGGTTCCCATCTCTAACCCAGATATTAAGTAGCAGAGGAATCAAACCTAGGACCTCTGACTCAAAAACTGTTCTTTTCATTATATTACTGCTTTTGGTAGTTAACTCCAACACTGAATTGTATATAATCTTTCAGAATTGTATATAATCTTATTTTACAACTCATTCATTGCCTCTTCCTTGTTAGCGATTAAAGCACCTATAACATGAACTCATTTCATAATTGATTTCTAAATTCAGAGACCATCTGGTGTTTCTAAAATTGGTGTCTTCTCATGCTGTTTAACATACATTTATAATGTGCTTACTATGCTTGAAGAACTGTCACACATATGAAGACAGTCACTGCCTCAAGAACATGTCTGTAAATCATGTACTAGGTTTGGCTTCCACCTTGTTCTCCTTTCACGATGGCTTTATGTCTTCAAGAATTGAGAATGCCAGAGATTGGAAAAAAAGGAGCCGAGTAACAGGAAACTGAAAACACAATTAAAGTTGGGTTCCTGCCCTGCTTTTGTCTTTTTTATGCCCTACACTGTATCTTTTTTTTAAGGGTCTGATTTTTCATAAACCTGCTTTGTCAGTCCTTAATTTCTCTGCATGTCATGATTTGTCTTTTTTCGGTCCTAACTTCTCAGGCTTCATGATTTCTTCTCAGACTCCTTTCTCTCACTCCGGTTTGTGACTAGAATTATTACATTTCCATTTCCACCATCCCTCCAACACCTATGCCCCACCTCAATCTCCCCAATATACCCCGTCTGCCCCTCCTTGGCCACCTTTTCCTTCCCTTAGTTTCCTCTAGCCCACCCTCCTTCACCTTCCACACATACCCAGCGTCCCCTCTGGCCTTGGCCACCCTTGCTCAGGTCTCAGGCCTAGGCCTCACCCCCACAGCAGTCTCTGGGGTATCTCCCCCTCTGACCCCTCCCCTCCTCAGGTGCCCGTTGGATGCCTGGGCCTTGCAGCCTCATCCAGTTCAGCCAATATTCCCCTCCCTCACAGAAGTGGAACTTCCTATCTCCCTCCCCCCAAGGGCCCCCTACAGAGCCTTCAGGGCTTTAAGAGCCTGGGGAACACTTGGAGGGCACCTCCCATTCTCCATCGGGGACCTCACTCATGCCAAAGAGAAACTGGGGAGATAGGAGACCCCACTAAGCGGGCTGATGGTTTTGGGGACACGTTTCCACAGTCTGAGCTTTCTTGGGGTGCTCTGCATAGCTAAGCAAGATCCCACAAGGGCCTACATGTCCTCCCGGCTCCAGGATGACTCTGCAGTTTAGCTCCCAGCTGTGTCCCCCAAGGGGAGGGGGGGAGCGGCAGGTGAACCCCAGGACCCTCGGGGCCCTTCCTCTGGCTCTGAATTTCGGGATTTCCCAGGATCTTGGTTTCCAACTCTGTGCCATGAGCCCAAGGTCCCAGGTCTCCTTTTTTTTGCTTTATTTTTAAAAACTTCATTTTTAGTTTTCAGCATTGACTTTTACAAGATTTTGAGGTCTACATCCCCTCCCCCCATGGCACGCAATCCGGTGTATTTCCACATGAGTCGTGTTGGGAAAGAATCAGAGCCAAAGGGGAAAAGGAGAAAGGAAAACAAGCAAAAGGAGGACAGCGGCTCGTCCGCACCCGCACTCCGGGGTCTTTCCTCTGGATGCGGACACCGGCTCTGGAACGGGGAGGGACGTGCGGGCGATGCCCCTGTAACGTACATGGTCGTGATCTCACATATGCGTGTGTGCATGTACATGGAAGTGCAGATATGTGTGTATACGTATATGTATATATATTAGATATATGTATATATATGTATACGAAAAGACAACTTCTACAGGACCGCGCGAGGCAGGCAGGCAGCGCAGCCGGCCCCGTGTGGGGGAGGGGGCGGCGGGTCGGGCAGCGGGGGGGCCACACGGAGCGGCGGGGGAGGGGCGCCAGGGGATGCTCCGCGGGCTCGCAGGCCCAGCTCCCCTCCCGCGGCCTCCGGGGCCACCGGCTCCCCCTCCCCCTCCCCCATGACTCAGCGCTTCCTCGTCGCCGCGGGGGGGGCGGGCCGAGGACACCCGCTCGGCTCCGGCCCGGCCCGGCGGGGGCCCCTCCCGGCCCGGCCTCCCCCGTCCCCGCCCCCGCCTCCGGGCGGCCCTCCCCGCAGCGGCACCGCGAGCACAAGAGTCCCAGCCGCGGCCGCCCCGCAGGCTGCAGCATCGGCCGAGGCAGCGGCCGCGCCCCCTCCCCCACGCTCCCGACGCCGCCGCTCGGCCCGCCCCCCCACATCCCCCCCGCGCTCGCGGAGCCTCCCGGCCGCCGCCGCCGCCGCCGCCCGAGACGAGCCGCCCGCCCCTCGCGCCCGGCAGCCATGGAAGCCTCGGGGCGCACCCTCTACACCCAGAAGCGGGGCTACGACCTGACGCGGAACCCCCACCTCAACAAGGTACCCGAGCGGCCGCCCCTCCTCCCCCGCGGCCGGGCTCGGGCATCGCCCCGGGGCGCCCACCCCGGGGGCTCGGCCCTCCTCCTCCCGGGGGCTCGGCCGTCCTCCGGGGAGGCTCGGGCATCCTCCGCCCGGGGCTCGGCCGTCGTTGTTCGATGGCCCCGCGCTCAGGGAGGCTGTCACCTGTGCACGCGGCCAGGCTTAGTCAGCGCCGCGCCGGACACTTCCCAGGCTTCCTCTTTACACTCGCCCCGCCGTGGGGGCTCCGCGCGCGCACACACAC
>CM053770.1:362172048-362200483 GCA_028658325.1 Potorous gilbertii | reverse complement strand
TCATTGGCTCAGTCCTTTACTTAGATATATACATGAGAACGCATATGTACGTTTAATGCAAGGAGAGGGAGACCGTGGGACCGTGGATAAATGCGATCAGTCAATTTTAGGGAGACACACTGAGGCTCTTTTACTAGTTTAATTACTGTGAAATGGAATAAGGAAATGGGCATATAATAAGGTTCACAGCCGCAAACATACATTCTGACTGTGTATATTGTAATCCGGAAGGTAAGCTTTCTGGACAACACTGCCATGATCTGGAAACTTTATAGACAGAACCCATCAAGGTCGTAGACTTCTCAGTGTCTTCATTTTTCACTTCTGAATCCAGCATTATTCGAGGTGAAGATAGGACTAGGCCTCTTTTCAGTTTTCTTGATGGGGTATTTATTGTATGCTGTTTGGAGAATCTGGGATTTTGGTAGTGTTTCAACTGGATTAATCATCCTCCGCAGGATGTACCTATGTACCTGTTAGGAAGTTTTCCCAGATGAAAAGAAGTTTCACATTTAGAGTTTGAATTATTCTGGCCAAGAGGTTGACAAGGGTTAGTCACACTAAGTATTTTTCGCCTGTTTGGTGCATTGCTTATCAAGATCATAACCCCTGTACATGTCCATGAGTTGGTGACTCATGGTTTTAATGAGTTCTTAAGACTAAAGCAGTTCATGCCCCGGATAATCTTCTGATGATGAGGCTCTTGTTATGATCTTCATTCAAGATTTTAAAATATTATAGTTTGGAGATCTGTGATTTTTTTTTCAGATTTGTATGCCAGTATTATTTTTTGAAAAACATCACATACATCATTGTAAGCACACAAATTGTTGTAATAGGGTATTGTTAGAATTGCTTGTTCTGTGGTATAGCATTTTGTTTCACAAATGTTTTCATTCTAATTTTCTTTTTTCTTTAACTTTTATTGTTAGTTTATTGTCCGTTGCTTTTTATTTGCTACCATTCCACAGGTTGGGCTTGATTTTCAGAAGCACCAATATATAATTTTATGTAAGCTTTCAAAACAATTGTTGCTTTTTCATGTCTTAATACCATGTTGTACCAAATTAAGGGTTTATATCACTAGAGAAGAATCACTATAAGTGGTATAACCTGTTTGAATTTCCTCGAATTAAGAAGCAGAAAGCCTTTTAAAAGGGAAGAGTGAACAAAGGTAAATGCACTCCTGTTGTTGAGGATGAGTTGTATCGGTTGTGTTGGCTTGATTCCATTTGGGGTGTTCTTGGTAGAGATGATGGAATGGTTTGCCATTTCTTCTGCAGCTCATTTTATAGATGAGGAAATGGAGGCAAACAAGGTGAAGTGACTTGCCCAGAGTCACATAACTAGTAAGTGTCTAAGGCCAAATTTTCCTGACTTCAGGGTCTGGCACTCTATCCACTGTGCCACCTAGTAACCCCTGAGTTCACTGTTAGTGCACATATTAAGAATCTCTGGCATTAAAATCCTTCTAGTTCTCACTTGTGCATAAGGAGAATAGTACCACTATTTAGATTTTAAAGGGAAGAAGATGATTGCGTCAGTATATTCAACAAGTTTTTTAGTTCCTTGTCATTTAGATTTTGCTAATTATATTTTTTAGTGCCTTATATCCCTCACATCTTATGTTCTGCCCTCTACTGTATGTGTGTACATTTGAGATATTGGATGTACAGTGCTTTGGAAACCTTAAAGCACTGTGCAAATGTCCACTATTATTTTTGTTATCGTTATTAACCTCTCTACTCAGTCGTAACCTCCTTGAGAGCAGAGACTAGAAAAAGCTGTCAGTACATGTTACTTCTCCTTCCTCTGTTCTCACATCTCAGCCCTTTGCAATATGGCTTCTGACCTCACTGTTCAACTGAAAGTGCTCTCTACAAAGTTATCTTGGATCTCTTCCTTGACTGATGTGATGGGTCTTTTCTCAGTCCTTCTCCATTTCAACATCCATGTAGTTTATAACACTTTTAATCACCCTCTTCTCTTGGACATTCTTTGCTGTCTCTTGCCTCCTTTCTGGTACATGCATCTTTCTTAGTCTTCCTTTGCTGATTCATCATTTGTATCTTGCTCCCTGAAACCTCTTCTCTTTACTCTCATCTTTTTTACATTAGTTTAATTAACTTCTATGAAGATGATCCTTAGAATTATATTCAACTCTAGTCAATGTTGAATTTCAGTAACATCTCTACCTGCCTACTGAATATTTCAAACTTCATGTCCCATAGGCCTCATAAACTTAAATTTGTCGGAAATTGGATTCATTATCTTTCTCACCAAATCTACCTCTTTTCCAAATTTTCTTGTTTCTGTTGAGGATGTTAGTATTTCTCTCTGCTTCTCTCAGGTTTCCACCTGCAGTGTTATGCTTTATCTCTCTCACTGCACGTATGCATTCATTTGCCACCTTTCCTTTATCTATAGAGTCTCTAACCAACCCTTTCTCTTTATTCATACAGCCACCCCCTTAGTTCAGACATATAACTCTCCTAATTGGTGTCTTTGCCTCAAATCTTTCCTGTTTCTAATCTGTTATCCACGCAGCTGCCAAAGTGATTTTCTTAAAATGTAGGTCTTACCATATTTAGCTCTCAGTAATCTCCAGTGACTTTTAATTAATTCCCAAATCTACCTTTTCAGACTTACTCAGTTATTCTCTTTCTCATATCCCACAGTTCAATCAAACTGAACTTCTTGCTGCTCCTGAAAACGACACCCAAATCTCGTCTCTGCCTCTTTTCCATGACTGTCCTTCGTTCTTGGACTGCACTCTTAACTCACTTTTTCATCTTAGGAAGGACTATCTTTCCTTCAAAACTGGTCAAGTTTCACCTTCTCCTTCAAAACTGATCAAGTTTCACCTTCTATATGAGGCCTTTCCTGATCGTAGCTGCTCTCCCACTCTTAACTCCCTCTCTGCCAACTTTTACCTTGTACTTGTTTTACGTATATTTCTTTCGGGCTTATTTATGTTCCTGTTGTCTTCTCCCTGTGGGCAGGGTACTTTTTTTCCTTTGTACCCCTAGTACCTAGCACAGTACCTGGTATATACTGGGTGCTTAATAAATGTTTGTTGATTGATTTTGTAGACTTACTATTTTTGTATCTTGTATAACATCTAATAGTGTCTTACACATAGTAGATACTCAATATAAATGAATTGGAATTGTTTATTTTATACTTTAAGGGTCCTTAATTTCAGTAAGACCTACTTCTCTTGCATAGATATTATACAGTCATGTATTTTGAGGATGGCAAAATATTCTAACCTCAAGCCTAACAGGCTGGAGGAGCCAATATAGCTCATTATATTTTGGGCATGTACACTAGAGCAATGTCGCTTCATTAACTAGAATTTTGGCCACTTCTGTGATTATCCTGAGTTAGTGGATCCAGAGAAACTTTATGAATTTTAGAATTTTCATCAGTGCCCAGCTTAAATCTCACGTTCTCCATGGAATAGTTCTCTGATCAGTTTAACCCTTGATTATCATTCTCTTGTAGAATCCTGGGGAGTTAAACTATAAAGAGACCTTAGAGGTCATCACAATTCAGTCCTCTAATTTTATCAGCAAGAACCCTATAACATTATGTCATTCAGTTGACATATGTATTGCTATGATTAGAAAAGAAAAAAGGGACATGCCCTACCTTCCCAGCTAGATTGTAAGCCCTTTTGGGTGACAGGAATCTTTTTTAAAAAAAAGTCTTTGGTGCCTATCATATTGCCCACAACTAGAGGACTTCAACATACATATTGATATTCTCTCAAACATCTTACTTCCCAGTTCCTAGGCTCACTCATTTGCCATGACCTACTCCTTCACCCTTTCTCAGCTGCAGGCAGAGATGGCCATATTGTTGATCTTTTTGTTACTTGCAAATGGTTACCATCCACGTTTATAAAATCCAGAATTCCCTTACCTGAAGAATCTTGTTCTTTGTCTTCACCGTGACCTCCAATACCTTGACCCCTTAGTTCTTTCTTAGGCTAACATTCCTGTCCTGGCTATGCTCTCCTGCCTTTGTTATCTCTACCCCTTAATGGACCAATTTATTTTATACAGTTGTCTTCTCTTGAATATTTTGCTCATTTTTACCTTAATGCCAGTCTTACTCTGCCAAACCTCAGCTTTGGATTACTCCCACCATTTCCTGCCTTTGCTCCTACTCATGGGCTGCTGAGCAAAGTTGGAGAAGGTCATAAGACATATTTACTGAGTCCATTACACATTTATGTAACATTACCCCAACTGAGGCCTCACTGTTTCAAGGCAGTCCTTTTATACTTTCCTGATTGAGCTCACCACAGTAGCTTCTTCAAATCTTTTCATCCCTTCTTAAACCTCTAATAACTCTACTCCCAAACCTCTTAGCTGAGAAGGTTGCCTCATATTTCACTGAAAAAAAATTAAAGCTATCCACTGAGAACTTCCTCTTTTTTCCTCCTCTTCATCTTGCATCTCCCAGATGCCTTCTGGCACTTATCTCTTATTTCACCAACTCTGTCTGACTTAATGAAGTGGCCCTTCTTGCTAAGGCTAACCCTTCCTTGTCTTCAGCAAACTGCCCCTTCTGTTATTCTCTTTTACTTTTTTTCAATTTCTTCTTGTCTACTGGCTGCTTTCCTAATGCCTACAAACATGCTGAGGTCTTCCCCATCTTCAAAAGAACCCTCACTTGATCCATCCATCCCTTTTAAATTATATACCATATCTCACCTACCTTTTGAGGCTAAACACAAGAAGGCCTTCTACAATAGGTGCCTCCACTTCTTTCCTCTCATTCTCTTCTTAACTCTACAATCTTATTTCCAACCTTACGGTTCAATTGAAACAGCACTTCCCAAAGTTACTATGTCTTAATTGTCAAATCTAATGGCCTTTTCTCAATTTCCATCCTTTTTGAATTTCCACCAGCCTTTGATACCATCAGTCACCTTCTTCTCCTTGATAGCCTCTTCTCTCTAGGTTTTTGTGACATTGCTCTGTCCTATTTCTCCCTTTTCCTATATGACCAGTCTTCTTTGCTGGATCTTCATTCAACTCATTCCCACTAAATGTGGGTGTTCCCCAAGACTTTGCACTGGACTCTCTTCTTTTCTCCTTTTTTGTCATTTTACTTGATAGTCTCATCAGCTCCCATGAATTCAGTTACAGAATTCCCTTCTACATCGTGACTTTGCCCATTGCAGTTTCCATGTCATGGGTAAACGTTAGAAATTAAATGAGAATTTTGGGGAAGTTTTGCAGAAGCTGCAAATAACATGAAAAAGCCAGTAAATGACACAAAAAGTTTAGAAACTCAGAAATGCATAAAATCTATGTTTAGTATTGTATAATACCACCATATTTTATCTTTTAATACCATAATAATTCTCTGGTATGAAAGGAAGGCCAAACATAACTATGCAGTGATTCCCAGATCTGCTGATTCAGCTGTAACCTGGGTTGACCTCCAGCCTTATATCTCCAAATGCTCCAGTGTTCCACAGACATCTTAAACTCAGCATGTTCAGAATTATACCCATTATCTTTCTCCCCAAACTTTTTCTTCTTAACTTCTGTTATTGTTTGTTTTTTGTATTTGAAGAGTACCATGACATCAGTGAGGTGATTCTGTGGAATGCAAGTGAATTGGATTTAAGTGAGGGATGGCTGTGTAAAGTCACCAGCCTCACTTTTTTTCTCTGGAGCCATTTGAGTCCAGTGGCAAGATATAGATCAGGATGACTGGAGATGGCCCTTGATGCAGTGGAAGATCTTGGCTGTTTTTAAGCTAAGGTTTTTAACAAGTCTCAGTTTGATCAAGGCAACGCCTATTTGGTGATTAAGGTTACTATTGTTGAAGGTATCCCTGTTCTCCTAATCACTAAGGCTTTCAACCTAGCTGTTATCTGCAAGTTCACACCCTCTTAGACTCTACATCTAATCTGTTGCTGAGGTTTATCGATTTTACCTTCGGAACATCACTCATGTATGCCCCTTTTCTCTTGTGACGGGGCTATTGTCATCTTAGTACATCACTTCAGACTTGAACAATTGCAATAGCCTGTTGATTGGGCTCCCTGACTCAAATCTTTTCCCCTTCCACTTCATCTTCTACTCAAATGTCAAACTGATTTTCCTGGAGATTAGGTCTGACCACATCACTGCTCAATCTCCCCCCTCCCCCCACCCCATGCCCTTCTCCATTTAATAAACTTTACTGGCTCCCTGTCACTACTAAGATAAAATCTGAAATCCTCTGTTATTCAAAGCTCTTCATAAACTCTCCCCATTTCTAGTCTTTAATCCCTCCCACCCCACTATATACTTTATGATCCAGTGATACTGGCTTCCTTGTTCTTTGCACAAGACATTCATGGCTGTCTCTGGGCACTTTCATTGGCTGTTTCCCATACCTGGAATATCCTTCCTTCTTTTCTCTGTCTCTGTTTCCTTAGCTTCCTTCAAGGCTTAGCTAAATCCCACCTTCTACAGGATGACTTTTCCAAACTTCTTTAATTCTAGCACTTTTCCTCTGTTGATTATCTCTAGTTTTGCTTTATATAACTTGTTTGCATGCAGTTGTTCCAATGTTTTTATCTCTTATGCTTAACAAGAGTGTCTGGCATATAGTAGAAGCTTCATAAATGTTCATTGAAAAAAAGACCAAAGGGAAAACTCTTAATACCTGTGTGACCCTGGGCAAGTCACTTAATCTAGATTGGATCCCATCATCCCAAAAAAAGGAAAGAAAAAAAATAAATGTTCACTGGTAGACTGATTGAATAATGGGAGGCAGAATACTGGAATAGAAAGGTTTCCTGGATTTGCATTCTTGCTCAGCCATTTACTTCCTATATGACTTTGGGCTTCATTTCTCTAGCTTCAGCTTCCTTGTCTGTAAAATGAGCCGATCACCTCTTAAGATCCTTTCCATCTCTATGATCACATGATCTTGTGTTAGATATATTTATGTCACTGGAGAGTTGACAGAACAAAACAATTTCCCCCTTTTTATTAATTTAAAGAAAGGTCTAGTTGAAAATAACAAATTCTTACGGTTGATAGTTCTGTTTGTGTAAAGAGCAATAAATTGCATATACTCTATGATTATCTGTTTCCTAAGCTATCTTTGACCTAGATAACTTATTTTGCAGGCTGTATTTTCTCAAGTTTATATTATTGTAAATTAACAAATCCTTTATAAAAGACTCCCAATTTTAAAATGCTAATACTTAAGAATGTATATAACACAATGCCTTAAACACAATGGGTCATCCATAAATGTTCAATATGTAAAATTGACGCACATTTTAAAGTCACACTGCAGATTTCTTGTGTTCTTATTAATTTTCATTCCTTTTGCAAGTGTGAGAAATAACTCCTAATTTAAGGTAAATCTTATTCCTAACTAAGCTGTGTTTATATGATTTCTAGTCCTTAAAGATAAATGTACCTTTTGTAATCAGTCAACAAAGATTTATTAATTGCCTGCTATGTATGAAATTCTGTGCTAGGCACTGGGAATACAAAGATAAGAATGAAAAGGCAGTTCCTGCCCTCAAAGAGTTCACATTTTATCTAAATAGTAAATCCCAAGAAGAACATCTCCTTAGTCCTTTATGGATTTTCATATAGTTTATATCTCTTACTCTGATAGTCCAGTTTTTGCCTTAACTTGCCAGGGCCTAGTTCTCCATGCCACTTCTTGAACCAGGCCATGACCTTCCTCTAACTTGCCTTTATATTCATCTTCCTCCATGAGATTTAAACTCCTTGAGGGCAGGAACTGTCTTATTTGTGTTTGTATCCCTAAGGCTTAGCATAGTTCCTGGCACATAGTACTTTATACATGTTCTGTCCTTATTTTTACTCATATTAATTTTGAATAACAATATATTTGAAATCTTATAATTCAAAAAATAATGTTTTTGTGAGTATATGCTATTTACATGACTTTTTTTAATCCCTAAGGCTTTTATCTGTCATGTTCCTAGAAGAGCAACTATAAAACATCACCAGAAGGCTATTGGTAATATAAAAAAGATAGATCTTTGTTTTAGGGGAGATCTTGGGAGACTTAAAAAACTTTTCAACTCTCCATCAACTTCCTGTGATCTTGTGTAATTCTGGGCTCAATTCATTGCACATTTGCTGTGTTAATCCAAGATTATCTTATAACGATAATTGAACTCTATTGGTTTCGCATCCAAATGGCTATTGTAGCCTGGAATAATGGGAATTCTTCATCCACTTGGTTTTTCTTGTCTAGATAGGCTGAATCCTTTTAAGTGGTTATGGATTTCATTTAGATGGCTCTTCGGAAGTCTGGCTCTTGATACAACTGGTTCAAAATCATTTGTAAACAGTAGCGTCTGGAGGAGCTTACTATCTATAGAGCATCCTTACGAAAGAACTGAAGTTGAATATTACCAAGTGAAGCAGAAGAGGTACACAATAGTTGTGAGCAGTCTCTATTGTATTACAAATATGTAATTAAGTAGAGGAAGTGAGGTAAAGGGTGTCATTGAGGAAATGTATGATTGTAAGAGAGAATGAGCCAAAATGTGAAGAAAGGGATGCCAATAAATTGTCTATGTGCTCCATGGGAATCATTATGTCAGGGGAACTTGCTGACATGGTAAATTTATAGTCAAACATGAATAAGAGCTAAACAAGATAGGTAAATATGGATGGGTTGGGATTTATATTATTAAAGAAAATACCTACATTGATGAGGTCACCAATCCATTGGTGTTGGAGGGCTGTTTTTTTTTTTAATTAATGTATTTTTAATTTTCAACATTCACTTCTGTAAGATTTTGAGTTCTAAATTTTCTCTCACTTCTCCTCTTCCTCCCCAAAATGACATGCAATCTGCTATAGGCTATATATGTACAATCATATTAAACACATTTCCATATTAGTCATGTTGTAAAGAAGAATTAGAACCAAAAGGAAAAACCACAAGAAAGAAAAAACAAAAAGAGAAAATAGTATGTTTCAATCTGCATTGACTCCATAGTTCTTTGTCTGAATGTGCATAGCATTTTCCATCATAAATCTTTTAGAATTGTCTTAGATCTTTGCATGAAAAGAGCTAAGTCCATCAAAGTTGATCATCACACAGTGTTACTGTGGCTATGTGCAATGTTCTGGTTCTGCTCACTTCACTCAGCATTAGTTCATGTAAGTCCAGGTTTTCCTGACATCCACCTGCTTATCATTTCTTATGGAGCAATAGTATTCCATTATAGTCATATAGTACAAGTTGTTCAACCATTCCCCAATTGATGGCCATTCCTTCAATTTCCAATTCTTGGCCACCACAAAAAGAGCTATTATAAATATTTTTGGACATGTGGGGTCCTTTTCCCATTTTTATGATCTTTTTGACATACATTCCTATAAGTGAATACGTATTACTGAGTCAAAGGGTATGTGTGGTTTTAGAGGCCTTTGGGTATTGTTCCAAATTAGTCTCCAGAATGGCTGGATCAGTTTACAGCTCCACCATCAATGAATACATTAATGTTCCCACATCTTAACAGGGCTTTTAGCACTTAGCCAGATCCTGGATGTAGGAGAGATGCTCAGCTTTGCCTAGCAAGGTAATTCCTGATTATGCTTTCCATTTTGTGAGCTACTCACTTCAAGGAGGCCACAGAACTTTAGCAAGGAATCTGTAAATTCATGTGCCTATCTGTTGGTATGATCACATTTTTATAACCAGAAAAATTAATACTTTGTGTTTGCATATGTCAGTATTTTTCAACTGTATGTAGATTAGTAAAATACAAAGTCATTTAAAAGTATTACTGAATTCATAGTAGTTTTTAGCATTGCCTATTTTCTTAGTAAGTGTACTAATTGAGACATGTACTACTGTTATCCTTATGTCATCTTGAAATTTGGGCCCATGAAATTTGATCTTCAAACTCTAAAAGTTTTAGAACCAATATCATAGACCAAAAACAGTTCCCATAACTTGGAAGTATATATATAGTGCTGGTCAGGTGGTGAAAATACTTTTTAATATACCTCCAGTATTTCTTGATTTTAAGTGTTTTAGTATGGGTTATTTTGTTGAGTGGATTGGGGACTGTGAAGGACTGAGAAGAGTGCACTGTGTGACCAACTCTTGATGATTGACCACCCTAAGGTTTTAATTTGTTTATGAGGTTCTTTTTCTCTTTTCATCTTGCATTAACTTGATAAAAGAAGTGAACTCTGTGTCCCCCCAAGCTTTTCTCCATAATGCATAGGAGAGTATCAGGACGGTCCTGAGATACCACACTGTTAGCAGTCCTCACTATTGGCCTGGGAACTGAAGGTGGAGGGGAAGACTGTAATATTGACATTTGTTTTAGGAAGGAAATGATGGGATCAGAGTGCTTGGTACAGGGGCAGCAGCTAAGTTCAGGTTCTAGTTTTATCTTTGTGGGAAATAGCCTCCAGGTTTAGCATAACTGGCTACCTCTTGCCCCAGTCTGTAACTCTGGGAATGGGCCTGTGGGCCACAATATCCTTTCAAATGAGGGAGTGAACCAGGTGGTACATCCTACCTGCTTCAGCCCTAACTCTGTTAGATCCATGTAGGTAAACCTCAATACAGAATCCTGAACTGGTCCCATCAGCCTTCGATCATCCAGGAAGGTGAGTGATGTGGGAAACTTGGCTTCCTAGAAAACAATCTTGGAATTCATCTAGTCCAACTCCCTCATTTTACAGGTAAAGAAACTGAGACACATTTAAAGGTAAGAGATGTAATAAAATATTCAAGCCAAGATTCAAACCTCATATCCTTTGATTCCATATTCAGAGCTATTTCTATTTATACCATTGCTACCTCTGCCATTATGTTTCCATGTTGCTGCAGAGGAATCAAGACTCTGACAAGGACATATATCTCCTAGGAACCCTATAGTTCTCTAGGAAACTAAGTACTCTGACCAGGTTTTTCTTCCTGAACACCTATGTTGCCTCATAGGGAATAGATGGCTAGTGTTCTAGGCCCTGCTTCTGTTTTCTGCTCATGGCAACTCAAGGGTCAGATCATTTGGAACTTTGATTCTGAGCCTTTTGCTGTTACAAAGAAATTACACAGTTTGAAGATATTCATTCAGTAACATAAGGTACTTTTTTTTGCTTGACATTTTGAGTGTCCCTCTTCCCCCATCTATTCGAGGTTTCCTCTGTTCCTTGATTTTCCTTCCTTGTCTACACCCTAAATGTTCTAACAACCTCCCCCACCCCCCACTCTCTTATTCTTTGCACATAGCACAAGTAAATAGCTAATCTTTTTATTTGGGTACTTTTTTTTGGTATGTGTCATACATGTAAAGCCTCCTTCACTGCTTAGAGAGGCCTTGGGTTTGTTGGAGGCTACTCCCCTGCTTAGCTGCAGTTCTGATCTCAGTAGGCACCACCCCTTCAGGACAAGGAAGGAGCTCATTGATAGCACCCAGAATTTTTCTTAGCTTTTTCAAGAACTGGTTTACACACCCCTTATGTGTTGGGATAGTATTTGGCTTTGCCCTTAAGTTTTTTTTAGTATATACCCTCCCCTTCCCTCTGGCCTGTGTTCGAAGAGAAGAGAGTGCTAAAGGTTTATGAGCAAGGGAATGACAAGATCTGACTTGTACTTTAGAAAGATTACTTTGGCAGTAGTATAAAAGATAGTTTGGAAAGGAAAGAAACTAGAATTAGGAAGACCAGTTAAAGTACTCTTAATAACACTCCAGGTGAGAAGTAATGACGACGTAAGCTGGGGGTGATGACTATGGGAATAGAAAGCAGGGGGTAGTTGTGAGAGAGATTGCAAAAGTATGATTCATAGAACTTGGCAACTAATTAGATATGGCAAGGTGTGAGGATGAGGGAAGAATCAAAGAATAACTGAGTTTCTGAGTCTGGATGATTCAATATTTATTGGGAAATTAGGAGGGGTAGGCTTTGGAGGAGTATATCAAAGTCTATTGCTAGAACTAAAAGGAGCTTTGCAGAAGATTTAGACAAGCCAGCCAATGTTGAAAGCAATTTAAACCTTTTATTTGATGTATTTCAGGAAGGATTTAAAAAGAATGCCCATGTGGCTTAACTGGAGATGCTGAAGGGCAGGGACAACAAGGGAGGACACTAGGGCAGGATCGTAGGTACTTACGCTGTTACCTCCTGATCAGGACAGCCCCCTGACCTTGTCAGTCCCTGAAGTTGGGATTGAAATTTAAAACTGGGCTTGAGGAGGGGGTGGTGAAGGGATCCAATTAAGTTTGTTGCCAGGGAGCTTTCAGCATGATGATCTATCTGACCATACATAGTAAGGGAAGTCCATAATAGTCTTCAGGACAGTTAACTTGGCTCAGGTATCACGACAGCTCCTAAATCAGAGCAGCTCGGTATTTTATAAGAGATGGGGGTCCTGCTTAGTCAGGTTTGAAGGATTTCCTATTCCTGAGGACATAGTCAGAGAGACACCAGTCATTTGAGAAACTAGAACTTTCTGGTGCTTGTTCTGTGGAGTGTTCCAGAGAAGGGGCCAGGAAGAAAGGAATCTTACCAGGTAGAAGGAGAGATTGCATGGTCAGGAAATAGAAGATAGCCTGTTTGACAGAGAAAGGTCAGGATGGAAAAAAAAATCTAGACATAAGAGAGTTGTGTTGTGGACACTGAGGCGTTGTCCGGTCACCTCAGTAAATAAAGCTATCTTGCACAGGGGTGGGGAACCTGCGACCTTGAGACCACATGTGGCCTTCTGGGTCCTCAAGTGCAGCCTTTTGGCTGAACTCAAACTTCACAGAATAAATCTGTGATTCAGGCCACACTTCAGGATCTAGAGGGCTACACTTGAGGACCTAGAGGGCCACACATATGGCCCTGAGGTCACAGGTTCCCCACCCCTGGAGACTAGCATGAGGACCAAAGCATAAAGTTTGAATCAATGTCTTTGTGCTTTTAGAGTTAGGTGTGTTTAAAAGATTTTATGGCTCTTAGGTTTTTTCTTTTCTTTTTTGAATTAGATTTGAGAAATGGCATAGCATAGAGGGTAGATGACTGTGGTCCTACATTAGGAAGACCAGCATTCTAGTAATTATACCATGTCATACACATGGCCTCTCAGTATTCCAGGAAGCTGAGCCTGTAAGTTGTAAAACAGTTTCTAATCTTCATTAGTGGAGGAAGCTTCCATGTCAGGAGCTCTCTACTCTAGTGAAATCAGAGTTGGACACAAAAACACTAATTTAGCTTATTTAATCTTTCAAAAACTGCTTCTAATTGTCTTAAGTTCATTCTCTTTAGAATTTTTATCAATTACTTAGAATATAGCATACATATGAAACTTGAAGATAACGACTCTTGGAGCAGTACTTGGTATGTTGAATGACAAAAGAAGGATTGATAATCTTGAAGGACTGAAACAGTGTTCTAAAGTAGGTCAGAATAAAATGTAATAATATATGTAAAATCTTTCATGTGGGTAAAAAATTCATCATTATAGGTTTATGATGGGGACATCATAGTTAGATTGGTCAAGAAAGGAAAAGCTTTAGAAAATTTGGTGGGCATCAAACTCCATATGAGTCACTGTGTGATGAGGCAGCCAAAAAAAGCTAATGTGATTTCAGGCCATATGCCCAGAAGGAAGGAGGTTAGCTTTGCTGTACTTTGCTCTAGTCAGGCCACATCCGGTGACACTCTAATTTTGTGTACATCAGTTTAAGCAGTGTAGAGTTAAACTCATAACAAGGTAGAAA
This sequence comes from Potorous gilbertii, assembly GCA_028658325.1. Lineage (NCBI taxonomy): Eukaryota > Metazoa > Chordata > Mammalia > Diprotodontia > Potoroidae > Potorous > Potorous gilbertii. Next base: position 362,186,739 of record CM053770.1, on the reverse strand, counting down.
GTCCTTCTGAGCTTCTTTTTACCTACCTCCTAAATATAGATTCTGACAAATGAGCCCATGTTCGATGATAGATAAACTTTCCATCTCTATATTTTTATGAGAATAATCTGCATGTTTCAAGGACATCCTAGATTGAAACTTTGGGAAAGGAGTAGCATATCTGTAGACCATTTCTTTGCCATCACACAATAGATTAGAGGAGAGAAATACAAGATCCCACCGTGTTCATTGTTTGTCGACTATAAAAAAGTATTTGAAGATAGAGAAAAACTCCACCTTAATGACCCCCCCTTTTATAAAGCGTATATATATGTATATATATATATATGTATATATATATACATATATATACACACACATACACACACACACACATTACATGATAACTTCATTTTTTTACTTTTTCCTCCGATTACATGTTAAAACAATTTAACATTTTTTTAAAGTTTTGGTCCACATTCTATCACTCCCTTCCATTCTCTCTCCCATCCTTGAGACAGCAAGCACTAAGATACTGGTTTTTACATACGTAATTAAGTAAAACATTTCCATATTAGTCATTTTTGTACAAGAAAACTCAAGTAAAAAGAATGAATGAAAGTAAAAAATAGCATGTTTCAGTCTGTATTCGAACAATATCAGTTCTTTCTCTGGAGGTGGATAGTACAGCTTCATCATTAGTCTTTTGGGATTGTCTTGCATCATTGTATTGCTGAAAATAGCTAAGACAATATTGTTACTGTGTTCTTCATTCGGCAGTATTGCTGTTACTGTGTACAACATTCTCCTGGTTCTGTTCACTTCATTTTGCATCAGTTCATGGAAGTCTTCCAGGCTTTTCTGTAATTATCCTACTTGTCATTTCTTATAGCACAATAACCTTCCATTATAATCATATACCACAGCTTCTTATTCCCCAATTGATGGGTATTCTTTTGATTTTCAATTCTTAGCCACCACAAAAGAGCTGCTATAAATATTTGTAAAGATAGACCCTTTTCCCTTTGGATGTCTTTAAGACAGATCTAGCAGTGGTATTGCTGGATCAGAAGGTATGCACAGTATGATTGCCCTTTGGGTAGTATAGTTCCAAATTCCTCTTCAGAATGGTTGGATCAGTTCACAACTCACTCCACCATTAGTGCATGAGTGTCCTAGTTTTCCCACATCCTCTTCAACACTGTCATGTTTTCTATGTGTCACATTAGCCAGTCTGATAGATGTGAGGTGGTACTTCAGAGTTGTTTTAATTTGCATTTCTCTAATCAGTAGTGATTTATAACATTTTTTTCATATGACTAGAGATAGCTTTGACTTCTTCTGAAAACTGACCATTTATCAATTGAGAAATGACTTGTATTTTTATAAATTTGACTCAGTTCTCTATATATTTGAGAAATGTGGCCTTTATCAGAGGTACCTGTTGCAAAAAATTTTCCTGTAGTTTTCTGCTTTCCTTATAATTTTGGTTGCATTAGTTTTGTTTGTGCAAAAGCTTTTTAATTTTATATAATCAAAATTATCCATTTTACATTTTATAATAAGCTCTATATTTTCTTTGGTCCTAAAATCTTCCCTTATCCATAGTAGTGATTGAACATTTAACCTGGACAGACCTAGTTTACTCTTTCAAATATCATCTGGTAAGTGTAGATTCACTTTGTCTTCTTTCTTCAGATATTATATTATCTCCCATTCCAGATGCTTAAAAAAGTCTTTGCTAGTTTAGGTGATTTTGTCTATTTTCAGTTCATGTTTATTTCTTTCTGAATGTTGACCAAGTCAAATGTTACCCTGTTGGTCTCCCCTCCAGACTCATCTTTGTCATTGGCTGTTGAAATAGTGACCTTTTGTTATATGTAATCTTATATAGTCATATTACATTCATTCATCTATGTTGGATCAAAAATTCATTTGACTTTGTTTTTTCTTCAATAATTTAATTACAGTTAATTGTCATCTTTCTACCTTACAGACATCCAATGTTATGATTCACTTTCACAATTAACTTATTTATTGTCTGTTGTATGACTGGAACTCTTATGATGTCATAAGGAATGGACTGTGAGTTTTTATGTTATATGAAGCTTTTGGAAACTCCATTATAATTTCAGAATATTGTTTTGAAAGTTTAACGTGTATACTCGTATTTTGCTAATAAAATTTTTTCAGTAAAATTTCTTAATAAAGACATGACCATTATAACTTTCTAGTACAGGTAGATGAAGCTTAACTTTAGCGAATCAGTAAATTCCCTCAGTTCCCTTCCTGTGATGACAACCTAAAATGTTATCTGAGTAATATCTTTATTCCCTATAAGAATAATTCTCTTTATAGTTATTATCAGCAACATTTATTGAGCATCTGTTATGTGCATGGCACTGTGTGAGGCATTTTTGTGAAGGAGAAAGGATGCTAGATGGGAGTCAGGATTCAAAACCTGCCTCTCACTCTTAATTAACTCTTAATGGTCATTGGCAAATCACCTAACCTCTCAGAGACTCACTTTCCTTACCTGTAAAGTTAGGTTAATAAAACTTGTAGTACCTATTTTGTTATGTTATTCTGAAGGTAAAGAGAGATATTGTACATATAGTCCCTTGAAAATCTTAAAAGTGTTTCATAAATGTCAGCTGTGACATGGTCCCTGATCTTAAGCAGGTTTTAATTTATTTTAGGAACTGATATGGTAGGTTGCTTCCTCTTCTTTGTATCCTTATGTTTTCTTCTAGATCTTATCCCTTCATTTAGTCCTATCTTCAATTTTATCCCCTCTAATGACATTTTTAAAAATTTAATTTAAAAAATTTTTATTTACTTTTGTTACATTTTGAGTTCTGAGCTGTCTCCCGCTTTTCCTCTTCACCCCACAATTTGACTCAGATATATAAATATTTGTAAAGCCGTATTATGGATACTTCTGTTCATCGGCTCTTTCATTGGAAAGGGATAGAATCTTCCTTCATAGATCCTTTGTAGTTGCTTGTTAATACTCAGAATAACTTGATTATTCACAGTTGTTTTTTGAACACTGATTCTATTACTGTACAGTGTTCTCTTGGTTCTGCTCATTTCCCTTTTCCTTATCATATGCAAGCCTTTCCATATTTTTCCTAAACTCAACCAGTTTATCTTTCTTACTGCACAGTACTATTGCATTATAATCATATACCACAACTTACTCAGCCATTCCCCAATTGATGGGCATCTCCTCAATTTCCAGTTCTTTGCCACCACAAAGAGAGCTGCTGTAAATATCTTAGAACATAAAGATTCTTTTCCTTTTTCCTTGATCACATTGGGAAAGACCTAATGTTATTGTTGGGTCAAAGGGTATATACAGTTTTATAACTTGTTGCGCCTAATTCCAAATTGTTCTCCAGAATGGTTGGATCAGTTCACAGTTCCAACTACAGTGTATTAGTGTCCCTATTTTTTCACATCCTCTCCAACATTTGTCATTTTCCTCTTCAGTCATTTTAGTCAATCTGACAGATGTGAGATGATTACCTCAAAGTTTTTTTATTTCCATTTTTCTAATCAGTGATTTAGAGCATTTTTTATATGACTATATATAGTTTTGATTTCTTCATGGAAAATTTTGCTTGTTCATATCCTTTGACCATGTATTAATTGAACTCATAGGCTTATAAATTTGACAATTCTCTGTTCATTTAAGATATAAGACCTTTATCTGAGAAACTATATAAAGATTTCCCCAAAATTTTCTACTTTCCTTCTAATTTTGGCTACATTGATTTTATTTGTATACACCCCTTTCAATTTAATGTAATCAAAATCCATTTTACATCTTAGAATGTTATCTCTTGTTTATTCATAAATTCTCCCATCCATGAGCCTGATAGGTAATATGTTCTGGGTTCTTCTAATTTTCTTATGATTTCTCCCTTTACATCTAGGTTATGTATCCATTCAGACTTTATCTTGATAAATGGTATAAGATACTGGTCTAGAACAAATTTCTGCCAGACTGCTTTCCAGTTTTCCCCAACGATCTTTACCAAATAGTGAATACTTATCCCAAAAGTTTAAATTTGTACTAGTGTCAAATACAAGGTTACTGTAATCGCTTACTATGTATTATATGTCTACTCTCTTCCCTTGATCCATCATTCTGTTTCTTAGCCAGTACCACATAGTTTTGATAATTACTGCCAGATAGTAAATTCTAAATCTAGTATTGGTAAGCCTCCTTCCTTTATTATTTAAGAAGAGGCAATATTGAAAGAACATGAGTTTGTCAGTTGGGAAGTCTGAGATCATTCCAGATCATTCACACTTTAAGTTTTCCTGGTCTCTTAGTTAAATAATCCCCAGATTAATAGTTTAATATCTGGAACAATGGTTTTGACAATCACAACCACAGTAATAACACTCATAGCCCATACATCCAGAATATTCATAGCATCGTTTTTTTATGGCAGCAAAAACTGGAACTAAAGTGGATTTCCATTGTTTGGTGAATTGTATATGAATGTAATAGAATGTTGTTATTCTGAACAAATTATGAACATGAAGAATCCAGAGAAACATGAGAAGCTACATGCAGAGTGAAGAGACCAAAATCAGGAAAACAGTATACATGGTGATTACAGTAATAGAAACAAAAACAGTACCAAAATGTTGCTGAATTTTTCTGAATAAAAAATGTTTTTCTTGATATCTTGTTTTTTTTACATCGTTTCCTTCAGTATGATTTCTTTTTCTCTCCCTGAGACTGAACCACATAAAAAGTAGTATTTTTTTAGAGACAAAATAGGAAAAAAGAGGGAAAAAAATCAGCACAGCTGATCACTATATCAAAAAAATCTGAAACTGTGTGCAGTGTATAACACCTGATCCTATCTGTCAAGGCATAGGGTAGGAGTATCTTTGCATCTCTCCTTTTGAATCATGCTTATGCTTTATAATTTTACATCATTCACTTTAGATTTTTTTGTGTGGTTCTTTCTATTTATACTGCCACAGTCATTGCTTATACTGTTTTCTTGGCTCTACCTACTCCATTCAGTATCAGTTCGTATACCTCTTTCTATGCTTCTCTGTATTTATCATTTCTTTTAGCACAGTTATATTCCATTGCATTTTTGCACCACATTTTGTTTAGCCATTCTCTAATCAGTGTGTCCACTATGTCGTTTGTTTCCAATTTCTTTCTTATCATAAAAAGTGTTGTAATGAATATTTTGATATATTGCTATCAGATTAATTGCAGTGACTAGCCTTGAAGTCTTGGAGAGCAGATGATGAAACAACAAAGTGATATTGCACTTGAGTGTTGCAAAAACTATCAGTCTCTGCTTATTTGTAGGTCTTTTTCCTTGTTACAAAGGTGTGGGTTTTGTGAGTGTTAGGAAAATAACTGGTGTAGTAAAAGGGCCATTTTTTTCTGTCTAATGAGATTTAGTTGACTCCTTTTAACATAGAAGATTTTGACAATTCGAAGCTTTTTTTCCTTTTTTGCCTTCTACTTAATTTCAGATTTATCCTTAAAGATTTTATTTTGTATTTAAATACAGAAATATTTGCTTCTTCACATTTAGGGATTATTTTAGACTTTATTTATATCTCAGTCATTCATTCAACATATTAAGTGTGTGTTGAGTACTTTATTAAGGCACTATACTAGGTATATAAGATAAGAGTAGATGCCCAAGAAACATTTGTTGACTTATTTGAAGGAGTATTTCATTAGTTGCAATTCCCATGCTAATTCATATTTCTATACCATATAATAAGTTTAACATTTATAAGTAATATGTTCAGATTAGTATGTGATTTTATTATTATTTTTTTAGACTCCCAGCATTGTATTATAGTTCTGAATAGACTTAGTGAAGGATTCATACTCCTTCTTAGTTCTAAAATTAAATCTTGATAATTTGACCCACTAAAGAAGGCTATTAATTAAAGGTATTTGATTCAGTTCTCAGAGGAAACTATATCAAAGCAATAATGCCATATTCTTAGCATCTATATAAGAACCAAAGGGTTGTATGACAGGTGAAGCAAACATTTTCATCCCAAGGAGAAGGCGCTTCAGTCAGTAGTGAGGCACTGAAGTTTTGAGAAGAGTAGAATTATTTGGCAGTGCTACAGGCTATGTTGTATGTTGTTTCTGCTCTACAGTTAAAAGACTTTGATTGTAGTTGGTTGTCATTAAATATTTTCACAAGTATTTAAAACCAAAAAGGACATTTGTGATGTTCAGTTTATTTTGTTGGCTAGACTTTCTACATTAGGCAAGTGACAGTTCATGTGTCCAGAATTTAAGAGAGATATCAAACATGATAAAAAATAATTGTAATATCCTCAGTTATTGCTTTCTATTTCCTGTGTTTGGATATTATGGAATTTTTGCATTATATGGGAGCAGGAAACTATCCTGCAAGCAAGATAGTTGTGTTCTTTCCATGTAATGATACAGGGAGTGCTAGCAAAAGTGGAAAGAGGTTCATTCAGTTGATAAATTGTCTTTGAGGCCAAGACAAGTCTGTAAAGTTAGAATTTTTTTTGTTTATGATAGTTTTAAATTACTTTTAAACCTAGAGTAAATTACTTTTTAAATATTTTTCCACCTGTTAATTTCTAATAACAAATCTTTTATAGAAAACATTGATAAAGGGAAGTTAAAATGGACCTTGCTTATTTTTCTCTTGTTGTGTTACTTAATATATTAAAAAATTTAAAAGCCCTAGAAACTGTATTTACTAATATTCTATAATATATCTTTAACCTAGTCACTGTGTGGTTGACACATCTTTTCCTGTCCTATGGATTGAAAGTAATCCAATACCTGACAAGCAGGTTTTAATGATAAGAGGTTATTTTTCTTTTTGCTACATGAAACATAATCTCATCAAATTTTAATTCATAAATCGATACTTTTCACAGTTGATTTATTAGTACAATGAGGGAGCTGGATCCCTGAAGGATAGAAATGAAAGTGTCTGTTTGATAAGATCATAGATTTAGAGCTGGGGGAAAGTTGGAGGACATATTTTCCAACTCCCTTGTTTTACAGAAAAGGAAACTTTGAGGCCCAGAGAAATCAACTTATTCCAGATATCATAGGTAGTGTTAAAGGTAGGATTTGAATCCAGGACATTTGTGCTGCTTAAGGGGCTGAAAAGAACTACCCATCTCTCCTGAAAGTGCGTATGCCCTATATATTTATATGTAAGTTGAAGAAATAAGCAGTGTAAGACCAATTGGAGCAACATTGATTAATACTGCATCAGCTAGAATTTTTACTAGTTAGCCATCACTATTCCACCAACATGATACTTAGAAATCTGTGTAGTTTAGGTACAGCTGGGAGACTACACCATTAGGATGTCCAGTAGAAGTAGTTTAGTCTAAAATTCTAAATCCTCTAGTAGGTTTCACTTGATGGTAAATGATGTTTGTTGGTTTTCACACATTCCCTGAAACATCTTTATCAAACTTCCTTTCTTCAAGCCTCCATTTCTTTTGCATTTCCTCTTTTAGGTAGAATGAGCTTACTCCATTTTCCCCAGTTTCCCCTTAAGATTTTTCTGTATTGTCACCTGGTTTCACTCCTCCATGGTTCTGTCCTCATTCTTTTTCATAGAATAGTAGAAATTTTAGAACTGTAATGGATGTTAAAGATAATCCAACCTGATTTCATTGTGTAGCTGAGAAAACTGAGGGTCTTCCTTCTCTCTTTCCATAGTGATTTCATTAATCTCAATGATTTACAACATTTCTTCCCCTATAAGATTATTTACCTATATTATTAAAAACAAATCGACAGGTAATTTTGAAAAGTTGAAATTGTGTACTTATCTAATGAGAAGAATGTTGGATTTGAAATCAGAACATTGCAGTTGGAATCCCAGTTCTGCTACTTGGATAAGTCACTTAACATCTCTGCATGAGTTTCTTTATCTGTGAAATGAGAAGTTTGTATTGGATAACTTTTAAATGCCCTCCCATTTCCAAGTCTTTGACTCATCCCTGTAGTTAAGCATCTTACTCTTAATACTTTGTTGAGAAAATAGAGATAATTGCACCGAATGCTCAAAACCTGTTGACATCATTCCCCACAGTTTTATTCCAATCTCTTATAATGAAGTCACTCTCTTCCTCACCAAAGTCAGCCTCTCTACATGCATCCTTGATCGCATTCCCTTCTATTTTCTCCCCTGGATGGTAATCTCAAAGGGGAGATAAAGCATCTAGGTTTAGAACGAAGTCAGCAAAACCTTCTGCAGAATTTAGGATTTGGGCTAAGTCCTGAGGGAAGCCAGGGAGGCCGAGATAGAGGTCCCATCTTTTACATGAATCCTTTACAAACTATACGTGTGCATACTGTATACATACATACTGTCAACTTCACCAAGTTTGTTCTTAGAAAGAAAAGAAATGTGAAAAATTATTTTTCTTAGTAATCATTATCTTGGAGGCTCAGAGTTTCCCCCCTACCCCATTCTTCCAAAATTCTGTTTCTTCTTTAGAAGGACATTAAGATCTAATCTATAGGGCCTATTCCTGCTCATTGTGTTACCCTGAAAGATCTGGGAAAATGTTGATTCCTCCCTATTGTTGATATAGATGATATGGAAATTGATGTCTCTTGGACCAAGATTAAGTGACCTAAGTCATGTACCCCACGACCTTCATTTTAATATAGCCCATCTCCCAGTGTGTTAACCAATCAAGAGTTGATTGGCACCTGTGGGAAATAAGAAAGTTCTGTTGTCCATATTCCTAGCTGATAAGGGTTGTGACCTAGCATGGCAAGGAGCTGTGTGAGGAAGGCCTAACAGAAAGGAGAACATGGAGTCATATGGCCAGGGGATGGTATCACAGGAGATCCAAAGTTCAGAAAACAGTATAAGAAGCCCCATCTTCCTGTAACCTTACTGGGGAGGCTACCCGTCCATTCAGGGGGAATGTACATAAAGATTAATAAAGGTTTTCCTGATTTCATAACAGGTATTGTTCTTTATTTAAGATGAGCATGTTTCTCACTGTTGGGGGATTGTTAAATGGGCTCACTTCTAACAATTCTTGGGAGCTTGTCTGGGATCTTCAGCATCAGAAAAGTTAGAGTGGAATCTTGCTTGTGGGGAATGGGAGCACGCCCATTGGTTTTTTTTAGTGTCCCAGATACCCACAGGCTGGGTTCCCCTATTCCGACTTGTAGTTTTATTTATTAGTTAAATGGTTTTCTTTCAGTTCTTTAAATCTTTCCTTTGATTTTCAGAATTTCCTATTTGGCGTTTAATTGGGGATTTTTAATTTGTTCCTTTTTAGTTTTTTTAGTTGCATGCCCAGTTCATTGATCTGCTCTTTCTCGATTTTATTGACATAATATTTCCCCTAAATACTGCTTTGACTGCATCCTATAAATTTTGGTGTGTTGTCTCATTGTCATTCTCTGTAAAGAAACTTGACTGTTTCTATGATTTGTTTTTTTACCCAGTTATTCTTTGGAATTAGATTAGTTTCCAATTAATTTTTAATCTGTCTTTCCACTGCCCTTTATTGAATGTAATTTTTATTTCATTATGATCTGAAAAGAATGCATTTAATACTTTTCTGCTTTTGGTTGTGAGGTTTTTAATGCCCTAACGCAGGGTCAGTTTTTGTGGAGGGGCCATGTACTGCTGAAAAAAAAAGTATATTTTCTGTTCCCATTCAGTCTTTCATATAAACTTTTCTAAAATTCTACTTACCAGATCCTTATCTTCTTTTTTTATTTTTTGGTTAGATTTATCTAGTTGTGAGATGGCAAAGTTGAGGTCCCCCAATAATATAGTTTTACTGTCTATTTTTGTCTGCAACTCATTTAAGTTTCATATGCTATACCATTTGATGCATACGTTTTTAGTATTGATTTTATTTCATTGTCTGTAGTACCTTTTAGCAAAGTATGATTTTCTTTTTTCTCTCTTTTAATTAAATGTATATCTTCTTTTTCTTTGTCTGAGATCATATTTGCTTCCTCTGCTTTTTTTTTAACTTCAGCTGAAGCATAGACTTGCCTTGTGTCTGTGCTTCACATGTGTTTCTTATTCACAGCATATTGTAAGATTCTATTTTTTAACCCATTCTACTTTTTGTTTCCATTTTATGGATGAATTCATCCCACTCCCATTTTCAGTTATGATAACCAACTGTCCCTATATTCTGTTTTTCTCCTTGTTTATCCGAATCTCACCTTTTGCCATGTCTTCCTTCACAAGTGTTTTGTTTCTGGCCACTGCTCCCCCCAACCTGCCCTCTCTTCTCCCTCCCATCCACTGTCCTGGTTCTTGTTTTACTTTCCTAGATTTCCAGATCCCACTGAGGGTGTGTTATTGCCTCTTGGAGATAATCATGATGAGAATAAGATTCAAGCATCGTCCGCTGCCACCCCCCTCTTTCTTCTCTTCCATTGTAGTAGCTCTTTTGCATCTCTTCTATGTGAGATAATGTACCCCATCATATCTTTCCCTTCTCTTTTCTCCCAGTAAAGGCTTCTTTTTCACCCCTTAGTTTTGCTTTTTTGAATACCATCTCCTCACACCCAACTCACACTTGCACTCTCTGTGTACACTCCTCATAATTGTCATCATAGCGATATGCTTTTAAGAGTTACACGTATCTAAATTATGTATAATAGTTTGTAAATATAAACAGTTTAACCTCATTGAATCTCTTGTGTGTTTTTGTTTCCTGCTTACCTTTTTATGCTTCTCGAGTCTTATATTTGAAGATCAGATTTTTTATTCATCTCTCTTCTTTTAATTAGGAATGCTTGAAAGTTCTCTATTTCATTAAATATTCATTTTTTTCCCGACAGACTATACTCAGTTTTGTTGCATAGGTAATTCTTGGTTGTAATTCTAGTACCTTTGTTTTCTGGAATATCATATTCCAAGCCCTCTGATTCTTTAATGTGGAAATTGCTAAATGCTGTGTAATCCTGACTCTGACTCCACAATATTTGAATTGTTTCTGGCTGCTTGTAGTACTTTCTCCTTGGTGTGGGAGCTCTGGAATTTGGCAGTGATGTTCCTGGGAATTTTCATTTTGGAATCTCAAGTAATGATTGGCAGATTCTTTGTGTTTATATTTGGGCCTCTGGTTCTGGGATATCAGGGCAGTGTTCCTTGATAATTTCTTGCAATACGGTGTCAGGGCTCTTTTGTTTAATCATGACTTTCAGGTAATCTAATTATTCTTAAATTATTTTCCCTTGATCTATTTTTCTAGGTCAGTCTTTTTTCAGTGAGACATATAACAGTTTCTTCTATTTTTTATTCTTTTGATTTTGTTTTATTTTTTTCTTGATGTCTCGTGGAGTCATTAGCTTGCACTTGCGCAATTCTAATTTTTAAAGTCTTATTTTCTTCCTTGAACTTTTGTACCTGATTTCCCATGTGGCCAGTTCTGCTTTTTATGAAGCTGTTTATGTCAGTGAAGGACCTTGGTACTTTCTTTTCTGTTCGGCCAATTCTATTTTTTATGAAATTGTTTTCTTCAGTGAATTTTTGTATATCTTCCTCTTTTTGAGCTTCCTTTACCAAGCTGTTGACTGTTTTTTCATGATTTTCTTGAATTGCTCTCAGTTCTTTTCCCAGTTTTTCTTCTCTACCTTTAAATTTTCCTTTTGGTCTCTTTCTTGAGTTCATTTTGGGCCTGAAACCATTCACAGTTTTTTTTGAGACATTGCATGGAGCCAGTTTGACATTGTTCTCTTCCAAATTTATGTCTTGATCTTCCATGCTTATTTTAGTAACTTTCTATGATCAGATTCTTTTTTTGTGTGCTTATTTTCATGGCTGTTTTATGACTTTGTACTGAATGTAAAAGTTGAACTCTGCTCCTGGAATGGAGAGGGCATTGTTCCAAGCTTCTTGTGCTGGAGCTTGAGGTCTTTGCTGGCTTGCAGTAGAGTGGTGGCCTTCCAGCAGGCTTTTACTGGGGGTGGGCCTTCCCTTTTGACCTACCTTGGAGTGGTGTCTCGCTGTTGGTTGCCCTGGGGGTGGGGCCTCTTTGCTGGCCTGAACTGCCTACTGGTTTCCTTTGGGGCTGCTGATTTGCACTGGGGGCATGACTTTGCTGGTGGCTTGCCCTGGAGCTCATTACTTCACTGCAGGCTCTCTGGGTGCAGCCTGTACAGACTTGCTTACCATGTTTCACACTACCCCAGTGAGTCCAACCTTTCCTGCTGACTCTTCATGCTGGTCTGGGCTGGTAAGGTACTTCACTGCTCCAAAATTTGTTCCAAGGCATTATGGTAAGGTTGTGTAGAGAGGAATTTGGGGGTACTCAGTTGAATTCCCTCTTTACTCCCATTCTGGCACTAGAAGTCTCTGACCCTTATTTTTCAGTATCTATTATAGAGTATTTGGATGTAGCGATTCTACAAAGAACTCAAAGATAGCCTTTACATTAAATCAACATATACTTTGTACAGCACACAATGAAACATTAAAATTTCTGAAGAATTGAAGTTGAGGATTATTCAGAGGACACTAAACAGGTGCATGGTAGGTTTGAGCAATTTATATCACATTTATAGAAATGAGGGTTTATGCAGAGTAGTGCAAAATTTGTCATCAGATGTTCAGTTGTTATTAGTCAAAATGCTGGTAGAACTAAGGAGTATGAATTAACCCCCATATCTCCACAACAACTATCCTAGAATGCTATGAGAGACATTTCTGTATAGACATGTACCAACACATTATAACATGAAGATAGGGGACTAGTGCAAGGATATATTTTTGAATGAATTGTTGTAGGTGTGGTAATAGTGGTCTCTTTGCCCTCAGTAACCCAGCCAGTGGCATTTAGACAACCCTAGCTTCAGTATGAAAATGGGGAGAACAGAATACTCTGATCTGCTGTGTAACAGCTCCGCTAAGCAGTGAAAGTGCTGATAGCAGCATCAGGGCAGTGGGAAAACAGGTGTCCTGGCAGGAAAGCACCAATAGCATCAGGATGATAACCTTGGCTTTGACACTTAGCATGTGGGCATAAGCTGCAAAACCACCTGCTGTGAGATAGTGCAAAAGATGGTGGCATTACCTTTGTCAGCCTTAGCCAGCCAGAGGTCAGTAATGTGGAGCCCCAGCCAGTTACAGGCAAGTTCCAGAAGCAGCAAAGGGGTATATATATTGACTCATTTCCAAAACAACCATAGGCATATAGGCAGGCCCTAGACCTCCAGGCTAGCTGGAAGTAGCTGGAGGTTCCAGCCAGCAGGAAGGTTAAACCTATGTAAGCCCTTTTTTTTTTTGCTATATTGATGCCCTCTTCTCTGCTTTCTTGGAAAGATATGTGGATTAACTGTTTTGTTAAAAAGCTGAAGATTGTGATCTAGGCTGCCTTCTATAGCTGGCCAAGGGTCAGTGGGAGTAGTGTTGTGAAGTAGGATACTGATGAAATTGGAGAGGTATAAATGAACATCCTTTCTTCCCCTCCCACAGCAATGGCCAGGATTGTTGCTATCAAGGATGTTGTGGTTGGTACTAACCTGGACCAGTTGGAGTTAACTTTATCCCCTAGTTGAAACTGAGTTGGGACCTTGCTGTAGACGAACAGGTTTTTAGGACTTTGATGAAGAGTTTTTCTAGATTCCAAGGAAATTACTTGGCATCAAACTGTAATTTCTTATCTTTCTGAACCATTTGGGAATGCTTTTGTGTGAGGGCATTGGAATGTTTTTAGTAAAAAGGACTCTGATACTCCTTAGTCTTTGAGTGATCCATTATGCTAGATATGAAACTAGCATCTTGCCCAGTATGTCAGTGCATAATCTCTTTATCATTGTTTGGTTTACTTGAAATATTAAGAGATCCTGAGAAAATCCTCTGGCTTGTAATGTGACCCCTTGGAAGATTTATGTTGTAGTGCTTGGGGAGTCTCATAGGATAAACTAAGATGAGTAGGTGCTGTCTCCATTATGAGAGTTAGGAAAATCTGAATTCAAATCTAGCCTCAGACACTTACTAAGCGTGTGACCCTGGGCAGGTGACTTAATCTCTTTGCCTCAATTTCTTCATCTGTAAAATTGGGACAATAACAGCCCCTACTTTCCAGGGTTGTTGTGAGGATCACTTATCAAGCCTAAGTTGGCTTCTTGAGTATTTGCTCTTTGTTAGTGATTTGGAGTGAAGCAGAATATATCCAACCCTTTCAAACGTCTGAGCACCATTATCATATCCTTCCTGACTTTTCTCCATTCTCAGCATTCCTAGTTCCTTATTCAGTCTTTATATAAAGACATTCACCATCCATAGTTACTGTGATTTGCCCAGTTTATCAATCTATTTCCCAATTAATTACACCCAGAACACATTCAGATCACAAAATCATAGGTCTAGATCGAGAAAGGATCTCAGAAACCATCTTGTCCCTCATTTTAATTAATCACTTTAATTTCATTGTATTTTTATAGAAATTATAAACATCTTTTTTCCCCCCTAACTTAGTCTTAGGGATTACCTGGGACACTGAGAAATTAAAGGACTTGTTCAAAGTCAGGTAGGTAGTACTGTCAGGAGAGATTTGAACTCAGGTCTAACTGACACTAATGCTAGTGCTTTATCTACACAACCTCTGCAGACATGCGCATCTCTAGATTCTTTAGGTCTACCACATCCTTCACCTCCTGGTAGACAATTCATTCTCTTTCATTATCCAAGTTTC
>CM053770.1:362141357-362171548 GCA_028658325.1 Potorous gilbertii | reverse complement strand
TCACTGTTTCCTCCAGGACCACTTATAGGTATTTCTTCACCAGGTGTACATGTGAACCCATCTCTCTTTTCCCTTCCAACTAACAGTAGCATGCTTTCATCAGAAATAGGACATCCACCAGTAACAAACCAGCTTTTTTAGCTGGTGTTTTCAGTTGGTTTCTTTTCAGAACAACTTAGTGTTGAGGGCATTGTTATACTGTTTTTTTCAAGTAGCCAAGATTTTAGAGGGCTATCTGAAATTGATTCAGTAATTCAGTGTAGACAATTAGATTGCTAAAGCTGACTTTAGTTTACAAAACAATCCTTTTTGTCACATTTAATTTCCTAAATATATACCTCTAAGAATTGTTAAAGTGATATATTTGTGCATGTACGGCCTAGTAGCATGCATTCTGTGAGAATTCAACAAATGTAAATTGAATTTAATAAATAACTTGTGAGTCTCTTATTATTGCTATTTTTTTAAAATTCAGAATTCTGAAATATTTTCCTTTTCTGCCTTAAGAAACTGGCTTGGGTGATGGGGTAGGGAATCAGTAATACTGGATTTGGGAATCAGCAGACTTGGCCTTAAATTTGGTTCTGCATAGTGTGACTTTAGGCAAGTAATTTAATTTAATTTAATGCCCCTGAGCTTCATTTTTTTTCCTGTAAATTCTGTAAAATGGGGATAATTATAGTTTGTACCACCTCTATCACAAGGTTATTATCAGGAAAGTAATCTTAAAGTGTTTTGTAAACTCTCGTGTGAAATTTATGCACTGAGGCAAGCAAGGTAAGAGTATTTCATGTAGTATTATAGAAATATTCATGTGAATTGGAATCACTCCATTTTCCAGAGGAAAGTTTTTTTAAATAAAAAAAATGGTACTATTATAAAGTAATAAGACTGTATGAAGTAGAATATAAGCAGTAGGACAGGTTTTTTTTTTTTGCTTTTTCTATGATTGAAAGTATTACATGAAGATATGCATAATTTTTAAGAAAATTTATGTACTTTTCTAAATGAGAAAATTTATATCCTTTCGAGTTTATGTAAATACTCTTCCAGCTCCTTCTCTGCCTCCAACTCTTCTTCCCCTTTTATTTCTTGAAGATAATTGATTAGTCAGGACCAACCCTGGGAAAAATTGTCAGTGGCCAATTCTGGGCCCCCAGTTTTCATACTGTTCACCTTTCTACCTAGTATTCTGCCCCATCACCACCTCCTCAGGTCTCCTAGTATCCTTCCTGCCTTTCCTTTTAGCTATCAAAACCTACTTTGGCTCATTTACACTGTTATAAAAATGACTTAGGTAGTTTAACATCACAGTCTTTCTGGTATATTTTTTATCTTATTTATATTTATATGTTTCATTTATATTTTAATGAATCAATACCTTCAACTAAAGGTCTATTGTAAGAAGGGATATTATGGTATATTATTTTGCTCGCACAAAAGTTATTTGGAGATAATCAAGAGTTGTGAGGAATCTTGCATATTTTATTTTACTAAGACAATGGCCATCCTGGGCCTGGGACTAGAAAGGATAGATTGGAAAAACTGGTTCAAGCCTGAGGGGTCATACCGTGGTCACAAGTATCCTCGTGACCATGCCTATGTACTCTACATACAAAGGGAATGTAGGGAAATAAGAGTGAGAAATTTGAGGGATTTGACTAACCCAATCCTGTCTCTAATAGGAAGTATAGAACTGTATAACCTCACTCCTGCCTTTGTGTTGGTGTGAGTATTCCTAGTGAGAGCCACACCTTTCTCATGAGAAGCATAACAAACATCTTACTCTGCCTACTCTGTTTTTGAGTTCTTTCAGTGAAAAGGGGTTTGCTGTATTAAGGGGCATATCATATGCATCTTCCTAAGGGCATGCTATCAGGGAAGCAGCAGGCAACTGCTCCTGGGCTAACTAACTCCCTAACCCTGCCTGAGAAATCCTGTGATTCTCACAACTGGGTTTCTCAAATGGATAAAGATATTAATCTGATATTTCTTTGGGGGAGGTGGGATAAGAAAGAGGAGAATCTTCTGGATCTCTTTTCTTATGTTGAACATATTTTACAATGATAAAATATTTCCTGGTTTCCATACTTTTTGCCGTACTTATGACAAAGAAATAAAAATTTAAACTCTTCAGGAATTTTTTGGTCAGTACCAAATAAAATAATTTATTTCTATAACTATACAACATCTGGATAGAATAATACCTTTTCACTTACATGGAAGAGTGATTACCTGCTTCGGGAAACAAAAATGTATTATTGCTTTTTAATGAAATTAAATAGATTTGTAATGGAATCTGTGATTTTTGATGTAGATTGAAAACTTGTAACTGTCATAATGGGTAATTAGCAAATTACTTTTACCTGAGTCCTCTCTGCTGAATAGTCCTGAGTAGAGTAGCACTAATGAACCCTTAATTTTTTCCTGAAATCAGAGAAGCTCCAGAATGAGGGAAGGATGATTTTGTTAAAAATTTTGTATGCTTTCTAAGGAGCAATAAGATATTTCTCCAATGAATTAATAAAAAAAATTTGAGTAATAATTTCCCCTTTTGAAAATGCATGACTATATATCTCAATATTTGATTTATTGGTCCCAGGTACTGTAGTAATTTCATTAAGAAGCTTAAGCAAGAACAACAAATCCCATGATATGAAGTTTATATATTGATAAATGAAAATTCTTGGTAGAACTAAAGAGGGATATGTGTAGAATGTGAAAAATATATTTTAACTAGTTATAACTGGGCTTTTTAAAAGCTTCCTTGGGGTTTTGTATGTTTATAGTGTTTAAAAAAATAGATTCATACTTTAAGAACTATAGCAATGGGAAAGTAGATGTACTGTACTTGGAGTCAAAAGTCCTCATCATACTATTCTTTGTATAATCATAAGCAAGTAGTTTTTCCTCCCTGACCTTGGTTTATTTATCCTTTTGGATTCTTTCTCCTTTCTGGATTTTCACTGTTTTCACTTTTCTATCATGGTTCTCTTTCTTCCTATCTAGCTAGTCTTTCTTAGTCTCATTTTGCCAAATTATCTTCCATGAGATGTCCCCTATGTGTAGGTATATCCCAGGACTTTTGTCTTAAACTCTCCAGTTCTTTCTATAACACTCTCTAGGTGATTTCATCAACTTCCGTGCGTTCAGTTGTCATCTCTATGCAGATGAATACCAAATCTCCATACTCAACTTTTTTCTGTCTCTTAGATAGCTCCAGCTGGAATTTTTGGTTCATGGCTATCTCAAACTCAACATGTCTAGAGTAGAACTAATTGTACCACTTCCTATAAATCCTTTCTTCCTTAAGTCCCTTTTTTTGTCAAAAGCACCTTCAGTCTCCCAGTCACCCAGGTTTTCAGCTTACTTGTCATCCTCTTTTTAATTTTTTTGCTTTCTTTCCCCTTGAACTCACTCACAATCAGTTGCCAAGTTTTTATGATTTTATTTCTCTCTCTCATAGCCTCCCCCTCTCTCAAATTATGGCACTATCGAAACCCTAGTCAACACCCTTATGTTGTGTTTATCCTTCATTCTCAAAGAGGACCGTGACATCAAGATGATGACGTGACTTGCAGTTGACTTTGATTTGAGTGCCCGAGCGCTCTTACCTAGACTGGTATGGTTGCCTCCTGTTTGATGTTCTTGAACTCAATCTTTCCTCTCTGCAACCCATCCTGTGCACAACTGCCAAACTGAGATTTCTAAAGTGCAAGTCTCACCTCATCACTGCAATGGCTTCCCTTGGCTTATATGGCAAAATATTCCTTTTATGACAAAAAAATCCTTTTTTGGTATTTAAAACCTTCAGTCTTGCTCCTTCCTATTTTTACAATCTGAACAGTGGTCTAGGCTTTGCACTGCGTCTGTTCTTTTAAACTGACTCACTGGTGTACTATACATGGTCTCCCATGTCTTGCCTATATGTCCTATCTATATGCTTCCTCTTTCTGGAGCTTCCTCTTTCTGGAGCATTGACTTCTGCCTCTTGTAGCACTGACTTTCCTTGAAACTTGTCTCAAATGCTGCTTCTTTCAAGACACCTTTCTCTCAGTTTTTAATAAGATTCCCTTCTCCACAAATCACTGTATTTATTTTGTATTTCTAGTATAATGTAAGCCTCTTGAGGCAGTGATAATTTTAACTTATACATTTGTATCCCCTGAGATCAGCTTTGTGCCTGGAACAATAAGCATTTTGTTAATGCTTTTTGATTGGTTGAATGATTAAAATTCCTTCATTAAGAAGATTGTGGGATTCTGGGACATTGTCTCTTATACTACATAATCTACTAGATGCCTTTTGGATCATAAACATATATAGTTTTGAGTGTTATACTGACTTGTAGCATATCACATAGCTGATGGAAAGCAAGACCTTAACAGGACTTCTTAGAGCAGAATGTATTCTCTTATATAGCAGATATAGGTAACACCTATATCTTGTGTAAATACACAAGAATCTGAAACACGATTTTAAAAAACATGTCTTTTAAAAAATATTTATTTATTCTTTAGTTTTTATAAATTTTTGTAATAATATCCATCCCTCCCACTGGCCCCCAAACCCCTCCACTGGACAGTTTAAAACCTAAAGCTTTCATATAACAACTGTGCAATTTTCGCATTGGCCATATTAAAAATGTCTTCTTCACTTCTCTAGCGGGAGGTGGGTAGCAGCTTCACCTTAGTCCTTTGAAATCCTAGTTTTTCATTGCATTGATCAGAGTTCTAAAGTCTTTCAAAATTGTTTTTTCTTGATAAATGTATTTAAGTAAACTATGCTCCTGGTTCTGATCACTTTACCTATATTGACTTTTACCAGTATTGACTTTTAAGTACCATTTTATTTATGTTGAATCATTTCTGTTCATTCTTTCTGTCAAAATGCTGGTAAATTGCTGCAGTTTTCTTCAATTTATTTAAAGGAAGGAGTGCAGAATGTGGGAATGTGTTTGTTCCTCTTATAGTAGTGATCTCAGATTATATAAAATAATTATTAAGAATTGCTTAGTTTGTCTCGGCCACATAATGATTAATTGCCACAGTCTAGAAGAATGGCCGCTCTGTTTTCTGCCGTCAGCAGTGAAATAGCGTATCTTCTGCTTTTTTGATCTTTGTTTTAAGGAGGGGTTTGAAAGTAGAGGAAGAAAAAATAGTTTGTTACCTGGAAAAGAAGCATGAATCACAGGTGGTCTGGAAAATTAATATTAGTGAAAGCTTTTTGTCTATTCTGCTATTTTAGAGACTGCTAACCAAATTGAAAACTAGAACAAAAAGGTATACTGTGGGTGTATTATCATCTGTAGGAAGCCTCATTAGGACAATATTAAGGTAGCAATCCTGTGAAATAGGAACTACAGCAATCCTTAGTGTGAAGAATGTTCCAATGTTACACTGACATTTCATCATCAAGTGATGGAACACAGTGTATTTATGAATACTAGAAAATGTATAACTACCATAAAAAATAAAAATATGATGACATAAGATAAAAACAGTAGAGAATTTCATTGTATGAACATTTTAAATGTTTTTTTAAAAACCACACACACACACACACACACACACACACACACACACACATATATGTATATACATACCTGTCACTCTCCTAAAAACTCAAAAATTTGTTTTAAGTCATTACATTTTTGTAGCTTTTCAGAAATTTTACCTTTTTTAAGTGGATTTTTAATTATAGTATGTAAGACTACAAGCCCAGTTATGGTGTTTTAAACTTGCACAGATTTTTAGGTCCAAATAAAAGAGCTTGAATTGACACTGGATTATGTCTTTGGAAATTTAATCAGCAACATACAGGAGTTTTTCTAGCTTCTACACATCAGAGGATATAAAAAGATTTCCACATGGCATCATCAGGCATTTTATATGAAATAAAATATATGAAATCTGTTAGATGTAAAAATTTATTTAAGATTTTTGAAAACACCTTCATATTAGATGTCTAACTTATAAGAACAAATGGCTATATCAAGTGCCATTATTGAGTAACAAATGAAAAAACACATGGAGAAGAAAGCAATACTCCCAGATCATTTATATTTTGAGGATTATAGTCTACAAATGGAACTATTTTGATAAAGTGTCTAATTTATTATTTGTTCAGAGACATTCATATTTATTTGAGACATTAACTGTAACTTAAGTTTTCTTCATTCATTTCTTCATTTCCATTGAAAGGAAAATTTATCGTATT
This sequence comes from Potorous gilbertii, assembly GCA_028658325.1. Lineage (NCBI taxonomy): Eukaryota > Metazoa > Chordata > Mammalia > Diprotodontia > Potoroidae > Potorous > Potorous gilbertii. Next base: position 362,165,329 of record CM053770.1, on the reverse strand, counting down.
TTATTTTTTTCTTCCTTTAGTATACTAGGCATTTATATGTTATGCTAAAGAGCTGTTTCATGATGATGTACAAGAAATGATTACTGGCACATTTCTAAATATAACAGATTATAAATGCCTCATAACCACCTACCTTTGATTAGAGAAACTTCCCTGCTGTTTTGTGGGGGGCAGTATAACAAGTATTTATTGAGTCTTGGGAAGAAAAGTTCCAGTAAGGCAAGCTACCTCTCAAATCCATAAAATAATTGTTCCTTAGTGATACAGTGTTATATAGGAGTAAATTCAAGATAAATTATAGGGAAAAGGTAAAATAAAGCTACCTCAAGAACATGTTGGTGAAAAATAAAATATTACTCTCCATTTAGTTATCATTTGCATGACTTCATTTTGCTTGCTGAAGGGCCCTTCCTTTAGTCTTAGTGGGGAGTGTGAATACTGAAATGGCACACACAATGCAGACAGGTGAGACAAGACAAAAGGCTCCTAGGGATGAAGCCCTCATAAGAACCTGGGATATCAATGGAGCCACAATTGCACCAATCCAACACAAAGTGCCACTTATTCCTATGCCCAGAACTCACATAGTGGTGGAATAGACCTCTGGTATTGATATAGATGGTATAGAAGTTTTCTGACACCAGGGCCCTCAGCATGAAGAGGAAACCAGTCAGGGCTATGCTTGAAGTGCAGATATTGAGCAGCAGACAGAACAAAACTGTACATCTCATGGTGATAGAAAGTCTGATCCATTTTCTCATGAAATTGATGCCCAGGATATTTAAAGGATCTAGGGCGATCTCTCCTAGGGTGCTGATGATCATGGTCTTGTAGTCTGAGGGAGCAAACAGGTGGCAATGACAAGGGCTCTTGCTCTCCTCCTACTCCTCACTCAGCACCATCTGTGTCTTAGTTTGGGAGCCACAAACTAAGTCTTGGTCCAGTAAATTGCACTGGCCAGGATAACCTCGTAGTATGCAGGAGAGATCCCAGTCTGCAAAGTTGTCATATTTGGCATCCAGTATGTCTGCAAATTTTCCTCTTTTTTCCCTTAAATGAAGAACAATACTTGTGAAATCAGGAAAGCTTTTATTTATCTTTATCTTCATTCTCCCTGAATGAAGGGGTAGCTCCCAAGTAAGGCTAGAGGAAAGCTATGATTTCCTTGCTATTTTAAAAATGATTTAACGTGCAAATCAGAGTTTTCTGAATAGCAATTTTGGGATAGATTTCTTGATTTAAAAAAAAAAACAACTAAGGTGGTGATTTGATTAGTATAATGGACTTCATTTTGAGGACATTTCCTGTACCAATACAGATTGTCAGATTCTTTTTTTTACCTCCCTCCCCACTCCCTCCCTGAGACAGCATACAATTTTAAATAGGTTCTACACATACATTCCTATTAAATACATTTTCACCTTAATCATGTTGCATAGAAGAATTAAAATGAGTGGGAGAAATCATAAACCAAAACAAACATAGTACAAAAGAAAATTGTCTGTTTCATTCTGTGATCCAATTCCATATTTCTTTCTCTGGATGTGGAAGGCATTTTGCCTCGAGGCCATTGAGAATTTTTTTAAGTCCTTGCATTGCAACGAAGTACTAAGTCTACGAGAAAAATTCCTCTCACACTGTGGTTGTTGCTGTGCACAAAGTTCTCTTGCTCCTGCTCCTTTCACTCAGCATCAGTTCATATAAGTTCTTCTAGGTCTCTGAAGTCTTCCTGTTCATCATTTCTTATAGCACAATAGTATTCCATTACATTCACACACCACAATTTATTCAGCCATTCCCTGATTGATGGGCATCGCCTTCATTTCCAGTTTTTGGCCACCACAAAGAGAACTGCTATAAATATTTTTGTACGTGTGGGACCCTTTCCCATTTTTATGATCTCTTTGGAATACAGTCTTAGAAGCAATGTTGCTGGATCAAAGGGTATACACATTTTTGTAGCCCTTTGGGCATAGTTCTAAGTTGCTCTCCAGAATGGTTGGATCATCTCACTGCTCCACCACCAATGAATTAGTGTTCGAACTCTCGTACATCTTCTCCAACATTTTTCATCTTCCTGTTTTGTCACGTTAGCCAATCTGATAGGTGTGATGTGATGTACCTTTTGATTTGCATCTCTCTAATCAATAGTGATTTAGAGCATTTTTTTATGTGACTATAGGTAGCTTTAATTTCTTCCTCCGAAAATTGCTTGTTCATATCCTTTGACCATTTATCAATTGAAGAATGATTTGTATTCTTGTACATTTGACTCAGTTCTCTATATATTTTAGAAATGAGGCCTTTATCACAGGCACTAGTTGGAAAAATTCTTTCCCAGTTTTCTACTTCCCTCCTAATCTTGGTTGCATTGAATTTGTTTGGGCAAAAACTTTTCACTTTAATGTAATCAAAATTATCCATTTTGCACTTCATAATGTTTTCTCTCTTGTACTTAGTCAAAAATTTCTCTGGGGTCTCATTTTTGTCTTGTTACAGTAATCTGGGCATTTTGTATTTTGTAAATTTCCATTCCATTTAGTCAATTTTATTGGTGTACAATTGGGCAAAAATCTTAGAATTTCTTTTATTTCTTCTTGATTTGTTAGATACTTACCTCTTTTATTTTTATATTCATAATTTGACTTTATCTTTTTCTAAAAATCAAGTTAGCTAATTGTTTAACTATTATTTTCTTTGAAAGTAGCTTTTACTATTACTTAATAATTCTACTTTGGGGGGGATTTCAATTTTGTTAATCTCTTCTTTGATCTTCTTAGTGTTTTAATAGGGTTTTCAATTTCTTAAAAAAGTTTTTAGTTTTTTAGTTTGTTGATGGGCACTTTCCATTATTGATGAAAAGGTTTAGAGATATACACTTTCCAATAAGGACTGCTTTGACTTTATCTCAAAATTTTTTTCATGTTACTTTATTGTCATTTTTTTATGAAATTACCTCTTATTTCTGTGATTTGTTCTTTGACCTACCCATTGTTTAAGATGAAATTATTCAGTCTGCAATTTGTAATTGTGTCTTTAGCAGCCCTTCATTGATTATAATTTTGTTGCATTATGGTCTGTAAAAGATTTGTTTAAAATTTCTCCTTTTCAACATTTGTTTTTGAGGCTTCTATGACATAATAAATGATTAGTTTTTGTAAAGGTAGTGTGCACAGTGGAGAACATGTATATTCCTTTCTATTCCTATTTTATAATCATTAGAGGTCTGTTATATCTGTTTTATCTATATATCTATAATATAGCTATTATATAATTCTATGCAGGTCTTTAATTTCTTTCAATTTTTTTGTTGTCTTTAGATTTATCAATGTCTGAAAGGGAAGCATTATGACCTTCCCCTTTCCACACTTTCCCTCCCACTTGCATTATTGAATTTAATTATTGCATTATTTAACTTAATTATATGAATGCTATGTCATTTGATAATCTAAGTTCAGTATTATCATCCATTTATAGTCAATGGCATCTTTTTTTGCAAAATGTAATTTTCCCATTTATCTCATTTATCCTCTTTTTGGCTGATTGTCTGAGAGCCTCATTGCTGCTTCTGCCTTTTTAAAGAAATTTCACCAGACACATAATTTTTGTGTGAATCTTTATGTTTCACCCATGTTTCTTGTGAATAACATATTTTTGAATTCGGCTTTGTAATCTGTTCGGCTATTCTTTTCCTTTTTATGTGTTCTACCCATTCCCATTTACAATTATGATAATTATGTATTTTTATGATTCTAGTCTGTTATGGTTTTTCTTCCTTGTTTCTTGTCCATTTTTTATAAAGAAGAAGGTGATGGGAAAGAAGAAGTCCCATACGTTAGGTTTAAGATATTTTACTCCTGCCACTCTGCTTTTCTTCTCTTTTCATCATCCATGCAAATTCTCATTTTTTCTTTCCTTTTAAAATCCTGGGGTTAGATTTTATTTTGATTAAGACTAATCCTAATCTTAATCTATCTTCCCTCTTTCCTCCTTTTCCCTCTTCCTTTTTGATGTTGAGTGCAATGTGTTTTTTGCATGCAGCTTTGTACGCTTGACCTTCCTTTGACTAGTTCAGATGTAAGGTTCAAGTGTCCCCTACCTTGTCCTTTCTTTCTCTCTTTTTTTGTGTAGTCTTGTATTTGTGCATCCTGATTATATGAGATAATTCCCCCTTTTCTTGACTTTTCTCACTCTTAACCTATTACTTTTCCCTCCCTTTTTAAGATCATCAGAACAGGAAAACCACTGTCTTGGCCTCTGTCTTATTAGATTTCCTGTAAAATGCCTGATGATATTAGGGTTCTGAGGGATATATGTCATTTCCTCATTATAATGTAAACAATTCATCATTGTCCCTTGTAATGGTTTGTTCTTATTTGCCTTTTTTATAGTTCTTTTGACTCTTGTGGTTGTATTTCAGACTTTATTCTCAGTTCTGTGCTTTTCATGAGGGAATACTTGAAGTGCTCTATTTCTTTAAATGTTCATTTTTTTTCCTGTGGGTTTTTGCCCAATTTTGCTAGCTTAGTTCTTCCTGGTTGTAAGCCATATCTTTTGCCTTTTGGAATATAGTATTCCAAGATCTTCACTCTTTCAAATCAGTAGTTGCCAAATCTTTTGTGGTCCTATTTTTAACTCCTCAGTACTCAAACTTTTTCTTTCTGGATGCTTACAATATATGTTTTTTCCTTGGCTTATGGAAGCTCAAGATTTGGACTGTGATTTTCTGAGAACTATCCTTTTGTTTTTTGCTTTGTTTTTCAGGAGAAGACCTGTAGATTCTTTTCTTTTATGTTCCCTTCTGGGTCCAAGAAATTCAGGCAGTATTCTTTCATCATTTCTCAAAAGATGTCTAGGGTTTTTTTTGTGGAGAGAATAATAGATTTTATGTAGTCTAATTTATTTTTCCTTGCCTGTTTTCCATGTCACTTCTTATTTTATATGAGACACTTTCCATTTTCTTCTATTTTTTTTCAATCTTTAGCTTTAAAAAATATATTTCTTATCTCATAGAGTCATTAATTTCTCTTTAGTTCATTCTAATTTTCAAGGAGTCTGTTGCTTGGGTAATATTATCTCTTTTACCAAAATATTAATTTTCTTTCCAATTCTTAACTCTTTTATTTTCCAATTATTTCCCCTAATTCTCTTGATTCTTTTCAAATTCTTTTCTCTAGAGTTCTCACTTCATTTGTAAAATAATTTAAAACTCATATTTAAACTCTTCATTCTTTCAGAAATACTAGTTGAGCTTGTATCAAAACTTTGAGGCCTTGATTATAGATGTTTTGGAGCAATTTTCTTCTTGGTTTGTCTCTGTCAGTATATTGTCTTTTTATGATGGAATTTATAACAGTTGTTCATTCTTCTAGCCTTACTTCCTGATTTTGGTCTTAATTCTGTGAAAGAATGTAAGTGTAGCTTGACTATTTATGTCTAATATTTCATTTTTTATGTATTCAGTAATTTCCTATAGGTTGCAATGAATAAAGTGCTGTTGTATTCTGGGGAGAAACAAAGGTAATTCAGATATAGCTCTCCTTTCATGGAATTTATATTTTAGGTCAAGGATGTATCACACACATGCATAATACTATATAATAAATATTTTGTAACTAATGGTAGATAAAGTATACTCAGAGCAAAGTTGTGATAAAAGGGCCCTTATACATTTAGCTTGGGGAAGAAAAGATTATTTCTATGTGTGGGAATTGATGGGAGCTTCATGCAAGATTTTGCACTGGAACTTGAAGAATGAGTAGAATTTCAAAAGGCAAGGTTGAGAGGTGGGAAAGCACTAATGTGTCCAGTAAGCAGTTCAGTATGATTGGAATGTAATGATTACTCCTTATATTTGTATAGTGCTACATAGTTTTCAAAAAGCTTTCATTTCTGTCAGTTACATATTTTATCTTTATCCAACTCCACACGACAGGTATTGCCTGAACCTAAGGCTTAGTGAGATTAAATACTTGTAGTCATGCATGATCAGTGCTCTTGTAATGTGTTATTCTTTGAGGTAAACCATTTCGCCTTTCATAGCTACAAATCAAAGTACCACGTTTGTTGTTTTTAAAGTCCTTTGTGCTTTTCCTGGGATTTATGTTGTATTCATTTATTCTTAGGGAATGGCTTTCACTTTGGAAGAGAGACAACAGTTGAATATACATGGATTGCTGCCACCTTGTTTTCTTGATCAAGACATCCAGGTCTTTAGAGTTGTTAAGAATTTTGAGCGGCTAAACTCCGACTTTGACAGGTAAATAACTTTTAAAGATACTTATTGTATGTTTAATAGCATCTGCCTGATTGTTGATGGTGTTTGATGGCCAAATTCAGAGATGAAAAGGTAAAATTTCTTCATCTATCATTCTTTTAATTAATGTACTTTGGTACTTAAGTGACTCTGTGATTTCATTAATATGAATAATTCTTCTAGTGGTACAGATAGTAACCTATCCACACATTTACCCTTAGCAATTCTGTTCCATGTTCTCCCATAAATCCTTCACATTACATTTGAGGAAACTGAGACTGAGAGATATTAAGTGACTTGACCAGTTAATTAATTTAACACAGTTAATTAGTGCCTGAGGATGGAGTTGATCTCAGGTCTTTACCCTTCTTCCAAATACTCCTATAGTATCACTTAGTTGCTGTCCATCTGTTGGATGTTACATGGGCTGTTATCTCTCATGTTGCTGCATAACTAGCTCACAACATTTTCCAGCAATACATTACTTTAAAGAGATGTCTTATGCCACTTCTTACTTAGAAGTCATCATTGGGAATATGCTGTAGCATATTTGTACCCAAGCCACTTTTCTCTCCATTGCCCTTTTGGAATGCACAACTCTGATTCTTTGGAGATAAAATTTGTGTCTGTATAGGATTTTTAGGACAATATTGATATGAAAAAAAGAGAAGGTTGTGTCTCATGTTGGAAAGCCCTCTGCAAAGTCATACTTTGGAGTATTTGCTTTTGAGGTAATTTCATCTGGTAGAAGACAACACAATTCATGCATAAGATAATACAATGGTAAATAGGGAGTTGAACTTATGCCGGTCCTCAGATCCCCACAGGGGCCCTGGAAAACAAGTGAGATAGTGGTAGGACCTTTGAGATAAGCTCTCTGAGGTAGCTGCATTTTGTAGTGATAAATTCCAAAAAAGGAACAGTTGGTCATGGAGAGAGAAGGATATTGGTTGCCAAGGGGAGGAAGTGGCACCTTTAAATGTTAGCATCCTGTAACCAAAGGCTTATTTAGCCTTTGTTGATTAAAGCTCTGCCATCCTATCTTGCTTTTTCCCTAAATTAAAATGAGGAAATTAAAAGTTATTCAGGAAAGGCCTTCAAATTAATAAGTTAACAGGAAAGCCAAGATCTAGGTTGAGAAAAATATTTAAAGAATTTTGATTTTAAAAAGATATTTATCTCATTAAACCATTTTCAGCCATTTTCATTGATCTTCATTTTCATCTCTACCTTTTGCCTTCCTTTTATGTAACTTGCTATTCCGTTGTTTCTGCCATGGCACCACTATTTTTTACCACTTTGGATTTTTTGTCTTTGTGTTTTAATTGTATTTTTATTTTTTAATTTAGTTGCATATTTTCATAGTTTACTTGCCTTATGTTTAAGGTTTCCTGTGCTGTTAGCTACTTTTGGACTGACCATAAATAATAGGCAGAAGTCTTGTGGCAGGCAATTTATCCTCTTCATCTTTTCCTTGGCTATACAGAACTTTAAAAAAATGTACTTTGAAAGGCAATCCTGAAATTGATACTGATGCCATTTTAGGTAGGTAATCCTCAGTTTTCTAATTTTGAATATGCAAGTCAAAATTACATAGAATTACTTGTACATCATGAAATAGAATAGACTGCTAAGTCAGGAAAAAATTTTAGTCTTATTTCTGATAGGATAGGATTAACTCAATTTACTATAAACCTTTACATATTATTTTGCTGTTTCTGTTTGTTAAAGGGGACACTGACTTTTAAACATTGTCAGTTATTTTACAGTTAGATTTGAAATCATTTGTGATTTATAGTAATAAAACTTGAGACAGTGGCTTAAAAATGAAGTAATTAGTGGTATTGGAATTCATTATTATGACTAAGTTAATAATGTATTTTCTGTTTTGTGAGTACAATTTTTAAGCTTGCTTGGAAAATGGAGGGAAAAAATTCTCCTGTTTAAGTGTATCTTTAATTCTTTTTATAGTTCAGTATCAACTTTAATCAACAAATGTTTGTTATGCCCCTACTTTGTCAAGCAGTGTGCCAGGCCCTGGAGATGAAAAGAAAAAACAAAATATTCTCTGCCTTAAAGGAGCTTACACTCTATAGGCAGACACAGTGTGAATATTTGTAAGTGAAAGCATAATATCAAAAACTAGTAAAAAGTAAGTTCAGGGAGGAGTAATGGATCACTGATGAAGGGATCAGGAAAGACCTCAGGTAGGGAAGTGGCTGCTGAGCTGAACTTTAATGGAAGCTAGGGCCAAGAGACAGCAGTGAGGAGGGAATATAATGAAAGCATGGGGACTAGTTTTATTAGCTCCTGCCTGTTCAAAGGCATTGAGAGTTGGTGTTTAATAGATGCTTGTTGATAGAAGCAGATGAGTTGTCATGTGTAAAGAGACAGAGAAAAGCCTAATTTTGCCTTAGTAATAGTGCATGAAGAGATTTTTGTTTATAATAAGACTAGGAAGGTGGTGGGGAACAGATTATGAAGTGCTTTAAATGCGAAATAGAGGAGTTTATTTTTATCCTAGAGGTAATAGGAGGCCAGTAAAGTTTATGGAACAAAGGAGTGACATGGTCCAAACTGTTAGTTATGAATATAAATTTGACAGTTGTGTGGAAGCTAGATTGCCAGAGGGGGGAGGAACTTTAAAAAGGGAGACCAATTAGGAGACTGTTGGAGTAGTCTAGATGAGATGTGGTAAGGTCCTGAACTGGGGTAGTTAGTGCCTGTGGAAATTGAAGTAAGAGCATTGGTTTGGGAGGTGTTATGGAGGGGAAAACAAAATTTGGCAACAGTTGGATATGTAGAATGACATAGAGTGAGGGGAAGAGGATAGCTGTCAGGTTGTGGTTTTTTTAAAAATTATGTAGTATTTTATTTTTCCCCAGTTACATGTAAAAACAGATTTTTTAGCATTCATTTTCAAAAGTTTTGAGTTCTAAATTCTCTCCTCCCTCCTCATTAAGAAGGCAAGCAATTTGATATAGGTTATACATATCTAGTTATGCAAAATATTTTTATAACAATCATGTAAAAACACAGACAAAATTAATTCATGGAAAAAAAATATGTTTCAGTCAATGTTCAGACACATGAGTTCTTTTGTCCTAAGTCTTTCAGAATTGTCTTGGATCATTGTATTGCAGAAAATAGCTAAGTCATTCACAGCTGATTATCTTCCAACATTGCTGTTACTTTGTACGTAGTACATTACACTTTGCATCAGCTCATGTAAGTTTTTCTAGGTTTCTCTGAGAGCATCTTGCTCCTCATTTCTTATAGCACAGTAGTATTCCATCATAATCACGTATCACAATTTGTTCAGCCATTCCCCAGTTGATGTGTTTCCCCTTAGTTTTCAGTTCTTTGCCACTGGGAAAGAGCTGCTGTTAATATTTTTGTACGTATAGGTTCTTTTATTTTTTCGTTTTTTATTTCTTTTGGGATACAGACCTAAGCGTGTTATTGGTAGGTGAAAGGGTATGCATAGTTTTATAGCCCTTTGGACATAATTTTAAATTGCTCTCCTTAATGGTTGAAACAGTTCACAACTCTGCTGACAGTGCATTAATGTCTCATTTTTTCCCATATCCCTTCCAACATTAGTAATTTTCCTTTTCTCACCTTTTAGCCATCTAATAGATATAAAGTAATACCTCAGAATTGTTTAATTTCCATTTCTCCAGTCAGCCGTTAGAGTATTTCTTCATATAGCTATAGATAGTTTTGACTAATGTATCTGAAAACAATTCATATAATTTGATCATTTATCATTTGCAGAATGACTCTTATTTTCATAAATTTGACTTAGTTCTCTATATGTTTGAGAAATGAGGTCTTTATCAGAGAAACTTCAAATTTTTCTCATAGTTACTATTGCTAAATGTATTTCCCTCCATCTTATTTCCTTTCCTGTTTATTGTTTTCACTCTCCTTTGATCTTTTCCCCTCTCCCCCTCTACTGTAAAAAGTTTTCTTCATCTTTTAATATGTGAGATAATTTATCTCATTCTACGTCTTCCTATCTCTTTGTCCCAGGACATTCTTCTCTCTTTAATTTTGTTTTAGATTTCATCCCTTCATATCAACTCACATCTTTGCCCTTTGCCTAATATATACTCCTTGCCTTAATAATGAGAAAGTTCTTATGAGTTACAGATATCTCCCCATGTAGGAATGTAAACAAATTAACCTTAAGTCCCTTATGATTTCCATTTCCTGTTTATTTTTTTTGAGTCTTGTATTTGAAAGTCAGATTTAGTATTCAGCTGTAGTCTTTTCCTCAGGAATGCTTGAAAGTCCTCTATTTCACTAAATGTCAATTTTTTACCCCTCAAGGATTATACTGTTTTGCTGGGTAAGAGATTCTTGATTGTAATCTTGGCTGCTTTGCCCTTTGCAATACTATATTCCATGCCCTCTAGTCCATTAACGTAGAAACTGCTGAATCTGTGTTATCCTGATTGTGACTCCACAATACTTGAATTGCTTCTTTTTGGCTGCTTGCAATATTTTCTCCTTGGTGTGGGAGCTTTAGAATTTGGCTATGATATTCTTGGGAGTTTTCATTTTGAGATTGCTTTCAAGAGGTGATTGGTATATTCTTTCCATTTCTATTTTACTCCCTGTTTCTAGAACATCAGGGCAGTTTTCTTTGATACTTTCTTGAAAGATGAGGTCTTTTTTTGGTCCTGGTTTTCAGGTATTCAGATAATTTTTAAATTATCTCTTCTGGATCTATTTTCCAGATTGATTTTTTTTTAGGGAAATATTTCACAGTGCCTTCAATTTTTTTTATTCTTTTATTTTGTTTTATTATTTCTTGATTTCTCATAAAGTCATTAGCTCGTCATTTGCTTAATTCTGATATTTAAGGAATTATTTTCTTCAGTGACCTTTTGTACTTCTCTTTTCATTTGGTCAGTTCTGTTTTTTAAGTTGTTCTCATTGGTTTTTTGTACCTCTTTTATCATTTGGTCTAGTGTGTTTTTTAAGGTATTATTTTCTTCAGTATTTTTTTTTGTTTCCTTTACCAAGCTGTTGACTTTTTTGATGATTTTCTTGCATCATTCTCATTTCTCTTCCCAATTTCCCTCTACCTTTTTTACTTAAGTTTCAGAATCTTTTGAGCTTTTCCTTCACCTCAGACCAATTCCTATTTTTCTTGGAGGTTTTGGATGTAGGAGCTTTGACTTTGTTATCTTCTGAGTGTGTGTTTTTTTATCTTCTTTGCCACCATAGTAACTTTCTATGGTCAGAATTTTTTCAGTTGCTTGCTCATATTCCCAGCCTATTACTTTACTTTTAACTCTTTGTCAAAGTAGAGCTCTGTTTCCAGGGTAGGAGAAGGGTGCACCCAGGCTTCAGGGGTTTCATGTAATTGTTTTCAGAGATACTTCTAGGGATCTGTAAGTTTTCTGTTCTTCCAAGGTGGTATAATTTAAGGAGAGGTGTGTTTACTACCCTTCTGGCCTATGCTCTGTTCTGTGAGTGATCATAAGCACTCTTTTCTGCCTTGGAAGTATGAGGAGGTACCCCTTCACTGTGACCGCTAGTTCTGGTGTGGTAGTGTTCCTCCTTGCCCTGGAACTGCCACTGAGGATTATGACTCAGATCCAAGTATGGACAAAGCATCAGAGTGCTGCCCCCAGTGCCAGCAAAGGGACCCCTGTAATGTCTTTCTGACCCATTATTCTACCCATTTTACTGTCTGTGGGATGAGAGCTCTGGAAGCAGCCCCTGCTGCTGCTGATTCAGTGGTTCCCAAGAGCCCAGTTTGTGTTGGCATGGCATGCCCTAGATGTGTTCCTCTCTCACCCTGGTGCAACACACCTTTCCTGCTGACCTCCTAAGTTGTCTTGGGTTGGGAAATTGTTTCATTCTGTCTTTTTGTGGGTTCTGCTGCTCTGGAATTTGTTTAGAGTCATTAATTAAAGATCTTTGGAGGGATTTGATGGAAAGTTCAGGTGAATTTATGCCTTCATTTCATCATCATCTCTCTGCCTCAGCTCTCAGTGGGTGATGGGAAGGGCCATCTTGCCCTCAAGTGGAATAAAGAAGTTAAGATTCAGGGTATGTTCGGAATTTTTAAAAATGAGTTCTGTTTTGGTCATGTTGAACTTGAGATGCATGTCATCTATTTGGGATTGTCCATTGGGCAGTTAGAATTACACAGCGGGAGCTCAAGAGAGAATCAGGGCTAGATATCTAAATCTGAGCTCACTGAGAGAAAATATAGACAGAGAAGAGAAGGAGGTCTAGGACAGCATTTAGGTGAGGTGATATGGAGGAAGGTTCAGCAAAGAAGACTTGAGAATAAGTCAGGAAAGTAGAATAGAGCTGAAAAAAGAATGGTGGTACAAAAATGAATAGGAGAGAAAGGGTGATCTGTGTTGTCAAGTGGTGCATGGAATTCAAGAGGAACAGTACAGAATAGTCAGGAAAACCATTGGATTTGACAATTAAGAGATCATTGGTGACTGTGTAGCAGTTTCATTTGGGTAGGGAAGTTGGAAGCTAGATTTATAGAAGGCATATAAAAGAGTGGCAAGTGAGTGACAGGAGAGAAAGTGGAGGCAAAAGGCAGACATAGCTTTTTCTAGGTGTATGTCTGGAAGATAGGAGAGAGAGATGTAAGGCATGCTTGAGAGGATGGAGGGTCAAGAGGTTTTTTTTTTTTTCTTTTTTGTTTTTTAAGGATGAGAATCTCGGGTGTGTTTCTATGTTGTAGGGAAAGAGCAAGAACAAGGAGAAATTGAAGATTAGCTGGGGTTAGGAATAATTATGGATACAGTTTGTCAGAAGAGCTAGGAAAAAAATAAGAGTTTGGACTAATTATCTACACAGGAAAGCCAAATGGATGAATATGTTTCTTGTCTAGATATTGATTTTCATTTTGATTGAAACTAATTGGGTGGATAATATACAGAACTTTTCTTTGTAAATACACACATTAGGCACTCAAAGCAAATTGACAAAACTTGACAAAATTGCCTAAAGTTGACAGCAAGAAAAGAGCAGAGTGAGAATAAATCTGAAAAACTCAAAAATTGTTTTTACTGACTCCACATTTTCCCCAAACAAATGCGTGTCTTCTTAATATCAGTATTCTTTCATTGGTAGTGCATTATCTGTGAGTCAGATATGCAAGGATTGAAGTTGAAGATAACAATAACAGCTAATATTTATTAGACGCTGTGTCAAGCACTGTGCTAAGCAGTTTATAATTATTGTTTTGTCTGATTCTCACTACTTTGCAAAAGGACGCTTTAACTTGAGGCAAACAGTAACATAGCTAGCAAGGCTTGGAACTCAGGTCTTCTTGACTCTGGATTTGGTACTCTAGCCATTGTGTCATCCAGCTGCTCCGATCACCCAGAAGGCAACGTATGATTGAAAAAAATAAAGTGGGCTGCTCCATGGTGAGCATGAGGGCTAATGAATAGCCTATGTGCTCCTTGTTATCTCTGATATCAAGTGAAATTGGGAAACTTTACCCCAGTAGCTTCACTGTTCTTTCTGTAATGCCTTATTTGTAGGTAACCCATGCTTTAATATTAAACCTTTTCCTTTCCCTTCCCTTCTGTCTTTTTATACTTACTGAGATTTGTGTCTTTCCTGATGACATGACTTCACTTCACTCTTTCTAGCTTTGGTTACACTTTTACTCATACCCCCAACTCACTAAAAGTAGTGAAGAAGTCACAATCTTCCTCTCCCCTCATTGCTACATACCTCCATAAATAAATAAGCTCTCCTCCTTTGAGGTTCATTCAGTCCATATATATCACCCATTTGATATTCTGATATCTGGTTAGTTCAGTACACACACACACACACACACACACACACACACACACACACTCCCTTAAATATCCCAAGTTCCTAGTACCTCAGCTTATTAAATACCCATGAACTCCCCCCCCACCTTAGCTACCCACAGAAATGGTTCTACCTTCGATCTTGCCATCACCCACAAGTATTCCACTTCCATGTTCATGATCTCTGAAATTCCCTTATGTGACTGTATTCTATTTCATCTCACTTCTCCCTCTGCCTTGAACTTCTAACCCCATTCTTCATCCTCCTCATTTTCATCTTCATCCTTCCTCCTCATTTCTTTCCCAGGCTATCACACCCCAGCCATGTCTACATTTTCTTCCTTTCCCCATCTTGACATACTAGTTCTACAGTCTACCAACTGCCCTCTTCTCTCAAATCCTTTGTCCCCTTCTCATATGACCAATCTTGCCCTGACAAGCTTCAGTTTTGGATATCTACCATCTGCTTCATTTTCTTTTATTTACAAGATGCCTAATGAAACTGGGAAAAAGTAAAAAAAAATGTTGACTATGTCTGTTACAAACTTATGTTACATAAATGGAATACTATTGTGCTATAAGAAATGACAAGTAGGCAGATTTCAGAAAAACCTGGAAAAACTTACATGAACTGATGTTCAGCGAAGTGAGCAGAACAGGAGAACATTGTTCACAGTCATAGAAACATGGTGTGATGACTAACTTTGTTAGATTTAACTCTTCTGAGCAATGCAACCATCTTACACAATTCCAAAAGACTCATGGTATAAAATATCCCTATCCAGAGAAAGAACTATGGAGTCTGAATGCAGATTGAAGCATATTATTTTAACCGTTTTTGTCTGTTTTGTCTTTCTCTTGGTTTTTCTCTTACATTTAATTGGAAAAAATAAAATCCTTTTTAAAAACAAAATTTATATTACACAATCTTAGCTAGGCATTCACTATGGCAAGGCAGTCCTTTTATACTTTGCTAATTGATTCACTATCCCACTCACTACAGTGGCTTTTCCAAACCTTTTCATCTCTCTTCTAACCTCCCATGGTTCCCCTTTCCGTCTACTTTCAACTGAGAGCCTCCCTTCATATTTCAGTGAACAAGTTGAGACCATTCATTGAGAGCTCCTATTCTGTTTTTCTCTTCTGTCATTCAGATAACTTCTGCCACTATCTCCTTTACCACTATCTCATGAAAAAAGTAGCCCTTATTAAAGCAAAACAAGCTCTCTTTTACATGCACAAGTGCTCCTATTCCATCCCATCTTCTTTGGAAGATTTTTACCTTGGTCTTCCCCATGCTTTCATTAGACTTAACTCTCTTCCTGCCTACTGGCTACTTCCCTGCTGACTGCAAGCACATAACATTCCTCCCTTATCTTCAAAAAACCTTCTTTTGGTACATTGCTCCCCACCCAGTTATTATCCTGTATCTCCCCTTACTTTTGTGCCTAATCTCCATTAAAATCCATCCATAATCAATGCTTCCATCTCCTTCCTCTCTTTTCTTAACTCTCTACATTGTAGTTTCTGACCTCATCATTCAACTGAAACTGCGTTGTTTAAAGTTACCAGTAGTCTTTTTTTCCTTCAAGTTTCTTTAACATGTATACTTTTATTTGAACTGGGTTTAAATCAGTGTAGAGATAAAGCTCCTCCCCTCTCCTATGTACTGACATTGATTTCATGTACTTTCTCAGGACACTATAAAAAGAGCCTTCATTTATGATTGTGTGTTGGGGCAGAGAGGGAAATTAGGGGGCCATGATGACTCTTACAATTAAAAGAAAAGTATAATTATTGAGGCAGAAGATACAAAAAGTATCCTGTCCCATTCCTCCTCTCCTTTGGATTTATGTTAAATGGCCCAAATTGTCATGTTCCTGCTTAGAAGGTAGAGAGGCCAGGATGGAGTCTCCAAACCAAATAAGAGTATTTGCCCTCAGGTGGGGCAGTGATCTTTATTTTTATTGTCCTGGGAGCTAGAGCTGTAATCTCCTTCTGCATCCTGTCATCCATGCCTGGGTACATGGTGATACCACAAGACAGTATGGTATTGGTATACAAATCCTTACAGATGTCAACATTGCATTTCATGGTTGAGTTGAAGGTACTTTCATGGATTATACAGGATTCTGCACCTAAGAAAAATGGTTGGAAGAGAGTTTCTGGGCACCTGCATCCTTCATTACCAGTGGTGATAACCTGGCCATCTGGGAACTCATAACTCTTTTCCAGAGAACAGCTAGATACAACACTGGTCAACTCTTGCTTGAAGTCTGGGGTTACATAACACAACTTCTTGATGTCACACATAATTTCCCTCTCAGCTGTGGCTGTGAAACTACACCTTCTCTTGACCAGGCTTTTCATGATACAGTCTGTCAGACCATGACCAACCAGATCCAGATGGAAGATGGGGAGTCATGGAGAAGGGTGTAACTTTCTTGGATGGGCACAATGTGTGTCACACCTGCACTATAGTCCATCATGATACTGATGGTACGACCAGAGGCTTACATGGAAAGCATAGCCTGGAGGCCAACAGTCATGGCTAGGATGTTGGAAGTCTCAAACAGGGGGGTGGAGCCAAGATGGAGGAGTAGGAAGATGCACATACACTAGCTCTTCCCCACAGCCCATAACATACCTGTAAAGAAAGACTCTTAACAAATTCTAGAGCAGCAGAAGCCACAGAACAATGGAGTGGAAGAGATTTTCAGCCCAGGGTGACCTGGAAGTCTCATACATAATCTGTGTGAACTTCTGGGGTTGTGGGAGGCTTCTGTGAGCAGCACAGGGGCACATGGAGCTCTTTGCAGAAAGTATGGTGCCAGATCTTCTCCATGTCATTACAGTACCATGTTCTCTGGGGTATTTCAGGGTCAGAATACCTCTCTTGCTCTTAACCTCATCCTCCATGTAACTGTCTCTGGTCCCTACCCACCATCCTAGCCTGATTGGGGTGTCCAACAAGGAAAGACTGCCCGAGGAGCATTGTCTCCTGCAAAGCCAGCTTTACACATTCTGGAGCCCTTGCTGGCCATGAGAGCAGGCAGCAGTATCATCATCCTTGGCAGACTTTGAAGTGGCAAGTTGAAATCCTGAAGGGAGAAAGCAGATGCTGCTACACCTGAAATAGTAGGAGGCAAGTGCACACTGGGTAGAAGAGGTCACAGCTGACCAAGGATTTCTTAATTACAGATTCTAATGACCTTGTAATTCTCATCCTTTCTGCAGTCTTTGATACTGGTAGTCACCTTCTTCTTGGTACTCTCTTCTCTCTAGGTTTTCATGACATTGCTCTGTTCTAATCTTCCTTCTGCTTCTTTGACTATTCCTTTTTGAGCTTCAGTTCTCTGTCTACTGGAACCTCATCCAGGTCACCGTCTTTGTCTGGGTGTTGCCCAAAACCTTGTCCTGGTTCTTGTTCTCTTTTCCCTCTATAATATTTTTCTTGGTGATCTCATTAGTTCCCATGAACTCACTTATCCTTATGCAGGTGAATCACAGATTTACATATCCAGCCCTCACCTCTTCTGGTGAGACTTCTGGTCTCATATCTCCAGTTTTTCATTGAACATGTTAGATTGAATGTCTCAGATCCCTTAAACTCAACATATCCAAAATTGAACCTTTCCTCCCAAACCCTCCCCTCTTTCTAACCTTTCTATTACCATCTTCCCAGTCATTTCAGCTTGCAGCCTAGGTGTTACTGTCCTCAGCTGCTCATCCTCTTTCACCTCCCATATCCAGGCAGTTGATAAATTCCGTTGATTTTGCCTTTGTAATATCTCTTCTCTATTCTGACTGCCAGCACCATGACGTAGGCCTTATTCACCATACACTGGGACTATTGCGGTAGCCTTCTAAATGATGTCCCTGTCCCAGGTCCCTTCCCCCTCCACTCATCTGTCAAATTGATCTTCTAAAAATACAAGTCTGACCATGTAACTTCACAATTTAGCAAACTTCAGTGGCTTTACCTCTACAATCAAATATCAAATCTTCTGTTTGGCTTTTAAAACCTTGCCTAAACTGACCCCTTCTAATTTTTACAGGTCTTCTTGATTCTTCTTCATGATTCTCCTCCACACTATCTGAAATCTAGTGATACTAGTTTCCTTGATGTTCCTTGAACACAGCTTTCCCTCTTCTGACTGAGCATTTTTGCTAGTGCTCCCCAATGCCTGAAATTCTCTTTCCTCTCTCTGTCTCCTGGCTTTCTTCAAATTTCAGCCAAAATCTCACTTAATTGCAAGAAGTCTTTCCTATTGCCCCTTAATACTAGTATTTTTCCTCTGTTGATTATCTCTCATTTGCCCTGTACATAGTCGTTTGCATGTTGTCTCCCACATTAGACCGTGAACTCCTTGAGAGCAAGGACTGGTTTTTTTTTTTTGTTTTTCTGTGTTTTCACCATCACTTACCACTTGGCTTATGGTCAACTTGATCCTCTGGGGCAAAGTTTGGGGAAGACATTTATAAGAGTTTCATAGCATGGAGTATGAATGAATGAATTACAAGCTTCATTGATGGAGGGAATAATTGCATTAATTACATAGGAGATCAGTGGAGGAATGGACCAGTGTCATTGTCATCAGATAAGAGCAAAAGAATTACCTTTGGTCATCTAGGTGTTTAGATATCTCTAGACATTTTATAGAAGGAAGCCAGTCTCAAAACTTCAGCTTCTGCATGGTAGCAGTATTGTGCAGTGGAAAGGCACTAAACTAATTCTTGTCCTGCCACTTACTGTCTGTCTCAGCTTGGACAAGCTGAACTTTGCACCTCAGTTTCCTCATTTCTAAAATGAGGTGTTGAAATAGATCATCTTCAAGATCTCTTTCAGCTGTACATTAATACATTTTATGATATATATCTATATTTCTTTTTTCAGGCTATGCCATCTTTAAAAAACTTATTCCATGGTTTTATTATTTATTGTGTAATGGAATATTTGCTTATATTTCTTCAAAACTTAACTTTTTCAGCTTCAAGGGATACCTTGAAGTTCTGGTATTCTGTCAATTCAACTTCAATTCAATAGGCATTTATTGGCTACCTATTCATTTTCCTCATTTGTAAAATGAGATAGATAAGAAAATGGCAAACCATTCCAATATCTTTGCCAGAAAACCCCAAACTGGAGTCACAAAAAGTTGGACACAACTAAAATGACAAAAACAATAATAAATGTTCTATTTACTGTAAATACAGAGATAGAAATAAAATCTTACTTTCTCTCAAGGTATATCATACTAGCTATACCATACTAGGTAGAAATAGCATTTGTACAGATATAGACATATAAAATATACACAAAATAAATAAAAAGTGATTTGAGGTGGGAAGTGAGAAGAATAATGAATTATCAGCCTTTGTGTGGGAGGAAGCAGCTAAATTAATTCTTGCAGACAGGTAATTACTTCAAGAGGCTTAATTGAGGAGGGTAAAGAGCATTCCAGGTATCCATCTATATCTATTTGTCTGTCTATCTTGAGAAAGACAAGAAAGAAAATAGTGGAATTTAACTAGAATGTAGTCTACATGTGGAGGAGAATAGTGTGAAATCAAGTCTGGAAAGATAATGTGATGTCATTTTTTAAATTAATGAATTAATTTTTAGTTTTCAGTACATAAGACATCAAGTTTTAAATTCATCCCCCTTCTTCCCTCCACCTCCCTAATGGCATATAATCTTATATAGGCTGTACATGTACAATCATATTAAACATTTCCACATTAGTCATATTGTGAGAGAAAAATCAGAACAAAGGGGAAAAACCATTAGAAAGAAAAAACAAACAAAACAGAAAATAGTATCTTTGGTCTGCATTCAGACTACATAGTTCTTTCTCAGGATGTGGATAGCATTTTCTGTCATGAGTCTTTTGGAATTTTCTTAGATCGTTACATTGCTGAGAAGAGCTAAGTCTGTCAAACTTGGTCAGTGCACATTTGAATGACCATTTTTTCCCTTAAAGTATTATACTCAGATTTGCTGGGTAGGTGATTCTTGGTTTCAGTCCCCGTTCTTTTGACTTCTGAAATATCTCACTCCAAGACCTTTGATCCCTTTGTTGAAGCTGCCCAGATCCTGTGTTATCCTGTTTGTATTTCCACAGTACTCAAATTGTCTTTTTCTAGCTGCTTGCAATATTTTCTCCTTGATCTGGGAACTCCGAAATTTGGCTACAATATTCCTGGGAGTTTCTCTGTTTGGGTCTCTTTCAGGAGGTGATTAGTGAATTCTTTCCATATTTATTTTGTCCTCTGATTCTAGAACATCAGGGCAGTTTTCATTGATAATTTCATGGAAGATAATATCTAGACTCCTTTTTTGATCATGGCTTTCAGGCAGTCTCATAATTTTTAAATTGTCTCTCCTGGATCTATTTCTCCAGGTCAGTTGTTTTTCCAATGAGGCGTTTCACATTATCTTCCATTTTTTCAAACTTTTGGTTTTGTTTACTAACTGCTTGGTTTAACTCATGGTAATTCATTTTCATGAACTCAGTTCTCTCTTTCAGAGAACTATTTATTTTGTTCAGTGAGCTTTTGAACCTTCTCCTCCATTTGGCTAATTCTGCATTTTAAAGCCTCCTTTTCCTCATTGGCTTTTTGGACCTCTTTTTCCAATCAAGTTAGCCTCTTTTTAAAGCTGTTATTTTCCTCGGCATTTTTTAGTAAGCTGCTGACTTGTTTTTTAAGGTCTTCTATTGCCTGAGCCAGATTTAAGTTTCCTTTGGAGGCAGAGGCCTTGACTTCCTCTGACAGTAAGCCTTGTTCTTCCTCATCTGAAAGGATGAGGGGAGACACCTGTTCCCCAAGAAAGTAACCTTCTATGGTCTTATTTTTTTCCCATTTTGGGGCATTTTCCTAGCCAGTTACTTGACTTCTGAATTTCCTCTCCACAACCACCTCTCCTCCGGTTCTGCCAAGCCAGCACTTGGGGGCTGAGATTCAAATGAACTGCTCCCCAAGCCTCAGGGGCTTTCGGGGAGTGGGCAGGGCTGCTATTCAGTGTGAGATTAAGATCATCTGCTCGGATCTACTCCTCTTTAAAAAGAAGACTAGAGGCTTCCACAATATGGCAGAGTAGAAAGATACACACACGCTTAACTCTTACCCCACAGCCCATAGAATACCTGTAAAGAAGAACTCTCAACAAATTCTAGAGCAACAAAAGCCACAGAACAACAGAGTGGAGGAGATTTCTGTCCCAGAGAGACCTGAAAGACCGACGGGAAAAATCTATCACATGGGACTCAAAGGAGAGCCCAGCCCTGCCTTGGCCATGTGCTACCGAGAGCAGGCTTCAGGGGCAGAATCTATTCAGTGGCTTCTACTGCTGTAGAAGCCACATTGTTTAAAGTTTGTCTTCATAATGTAGTCTTCAATCTTTAAAAATATTTTTCATTAATATTTTTTTTTATTATTTGTGTCATTTCTGTATATGTCCTTCACCTCTTCCCCCTTTCCTATCCAGTGAGCCTTCTCTTGTAATAAAGAGTTAAAAAGAATTTAGCAAAATTAACCAGTACATCAGCCCTGCCTAACAGCACATGCAGCATTCTATACCCATTATAGACTCTCACCTCTGCAATAAAGAGAGTGGGTTGCGTTTTGTGAACTCTTTTGGGGGGGCCAAGCTTGCTGTGAAACATATACCTTAAGTAGATAATACAAAATATTTACAGCAACACTTTTGTACTAGCAAAAAAAAAAAGTTAGAAGTTCATCTTTGGAGGAATAGTGAAACAAACTATGATATATAAATGTATTAGAACATTACTATGCCATAAGAAATAAAGAGTTCAGAGAAATATAGGAAGATACACATGAATTGTTAGAGAGGATAACGACTGAGAAAATCATATGACTCAGTCAGTGTAAGGAAAAATGACAGTAAAATAAAACTGAAGGCTGAATAGAGTTCATAAAATGTAGATATGTTTCTCTAGAGGATTTGAGGCTCATACTTTCTTCTGCCATTCTTTGAGTTGGGAAATAGAAAGGAGGAGTAGATTGAGGCATCAGTCCTACCTCCAGCTAGCTCAGGATTTCGAAGATTTTCATTGCAACTTCCCCTGGATATGGGGGAGCAGTGAGTTTGTTGTCTACTGGACTGAAGGGATCCAGAGTGACACCTAGTGGTTATGCTAGCATTTCTTGAAATAGGTCAAATAATCCTTGCTCTACTGTTGTATTTACTGAGAAAGCTTCTAGTGTTGCCCATTGCAAATAAGGCAGGCTTTTGGCTTTAAGGATGTATTTTCTTTTCATCAGATTTTAGGAAGGGCCTTCTATTTCTGAGCTTTCCAGTGTCCTTCTCTAGTGGAGAAGTGGTTAAAGGTTATAAACAAACAGTTCTCAAAGGAAGAATTGGTGGAACTTTGAATTGGACCAGCTATTCTAGAAATCAAAATAGAACACTGTTTATGTACTTTTGACTCAGTGGTCCCTGCTTGGCATATATCCCGGTGATGTCACTGAAAGAAAGAAGGATCTCATTATATAAGATATAAGATGCTTAGTAGCAGATACCTATAAACAAAGTAATTCCATTGATTATTAAACAAACGTTGGTAAATGACTGAAGTGGAATATTACTGTGCTGTTGAAAACGTTGAATAATGAAGAACACAAACATTAAAAGGTAAATGAATTGGTGCAAAATAATGTAAACAAATAAAACGAGGAAGAGTCAACTACAACAGTGTAAGTGGAAAAATGAAAAGAACAGTAGCAACAAATCTAAATTGAATGCTGTAATGGAAGAGATTAAAAAAAATTATCTCCCTTCTTTCTTTGCAGTGGATGAGGGGGACTATGGGTATGAAATACTTCACTAAATCAGATTTGCTTGGTGTATTGGTTAGTTTTGCTGAATAGTTACAACCCCCTTCCATTTTTTAAATTTTCTATCATAAGGAATAGCTTTCTAGAAAGAGTGATAAAAGTGATATATTAGATAATAAAGGTGATATAAAAATATCAATAAAAATTTAAGGAAAAATCTTGATCAGTAACTCTCATGGTTCTTTTAACTCATAGTTACAACGATAGTGGAAGCTCTTTTTGTATGGGAGTGGCAATGAAGGATTTGGAGTGACCCAGAATTTCCTTCTTAAAGTTTTGTATTTGGGATCTTTTAACCACTATGATGAAATATTGGATGACTGACTGCTGAATTATGCCCCTAGTTAAGACAGAGGTAGAAATGAAAGGGGAATAGCACTTGCAAATCATTTGGTTTTGGTTAACAGATAGAAAAGTAGATCAATGGAACAGACTAGACAAGGGAGAAGTTGAACAATGGAACTCTGTAATCCAAGGTTCAGTAAACCAGAAAACATAAATTATTTAGTAAAGAACTTCATAGTTAATAAAACTGCTGGAAAATTAGAAAGTAGTCCCACAGAAAAAAATCTAGAAAAGGAGCAGATCATATACCTTTCACAGGGATTGGCATGAGATAAAGTTTAATTACACAGAATAGAGCAATTGCAAAAGATAAAATAGATAATTTTGATTGTATGCAATTTAAAAGTTTAAATAGAAACAATGAATGTATCTGGGTTAAAACAGAAAACAGTTGAGTGGGGGAAAAAATTCTTAAAATCCAATTTCACAGGTAAGGGTTGGCTATCTTAGATATGTAGATAAATATTCTCTATATAGCAAAAAGCCTTGCCTAATAAATAAGTGGTCAAAGGAAATGAGCCGTTTTCCAAAGAATTAGAAACTATTAACAACTATCACCAATAAGAGATATGCAAATCAAAAGAATCCTGAAGTTTTAAACCTGTACCCTGTAAATTGACAAAAGAAGACAAAAAGTAAGTATAGTTATTATTGAAGAGCTCTTTGAAAATAGACATACTAATTAATTTTTG
>CM053770.1:362036713-362140857 GCA_028658325.1 Potorous gilbertii | reverse complement strand
TATGTGAACTGACACAGAATGAAGTAGACAGAGCCAAGAAGACAGTGTCCAAAATGACCACAATAGTGCAAATGCAAATAACAACCACAAAACAATTAAAAGTTAATATTGGAAATTATAAAAAAAAGCATGGCCCCAAAGAAGGAATATGAGATGACATTCTCACCCTGTTCCTTTGGTGGACATGTCAGGGCTATGGATGTGGAATACTGAATATATTTCAGACTTTTACATTATTGATCAGTTTTGATGATTTTTTTGAATCTCAGAGGGAAAAGGAGTATTGAGGGAAATTTGATGATACATATAAAAACAGAAAAATATTAATAAAATTTTATTTTTGAAAGGCATTTATTAAGTATTTGCAATATGTCTCAAACACTGTGCTAAAATCAAAGAATGGAAAATTCTAAATAGAGTCTCTGTTCTCAACAATCTCACCCTGCAGCCACCAATCCTAATACCTCTCTGCCAATTCTCATTCTCTTCTTTCCTCTGCGTTGCCTGGGAAGGGAATGCACCTCCCAGCTACTACCCTTTACTCTGCCGTTGTTAAGACTGGTCTCCCTGTCTGCATGACCAGATGACTGGCTAGACATGTTTCCTTTGGCTGGCTTGTCTCTGCCCTCTTTGTCCAGTCATTCTATGACACTGGAGGCCTAAAGCTACATTTTCCAGGGGGCTGTCCATTTAATGAGCGACTGGTTCTGCCCACAGAGAATCCACCACATGTTAACTTTTGAAGGTTACTTTTTTCACATAGGAATTACTGGAATATTATGTCTTTGTATTTCCTACGCATAACACCCATTTCTGAAACACTATAGAATTGAGGCAGGCTGACCCAAAGACTAATAGTACTACTAAAGTGGCTTTAATATTTAAGCTAATATGTCACTTTGGCAATAGTTTTAACTTGTCTTATCTCTAGCTCAGTTTTACAGTCCTTAAGTCTGCCCATATTTTGTTAGATGATAGATTGCTTGTAAGTATTCAGACATAATACACTCTAAATTTAAGAAAACATGCATATTTTCTTTAGAAATTTTAATAAGCTTTCTGGGAAACTACTTTATGATTAACATGTAGGTGTATTAAGATCTAGATGTAATTATGTTTCATTCTCCACAGATACCTTCTTTTAATGAGCCTTCAGGATGAAAATGAAAAGCTTTTCTACAAAGTGCTGACTTCTGACATTGAGAAATTCATGCCTATTGTTTATACTCCCACAGTGGGACTGGCTTGCCAGCAGTATGGCCTAGCATTTCGGAGGCCAAGGTATGTATGTAATTTGTACTTTAAATCAAATCATTGTATTTTTTTCCTTTTGAAAGGCTTAAAAAAAAAAAGCAGTTGACTAACATCCAAGATCGCAGTAATTAGAATAATTTCAACTACATTCCAAGGATCAATAAATTGTGCTTTATATAACATAGAAGAAATAGAGGAATATGGATGACTTTTGTTATCTCACTTAAACAAGTTGGCTTACTTTACAAAATAATGAATCTTAGTTAAAATTGATTTTGAAAGTCTGAACAACATGGTCTTACCTGCTTTCAGAAAAGTCAGTTTTTCGGGAAACTGAAAGCACATACTTTATCTTCTCATGTCAGAAATGACTCAAGTTTGTTTCAAAGACAAACGTCTTAATAAAGAAAACATATGTGATATTCCACAACCTTTTCTTATTTGTAGATTTACATGTCATTACTAGATAGAACCTTACAAGTTTGTTTCATATACCCATTGATACTGTCTTAAAATGAAAAATAATGAGATGTATTCAAAGCTTCTGGACTCAAATCTTGAGCCATATTCTTATTACTTATGTTATCTTGGACAAGTTACTTGGCTCTCTCTGAACCTCAGTGTTTACTTTTGCAGAATCAGGGAACTGGACTAGATGATGTCTTCAGGTTATGTACACCTTTAACTTCTATATCGCTATTTAGAAAAAGAAAAGAATGTCTTTCCTGGTTTCCTAGTTTCTTTCCTCATTTTTTAAATTTTAGTTTCATCCTTTTCCCTCAGATTGCTGACTCACTAAACTGCTTTACTCTGAGAATTATTCTTTTTTCTTTGTGGTTATTCTTCTTTTAAAGAAAACAAAACTTATTCAAGTCAATACACTATGCAAAAAAATGTAAAGAATTTCAGAAATTACTGTCACGGAAAGCAGCATTTACCAAAAGATTGTCAAATTGACTAATAAGTGTACTAAACAGAAGCTATACTTTATTTCTGTTATTTCATATTTTCCTCTAACATGTAGAAACATGCCTTGGTGTGGCATTTAAATTGTAGCTCAAGACCTATAAGGGTCTATTATCTGTATCTGGAGAAAATAAAAATCAAGAGTTTGTTTGATTCAAGTTCAGTGGTGAAGGCTAAATCCTTGTGGCTCAATTTAGATCCTTAAGTAAGGCCTTCTTTGCAAATATCAGAATTTAAAATTGACAGAGAATAAGTGATAACAAAATGCAAGTCGTATGAAATTTCAACATGTTTATTGAAACTAAATCTTTTTTTCTTCTAGGCTACCAGCAATAATAATAACATTAATCTGTGGAGAAGAGTTCAGTTCAATTTTAGTTGACATAAATACATTAACAAATTTGTTATTCCTTTTTCTTGAGAGATGTTCAGGCATTTTTTGCACCAACATTTTATATCCCAAAGCTAATACTTCATGATAGGGGAAAAGTTAAATTCTTTTTAAGACTTAGATTTTGAAATTTTGATATTTAAAAAGTATACCAAAGAAATAAAACTACAAAATGAACTGTCTTACAAAATTGCTGAGAGTTCCCTTTCATGTTCTGAGGGACTCAGCACCACGGAATGGTAGAGCTGGATCAGACTGTTCAATGAGTGGTAGAACACGTAACTATAAAAACTGTAAGGCCAAGAGATGATAAAATTACCACTCATCAATATGACAGGACTGCTGGGGATTTGCACCCGGGAATCATTTAATCCAAAAATCAGGAGAAAGAGAAATATTGAAGATGGCTTCATTTCAGACAGAAAGAAGTTTAGACCCATTGTCAGTTTTTGCCAACTATTTTGTCCATCAAAATAAGCACAGAGGCAGAAATATAAGCTTCCTTTATAATATCCCACTTCTTTTGTTTGTTTGAAGCTACTGACATTGGTACAAATTATTTGCTTTAAAATTTTGTTACTTTTGTAAAGAAGTTTTTTTTAAAAGCTCAGGATCTGATATTCAGAAAAGGGTTTGATAAAGAAGTATTTAAACTAATTTTGAAAATGCATTCATGATATATGGTCCTTTTGTAAGTTGTGACCAAATCCCTTAAATGAATTTAGAGAGCAACAGAAAAGGTGAATGGTGGTTGTCCACAATTATTAGTGATTTTTGAAAGACAATTCAGTCTAAGTAGGAATCAGACTCAATGAGGAACTTGGTTTTAATGAGATGTGTACAAGGACACCATGAGCTGGAAAATGAGAAGTGTAATGCCAGTCGATACCCACAGCAACTGCTATGGATATATATGCATGCATATTTCCAGGGTAAATTCACAAAATATAAACTCTCTTCCTCAAAGACTAAACCAAAATATTTATTCAGATTTTGGAAAGCCAAATCCATCACAGTAACAAAGAAATCTATATACATTATCAATTAAGGGATTACAGCCATCCCCCGAGCTTTCTGTCCATCAGGTCTCACCACAAATAAGCTCCCTTAGGCGCAAAATCACTCTTTTTCTCTCTCAGGCTAGCTTCTCTGCTCTGCTGTCTCTCAACTCCACCTCACTCTCTCTTCCTGCTCCACCCATTCAGCAAGTTCCTCCCACCATGGGCTTCATGTGCCTTAAGCTGTGGACTGGGCCAGAGCCAAAGCAGGTCACATAGTCCTATTAAGGTGCAGGGAAGATTTTCAAATTCCCATACCATTTCAGGAGGCCATGAGAAGTTGCTTAGAACTTGGGTAGAAGTACCTACAAAGATAGCTTCAGTAAAGAAAGTGGCCAGGACTCTGGAAGCAAGGGTATTTGAACTGATTTGACTAGAGTGTCAGGATAAATACTGTGTTGCTAAAACACTATCCTCACTATAGATCACAAAGCAGTAATCCTTGGGCTCCCTACCTGTCTTTGTTTTAGCTGTTCACTTTGTCTTTATGAATAATGTTAATCACATACCTGTCATAGTCTGAATGTACTTATTAGAAATGTAGTTGGGAGGAAGCAGTTGAGAGAAACATCTCCAGAGAAATAGCAGGGATCAATCTAACTCTGAGGTTTGCCAGAGTACCTTGATTGACTCAGGGCTCAAAGTTAAAGCTAGAAATACAGAGCTGGGAGAGACAGAGAGTGACTGGGAATGAGAATGAATTCTAGATCCTTTTATATAATTGCTCCAAACAGAGGAGCATTTATACTGAAAAGCTTATCTAAGCAATGAGCTGGGGGCTAGGTGTCAGAAAGAGTGGCTGAACTATTTTGCTAGTTTCCAACCTCACTACTGCTACTTTATTATTAGTTTAAAAAATTAATACACATACCTACTCTTTAAGCTTGGTAACAGATGCTTTGCATTATTTTTAAGGTCATTAGACTCAGAATCATAGACTTAGAGCTAGAAGGGTCCTTAGATTTCCTTGTACCATGAACATTTCCAGATTTTCATAGTCTTATACACTTTTCATTTCAAAATAGTCTGTCTAAAGTTGCTTGTTAGGTTGCATAGACTATTTTGTAGTTTAAGAACCTGAATCTGAGGTAAGTTGTTCACTGGTTCTTAACTGAGTTACCTAGGAAATTGTCTTTGGTTAGATTCAAGACTTAATGATTCTTGTATCAGGAATATAACAATTAATTAATGTCACAAAGCTCCAATATTGTATTCATCCTTAATATTACCATATTTATAGTTACTACAAATCTTAGATTTAAGTTAATATGAATATTTGGGTTTCTTTTATTTTACTTTGGGTGATTATTTAAAAATGATGATACAGGGCAGGTAAAACTTTTGGAATTCTGTTCCACAGCTCTTCAAAATGGGAAAATATTTGGTTGGTAATTACAGTGTCAAATTATGAAGCACTAAACTAATTTTATAGTTATATTTTACTTAAAATTGACCTTATATTTTAATAACCTGGAATGGTGGTCTGCATTATTAAATATGACATGAGTATATTCGTAATGTTATTTGTATAAAATTAATATTTGGACTCAGAAACAGAAAGACTTGAAGTTCTTCACCCTGTGCAAGACATTTAATCTTTTAGTGTTCTTGGAAACTCTCTGACTATAGGATATAGAGAAAGTGGTGAGCTGCATTGGTAGAGTGAGTTCCCTCATCTAGAAGTTTCTAATATCAGTGAAATCACAGCTCACTGTTCTGTCCTCTTTCCCCTAATAATTGTGTATAAAAACAACAGTAAATCACATTTATAGAATTTTGAAGTTTATAATGTTTCCCCAAAAATAATCATGTGTGAAAACACAGATATTTTATGCCTATTTTATTGATAAGAAAATAAAACTTATGAAAAAAATTGTCACATTTATTTTCATTCCATTATGAAGGAGCAGTTTTATTTTACCTTTCTTAGGAAGGGTTACCATAAAAAATATGAATGATTAATAGACCAACCCTGTATCAAAGCTAAAAACAGAATTTCTGTGGTCAAAATATCTTATCTGAAAGATCTTATTGTTATGATTTTTTTTTGTGCCAGCATTAGTATTCAAAAATGTTGGAATGCTCTGCTAGCTAGAAAACTTGCCAAGATACAAACTTTATAGTAATTAGTGGCATGTCTGGCAATGGTAATTCAATAAGACCATTCAGGTTAACGATATTTATACTGGTAAAGTATCTAATAGTGTATTTTAAAAAATACTACATTGTTCAGCTGTTTCAGCAGGACACAAAAAGCAATTACCATGAAAGAAGGGATGAAAAGAGATACTATATTCAAGTTGTGGTGTGATTACAGTATATAAATAATGTAATATGCATTGCTTTAGAATAACAAACTTAATTTTTTTATTAGATTAATGAAATCAAATTATAGTACTACTGAGATTGTCCTGCTTTCCTTTCCAGTATTACTCATTTTATATCTAGAATCAGAATATCAACAAGGTCAGAGTGATCTTAAAGGTTATCTGATTTAATTCCCTCATGTTACAAATGGAGAAAGTAAGTCCCTCAAATTATAGGAGTTCTCCAAGTATATATAGTGAAGAAGTGGTAGAACTAGGATGTGGATCCCAATTTCTTGATTCTAGATCAATACTATTCCCATTATATTATGTCACTTTTAAAGAAAAAAAATTATTTCATCAATTATTTGTGTTTTTCAGAGCTACAGTGTGACTTCAAATCCTAGATTTTTCTTTCTGTCATTTCCTTGATACATTTACTTATTATAGTTTATACTTCCCTTAAAGAATATAGCTGATTTTCATGCATATCACTATTAATTTCTTCAGGAATATGCTTCTTTTATGCCAGTTGTTTTCAGTCCTGTCCAACTCTTCATGACTCCATTTGGGGTTTTCGAGGCAAAGACACTGGAGTGGTTTGCCATTTCTTTCTCCTGCTCATTTTGCAGATGAGGAACTGAGGCAGACAGGGTTAAGTAACTTGCCCAGGATCACTCAGGCGGTAAAAGTCTGAGGTTAGGTTTGGACTCAGCCCGGTGAGTCTTCCTGACTCCAGGTTCAGTGCTTTAACTACTGTGCCACCTAAGGTTGTCCTTTAACAAAGGATAGTTTATGATATTAACAAATAGGCAGTTGAATGAATGATAATAAGTGTATAAAATGATCCATAATATATAGGTAGTTGTTCAGTTCATCAGTTCTACTTGATGAAATTGCAGAGTAGTGAGCTTTTATTTAGGATTGTTTGGACTAGCCTTTTGACAGCTTTATTGAGTGAGTTGGAGGACATCTACTATAACATGTTTATCACTACCTCAGTGAGGCTGAGGCTGTCTCCTTGGTCTCATGTCTCTGGAATACATTGATTGTCTTGGGCTAGTGTGGATTTATTGAGGATTAGTTGACTTGGACTGTTGTGGGTTGGAGCTACCCCTTTTTGCTCAGCTTATAAAAATGCTTATTGTAGAGTCAGTTCTTTTCTCATTTTCCCTTTTTGGTGAAATCCTGAGAGACTAAGGATAGGTTAGAGACCAGAGATTGGAGGGTAGAAATTTGGTCTGTAGGGAAGGCCTGTATATTGGCATAATCCCACAGTGACTGACTGACTATCCCCCTCTTCACCTCAGAGATGAAAACCTTTTGGATTAAGAGATGCTAGATTCCAAGAAGAGTTGTGGACCTAGCTCTGGAGCTGTGGTGGCAGAGACACATTACAGTTGTTATGTATAATATCAGAAGATTATAGGAAAGCCGACCCACATAGCAAAATAGTAGGAGTTCCTAAATCACAACTTCCAGAGATTAAAGGGGAGTTCCTGAAAAGTTCCAGATTTAGAGAGTGCTAGCACTTGTAGAGAGAGAAGAAGGAATTTCAGGGCAGAGCCAGCCTCATGGAGAGAAGAGAAGCCCATAATTGATTCTTTCAATGAGAGAACATAGATCTCCTGTGTAATGCCAGCCTTTTGGGAAGAGGATATTGCACATGATACTGCAGCTGGAGGAGCAGTAAAAGACTATGTCATGCATGATATGTAGGGCAACAAAAGACCTGGACTTTGCCTTCTACTATTATTATAAATCACTAGAACAATGGAGGTTTAGTGGGAGAAAGAAAAGGAGCAACTGCAAGACTAAATTTTCTTTCCAAGAATGTCATTCTAAGCTCTTATAGGGTAGTAATGAAAGGCTGAAAGAAGCCTGTGTGTTCCAGGGGGTGAAAATGAAACTCATCAGGATATCATTTCACTTCTTGGGGAGGCCTACTGTGAGTTGGGCTTCTGGACAGTGGGAAAGGGGTATGTTTAGGAACTTGCCACTTGAAACATAAAGGAGAGGTGTGCTAGGGATCAAGACAGAAGTCCTACAACAGCAACAGGTACCAACCAACGACTTTGTTACCCACTACTCAATTTTTGGTCACATGTCCAGGTTGGACCTGGATCATGGGGGAAGGAGAGGGACCAAGAGAAGAGCACATTCAGAAGCAAGCAGCAGCAGTGTGACTCAGCTCAGGAGAATGTTTAAAAAATTGGAAAAGAAATGAGAGCTGTGGAAGAAGGAATGGAAAAAGACTTAACAGCTTGGCACCACAAGAGGCACAAAATCTTACCTAAGCAAGAGATTTCCTGAAAATTAGCATTCAGGGATTCCATGAAACAAAGAGAACCATTAAAACAAAGTCAAAAGATTGAAAAAAAATAGAAAATGCAAAATCTCATAACAGAAACAGCTGATCTGGAAAAGTGATTGAGGAGAAAAAATTTAAGAATCCTTGAAGATCACACACAAAAAAGTGCTTCAACATCATAGAAAACAGTCCAGATATCTTAGAACTAGAATGTAAAGTGGAGATAGGAGGAAATTGATGGATTCTTTCTGAAAGAAATTCCCAAATGAAAACTCCCAGGAACATTGTAGTCCAAACCCTGACCTTACAGGTTAAAGAAAAAACAAAATAAAACAAAATACTTCTAACAGCCAGGAGAAAAGAAAAGAATTCACATATCAAGGAACCACAATAACAATCACACATATTTTAGCAACCAGCACCTTTAGGAGTGTAGAACTTGGAATATGATACTCCAGAAGGCAAAGGATATAGGTTTACATCCTTAAATAACTCAGTAAAACTGAGCATAATCCTACAAAGAAAAAAATGGATCTCCAGTAATATAGAGGACTTCCAAGCATTCCAGATGAAAAAGACCAGAGCTTCGTGTAGAAACCATGAATTTCAAACATAGGAGTTAAGGAAAACATTAAAAAAGTGAACACAAATATTTAGCCATAAAGGGTTAACTAGGATCAATTGCTTATATTCAGAATGTGAGGAGGTGATATATGTGCCACCTCTGAATGCAGTGGGGGTATATGTGTCATGGAGGAAGTCTGATTGAAATAGAAAAGATCTAGAGGTGTTCTTGATGGCCTTAAGAATGGTAAGAGAGGGGAAGCATAATACATGGGAAGAAAATAAAATAAATATAAAATACAAATACAAATAAATATATATCTATAAAGAAAAATAAAATAAAGAAAATAAAGATTAGGGGAAATTATCTCACAAGATGTTTGCAAGTAGACATCTGTACAAGTTTGGAGAAAGGGGTGGGGGAGCATCTGACATTTGATCATCTGAACTGATCAGAGGAGGAAAGAATACACTTACACAGATAGTTGAATACACAAATACATCTCACTCACCTGAGAAGTGGGAGGAATAAAAGAAATTAGAGGGAGGATAAATTGAAAGAGGGATTAGTCTACAAACTGTAAGGATGTACAAAATTATTTATAGTCTTTTTGAGGTATCAAAGAATAGGTGTCTGATGGAGTGTAATGTTAATTAGAGTTAGATCTCCCCTACCCATTAGTAGGCCTAAGGTAAGCCCATTAAGGGAAACTTGATTAGGGGAGCTTGTTGTGTAGGAAGGCCCACATCTTTTGTTAATTAATGAGGGACTGTGTCATGAGGTAACTGTCCACTCTGAAAGGTGTATATATACTCTGAGGAGAGGTTTTGCTTCGGGGACTTGGAAGAAGATTCATGTACCAGATGGGACTCTGGTTAAGGAATCACCCCACCCCCCCCTTTATCCAGATGTTGGTGCTTCTTTGTATGTATGTAATGGTCAGATAGATCTGTCTGTTGGTCTGTGATGTACATATTGCTTATGGTCAGACAGTTAGAAGACCAGCCTGTTGGTCTTTTTTGTCTCTGCTTGTATTTTCTCTGTGAATGAATGTAATTAAAGAAGATTGTTGACCCTCTCAAAAGTTTTATTTCCTTTTAGAAAAGCAGATCTGAGAACCTGTGCCAGCAGGTCGTCATGGATGTGTATTAGGATTCTTGCTGCTACAGGGAGTGGCCATAAATTGGGGAATAATTGAACAAGTTATGATATATAAATAGGATGGAATACAATTGTGCTATAAGAAATGATGAATGGGGTGGTTTCTGATAAGCCTGTGAAGACTTGTATGAGCTGATAAAGAGTGAAGTGAATAGAACCAGGAGAATAGTTTGTATGATGACAATAATATGTTAAAGATAAACAACTTTTGAAAGAATTAGGAACTCTCCCATCGGTGTAATTATCAACAAAGATTCCAGAGAACTAATGAAGAAGCATGGTACTCACCTCCTCATAGCGAGGTGAAGAATACAGAGTACAGAATGAAAAATAATTTTTTTTGTGTGCATGGCCAATGTGAAAATTTGTTTTGCTTAACAATACATATTTATTTTTCTGCAGTGTCTCAGGATTGGGATTGGGGTAGAGAGGGAAATTAGGATAACAAGAGAAGGCTATTTTTTATAAATATTATAAAGTGTGAAAAAGGAAAAGTTAGGGTCTTGCAGATGATTTTCAACAGCACATGGCATCTTTGTACTCAGAAGATTGAGTACAGAGAAAGGCAAATCACACTATTTCTTTTTTTCATTTCCTACCAAAAATAAAAATGTTTGCCTTGCTAGAAGAAAACATCTTTATTTTTTACAACAAAATTATTATTAATTTATTTTAGCATCCTTTTTTTTTAATTTTGAGTTCCAAATTCTCTTCCTCTCTCTCATCTTTCCCTCACTCACCGAGAAGGTAAGCAAAATTATGTCAGTTATACATACAAAACATATTTCCATATTGTCTATATCATAAAAAAGCAACCAAAAATAAAGGTGAGTAAATGATGCTTCAGTTTGTACTCAGAGTTCGTCATTTCTCTTTCTGGAAGTGGATATCATTTTTCATAATGAGTCCTTTGGAATTGTCTTGGATCATTGTATTGATCACAGTAGCCAAGTCTTTCACAGAAAAGCATGTTGTTAAAAACTCTTTCCTATAAAGGTGTTTCTTTTGCATGTATTAAGATCATATAAAATTCCTATTATTCAAATAAATAGTTATTTTGTTTAATGATCCTTCCTAATTATCAATATTAAGTGGAACAGTGAGAAGTTGTATGCTCACCAAAAGTGTTTGTCACTGTCCTAGACAATGTCTTATACAAAGTCCAAATTGAAGAGAGAACTCCATATAAGTGGTAAGGTTTTCTAGATTTTTCCAATTATAGATGACATTGTGCTGGTTGATAGTAACTGTAAGCTGTTTTAGGGGGTCTTAGATTATTTATGAAATAAATAGAAGTAGGTCCTGGAATTGGTTTTTGTTATATTTTAATGATCTTAAAAGAAGAAAGGAAAGGAAGATGAAAAGGAATACCATAGGGAAGAAAAGGAGGTTGAATGGGAGAACTTATCTCACAAAGCAGGGGTGAATTTTCATCTTATTTCAATTTCAAAGGAAGTTAGAAGACAGAGAATAATTTTTCTTTATAAAAAATTTTTCTGCTTATCTTAAAACCTGAAATTGGTGACTTTTAAAATTATCCTCATTAAAAGCATACTTATTAAATAACATGTGTTGCCAAAAAACCCCTTAGTGTGTTATATAAATATAAATACACATGTGTATAAATATATGTGTATACATATATAAATAATATAAATATATATGCATTTTCCTGTTATAATGTTAAGTATTGATATCCATTTTTTATATTTTAACATGATACAAATCAAGTTGGTTAGTTGGAGAGCCTGGAATAACATATGGTTCTCATTGTATCTGCTATATTTATGACTATAATAACTATCATTTCAGTATTTCAGTCAGAGGCCAACCTCTCTTTTTTTTTTCTGAAAATAGATGACGATGCCTTAATTTGAATTGACAGTGCACATAAAAAATCCTTTTTTACAATGGACAATGTATCTTTATGAATACTTATGTGACCAGTTTAATAATTATAATATTGATGAAACATTTCAAAGTTAGCAAACCTTTTCATTTAATTTGAACCTGAAAATAACCCTATGATATAAGTACTAAAAGAATTATAATCTCATTTTTACAGATGGAGAAATAATCTCAGAGAGGCAAATTTTGACTTGCCCATACTCACATATGTCAAAAGTGGGTTTTGAATCCAGGACTTCATGACTCCCACGTTTAGCATTCTATCCACTCTACGATTCTGCTTCTTTTATTTTCATTATAGAAATGATACATAGAATACTATCCTCTTTAGTAATTAAAATTCAGAATGCTCATAGATTAAATTTCAAATATCAGACTATCTTCTTTCATAATCATAATCTTTCATAAGCACAGCCTTAATTAGGAAAACGTTTGAGGAGTTGAAAAAACCTGGATGTTATTTTAAAATAAGTTCCTGACATCAAAACCCATAAGATTGTCTAAAAGTATTCATAGATGTATAAATGTTTCTTAAATTAACTTATTTTTATTACAAATGATGTTAAAAACTATAAAATAGCAGTTCATTCAGTCTATTTATCTAGTGACTGTAAATATAGAAAGCTCAAATGGAAATTTAAGTGAAAAATCAAAAAATAACTGACATATTCTGTGGAACACTCAGATATTGTAGATTTAAGTTTAAATTGAGTGTATGGATAATTAAGAAAAATTGTTAAGTATATCTCAGGTAATATGCTAGCAGTATGTTTTAAGTTGTTTCTTATCACAAAGAAAATACATTGAGAAAATCTTAGTGGTATTTAAATGATTATTTTATGTAATATTGCTGTTATTGATTTATAAGTAAGTTTTAGTTCACAAGTTATGCCCTCAGGAGCTTCTTTGTTTCTCTCTAGGTTCTTTGCTTGAAATTAGGGCAAACTATCATCATGGGAATGGTGGTAGCTTGTTTGTTACTATGTGGTATACACAAATAGCCAAGTCAGTAAGTATGGTTATCTGATAAAGATAACGTTCTCACCCTTATGATAGAATTTTTGCATTTCAGAGTTAGAAGGGAACTTCAGTTACCATCTAGTTAACTAGCCTTTCTTTCAAAAATTTCTAATGAAATAGGCAGCTACTACTTCCCTAGGTAGCCAGTTCAGCCTTTGCATAGTTCTTATTGTTCAGAAGTAAGTTTCCTTACTTCCAGTACAATTTTTTGCAACTTCCACTAAGTACCCCTAGTGATGCATCAGAATCAATATATATAACCATTTCTCCACATTTCAGTCTTTCATCTACCTAGTTATCAGCCCTCTCTGCTCCTACCCTGTTTTCTCTTCCTCAGGATAAACATGCTCAGTTCTAATACAGTCCAACGAGCATTTATTAAGTACCTCATACAGTAAAAAATGGACCCTATCCTTAAAGGACTTTTTACATTCAACAAGGGTTTAGAGTATATAAACATGTATTTATTTGTACCTGATTATTTGAAGAGGGAAAGGACATAAACAACTGGGGAATCAGAAAATACTTTCTATAGGAAGACAGCATACAAGCTCTTAGAGATTTTAAGAGGAAGTGAAGAAAAATTACATATCACACATGCAGGTATCTTGTTTAAAAAAAAACAGGAGCTGGAGCGTAAGTTTGGGGAGTAGTAAGTGGGACGTTTTCACTGGAACATGGGATGTGTGAAGGGAAGTGTTCAAAAAGAAGCTTGAAAAAGTAGACTGAAGCCATGTCTAAATAATATAAAAATAGTATTGTATGTGAACAAATCTTTGTTTCATTACATGAAGCAGGAACTGAGAATGTCCTGTATATTCACCAGAAAGTACAAAATCTCAGCATTGTCTTGGTAGTAGATCATTAGCCAGTTCCCCTGTTACATCAAAATTCTCTCCAAATTCTTATACTTGTGTTCTGGCATATTGGAGCTGGAACTTTTTTTTTCTAGAGCTGTGGAAATTTTTTGTTTTAAATTGAGTCCTACCAATCCTAACCTATTTAATATTTCCTCTCTGTCACGCTAATTCAGAACCACTGTTTGCTAAAATTTATACGTATGATAAATTTTTAGAGTAGAACTATTTCCAACCACATGTTAGATTATATTTCTTTCAAAAGCTTCTCATCCCACTGATTGTTAAGTAAAATTTGTTAACAATTTTCATTTTTTTTCAGTTTCAAAAGCAAAAAACTAGAAAATGCTCTTTTCCTCATGAGTACTTTGAAACTTTTTTAAGGCTTAGTTTAAAACCTTCTAAACTTTTTTGTTCTAAAATTGAATCTGTGGTTAAA
The DNA here is from genome assembly GCA_028658325.1 of Potorous gilbertii. NCBI lineage: Eukaryota > Metazoa > Chordata > Mammalia > Diprotodontia > Potoroidae > Potorous > Potorous gilbertii. The sequence goes on along the minus strand of CM053770.1, from coordinate 362,126,621 downwards.
GATGCCATATCTTATAGAAAAGTTTGTATCAAGTAGTTTTTTTTATGCTTCACATTTTTAGAGCCTACTACAAATGTTGAGAAATACAGTTGTTTTTAAGTTTCTCATACCACCAAGCTAGCAATAAGAAAAATTTGTTTTGTGCAAGTCTATTTCTTTCTTTAGGGAAAAGGGAAATTTACTATCCTATTGACAAAAGCAAAACAAAAAGGCATGCCTGAAACAACACAAGGATTTGTTTTCAGAGTGTGGGAATAATGGGTATCTTTTTTATTGAGGCATTAGAAAAATTAAGAAGAAAATAGAGAGATAGTATAAAAGAGAGGCTACATCTTCCTTTTGCTTTATCCCCAACCCAGCAATTTCTTCTCTCTTTTATTTAAAAGAGAAAGGACTTGAGAAAATATATTAAAAGAGTACTGAAGTATCTTGGAGTGGTAAAGCCTGTGGCAGTAAGAAGAACATCACTATAATTAGTTGCTGTCTTTTGTTGCCAGTCCACTTTGAAGTGTTGGAGCTAAGGACAACAAGCCTGAAAAAGGGTTTGGCTTTTAAGAAAAAGAGAGTAGATTAGAAGTAGTCTAGTTAGTTCTGAGACTAGATTAAGCTGCAGTTTATAATACTTAAGTAATAATAAATTTTTAAAGCGCCTACATGTATTTTGGAAATTTTTATTATTAATATTTATTATTAAGATTGTTTCTATCACTCAGCAATGCTAGATGAATACTAACTATGTATTTGGATGGGCACCTTATGTTTTGTTCATCATTACAAGTATTTTGTTCAGATAACATGAAAAGATCATGAACTGGGCCCAGAATTTAAAGGAGAAGAACTGGATTCATTGCTTTTGGGAAATTGTACACTGATTTTAATGACCCCAAGCATTTCCTTTAAACAAAAGACCATTTTTCCAACAACCATATTCTTCCTGTAATGACATAAGATTTGGAATCATAGAATGTTAGAGTATGTGAAAAGTTGTAATTGTGGTTTACCCAGCAGGTAGGTGCATGGTGAATTTAATACATAATACTAACGTAATACCAATGAAGTATTGTTCAGGATTACTAGTATAAAGGATATCAAGTCAACAAACGTTCATTAAGCACCTACTGTGTGCCAGGCACTGTGCTAAGTGCTGAGGATACAACAGTCCAATATTGAAAACAACTATCTATGAAGAAAGTACATACAGGATAAATTGAGGGTAATCCCAAAAGGAAGGGAAAGTGTTCTCAAAGGCAAAAGGGGAAGGGTCTTGTGTAGAAGATATGACTGCTGCTGACACACTTGAAAGAAACCAGGGGAATCCAAGAGGCAGAAGAGAGGGTGAGTTCCAAGTAGTTAGAAAACGTGATGTTCTAGTCATGCTAGGGAAATTGAGGGGTAGCTGATGCACAGCCTTGATGCTCCTTTGGTTTGCATGCAATGTCAGGAGAGCTGGACTAGGATCTTCCAGCTTACTGGGAAGATTTTCCTTTAAAAAATTTAAAGGAGAATGTGGGTAAGGGTCACAGAGGATGAGGTGACTTAGATACATGGTACTCCCATTGATGACAGCCTAGATCTAACAAGTAGTATGGCACAGTGATAAGAGTACATTTGCAATGAGAGGATCTACACTCAAAAACCTTGCTCTATTACTTAGTAACTTTTTGGACTTTGGAGAAGTCAGGTAACTTTTCTGGGCCCAGTTTCCTCATTTAAAAAAAAATGAAGGATTTGAACTATATGACATCATATGTCCATTCTAGAGTTAAGTCAACAATCCTTTGATTCTCTAATTGAGGAAGAACTGGGTGGCAGGATAGATGATGAGTTTTTGTCCAGGTTTGAATTTGAAGCAGTAACAGGCCATGTAAATAGAAATGTCTCTCATTCTGGAGATATTATTTTGTGATCATTGTCAAAGAGGTGGTATTGAAGACACTGGAGAAGATAAAAACACTAGGGGAGATAGTGTAAAGAAGGAAGATCCAGGGACTGAAGATATACTTTTGCACTTACTAGGAGGAAGTCATAAAAGGAAACAGAAGAGAGATTTGTGAGAAAGGAAAAAGCCAATGTTAGGGTTTAACTCAATTCAGCCAACATTTATTAGCAGCATATGCTAATTATTATTAGCATATTATGCTAGATATTATCCTAACTGTTAGAAATACAAAGATGAGAGACTATTCCTGCCCTCAAAGTGCTGACAGTCTAGAAGCAGAAGTAAGACATGTACTCATGTAACTAAATACAGGTTAGACTCTGCTAAGTGGATACAAGTCAGAGTCACACAAGCAACTGATGGATCAAGGAAGGCTTCTTGAAGGAACTAAGAACTGAGCCCATTCTTTAAGGAAAGATTTTAACAGGTGAACATTTGGTGGGGTTCTTTTTTAGTTACGTGAAATGTTATATACACAAATGCTTAGCGGCAGAAGAGGGCAGTATGAGATTGGGAAACAGTTTGTAATTAATTTTTGCTGTAATACAGAGACCCTGAAGTGGGGAGTAGTATAGAATAAGGTTAGATAGGTAGCTTACTTGGAAGGTAAAATGAAGGGCCTTGAATGCCAGAATACAAGTTTGTATTTTATTCTGTAGCCATTGGGAATACCATTGAAGGTTTTTTGAGCCAGGGCATGACATGATGAAACGTGTATTTAGGAAGAGCTCTTGGACAGTGGTGTGAAGGATGGATTTAAGAGAAACCAAGGGAGGACAGAATTTCAACTCTTTCATATTCTGAGGAGGTTTAGGGAAAAGGGGAATAGCATTATTGCAGTAGAGAAAGAACATGGGATTTGGATGCAGAGGACCTAGTTTTAACTACTAGCCACAGCCTCACTGAATCTGTTTCTCTGTCTGTACATTGAGGAACTTGAACTCTATTACCTTTAAGGGCTCTTCTACCATTCTTTATCTCTGAAGGTATAATTACTATGAAAAGCTCACCGGGTCTTCATTGATGGTCTTTGAGAAAGCAATGTCAGTAGAATAGTTAGAAGAGAATGGTGAAGAGGCAGTGGAAAAAGATACAGTGAGCACTTACTCCATCTCCTCCTAAGACCATTGCTAGTTGATGATGCTAGTCACTAATCTTTCTGGATCTCAAATTCATATTCTCTAAAATGATCCAGTTCCACTAAAATTATGTCTTAGGTTCTTTCCTGCTCTGATATTTGGAATCAAATCTAAAGGGAAATAGAAGCACCAACTCTACCTGATTTTTTCTTTGAGAAGCTTGGTAGTGAAAAGATAAAAGGGGAAAAGACATGACTTGAATGTGTTTTAGAGTCAAAGGAAAAGGCAACTAAGAAAAAAGGTCATGAGAAAGCTAAGCTTATTGTATGTAGAGGTGAAGGAACAAAAAATAGCTAACAGCTAAAGGTAAAGGAAAGAGATTGGAGTGATTAATGGAACAAAGTCCTAAGAGGAGACAAGACATGATGAAGCCAAAGGCATAGGTGGAAGGGTTGTAAAGGAGTAAGTAAGATCACCTCTTCCTCTAAAAGAAAGGAAAAAGAACCTAGTCTGGAGGACCAGAGTTCAAATGTAGCCTCAGCCACTTGACACTAGCTGTGTGATCCTGGGCAAGTCACTTAACCCTGATTGCCTCACTAAAAAATGAAAGGAAGCAAAATAGAAAATGGGTAATGTCAGGTTTCAAATGGTAGTAACTGTATGGAATTCACTTTAGATTGATTTTGTCATCTTGCTAAAGAATGACAGAACTCACTTGAAGTGCCAGGTTTATGAAAAGGGTTTCAAACAGCTACTATGAAGAATGTGATGAAAATGGAATAAGAGATGAGTAAATTTACTATTCCGCAGTTAGGGTTGAGATTAGCTAATATAAATTTGAATTGACCTGAGCCAGGAAGTGTAGTGTCAATGCTATATTCACAGTGCCCAGAGGTGGAGTGGGCATGAATAACCTGGAGCAATTCTGAGTAATGAAATATCGGTGACTCTGCATGTGGAAGACAGAACCAAAAGCCATCCATCATAGCAACAAAAATATACGCACAATAACGTAGAGAACAACACTGGCCCCAAGCCTTCCACCTGCTGGGCTTCCCACAAACCAGCTGCGTTAAACAGATCACAAGCAGGCCCTCTTACACAAAATCACAATCTCTTTCCCTCATGCTGGCCAGCAGCCTGCATCCTTCCTCGCTCTAGCTGTTATCATCACTACATCCTCTCAGCTCTGTTCCAGCTCCATCTCTTCCTGTTCCACCCATTCAGGAAACTCCTCCCACCACAAGCTCCATAGGCCTCAGACTCATGTGACCAGGCAGATCACGTGGGCCTCTTAATGAATGGGAAAGATGTCCCTATGTAAATGACCATTACAGCAGGTTTTTTGTTTTGTTTTGTTTTACTCTTTCTAATAAGTTTTTAGTTCAGAGCTATTCTTAGAAAGTACCAAAAATGAGAGTTTAGCAGTATGGGAATACCAAGGTAGAATGGTAAGGTTATTACTGATGCCAAAGCACATTGTTGAGATGAATGGCCATTATAGGGAAATGCTGGATAGGAAGGCGGTTGAAACCAGAACAGAGGTGGTGAGCTGAGTAGAGAAGATAAGGTGAAGAGACGTCAGTCATGGCGTCATGGTGGGAGCAAAGGGAAGTTTCAGTAATTCACAAGTAAGAGAAAGAAGGAAAGAAAGTTGTTCCTAGAGAAGCAAGAATTTGGGAGTCATCTTTTAGCTTTGTCATTACTTTGTACATGACCCCCAAATGTATTTGCTTTTTAAATTTAGATAGTTATTAGTCTGTTCTTTTCATAAACAAGAAAAAATATGTTTCAATGAGTCAAAAAAACTTTTTGTAAGCCTGTAAAAAGATATTTTTCTTTTTACAAATAAACTTGTAAAATATGACTTGTCATTGTTATCTGTAGAAGGAATGAAGACTTTAGTAGGCTTATTAGCTTAATGCTGCATAGTTTACCTGCATGCACATTTATAAAATGAAGGACAATAAAATCTAAACTTTGGGGTACATAATGGTCATTTGAAGCATAATGTATAAAATATTGCTCAACTTTGTGAGCAGAGATTTGATCTATTTTACATAATATTTAATGGTATACTTCTGGTTCCAGTATATGTGTCTTGCAGGAATTTCGGGGAAAATACCACATATTTTATAAACATAGTCTGTTCTCTATGAAATAAATTTTTCACTGTTCTGTGAAGTAACTTATTCTACAAATATTATTTTCCAAATGGAAGAAGTTAATTTTTATTGACAGTGTGCCAGACAAATTCCAGATGCCTGATGATTTCAGTATTACCTTAGGATTCTCTCCAATATGGTTTTTGAACTTTCTGTGAAAGTTCTTTTGATTTTCCACTATTAGATCAACAGTTTATTGATTTATTCTTAGAAGCACATTGTTGTCATTTTAAAAAATACAAGGAACTGATCATATTAAATTTATTTCCATTTTTGCACTAAATTGACAGATGAATAGAATTCTGTGGATAAAATTTACCTAGATTTTGACAAAACATATAATAGTCTCATATATTCTTGTGGAAAAAAATTAATGATGCAGACTACATAAAAATATAATTGGATGTACTGGTTGAATGGTCAGAGCCGAAGAATAGTTATTGTTTCATTGTCAGCTTAGAAAGAAATCTCCCTTGGATTGTTCTAGTAATCTCTTTGGCACTGTGCTGTTTATCAGTGTCTTTGATTAAGGTGTAGATCAAATGCTTTTTCAATATGGGACTGGTCAATATAGTGGATGGTGGGTTAGGATTTTAAAAGACAATGACAGGGTAGAACCTTGTGACCAGTTAGATTAAAGTAAAGTTTTAAGGTAGAGTTTTGAAAATTGGCTTCAGCACAAGATGGGGAGTCATGGATAGACAGCAGTTATCATAGAATCATCTAAGGGTTTTAGTGGGTTACAGGTTTAATATGAATCAGGAGTATGTTAAAGCCTGCAAAAAAGCTATTATGATCTTAGTCTGAATTAAGAGGTTAGCAGTATCCAGACCAAAAAATTGATAGTCTCACTGTGCTCTGCCTGAAGCATTCTCTTCACTTCTGAGCATGGTATTTTTGGAAGGAGATTGATAAACTGACAAATGTTCAGAGCAGGACATCCTGAATGCTGGAGAACCTTAAATTAATTGAAGGTACTGGCACTTTTTTAGCTTGGAGAGGATAAAACTTGGATAAAGCGTTAGAGGTGATAGCTGTCTTCAAGTTTTTGAAGGGCTGTTACATGGAGGAGGGATTTGACTTGTTCTGTTCAGACTTAGAGAGTTTATAGTTTCATCCGCAAATGTTCCTGTGACAGTCTTGCAGGATTGGGTCTCATACCACACTTTCCTCAGGTTCATTTGCCTTTCTACTGACTTTTGCTATTTTGTGAGGTGACACCAATTGGACTGTACTTTGTAATATTTTACCAATGAATTTGTATTCTAAACTGATACATCTCTTGGCTGCTATATCTCTCCTTTTGGCCAAGAGGTAAGTTGCTGATTAAAGTTTCTGGGTCTCTCAGTCCCCTTTCAGTAGGAGTTGTTTTTCTTTGATTAATCCTTCCCTAAGAAATGGCAATAAAAATCCGTGTCTTTACTTTTTCCACATCCCATGTTTGAAAATCTATGATTTCTTTAAATATGTTAGGTTGAAGCTATTATGATTGCACTTTCTAACATTAATAATTTGACTACTCAAGGGACGCTAATTCCAGAATGACTTTGATATTGGTAAATAGATTTTTCCTGCCTATCAAGATATAGTAAGGTTTTTTTGTTTTGTTTTGTTTCTTAGTTTTTGTAGGGTTGTTTGGTGTTCATAGAGTACAAGACCTTCCAAGTCTCTTCTTTAAGAAAGTATTCTGTGATTTTTGAAATGTCTTGTAAAATACAATTATGCTTTTTTTAAAAATCACTTTCAAATGTTAATTGACTCCACAATAATCTAAATGTGAAAATCAATTCCAACTTTCTCACTGTCTGGAGTAATTACCATATAAGGAGTTTTTCAGATTTGACCTGTTTTCTTTTTTTCATTCTTTCTGCTTCTTGATTTTTCTTGATTTCATTTAATTATTTTCATTTTCTACATTCTCTTAACCTTCTCACATTCAAGTATGTCCCGAAATGCATTTCTTCTTTCATTAATTGTTGATTTCTTCAAGTGAGTTCTTTTACATAAACTGTTAGATTTTCTTCTTTGTCTTCATTTAAATCTTTTAGAGGCATTTCTTCCAAAATTCTTTTACTAGTAACATAGAATTTCAGAAATACAATTAATGATTTACTTTTATCTAATTGTTTTTTGTTCTTTATAGTCATACTTTGGTTTTTCTTTATTTTAGAACTGAAAAATGGAAAGCTCTAAGAAAAATATTTTCACCAAGCAGTAAATGAAGTAGCTGCTTTTGCCTGCAGATAATTTTCTGTATTCCCCTCAAAATTATTTTAAAACTGGGTAAAGGAGACAGAAATCAATTTCAGTTGTAACAATGACAAAACAACATGACCTGCAATTGAAATTTGACAAATTTTATTAATATAGGAACGATAATGAAACAGCTTAATTCCTTTGACTCTTTAAAAGTAAATATTGTTGAATTGTAGGAATTGGAATTTACCCATGTAAAGGTTTCTAGTTTAATTTGAGGAATATTTTATTTTAGAACGCATGATTTTCTGGAAGTAAATTGGCTTAAAGTGATGGAAATCTGATTGAACTCAGCTAAATTTCATTACCATGTGTTTGATTTTTTTCTCAGCTTACAAAGGAATGTTGTATCTTTGGTTTGTTGGATGGAAAAGGAAAGTGATGATAGTTGTCAGTTGTCTTCATGTGATACTTTTCATTCAAAGCTCTGCATTGAGTGCCAATGATGATCTAACATTTCATTTTTAAATGAAATAACATGCTGCATTATGGCTGGATTTTCAATTAATATTACTTGAAAGAGATATTTTAAACAGATTTGGGGTTGAAATTTAGAAAATATATGTGGAAGGTCTATATGGGTTTGATCATTAATTCTTGCTGACTATAAGAGATGTTGACGGTTGGCACTACTTTTTGTTGCTCTCTCTTTCTTTTAATAGTTTTAGATTATCATCAGACGCAACTATTTTGACTTCTGCTTAGCAATTCCCTGGCTTAAACTATGCTGTGTCTCTTACTTAATGGATTCATGAATACCTGAGATCAGGTTTTGCTTCTGCCGATATTGACCAGGCACATTTGCTTAATTTCTCCGTGCCCCAGACAGTTCTCTGAAGTTTTAAATTGCAGATGAGTTTTAGCCTGCATTAGTAGAGTAATGATAACAACACTAACAACCAACATTTTTGTAGCACTTGAAGATTTGCAAATACTTGTAAACAACAGCCTTGGGAAGTAGGTGCTGTTAGTATCCCCATCTTATAGATGGGGCGAGGGGATTGAGGCACAGAAGGATTAAATGACTTGTTCAGTGTCTTGGACTCAGGACTTCTGACTCCAAATCCAACGTTCTATCCACCGTACCACCTAACTTTCTGTAGTAGTAGGACTTGCCCTATCCCAGTGAAATCATAAGTCTAATCTAAAAAAGGATGAAGTTTTTCCCTACATTTTTGCTTAATTTAGTGGAATTGTCAATATTTAGTTTTGCTTAGTAGTTAGAACACAAGTATGAAGATCACAAGTCTCAAAAAAAAAGCTGCATAGTTAAGGTTTCCTATTTAGGTCATGGCAGAAAATAGAATTTATGTTACTATGATGCTGTTAAAGAGAACAGTTGATAATGGAAAGTGCTATTGTAATAAGAAGTCAGTGTAGTGTAGTGTAACGAATGCTGGCCTTGCCATTTACTAACTTTGTTACGTTGAGGAGGTCACTAAATCTCTGGGCTATGGATTTTTAAAAATTATTTTATTTGTTTTCAGTTTTCTACAATCACTTCCATATATCTTAGATTTTTTCCCCCTCCCTGAGATGGTGTGCAATCTTATATAGGTTCTACACATACATTCCTATTAAATACATTTTCACCGTAGTCTTGTTGCATAGAAGAATTAAAATGAATGGGAGAAACCATAAAACAAAAGAAAACATAACACAGGAGAAAATGGTTTGCTTCATTCTGTTTTTAAAAAATTATTTTGTTTTCAGTGTACCATAATCACTTCCATATATATCTTAGATTTTTTTCCCCCTCCTTCCCCAAGATAGTATGCAATCTTCATTCTGCAGTTGAATTCCATAGATCTTTATCTAGATGTGGAAGGCGTTTTTGCCTCAAAAGTCCATTGGGAATTTTTTAGGTCCTTGCATTGCTGTGAAGGACTAATTCTACCACAGTGTGGTTGTTGCTGTGTACAAAGTTCTCCTGGTTCTGCTCCTTTCACTCAGTGTCAGGTATAGGTCCTTCTAGGCCTCTCTGAAGGCTTCCTGTTCATCATTTCTTATAGCACAATAGTATTCCATTACATTCATATACCACAACTTGTTCAGCCATTTCCCAATTGATGGAATGTCTGTATAAGTACTACAGAAATGAATGCTCTATGAACTTTTAGAACAGTTTATAGGCTCATTTTGAAGGAACATAGTATTATCCTAAGCAGTTTAGGAAGACAGTTATTTTACATTTTTTGTAATTTTAAGGATTTAGTCTGTATAAGATGATCTTGTAAAATACTTAATACTATTTAAATTGTGTAATTAAATTTATCACAAATAAAATGTGCTTAATTTGTTCAACTTAAAATCTTCTTTAGCTGTTAGTTATATTTGATCCTATAGTAGGTAGAGTGATGAAGGAAAACTGGTGACCCTTTCCAAGATTTTAGCATTCACTTGCTAGAAATGTCTTCTAACTTGGAAGGTGGAAAATTAGAAATTAACCTTAGGGAGCTCAGGATAAAGAAACCTGGGACAGCAATCGGTACCTAGTTTATCCTACTAGCAAAGTTGCTAATGTGATCATTTTCTTCTTTTGAAAAATGGGTATTCTGGATTTGAAAGAGCTTTTGTGAGCCAAGGGTTACTTGTAAACAAAGAAATTCCACATGGTTTTAAAGGAGTTACTCAAACTTAACACTGTTCATCTGTCTTCTTGGATGTTTATATTGTCTAGGAAGTACCAAATGTGATGTATTCATGAGGCAAAGCGATACAAGTTTTTGGAAAATGTTTTTAGAGAAAGCTTGTTTTCAATAATATATCATTTCTATATTAATTGAATTGATTCATGTTTGATGAGTATTTTCGGTTAATTATTCCAAAATCTGTGATGTGTTTGTTCATGTAGGTTTGGCTGATTTGGATCTTAAAAACAGATGTCTAAATTTTGATGATTCATTTAGTATACTGAGAACCTTTATCTTAACCAACTTGGAATAATTAATGTAATCTTACAGGAATTATAAGGTACTTGGCATTATCTCTCAATATTAATTTCGTATATTTCATTGCATTAAGCTTCTATGTCAATGATATAGGTGTAATGTGAGGTAAAAAGAATATTTTAAAAGTAATTTTTATTTTTTGTTATTCTATACTTGATATATACCAATATTAGTAGCCTACCTTCTCAGTCCTTCAAGAATTTACAAGAAATGTTTAAATCCTTTCTTTGTCAAACGGTCGTATTAAAGGATAATTATATTATGTTTTGGCCTTGTTTGGAAAATGCATGTTTCAGATGTGAGTCATGGTTTTTTTCCTCTACTGGACTGGCAGTCAATATCTTATGCTAGAGATAGTGCCATGGAAGAGGAGGAAGGAAGAGTTTACAGGCAGCACTAATCACTGGGATCAGATCGATTTCACAGGGCCTGGGTCTCCTTGATGAACCTCCTGGTGCTACCTCTGCATGAAAAATCAAAGATATTGGTAGTGGATGATTTCAGCCTTGTATTGCCATTAATAACTCTGGAGCAGCTCCTTTGGTTTAGTGGGTAGTATGAACAGTTTCTAAATCCCACTGATCTCAGGTAGCCTTCTTGAGTTTTGTGAGGTTTTAGAGATATCAACACCAGTTACTGGGACCAAGTTGCATGTAGCATTCCACTGTTGTAGACAACACTCTTATCTCCCACATCATTTATTGTGTATGATGGGGAGGTTACAGATGGATTGAACTTGGATTGTGCTTGAGGATATTGAAATAGGTATAATATTCCCCTTCAAAACTTTCTGTACATTTAGTGTTCTGGGTCCCCTGGCTTCCACCATGCTAGTGTAAAGCAAAGATGATATGACTTGGAGTCCACTTGGAATCTTTATCTTAGATATTGGAACTAAAATGTTTGTACCAGGACTAGTCTTTGGTAACAGTTGAAGTGGTATGTGCCATGAAAGGGCCATCTCATTACAAGAGGGTTTCTAGAAACTATAGGGACAGGCTCTTAGGATTTCTCATAGGAAGCCTAAGCAGCCACTTGACTTTAATCCTGATGATTGCCAACTCTATAAATTCCCTGATTCTTCCATTATTATTAAGACCAGGAATCAAAATAAGTATCATTGTTACTGCCATAACAACCCTGTCTAATCATGATTGTTGTGGGCACCTTCTGACCTTGAATTCATCAACTCCAGCCTAGCAACCATAGTTCTGGTCTGGTTGTCTCTTATCACGGGTCATCCAGAGTATCATTTAATCTGACTTATCAGTATACTTCAGTAATGGTCCCAAATGGTAGAAATGTATGATTTGCCTATAGGCAGGTTCCAGTGATTATCCATGACAGCTCTGAAAGGTGTTACATCTAGGAGAGATGGGACCCTCCTTATGAAAAAGGTTGGAATTATTACACAAATAGTATCTCTTTTGCCAAGATCAGTGGCCATGGCTCTTTGTAAGTCCTTCATTTCAGCAGGGGTATAAAGGAGAGAAGTGACTAGTGACCAGAGCACCTCAGACTTTTCCTTTTAGTACTCTGAGGTTACATTTTTGGAGATTTTTGGCTTTTCCTTCTGATAGTGCTCTGTGTTGTCCTGCTTCCTCTTACAGACATAAGACCTTTCTCCCTCTGAGCCCTCTTGCCTTCTTCTTCAATGAGGATAACTTTTATTGCCTAGTAGATGGGACCCTACTTCTCGTTCTTTGGACCTTCATAGTCTCTCTTGGGTGGGGTAATAGACTGACTGTTTTCCTCTGCTACTGATTCTGGTACCTACCTCCCCTACTTCCTTTGATGGAAGATGAATTTGCAGAAACCAAGACAACAGGTACCAGGCCTTTACCCAGTATTTGCTCTGTGCTGGACACTGTGCTGTGCTTGGGAATACAAATCCAACATAAGAGGAATACAGCCTTTGCCTTCAAGGAGCTTACATTCCAGTGAGAGAAGACCATTCCATACAAATGGAAGCTGAAAGGGAGGGGCAAGACAGTACCTGGAACTAGGGAATGATGGAGAAATCTATAGTGCAGCCTAAGAAATGAAAAGATGACTTACCTTGGCACGCTTCTTCAATGGAGTTTTTGAGAGGAACCCTCTAACCAAAGGCATGGGATTTGAAGACAGAGGGTATTGCCAAAGCATGATTTCAAGGGTCAAAGTGATTTTCTAAGATGAAGAGGTTTGTGTGGTGTGGTAGAAAAATCCAGAGGGCAGACAGAATGAATCTCAATGCAAGAATCCAAAAGTTATTCCTTTCTCATCCTTTATTCTGAACTCAGGTTCACTGAGAGTGGTGTTTCTTCCATTTTAGGAAGAGAGAAAGACAGTGAAGCTATTAGGATTGGAGAGCAGGGCTTCCTGGTCAATAAACATTTATTAAGCACCTACTCTGTGCCAGGAACTGTGTTTAGTTCTAGGGACACACCAAAAAAGTTAAAAAAAATAACTCTGGCTCTCTTCTAATAGGGAAGAATTCAAACAACTACGTACAAACAAACTATATATAGGGGGTGCAGTGGATAGAATGCCAGGCGTGTAGTCAGGAAGACTCATCTTCTTGAGTTCAGATCTGGCCTCAGACATTTAGTAGCTCTGTGACCTTGGGCAAGTCCCTTAACTCTCTTTGCCTTATTGTCCTCATTTGTAAAATGAACTGGAGAAAGAAATAGCAGACCAGCCTGTTATGTTTGCTAAGAGTGGGGTCACGAAGAGTCAGATGTGACTGAAATGATTCAACAACTATCTCAGGCAAGAAGATTTTTCAAAGGACTTCTCATCTCCTGTAGAAGGTACAGTTTTAGCTAAGATTGGAAGCAAGACCAGATGTAGAAATGAAGAGGGAGAAAGTTCCAGGCCAAAGGGACAGACAGCCCATGAGATTCATGGAGTATGGTGCATGAGGAAGAGCTGGGAGACCAGTGTCACTAGATCCCAGAGTACATGGAGAGGAGTAAGATATAAGACTGCTAGAAAGGCTGGAAGGTATGAATGGCTTTAAGAGCCAAAGAGAGAACTTTATGTTTGATCTTAGAAGTAATGGAAAGTCACTGGGAGTTTATTGAATGGAGGAGAACATGGTTAGACCTCTTTGGGAAAATCAGTTTGACAGGTAAGTGGAGCATGTATTGGAGTGGGAAAGTACTTGTTGCAATGCAAAGAGACCAACCAGGATAGTGTTTCAGTTGTCCAGGAGAACAAAGATAGAGAGATGTACCAAAGTGATGGAAATGTTAGAGCAAACAAGGGAGCATATACAAGACATCTACAAAGTTTGAATTCGTAAGAATTGCCAATTTAATGAATGAGGGAAGAGGGTGGGAATCAGGGGAGAGAATGTAAGTAGTTTTAGATGGTGCCTAGGTTTTGAGCCTGTGTGACTGGGAAGATGGTGGTGCCTTTGACATTATTGGGAAGATGAGGAAGAGGGGAGTGTTTGGGGGGGAAAGATAGTGAATTTAGTTTTAGATCCTTGAGTTTAAGTTGTCTGTAGGACATCCAATTTGAGATGCCCCAGCAGGCAGTTAGAGGGCTGGGTAAATTGATCTGAGAATCATCTGCATGGAGATGATAATGGAATCTGAAGCTGATGAGATTACCAATTGAAATGGTATGGAGGGAGAAGAGAAAGAGGACTCAGGAATAGAGCCTTGAGGAATACCAAAGGGACAATCTCAATGAAGTGTTCCTTTGTTCTCTATGTGGGAATGCAAAGCACCTCTGGCAACTACACAGGAGAATAACCTTTCCTATTCCAGGGCTTGAGATTTCATCCCTTACAACTCACTATTAGAAAGTTTTGCTTCCAGTTGCAGGTATCATGAGACATTTCATAACTACACTTTCAAGGAAAGAGTCACTATGAAGTTGAGCCATTTAAAAAAATCCAATCATTAAAACTGAGATAATAACTGTACTTTTTCCACGTGGTTATTGTGAAGGGCCCATTGAGATGAGACATGTAAGACCACTTTGCAAATCTTAAATTGCTATACTGTACTACTAATTTTTTTATCAAATTTAGTCGACTTAGAAACAAACAGTTCCATTTTTTAACCTTGTGCTCTAATATATCTTGGTGTGTCATAAAATAATTGATTTCTGTTCAGTGCATTCTATTTTTCAGAGTCCATTACTTGGGTAAGGTTTTGTACTTCCTCTACTGAGCCAAATTATTCTCTTTCCATTTCTTTCCTTCAGAATTCTTATTTCATTTGAAATTCTTGTTCAGTTTCTTCCAAGAATTCTAATAATCCATGTGGCCAAGGCATACTGAGGGTGTGTCTATAGTCACTGTGAACTTCCTTTCTTTCTCTAGGTTTGTGCCCTGGACATCTCTGGATCATTAAAATGTTTTTATCATCAGTGTGTCCTTTTGTTTATTCATTTTAAGACTTAGTTCCTGAATCAGTACTTTTTATTAGATTCAACTCTTTTTGCTGTATTTTTATGTAAGATGGTGGGCACCTCTTTGGATCAGTATTATTTGAGGTTGTGCTGTTGGCTGTCACTTTTGCTGTTATCTGTGAAGATGGTGCTGACAGGCCTTCCTTGGATTCTTCATATATGGAGAACTGAGCTCTTTAACTGTATTATGAAAACCTCTGGTCAGCTTGCCACAAACTTGTAGAACTGCTAGAGAGGGTCAACAGATTAATGCTTTTTTAGTAGATGCTTTCATTACCAGGCTCCATAGTAAGTTTGGGTATAGAGCCCTATAGGTGTTTGACCATCCTGGGACTTCCTTGTTATTGTGATCCAGTCTTCTTGTTCTTGCCTACAGTGGGAAGGTGAGTTGGGGTCTTGGAGTTTCGTGGGTACCTGAAAACTCTAGGAAGAATTTAGTCTTCTGCTCATGTCCATCAGAGCTCCAAGTGTGTCTGATTGCTCCCTGAAGTTTTTCCAGTGGAGCATTCTAATATTCTTGTTCCTTGGAACTATATTGTCTTTAGATCACCTTGAGTCAGAACTGTGAGATGTCTGTGTATGCACCTACAGGAGCCCTCGGTGCTCTGGCTGGATCATTTCCTTAATGCTTTGCTTCTAGATATTTCTTTATGTAAACCTGGGATGAATGAAGGTGTTTAGTGCAGCTCCTTTTTGTATTTCTTACTCATTATTTCAAGGGTTTTCTTTTTTGGTCTTTACTGGAAGCACATGTGATATTTGGGCTATTCTACTCCCATTTATTCCACTATCTTGACAAGAAATCACTTAGTACAGTATTGGATCCCAAATATGAAAGACCAGGATTCAAATCATACTTCTCATGCTTACTATGTGAGCTGGGGTAAGTCACACAGCTTAGCAACGTGTGCCTCAGGGATCACTAGCTTTGTATCTCTATCTTTTGGACTTAAGAAGATTATGATTTATTTTATGCCTTCAACTATTGAAAAAAATTTTTTAACAGGAATGTTGTGTTGTCACTTATCACAAGATCATAGATTTAGAGCTGAAAGGAACCTTAAAGGTCATTTTGTCCAACCCCCTTATTTTACAAACTGTGAAAATGAGACAGAGAGGTTAAGTGACATAAGTACCATCACACAGTTTTGAAGTGGCAGAGCTAGGATTCCTCTAGTTCCAAATCCAGTAATCTTTCCATTGTACCATGAACCCTATCATACATTTTTTTATAAAATATTCCTTTTTATAGGGCATGTTCACCAGGGGAATTCAATGAGCCAGCAAGGAGTTACCATTCCTCTTCCTAAAATAGCATTTTCACATTTAGAGAGCTTTGCCTTACATTGTAGGTTTCATGTGTTAAGTAAGTAAATCCATATTGTCATGTAGAGGTGGCAGGTTGTTAGTGTTTGTCCTTCATTTTGGAAGAGGACCATGATATAAGGGAAATGATGACATGACTTGCAGTTGACTTTGATTTGAGTGAGGGAGGGCTGTACATATTCATCAGGATGACTGAAGATGGCCCAGGATACAATGGGAGACCCTGACCATTTTAGTTCTTTTCAGATTCTCACTTTGAGTGAGATATGCCCATTCAGGGAATAGGCCTCTATAAGTCATTACTCAAAGGATGACTCCTTTAATTAAAAAAAAAATCAAACTGGGAGGGGAAACCCCTGGGGGAGCCTGGGCAAAAGAGAAACAGTTATTATGTATTATTTATCTAGTATCATAGATAGAGCACTGTACCTCAAGGAGGAAAGACCTGAATCCAAGTATTGTCTTGCTAGCTTTGGGACCCTGAGCAAGTCGTTTAATCTCTCTGTTCCCCTGTTATTCTATCTATAAAATAAGGGAGTGGGACTTGAGAGCCTCTTAAATCTATTCCCAGGTCTAAATCTATGATCCCTTGGTCATCATGAAGAGAATTTTGCTGCTATTAACAATGAAATTGAAAACACAAACCTATATTTTCACAACAGTAATATTAAAAAAATTAAAAGACATGCCCATCAGCAATTTATATCAGAGGTGTCCAGCTGGCAGCCCTTGGGTCACAGGCAGCCAGCAAAACTCAGAAGTACAGCCTGAACTGGATTAAAATATAATTGGGAAAATTTAATAAAACAAATAAAAATATATTGCAACATTGGTAATGTTAATTTGTGGTTTTCAAAGTCAGCATATTCCCAGCAGGGATCTATTTCTATTTGAGATTGACACCACTGATTGACATATTTCATTTTAAATTTAGTAAGAGTTTTATGTCCTAGATTTCACATTATTGTAGCTAATTTGGTTCAATTAATGTATTGAATGACTCCTATTAAGATTTTTTTTTAGTGATTCACTTAATTTTTCAGCCACTTACAGTAATATTCATATCAGAGAAAGAATGACTTAATAAATGAACTTTTGCATCACTTTGAAAAAGCTGAGTGTTTCATCAGTCAGCTCAAGGAAGAAATCAGACATAATTGTTTCTCCAACCTTAAGACAATTTCCAAGAAATTTATGTATCATGAATGAACTATAACATGAGGAAAACAGAAAAAAAAGGAAAATAGTCAAAACTCAAAATGAAACATGGATACTGAAAAAATAACTGATGAAAATTGCTTTTTTTAAAAGTGAGGTCTATATCTGATCATAAACACTGATTTTAAAATATTCATTGTTTTTGGCTCTTTGTTAGATCTTTTGGAGAAATGAAAACACTGATTATGTTACTATTTATCTGATATGATTCTTGAGAAGAACTTTTAAAACTACTGATGAGAAACTTTTAGGAATGTGCACAAATGTGTGTGTGTAAGATTTGATGAAACTTAGGAAAATGAATTTTTTTTTTAATTGGTGCAGCCTGAACTTTTTGCACTTTCCCAGGGAAGAAGGGAGCAGCCTTGGAAAACTCAACTTAATGGTGGTCTCTTTTCAAAAGAATTTCCTTGGACTCCTCTTTTTGGCTAGAGATGTCTATTCCATGTGTCTTTTTGTTTTTCTGCTAATTTGCAAAGAGGAAAAATTATTAGCTTTGAGGATAACCAATGTAAATTGTAGCTTTTCCTTTACGGTAAAAATATTCTTATACCTGCAGTTCTCAGCAAATGCATTTGAGTGGGTTTTTTTCTACCACTTGAGAAGGGAATAAGACTATGAGACTACATAGTTATTTGCTTGGTTTTTAATCATTTGGTTTTGGAAAGAGATTACTATCTGAATAAGTTTTTGTTATAAACAGAAGGAAAAATAAAAAGTTTTGTTACTCTGCTTTACTAGTTTTCCTCTGATCACTACTTCTCAGTTGCCTTCCATGGTTTTCTTCATCCTATTCCCTTCCCTGGTACAAATACTTGGACATCTCCAAGGCTTTCCTGCTTTCTAAGCATTTTCTCCCTTCAATTAGTGGTTCTATATAGATGATTTTAAAATTTAAATACTCATATCCAACTGTGCCCCAGAACTCCAGTCTCAATTTCGAAGGCCAGCTGGACAGCTACACCAGAAAGTCTTACCTTCAGCTAAAACTCAACATATTTAAAACCAAACCCATTAGCTTCCTCCCAAACCTCTAACTTGATTGCCCTTACCGTTCTTCTAGTCATCCAGGATTATCCAATCAATTCATCCATCAGTCATTTCAAAGCCTTTGCTAAGCACCTGTTATATAATTGCACCAAGAGCTGGGGATGCACATATGATAAATAAATAAATAAAATCAGTTGTCTGAGAGCTTACACTTATGGGGAGGAGAACAAGTACTACATGTATACATACATATGTATGTATGTGCATATACATACACACATATATGTAATAAATTTAAAGAAGATACATACAAGTAACGTGATATCATTATGTATAATGTGGAAGGGAGCTTCGTCTTAAGAGAAGGATTCTGTGAAATTGAGGTAAGACAGAAATGCTTGAGGAGCAGTGAAAAGGTCAGTTTGACTGGATTTCAGACTGTAGGAAAGAGAGATGAAAAGATTTTTTAGGATAAAGTTGCAAAAGATTTTAAAAGCTAAAAGGAGGAGCTTATATTTTATCCAAAATATTAGAGAGCAAATGGAGTTGATTGAGTAGAATGATATGGTCAAGATGGTGCTTAAAAATATCACTTTGGTGCCATTATGGAGGATGTACTGGAGTGGTGAGAGACTTGAAAGGAAGACTAATCAAGATAGTCCAGCCAAGAGGTCATTTGCATCTGAACTGAAGTGGTAGAGATAAAGCGTTGAACTTGAGACTTTTTGGAGGTAGAACCTAATTGAATATGTGAAGTGAGGGAGAGTGAGGAGTACAGGATAATCCTGAGATTACAAGCCTGGGATCCTGGAATGATTATGATGTCTTCAACAGAAATAGGAAAGCTTGAAAGGGAGAGTTTTGGGGGAAAGATAATGAATTCCATTTTGGATGAGTTGAATATGAAATGTTTGTGACATCTAGTTTGAAATGTATAATAGTAAGTAATGCTGGTTTGGAGCTCACAGTAAAGACTGGATAGATAAATAGAAAGAAAGTATCAATGCAGTCTACTAGAGAAGACCAGAGGGACTAAGAATAAATATAAATATAGAAGAATTGAGAAGAAAAAGGGCTATTTCTTTGTCGTCAGTTGTCCAGTCAGTGGTCAGATCTGATAGATTCTTATATTTCATTACTTCAGTGTATTTGTGGTCTCATTAGTATAAGTATTCTCTCTACTGATTTAGATCACAGCTTGAACTTTAGATCACAAGCAACTTCAATTTTATACAGAATGGAGCTAGAGGAAGAGTAGACTTAAGGGGAAACTGAGTATCTTCAAGTATTGGAAGGACTGCCATTATGAAGCAAGATTAGAGTTGTTCTCCTTGGTCCCAGAGGGTAGAACTAAAAGTAATTAGTAGAAGATGCAAAGAGGCAAATTTAGGCTTTATATGAGGAAAGACTTCCTAAAAATTAGAGGGTCCACACTTGCCTTCGGAAATATTGTATTCTTTCTCCCTAAGAGTGTTCAAATAAAAGCTGAGTTTTCAAGTACAGTGTATGTTGTAAAGGAAATTCTTGTTCAGTTAGAGGTTCCACTTCATGACTTTTGACATTTCTTCTAGTTCAGACTCTTTGAATTTGTTTCAGGATACTGAGAATTGATGTTCGTGTGGAAAGAGGAAGAGAGGGAGAGAAAGAAGGGAAGGGAGGGAGGGGGAAGAGAGAGAGACACACACAGAAACACAGAGAGACAGAGAGGTCTTTAACATTAGGAGTCCTTGAATCTATAATTTATGGATAGGCTAGGAATACTACCATAACTCATGTACTACTTAAGTAACAGAGGACATTGAAATTACATGTTATGAAATAAATAAAACAGCATTCTGTATGTAAAAGATGCCCTTTTTTCTTATCCAGAGCTGCCTGTTCAGATTCATTTGCATACAATGTGGTAGAAGAAAATTTTCTTTTTTAAATTTTTGTTTATTCAGTAATGTAGTGATTATTGTACAGTATTTTAAATTCAACAGGCCTTGTCAGTATACTTAAGGTACTTTGCAAAAAGTTCATTTATTTTGCTGAGAAATGTCTCAAAAATTATAATCAGCAATTTTGGTAAAATTCATAATGTATTATGAATATTATATTTAATTTAGTTGAAAAATAGAAGGACTGTTTTTCTATGTAAGCAGACAAAATGGTATGTTATATCTCTGGTAAGGAAAGGATTTTTATAATGCTTGCATACTTTCTTTTTATTTAATTGAAAGGGTATAATAAGAGTATTCTCTTGCCACAATGATCATGGATTAACTTCTGGAGGAAAAACTTGCTGATAGTAATTCCTTAAATGAATATTTTTTACTTATCTTGAAATACAGTGAGTATCCATCATTTATCTTTTATATATACTGTTCACAGAATTGACAGTGTGCTCTTACAGCATTTTGTTTATATAGGAATAATTGTTCTTTAAACAGAATATTCAAAGTATTCTGGGCAAAAGTAAAGACTGATCATAGACAGTATTGTTTTGTCTTTAAATAAGATCATGCTCTGCCCTTGTGTGTGATTTAATTATTCATCATCATCACCACCACCACATGATTATCACCAACAGCAGTGGCAAAAATCATTGACTGAGTGCTTACTTTATGCCAGGTACTGTGTCTTCTTCTTTGTGTCAGCAAAGATTGGCAAAATCAGGATAATATTCTTTACAACATGGAAATTACATAGTCCTCACACTTAGATGTTCTTGGCTTCACTTTTATTTAGCAGTATGTTCGAGGATACATGTTCTGCAGCAGGTAGGTTTTGATAATGATGACCTGTGGCTTCCTATGTGTTCTTTACTGATTTCCCCAGGGCCTGTTTCTTCTCACATAAAAGTAAAGTTATCCACGGGTGGGAATAACATATTCTAACTGTCTTATTTCTGTTCTTTTGTTCTTTATTCAGATATGTTTTCTCTGGTCCCTACTTCTTAATTTCGGTTTGGGACTACTTAGTATTTTAATTTGTGAAAAGGGAATTGAGATTTATTGTTCTCATTGCTTGAGCTTTATAATCTTTACTCCTTTTAATTAGTCTTTAGCATATAGTCTGGTCCTCTGTAGCCTCATCAGAGAATCACATACTGATGTGGAGGGAGGGGTTCCTCTGGAATAAATGTGCCATCAAGAAAATGATTTTACAAGATTTTATCTAACAAATATACACAGTTCTTTTCCTGGGGGAAAAGGAGATGCACTTCCTAAAAGGAAGTTTGCTTTTATGGTTGCACCAGATATAGCAAAGCTTTCCTTAAATTGAAGGGAAGAATGGTATAGCATCTTGGTTCAGTACAGTTGTTGAAGTTGGATGGGATTGATGCCCCCTGCCATACAGGTAGTGCTTTGTGCTATGAACTGGACTCTTAACTTGTTTAGTCATTTCAGTTTTGTGATCCTCTTCTTCGTGATCCTATTTGGGGTTTTCTTAACAAAAATACTGGAGTGATTTCATTTCCAGCTCATTTTACAGATGAAGGAACAGAGGCAAACAGGGTTAAGTGACTTGCCCAGGGTCACATAGCTAAGAAATGTCAGCAGCCAGATTTGAACTCAGGAAGATGTCTGACTTCCAATCTCCAAGTTTAGCAGTCTTTGCCTTAGCATCTAGACCAGGGGTGGGGAACCTGAAGCCTCAAGACCACATGTAGTCCTCAAGTATGTCTCTTTGACTGAATCCAAACTTCACAGGACAAATTCCCTTAATAAAAGGATTTCTTCTGTAAAACTTGGAATCAGTCAAAAGACTGCACCCAGGGACCTAGAAGACCACATGTGGCCTCGAGGCCACAGGCTCCCCATCCCTGGTCTACACTCTCAACACTCAAGAACTAAAAGTAACGCACTAAACTTTATCATCTTAAAGGAAATTTGAGAATTGAGGACATTTGCTATGACCTTCCACTTCTCCCTTTCTCTTTGTCCTCAAATCCCTTCACAGTATCATATCATTTTCCTTCTTTCCTCTAGTCCTTGATGATGATGTGACATCCAATTTCCTGGCTACAGTCATCCCCTCTTGATGTTATTCCCTTGTATCTTCTCTAGCAGATTCTGTCTTCAGCTGATGATCTTTTCCATTTGTGTCTTCAGCATTTAATACTTATCACAATGCTCTGCATATTACAGGCACTTAATAAATGCTTCGTTCATTCATCCTCTCTAATATTTAATTTCTGTCTCTCTGCTGGTCCTGTGCTTAAGTGTCCTTAAAAAACCTTAACTATACCCTACCATCTCAAACTGTTTTGCAATGCTTCTTCCCTTTCTCAAATGCCTACAAAAGCTATCTACTTTCAGCACTTTGCAACCTGTCTTCTGACCTCACTGTTAACTGAAACTGCTCTCTCCAATACCATACCAGTGTTCCCCTCATTGCCAGGTTTAATAGGTTTTTGTCAGTCTTCATCCATCTCCATTTCTCTGCTATGTATGACAGTGTTAGTCACTCATTCTTCTTGGAAATTCTCTCCTTTATGGGTTTTGGGACACTGCTCCTAACCAGCTAACCATTGCACTGTCTTCTTTACTGACTTATCATACCCATCAAGTTATGATAATTGAGTTCCAGGGCTTTCTCCCAGTTCCTTCTGCCCCTGTTTGCTGTCAGTGCCATCATCAATTCCCATGGAGTTTAGTTTATTGGAAGAAATGTGGAAACTGTCCTTACCCATCTTACAGATTCAGGCCACTCCACGAAGAGATGCAAATAACTTCCAAAAAAGTAATTGTCATATACATTATAAATATTTGCTTTAATACCTGAGATTTATTATTTCACTGATGTGTGTACTCCCTCCCACAATGCAGATCAACTCTTATATGAACTTAAGCAGACAACATTCCTGAGCTGTAGAGGCTACAGGGAGAATTTTCAAATGAGGGAGGGAGAACTTCAGATAATAGACATACTGTTTATTAGTACTTACATATTTTAATCCTTTCTAGATTGAACTGTACTGGCATAGACTTTGAAAATTCAGGGACATTTATGCCACAAGGAAGAAGACTGGAGTGCAAGATGATTGTAGATATGCTCTTAATTTTTTTCTTAATGTAACAAATAATATATTCTTATTGAGAAATTTCAAATTTGAAAATGAAAGCTCAAATAGTTAATCTAAAGCTTCCTAATATTAGTGAATATTCTTAGTATTATATGTAAATTATGCTAGGGAGAATCTAATCTTGACACCTAAAATTTGCATGTTAAACATTATTTATGTTGAGTATTATATTTAGTATGGAGAAGTAAAATACTGTCTCTTAACCATTATAAATTTATTTTGGGAACATATACGATAAAATTTCAACCATGGTTTTAAAGAAAATGAACATTTTTAAATGGTCTCAGAGTGATAAGTGCATAGGATGAGATTTTTTTTTGGCATGACTTGCTGCAGATTGTCAGAAATATACAAAAACATGTTCATTGGAATCCCATTCATTTAAGAATGCCATCAATAAATCACTTTTCTGGTTAAATTTTCCATGTTATGACAAAGATATACATTTATGTCTGAGAATTAATGTCTCATAACCAGTTCAAGAGCCAAAAATTGTTAGCCATTCTTGTGCTGAGACATTTTTGGGTATTTAATTGAGTTCCAAGTTGTGATGTCTTTCCAGAAATAGCTCCAAGTAACTCTTGAGATAAATCTTGGCCTTGGTGGACCATGTGGGCCTTAGTCTCAGAAATACTCCCACAAAATAAGCATTTTTATCACAAATGACTGTAGGCCGAGCTGAAAAGAATGTGTGTAGACAAATGATTCTATCATTGGAGTTAACTCTTTATTGGGGGGTTGGGAGGGGCCTAGAGGGGAACAGGACAAAAAACAAACCTTTGTATTGGTTTTACTGAGACTTAATTTCATTGACTGCACTTTTGTTAATTCTATTTACTTATGGTGATTATTCATTGTGATTAGTAATCCAAATTCTTTGAAGGACCAACAATTAATTAATAATTCAAAAATATTATAGAGCATTTTCTGTCTATGCAGGACTGTTTGAGGGAACATGGAGATTAAAAAAGAAGAGGTATACAACAAAGTCCGTATCTTAAAACATTTCACACTCTTTTAGGGAAGTTAACACCAACACTTATGAAACAGTGAGCAAACAATACGAGACAGCATCTTCACATAATGAAGGACTTAATATATTTAAAAGACCCTAGGAGACCCTGGGTATACAGTGGTGAAAAAACTTAGGCTTCTCCCTCAGAGAAATTATAGTCTTGTTTGTAGATGGATAAAACATTTAAATATAGTAAAAGTTTAAATGTTAAGTGCAATAAAAAGGATTTAGTAGGTAAGAATTAGCTCTTTTGACAGGAGAAAGGGATCACTTCTGATTGAGGCTATTAAGGAAAGTTTCATAAAGGATATACCTCTGCTGGGACTTTGAAGAAAAGAAATATTTTAACAATTGGAGCTGCAGCAAGCCTCCATTCCAAGCACATAGTATGGACTTACTACATACATGAAGGTAGGAGAAAGCAGGACAGAAGTGAGGAATAGTCTGGACCATATATTGAATGAATGGAGAGAATTGTGAACAAGACTGGGCTGTACTAGGGCTTACGACCAATAAGACACATTTTATCTGGTGCTTATGACCTTCACGTATCTCCGAATTAGAAATTATCCAATCAGAGATAAAGCAGTTTCAGCTGTCTCCATACTCTAGGCCACCAAGAACCCAAACAGGTAGAAATTCTATGGACTGATGTGTAACCACACTCACTAAGCATCCCCTTCCCCCCTCCCCACTGTACTTCTGGTAGTGAAGTCGTATAAGGTGACCCGTGGGCTATACCCAACTCCTCTTCCCAGTGCCTCAGAGATCCAGACTCCAAAAGCTGCAAGTTTGCTCTGGCACTGTAATGCAGTGACAGTGTTCTGTGCTGCAGCAGATCTCTGCCTAGAGACTCAGAGGGAGCAGACAGGGTTCGTGTCCAGACTTGCGATACAGGTCAGCTGCACATCCTGACCTCCCCCCACTTCTATGTACTCCTGTTGCCACAAGGATCCCTAATGTTCAAAAGTCAAGACATTTTCTCAGGCTGCAAAAGTGTAGCAGAGTCCTGTGCTGCTGGGTCAAAGAACTGAGGAACAGGGAATGGGGCAGGACGTGTGTGAGTGGGTCTATGCCTGAGCAAAAGAACTGAGAATCCAGCTGGAGCCAGTTCTGTCCCCCAAAAGTTACTGATGACAAAAGTCACAGTCTACCTACATGGTGGACAGTTATTGGGCATGAGAGGAAGTTGAGATAGTTTGAGATCCATTCTTAAGGGAAACAGATATCAGAGAGGAAGGAGTGAGAAAATGAGCAATAAGGAAAATGGAGGTTGGGGACGAGAGTGAAATTGCCCAAGATCTTGGGAAGGAAAAAGACTTTGAGTGTTAGAGGTAAACCAACAGAAAAAGCCTCCAGATCCAGTAAACAAGTAGCTGATATAGAACCTAATGAGACGGAGGACTTTGTGGATTTTAACAGAGGGTGGAACTGTAGCACACTGTTCCTGAGTGCTTTAAAAGAGAGTAAGAATTGTGAGAGCAGAATTTACGGTTTTCACAATAGAAAAGAACCAGAAACCAGGGTGGCACGTCTCACCAAAGAAACAAACGGATGTTTGATTGTGAATGTAAATACAGAGGACTATCTTTACCTCACTTCAAATGCAGGGAAGTAAAGGAAAAAGAGAAACGAAAAGCAATAATATTAAAAGAAGACATGTTCTCCCTTCAAGAACAGCATAATGTTCTTAAAGACAAGATGCAAAGAAACAACTTTAGTTAGCAATCATTAATCTTTAACGATTACTCAGAATAGGAGGCAAGAAGCAATACAGGAAAACTCCCCAGAACGTCTGTACACAGAAAACAAGTACTAAAAGAACACATAAATCACCTTGAGGAGGGGAGGACGCCCTGAGACTGCAAACTCTAAGATATATAATTGACTCTTCCCACTCCCTTACCTCATAAAACCCAAATCCTGGCCATTTGACCGCTACCATATCCCTTGTGTGTTTCCTTTCTGTTCCTGTTACCACAGCTCTAGTTGAGAACTTCATTACTTGTTCACTGAACTTCTCTAACAGCTTCCCACAGCAGGTTTTCCTTCCTCTAAACTTTTTCCTTTCTAATTCATCCTTTCTACACTCCAGACAGTGATCTTCCTATATTGACAGGTCTGATCATATTACTCCTCTGCTCATAAACCTTGTGTAACTCTCCTCCTTTGTAGCATGAAATACCAGTAGTTTGTTCTGAGACACAGTACTTTTCACATCATCTCCCAGCCTACTTTTGCAGCCTTGTTTCTTTCTATTTCAAATACTTCTTTTGAGTGGATGTCTTTTTTCATATATGGTTAGGCTCAGATAAGATAGTTACGTTGAGCTACATCTTGAGCTTCTTGTACATTGGAAATATGATTTCCTTATCTCCAACATTTTCTTCTGGGTGTAGAACTCTTTGAAGTTATTCACATTTTGTTCCCTTTAAAACTGAAAGTCTTTCTTCCGGTTCTTATAGGATTTGTTTCTCAGTGGAATTGTTAAATGTAACTATTTTGCATCTTGGATTTTGCAGTCTCAGAGTCCAGCCCCATTCTGTCTCCCCTGGCTCCCACCCTCTCTATCCCTGCCTGCCTAGCTTCGAAATGATTTATGGATTCTTTGGATTAATATTTGTTTTCTGTGTACAGAAGTTCTGGAGCGTTTTCTTGTATTTCTTGAATTACGGTGTTCTGATTTTTTTAACTTGTCGTGTTCTAGTTATTCCAGTATAAATTTCCATTATCAGTTGGATCTGTATGAGCCTGTCCTGGATGAACAGAGGCTTTTAGAAAGTTTATGGAGATTTATGCTTAATCTTACATATACATTAAAGTCATCTTAAGTCCCTGAAAACCAAAAAACAGTCATTTGCAGCTTTCAGTGTTGTCCTTTTGAAATTGTCAGTAATAGGTCATTCTAAATGTCGGTTCATGAGAACCAATTTTTTATTTTTATCCAGAGTCCTAGCATATATGTTAATTAATGGGCTATTTATGGAGTCTTCTTTTCAATGACCAAAGAGAGGTAAGATCTGTATAATTCTAGATATAGTTCTTCCTGCAGACCAAAGAACTAACCATTAAATACTACGTATACAGAATAATGACTCACAATTACAAAATGATTTTTCAGTTCTTATATTACAGGAAATTCCATAATAGATTTTTTTCAAACACTTCTTGACCAATTGTTAATCCCATATAGTTTTCTGGAGAAATTCAATTCATATGCTGTTGAGATTTGCATGCAAATGAATCAGACTCTTGTTTATTTTGAAAAAGACATTTGAAGCCTATCTTTGTGGGGTTTTTTCTATGCTTCTAAAAGCAACTAATTAAAGAGGCCTCCTTTTTTGCATAAAGATGGAAAATATTAACAGCCAGTGTTCTATTCACATATATAGCAGAAGAAAAGAAAAGGCACAATGGTTTGTTCATCAACCAGATATTTTTTCCACGTCTAGTCTGTTAAATCAACAGATAGTTTTCTCTTTTTGGAATTGTCTCACGTTAAAAATTTTTAGCCGTCAGCTGAAGGTTGAACATTTGTTCTAGATAATTTTTCTTCTTAACAGTTAAAAAAATGAACCCCCCAAAATTGAATGGATTAAGCCCTAGCCTGTCATACTGAAATTGAAGGGTTCTTTATGGAAAAAGATTTCAAGCCAGGTTGGAGCTATAGAGAAACTAAAGCCCCCAGTCTTTAATGGAAATTTTACAAAGGTGATTGTTTATCATTTGGCTGCCATTTCAGCTACCTCTAGTAACCATCTACAAATTATCAAAAAAGTAATTAAGTAATAAATTATACTTTAAGTTAATTCTACTTTATTTCTACATAGTGCTTTATCCTTTTCAGTTTTCATATTGAATGAAGAAGCAATTTGCCTAATATCCACTGAGCAAAATTGATGGTAGAACTTGAATATTCTCATTCTAGATAGGAGATTCACAGAATCTTAGAATTTGAAAGGACCTCAGAGGTCATGAAGTCTAACACATACCTGAACAGAAATCCCTTTTATAACATCCCATACAAGTAGTGGTCCTGCCACTTAAAAGGGTTAAGTAGCGGGAAACCTAAGGTAGTCCAGCATAGTTTGGAAAACTTTAATTGTGAGAAGGGGCTGGGTGTTATGTTGGACAGAGTGCCAGGCCTGGAACCAGGAACACCTTAGTTCAAATCCTACCTCAGATACTAATTAGCTGTGTTGTGATCCTGGGCAAATCACAAGCCCTGTTTGCCTCAGATGCTTCATCTATAAAATAGAGGTAATAACAGCAACTATTTCCCAGGGTTGTTGTGAGTATTAAATGAGATAATCATTATAAAATGCTTGGTTTAATACTTGATACACAGTAAGCACTATCGTTGTTACTGTTAAAATTGTATTAAATTGAAATCTACCTCTACATCTTCCTGTCACTGGTCATTTTCTTTGGCGTCTCTTTTACATAGCAGTCCATCTCTGGAGTTCAGTTTTCTCATTTATAATTAGAAGGCTGAACTGTCTAATCTGTCAGGTCCCTCCACCACCTCTAAGTCTTATGTACCAGTGTGCTCTGAAATGTATTTAATAATTCTCCCTAAGTTTCGTCTTGTGTGTTTGAAGCCTTGGCTTTCTTCAGAGGCTTGCTAGATGAGGTCAGTCCATCTCCTCCCTAAAACCTTTCCTGATTTCCCATTTTTTTTAGTTTGATGCATGATCTTTAATCTTTTTTATTGATATCTTTTATTTTTATATCACTTTCATTCCCCTAGCCCTTTTTCACTTCAACAGGCCATCTCTTATAACATTTTAAAAAGAAAAAAAAATCAGTTTTACAAAACCAGCCTATTTATCAACTCTGTCTGACAGGAATTACAATAATTTATACCTGTGGTCCCTAATCATAAGTTTAGAGAATAAAGTTCATATTTTGTTCTCTCCATTTATATTGTAATTGCTTATATTGTTTTCTGGCTCTGGTTACTTCTCTTTTCAATTCATATCTTTGCATGCTTCTCTGAACTATTTATGTTTTTATTTCTTAAGGTAAGGTAATACTTTGCTCAAATGCTACATTTTATTTAGCCATTCATCAAACAGTGGAAACCTATCTTCTTTCTAGTTCTTTGTTACCACCAAAAAAAAGTGTTCCAGGGATATGTTTGGGGCCTTTCTGACTGACCTTCTAGGAATATGTATTGAGCACTGGGATCTCTGGGTGAGAGTGCTTAGTTGAACCAGGGCACATTTCCACAGTGTATTAGTGTGTCATTTTTTCCAGCAGCCCTTCCAGTATGGTCAATTCTGTTCTCCAGTCATTTTTATCAGTTTTGCCAGGTAACACATGAAATCTTAAAATTATTTTAATTTTCTTTTCTCTTATTATTACTGATTTGGGACAGTCTTTCTCATCATCTTTAGTAATTTGCTTCTCTTCTTTTCAGAATTGATAGTTCGTATTTTTTACCTTCTTGTCTACTGGGCAGTGACTAAGACTTTCAAAGATCATAGAAAATGGTTTCCGTAAAGCCCCACTATGATCCCTTATGGTGGCCTGGAAGTGAATCCTGAGTTTCCAAAGGCACTGCTAGTGGAGTATAAGCTCTGGCAGGTTTAGCCATGTTGGAAATGCGTTGAATATGATCCCTGTAATATACTGTGTCTGCTTTTTGAGGTCTAATTTATCTAAAGTGTAGAGAGGTTAATCAACAATAAGTTAGACCATTGGTGAATCCATTTTTGCTCCATGGCATCCCATGAAACAATGGAAAGTGCAGAATGACCCCTGAGAGCCAACTTCAGAATCTTTAGTGATTATGGCTAAATGTTCAAAAAAATTGGAGGTGCCAGAGGATAAGAATAACATAGTTTTCAAGATGTTTATTAACATGAATATAACGATCAGTGATCTAAATCAGAAACATCAAATTTGAAGCTCACAAAACTCCCTATGAACCAAAATATTGTCGGGAAATATTTAACAAAAAAAAATGAATATACAATGAAACACAGATAATGTTAATTATGGTATTCTAGTTCAGCCAGCCCTCCCTCACTCAAAATAAAGTCAAGTGCAAGTCATGTCACCATTTCTCTGATGGAATGGTCTTCTTCAGCAACAAAGGATGAACACAATTCTAGTTCAATATGTAGCCTGCAGGTATCCATTTCTACTTATGTTTGATTCTGCTGCTCTAAATATGAAATCCTTATCCAATGACCAGTGATTGAATATAGTATTGGGAGAATTGAATTGTAAAAACCTTGACAGTTTCCATATTATAAAGGAAATATGAACTATTTCATTTAGCTATAATTTATGTCTTATGATTTCATTTATATAAACAAATAATATAGTATATTATCTTTTTTGACCCGTCTTCCTCAGTCTTCCCTTCGTTCTTTCAGCACCCCTCCCTTTTACTTCCTTTTTCCCTTAATACTTCTTCCCTGCCTTTTAGCCTCTTCTCCCTTTTCTAAAACTAAAAGATGTAGAAATTATAGCTATATGGATGGATGGGTCATTGGTACTCCTTAGGGAACGAATAAGCAGAGTTGCTTTTATTTCATGGAACACTTATATTGCAATGCAGATAATAAGTTTTTGCAAAAAATGCCATCACGAATTTATTCTCCAGCATGTATTACAAGAGGATTAAGACATAGAGAAATTGTGTGAAGAATTTAATAAGATTCTCCACATTTAGTTAACATATTTAATACTGAGGGATTTCAGTGCAAAGGGGGGTGACAAATAATATTTTACAAAATAAGGTTAAGGAATAATAAATGAGAGAGGCTAAAATCTTGTGTACTTCTATGCAGAAGTTAGGTGCCAGAAGGGTTACATTATTGGTGTCAATGAATTGATTTGAATCTAGGTCTTAATTCTGAGGTTCCCTCTCTCCAATGTCATGTTGCATCTTTCAGTGTAGACTTTATAACAGATTTTCCTGTGTTTACATAGTCACTGCTCCATTGTTGGTCAAGCAAGCAAATGAACTTCACATATGCTAACAAACACTTATACTCATAAAAAATATATATTTTTATGAATGTTCCTCTGATTATTGTATGTTTAGCAATTGAAAAACTTCAGTGCATGATTAGTTAGATGTAATGGGTCAAACTTTAGAAATAATATGATTTATGTAGTAAAACAAATTCCTAATTTGGTTTAGGTTGTTAAGAAATATCTCTACTTTGATTACTCAGTGCTGTGGAGATAACCTTCATTCCTTAAAAAGAAGCTATGTGTGTGGTATGTAAACTCTTGTAGTTCCTACCATTAAAACCTAATACATGTCTACTTTTTTAGACCTTAGTTCGTAGAAGGTTGAGTGCTAGATTATGATTTAGATGGATTAATGACTGTTTGAATTACAGTAGAATTATATAATGTTTTGCTGAAATGTGACTACCATTCTCATTGTTTTTCAATTTATGTTAAAGCTACCTACTTTTATTTTTTAACAGAGGTCTGTTTATCAGTATTCATGACCGAGGTCACATTTCTACATTGCTTAAGTCATGGCCTGAAGATGTTGTCAAGGTAACATATTGTTTTTTATTTTCTTTGTAAAATTTCATGAAACATATTGACTGTACTATCATATTCTATTCCAATGAGAGTAAGTAATATTTTCAAATTTGTATTTTCTTGATTAATTTTGCCTGTAAATCTAGTCTTGTCCAAGGAAACTGTACTACTACTTTTATTGCTACTGTGCCTTGCCTGTTGTTTATATAGTAGAATGTGAACTCATTGAAGGCTGGATATGTTTTTAATTTTGTAGTTTTAGTCTCCACATCTAGCATAGCCCCTTATATATTGTAGATGTTTAATGAAAACTTATTGGATTGGATTGTTGGAGGGAAGGGAAATTATACAGCAAAGGCATCAAATGAAAAGAGAACTTTGAGAGGGTGTCTGTCAATTGGAGGAAAAGGTACAGAAAGATGAAGCATACACTTGGTTAGGCAAAGGCAATTTTTGAATGGAATAAAGGAATCCAGATAGAGAGGTAAGCAAGGTCAGAGCTAAGACATGAACTTCCATCTGACTATACAGCTTTCATCTGTACTAGCACAATTTATGTTTTCCAGTGAGCCACCAGACTTTCACTTTCTGCTACACCTGCCTACTTTCTAGCCTCCATGTTAGAGAGGTCACCTTCTGTCTGTCCCACACCTTCCCAATTTCTCCATGATCTCCAGTGGAGAGGAGTGGTTTCCAGCAGGACTCTAGACCTATACTGAACAAGGAACAAGTTTAGAGCAAAGGATAGCTCTGTAACTCTTATTTCAGGAGCAAAGCTGAGACTCAGTTCTAGCCATTGGCCCAGAACTTAAAGACTGTTGTGGAATAGCCAGGGCAGAGATCCCAGGAGGAAGGGGAAGCTGTATTTTCAGTTGCTTTGGTCATGCAGAGCCTCCCAGTGGGCTCATAGTGGCTGAATCCATCAGCAGCCTATGAAATATAATTAGAAACCAACTGACAGACCCACACCCAGGTCAGGAACTTGCAGAGCTTCAGACCAAGTTAACAGTGAGCATACTTCTCCCAGGATCACATAATTCTGAGAACATTGAAAGTTTGAAGGGCCCCTGGTCTGAGCTGTGAAAGGAGGAGAAGGATGTGAAAGGACAGAAACTGAGGTCAGCCATTCTCCCCAGAAGGGCATAGAGCCCAGCACTAACATAAAATCTGAAGTGAAGAAATAGACTGGAAGATAAGCAAACAAAAAAAACTGATTATCCAGCTATAAAGAGCTAGTATGGTGATAGAGAAGATAAAGACACAAACCTGGAAGAAGAGAATGGCTTGAAAATATCTACAAGCAAGTCTCAAAAGAAGATGTAGTTTGGAAATAATTTCAACCAGAATTCCTTGAATAGTTAAAGCAACAGTGTTTAAAAAAGAGCTAAAATTATTTTAAAAGCCAAATGAAAACTATATAAGAAAGATAGGAAAGTAAAAGCAACAGCTTAGAAAAAAGGTACAAAACCTTGCCTGAGAAAATAACTCCCTGAGTATTAGAATTCAATTGATCAATAGAAGTTGATTTCCATGAGACATTTCCATGAAACAAATTTAAGAACCTGAGAAAATAGGATAAAATATGATATATTTCTTAATAAAAACAACTGACCTGGAAAACAGGTCAGCAAAAAATAATTTAATAATCATTGTGGTACCTAAAAGCCATGATGGACCAAAACATCTAGACCTCATAACTAAAGAAATCATGAAAGAAAACTACCCAGCTGTCTATGAGGACAAAGTAGAAATTGAAAGAATCTACTGGTCACTTCTAGAAAGAAACCCCAAGGAATAGTGTAGTCAAAATCCAAAGCTGTCAGATCAGAGAAAAGTACTATAAACAGCTAGAAAGAATAAAAATACCAATGAGCCATACAGTCAGGATCATACATGATTTTTCAGTTTCTACTGTAAAGTGATATAGAGCTTGGAATGTAATATTCCAGAAAGCAACATATCTAGGCTTACAACCAAGAATAACTTAGTTAACAAAACTGATTGTAATCCTATCAGGGAAAATGAATCTTTAAACAGAAAGAACATATAGATTAAAATAAGGGAATGGACCAGAATCTCTTGTGATAAAACTGAAGTTAAAAAGGCAGGTGTAACAGTCATGATTTCAGATGAAGTAACAGCAAAAATAAACCTAATGAAAAGAGAAAAACCATATTTGGCTGAAAGACTCCATAGACATCAAATTAATATCAATAGCAAACATATATGCACCAAGTGGCAACATCTAAATTCTTTTTCTTTAAAGTTTATTTTTAGTTTTCAGCATTTACTTCCATACGTTTTAAATTTTCTCCTGCTCCCTCCTCTCCCCAAGATGGATTGCAATTTGATATGGGTTCCTGTTAAACCTATTTTCACATTAGTTGTGTTGTGTAGAAGAATTTAAAAATGGGAGGAACCTGAGAAAAAAAGAAAAATAAAACAAAAAAAAATAGTCTGCTTTGCTCTGCGTTCAAATTTCATAGTTCTTTTCCTGGATGTGGATGGCATTTTCCATCATGAGTCCTTTGGATTTGTTTTAGATCCGTGCATTTCTGAGAAGGGCTAAGTCTATCATAGTCAATCATCGAACACTGTGACTGTTACTGTGTACAGTGTTCTCCTGGTTCTGTTCATTTCACTGAGCGTCAGTTCATATAAATCTTTGTAGGTTTTTCTGAAGTCTTCCTGTTCATTTCTTATAGCACAGTAGTATTCCATTACATTCATATGCCACAGCTTGTTTAGCCATTGTAGCATATAAATTCTTAAAGAAAATGTTAAATGAGTTATAGGAAAGACATAGATAGTAAAGTCATACTAATAGTGGACCTAAATTTACCCCTCAGACCTAGATAAATCCTAAGAAGCAACAACAAAAAAGAAATGAAGGACCTGAATAGAATTTTGGACAAGTTAGATATGATAGTCCTTTGGAAAATATTGAATGGGAATACAGATGAATATACCCATTTCTCAAATGTGTATGGTACCTTCATAAAACCATGTATTAAGGCACAAATACCTCAAGCAGGAATATTAAATGCATCTTTCAGTGACCATAATGCAACAAAAGTAACATTCAATAAAAGGCTGAAGCAAAGATTAAAAATTGGAAAATAGTTTGTTCCTGAAAAATAAGTGATTCAAAGAACAAATCATAGAAATGACAGTAATTTCATTAAAGATAATGACAACCAATATCGATTAGGTTGTAGAATGATAGGCACACTATAGGTTTTCATTGGACTTAGAAAATAGGACAGCTGTTTTTGTGAAGCACTTTGGAATTATGCAAGTAAAGTTACTAAAATGATTAAACCCTTCAAACCAGAGACTTCAATATTTGGGTTCTGTAAGTCAGCATTTCTTAAACTATGGGTTGTGACCCTATAACATTTGGTTTCTGAATATGCAGTAGTCAACAATTAATTCAAAATCAAATGCGTAATGAAGCCTTTGCCTGTATTTCCTGGTGTGACTTAACTGTAGCCATAGTTCTGAGCACAAAGCATGTGCACTTTGCACTTTGCACTCTGGCAAAGGAATTGCTGCTGAAATACAAAAAGAGGTTGTGAGAGGAAAAAGTTTAAGAAGCCCTGGTCTAAGGAACCCACCAATAAGAACATCTGCATGTACACCAAAATATTTATAGCAGCACTTTTTTATGGCAAAGAATTAGAAAGAAAATATTAATGTCCATCAAATGGGGCATGAATAAACAAATTATGGTGTATGAACTTAATGGAATTGTACAGTACTGTGAGAAATGATTTACGTATATGGAGAGTAGCGTGGAAAGATGTGATACAGAGTGATGTATGCAGAGCCAAGAAAATAATATTCACAGCAACTACAATAATATAAATGGAAAAAACAGCAATACACTAAAAAAAAAATCAAAAGTAAGTATAACAAAATTATAAACATTAGGTAGGATTTAATTAAAGAAATATGAGAGGATACCCCACAATAAACTTGATCCTCAAGGGGGCAAGTCCACAGATATTGCACCTTGCATATATTTTCAGATACTTGGGATAACTGATGATATGAAGAAAAAGAAAGTATTAATAAAATTTATTTTAAAAAATAAAGATAAAAGCAGTAAGATGACATACTGAAATTTTAAAATGAAGCCAAGCAGTACTTTGTGGGAAAATTCATCTTTAAATGCTTTCAACCATAAAAGAGAGAAAGAGTATATCATTAAATTGAGTTTACAAATAAAAGAAAAAAAACCATGAAAAACCAATAAATAAAAAGCCTCGAATTAAATACCAAAATGGAAATCCTAAAAAAATCAAAAGGTGATTATTACAATTGAAAACAAAACAAACAGAAATCCCTGTTAATAAGTCAAACCAGAACCTGGTTTTTTAAAAACTCCAATAAAATAGATATTGTTTTTCAGCCATATCTGACTCTTTGTGACTCTATTTGGGGTTTTCTTGGCAAAGATAACTAGAGTGGTTTGCTATTTCCTACACCTCATTTTGTAGATGAGGAACTGAGGTAGAGACAGAGGTAAGTGACTTGCCCAGGGTCACATGGCTAATAAGTGCCACCTCCTTGCCCAACAGATAAGCCATTCGGTAACAATTTGAAAAAAATATAATCTAACAGTATCAAAAAGTAAAAAAGTGACTTCACAACCAACAAAGAAGAAATAAAAGAAATTATTAGGTACTTTTTTGGGGTCCAATTTTGTACCAATAAAACTGATCATCTACAGTGCTGAAAAATAAAACAAAATTCACTAAGCACTACCTTTTCAGAATTTGTGATAGAGGAAATAAAAGTTGGACTGATTGTGACATATACCCTAGATTTTTGGAGAGCATTTTTGAGAAAGTGCAGAGGATTGATATGTAGGATCTTTTGGACTAAAATCCTACAGGTAAATCTAGCGTGGGAAGGATAGGAAACTCTGAAGAATAATATTCTGAAGATAGAAATAATCACTATGAGGAAGAACAAGAGAAGTTAGCTGACTAAAGACACCAGTGTGTATATGCTTTGGAAATCAATCAATTTATACTTTAGAAAGACATATACAGATGCTTCCAATCAAGATGACTGCCCAAATGGGAGGCCGACTCGTCAGCTCCCACATATTTACACTTGCAGATCTCTAAAGTTCACATGAGGTCTTTTAATGATAGCCAAAAATCTAGTGATAAACCACAGTAACTGTGTTTCAGTCCTGACTTCACAAGAGATCAAGCAAACATTGGAGATCAATCAAGAGTTACTGTGACATTTCAATTCAGGAAGGGTTCCCCAATTTATTCCTTGGTTTGGTTGGTAGTTTTCATTCTTGAAGAGGACTGAAATGACATCACTGTGTTTAAGAGTCAAGTTACCATGTGTCTGAGGCTGATCAGACCAATATAAGTTTGGAGAGTTCTACCATAGGTTGGGCACAAATAATCCATTTGGAACATTTGCAAATCTCGTGTTTGTTTTGAGATATTTCAGTTCTGCTTTATTCATAGAGCACAGCTCCTTCTCTGATGAGGGCGTACTGTGCTAGGTGGTCCTGTGTTAGTGTCTCCCATGTCATACAATCAGTTCCAAGGTTCTGAAGAGACAGTGAGAGTGTCCTTGTATCACTTCTTCTGACTACTATATATGAGCACAAAAGCAAGAGCAGATTATAGAGGCTGAATACTAAAACACAGCTCTGTAAGAATTACTGCAAGTAGCCAGGAAGAGGGGAGGTTAAGTATGAAGGAATCACTATCAAGTTCACAAAAGACATAGAAGCCATTATTTTAGAGGAATGGAAGTCTTGGAACATGATATACCAACATTCAAAAGAAAAAGAGCTTACAACATTCTGTGGAATTTTAAAAAATTGATCTATAATAGAATTAAGACTCAAGTGTTTTTATTGAGACAAGAACCGAATAAAATCTTTTAAATTCAAATGCAGAAAACTTGAGGTACTTAGGTAACTATAAATAAGCCATTAAAAGGAGATAAATGAAGATTATTTACATTCTCATTGAGGGGAGTATAAAGCCATTGTCCCTTTAAAACTGTCTTCTAGAGCCAAAGCAGAAATAAAGAACAACTCTGGGCATAGGTAGTATTATATGTTATTTTGCTTGATTTCAAAAGTACAGATTGCTTGTTGTTTGTCCTTCTTTCTCAAAAAGGACCCCGAAACAGGGAGGTAATGTGATAACTTGCAAGTCAATTGGATTTAAGTGAGAGAGGGCTTTGTGAAGTCACCAGCCTCACGTTCTCCTCCAGATCTGAGTCCGGTGACCAGATATGGATCAGGACAACTGGGCATGGCTCAGGGTGCTGTGAGGACCTTGGCCTTTTTAAGCTGAGGTCTTTAGCAGGTCTGAGTTTGACTGAGGCAGTGGACGTTCAGTGATTAAGGCTTAATAAAATGAGGCAAAGAATGGCCTCTTAAAAAAAATAGATCTTGGATGGGAAGACCCTCAGAGTTTCTGACCAAAACAGAAACTGTTGCTATTTTACATCCATTCTGAGCTGATGGGGGCCCAAACAGTGACCCAGTAGGGCTTGGTATGGGGCCAGAGTGATTTGGGGTTAAGGCTGGTCTTTAAGAGGAAAAACCAAAACAAACCGAATACAGTAGGAAAAAATGAGGAAAATAAGGAGGAACTTATAATTTTTTATAATTCAGTTAATGCTATTAGTAAGGTGAAAGAAATAGCCAACTCACACAGCTAGTGAGTGTCTGAGGCAGGGTTTAAAGCTCAGGTCTTCCTCACTGAGTCCAGCACTATTCACTGGTCAGTGTCAGTGGAGTGGGCATCTCATGAAATATTTTAAAGTTAAAATAAGACATTTGAAAGGAGTTGGAGAGGGAATAGTCACAAGGAAAGCAAATAAACTGGTGTTGGTTATGGGTTATTAAAAGTAGAGAAAGAATGGATAGAACTCAGCAATGGGGTTTTATAGCTGGATGAGGGGGAAAAAGAGAAAAGCACTAAGTAAGATCAGACCCCTGCTACTGATTTTTCCCTCTGTCTTTCTATTATTTCTTCATAAAAAGGAGTAGGATGGGGAAGAATGATGAGTTCAAGAATGTTGGGGTACCTCCTGAAATGATGAGGAATAGATGTGTGGGTTCTATTGTTCTGAAAGACTGCACCGTGGTGGTCTCCCAAGTTAAAGAAAGGTATTTGTTGTGGTGACACACATAAGCAGACCTGCCCTCAAGTGGGGGAGACAGCACAGGTGAGGAGCAAAGCCTTGCTTCCCATAGGAGGCAAAGGCATTTGACCAGGTTAAAAGGTCTAGTTTAAATACAGTTTTATGGAATGGGGAATGGGGGGCAAAGGGATTTCAGGGATATCTGGCAGAGCTGAGGTACTTTTATCATATAGATAAGCAAAGAGAATAGGAAAAGGAAGGGGGAAGGGAAGAGTTCTTCTGAAATTGGAGGTGTTTTGGGAAAGCACACTGGTAAATCAGTGGTCTGGGGCTTTAATGCATAGTCTTCTTTAAACATTTTTCTGGCTGGTCACACCCTGAACTTATCTCATGTCTCACATCTCACATTCTGCCTTGTGCTTGCTCCTTCTGCCTTGAGCCCTCCTGTCTACCTTACCACCTCAAGGAGGCAAAGTGGAAGAAACATACGTGATGAGACATACTAAGTGAAGAATGGTGGCAGAATGGATTGGAAAGAAATATCCAGTATTATGTACATAGTGTCAAGTCCTGAAATAAATTAAACTCTTATGTAGAGAAAAAGGCATCCTAAATTCTAGAAAGGTTTTTTTATACATTCTGGAGGAAAAAGAGATGGGAGAGGAGCAAAGCCTCGTCTTGAGGTTCCAGCCACCTTTATTTTGGCAATCTGAGCAAGAAAACCTGCTTCATTCTGGTTGTTTTTACCCTTTATGATCCAACATGCCCCAAACCTTAATAAGAGTATAAGGAAGGACCCTTGGAGTTACTGTAAGCTAAGTTAGTTTTTTGTTTATATAATAAACAGAGCTAAAAATTCCCAGGATTCAGCCCACTTCAACCTGGTAGATTTTGCTTTATGACAGCATGTATTAGTTAGAAATACTTCTTTCTACAAATATATGGATCAGCCCTGTGGTTATGATAACAGTTATGATACTGCTTTTGCCCAATATGAACTGTTCTGGCTTTAACACATTTTTCAAATGACTTTGACTCTGACATTTTGCACTCATTAATCAGTTTAAAGATCTTTGAGTAACTTAAAAGTTGAAATGCAGTGACATTCCTAGGATTTTTTTAGAGGGAGGGGCTTCCTTTTACTGTCAGGATGGTCTTTTGACAATGGAAATATTCTATTTAACAATGTTCAAATTAATTTTCCTGTTAGTAGCTTATAGTAAACCAACAAAGACGTTGAAATGTCAAGGCTTGGAAGAAGCAATTATACCTTAGACCAAAGTTTAAAGGTGGGGGAAGAGAGCGGTAATGATTCCAACAAGGCCATAGTACAGATAGTGGGTTTGGGGGTAAAGAAGATCTGGCTAAAATGCCTAAAATAGGTGGAACCACGCTTAATGATGGCTGAATTGGGTCCAATTGCCTGTAAACCCCTTATGGTGGCCTGGAACCCTGGAATGTATTGGGCTTGATTCTGAGAGAATAGGACCAAAGTATTCGTTTTACACTGTTATTCTAAGAGAAAACCAAATTATTGCTACCTGCAAATGATGCAATGATGTCTTTAGAGAACTCTAGAGATTCACCTGCATAATTACTTGAAATAACCTCAGTAAAATAGCAAGAGATATAAAATAAATCCACAAAACCATCAGGCTTTTGTGTGTATTACTACGAAAACCCTAGCAGAAGCATGTTTTAAAAAATTAATATAATTGTAAATTTTTTAGTTCATCTAGCAGACATTCAGGAATTAATATAATCAAAATAATTTTATTAAAATGAACAACAACTTAAATAATTGAATGTATCGTCATTGTTTGTGCTTGCACTGTGCCAATAGGACAAAATTGATGTTATTACAAAAATTATCTTACAGATTTTTTCTTCCATACTATACCAGTCAAACTATACCATGTGATTATTGTTCAGATATAGATAAAATAATAACAGAATTTTTTTGTAGAAGCAAAAAGTTGAGAATCTTAAAGGAAATAATGAAAAAAAGCAGGAGTAAAGGAGACCAACTTATACTAGATTTCAAACTATATTAAAAAGCATCATTTACCAAAACTATTTGGTAATGGTTGAAAAAATAGAAAAATTAATCATTTGAAAAGATAAGGTAAACCTTAGATTATTGCCACTAATTGTTAAACCTGAGTTTCAGTACTTAGGAAGTCTTTGGAGAACTGCAGACATCTTCTTGAATCCTTGAAATCATCTCAACTTATAAGAAAGTCTTAAGTTTTAATTTTGGTTCCTGAATTGAGTTTCCCACTTTTTCATTATTGTTACCTACTCATTTCTCTTTTTTCTTTTTTCACCCTTCTCTATTTCCATCTCTTAAAAATATGATCTATCACACTTTCTTAGAGTTTTTCACACACGTTTTCTATTCTTCTTTAATCACCATAATCAGGATTATTTTTAATGGTCTTCCTAGGCCCCAGATGTCCCTTTATGTGCATTCAGAAACTAAGATATGGATTAGGCTTTCCAAGTAGTCATTTATATCAATAGATTTCTTCTTCTCTCTAGGCTGTTGTGGTGACTGATGGAGAACGAATCCTTGGCTTGGGTGATCTTGGTTGTAATGGAATGGGCATTCCTGTTGGCAAACTGGCATTGTATACTGCCTGTGGAGGGGTGAATCCTCAAGAGTGTCTGCCTGTCACCCTCGATGTGGGAACTGAGAATGAGGTAAATGGTTTCTTATGGCCCCATACATTTAAACAATTAGACTGATTCTTATTTTTAAATCCTCTCCCCACATCTGGACTTTTTTATTTTCTTTGTTTTTCCTTTTTTTCTTCAAACATATCTCCTCAAGAGATAACCTTTTCCATACTTAGTATTTTATTTGCCTTCTCATAAATGTTTTGTACTCATCCTAATAACTAGATTTTGCTTTATGACAGCATATATTAGTTAGAAATATTTCTTTCTACAAATATATGGATCAGCCCTGTGGTTATGATAACAGTTATGATACTGCTTTTGCCCAATATGAACTGTTCTGGCTTTAACGCATTTTTCAAATGACTTTGACTGTGACATTTTGCACTCATTAATCAGTTTAAAGATCTTTGAGTAAAAAAAGCAAATTATTTTATTTACCTTGCCACTCACTCTTTCCTCAGCCGATAATAATGAGTGGTACCATTGAAGCTGAAAATTAAAGGGAAAAGTCTCCATGATGGGTATGAAAAATAATAGTCAAATAGGAGGAAGATCCTAAGACACTTGTTTTGTAATTGAAAGCTAAATCCAACATAAGTAATCATCACATAAAGTCTTAAGTTGAAATGGTTGTTTGTAGTTATCTTCTTACATCATTAAACTGTCAAATCATTCAAAAATTAACCTTTTACTTATATTAATATACTGTTTTTCTTTATCCTTTTTGTGCATATTTTTTGCCAGGTTTAATTCTTGAACAACTGTTCCTAGATCATATAAAATGGTCCATCTTTTCATACTAGTATGAATAATACCATACAGAAGTATCAGTTTTTGTAAACCCAGGTTGAACCCATCCATCAGATGGGAATATTATAAAAAGTTTTTCTAACAAGATGTCTAAAAGGAAATTTTCTTTAAAACATATATTTGCTGCACCATCAGATTTTAAGTGGAAATACATAATGTATTTTAAATTGAAAGGGACTTTAGAGTTCATCTAGCTCAACACCCTCATTTTACTCATGAGGAAATTTTTATTCAGAAAAGTTATTAGTTGATTTGTCTAAGGTCACACAGTAATTTACAGAGCCAAGATTCACTCACGTCCTCCATATTCCAAATCTGGTCCCCTTTCCACTGCATTATAATCTCACTGCTTATCCTAAATGTTTTCAGAAGTTTTGGAGATCACTAGAAATATTTTTGCCATTGTTGTGATTTCTGCCTAGTTTAAAATGTTCCACATCAATGAGAAAATATGTTGAAAACAAGTACTGCTCAGTAGTCAAGAGATCTGTGTGGCATCTTAAAACATCATTTATAAGAGATGATGATTCACTGGCTATCTTCCCACTCCCCCACTCAAGACTCTCCTGTCTTCCTTTAAGGTTTGTCTCAAATTCTACCTTCTTCAAGAGGCCTTTCCTAGTCCAGCCCCCCTCTTCTTAATGTTAACTCTATCTAAATCTCCTATTACAGTTATTTTCATATTGACTTCCTCCACCAGAATGTAAGCTCTGAAGGTAAGGGACCATATATTTGCCTTTTTTTATATCCCTAGGACTTAGAACTGTGACTGACGCATATTAAGCTGCTTAATAAATGATTATTCACTGGCCTGTTGATTGATGAGAGAAAGTTATCACCCTAAAACTTAAGGAATCTATTTGAAAATTATGTCTTTAACAAAAATGCTATAAGCATATGGTTATCAAAGAAGAGTTAGAATATTAATTTGATATTTCTGATAGAATCATCCAACTTTTAAGGGGTAATCATCAGGGCTCCTCTTAGACAGTATTGTGCAGTTGACAGTTTCTCCTTCATATCATCCCATATCCCCTTTCAGCTTCCCTTTACATCTCCTCTGCTGGTGTCTCTTCAGTCCTCTAATGCCACTTAAATACTCAGAAGTCTATTTTCCCATTTTGACTTCCCAGGGGGCAGGTAGGTGACTCAGTGGAAAGAGTGCTGGGCCTGGAGTCAGGAAGACCTGAATTTAAATCCAGCCTCAGACACTTACTAGTTGCATGACCCTGAACAAGTCATTTAACTCTATTTGCCTCAGTTTCATCCTCTGTAAAATGAGAGGTTTGAACCAAGTGACC
Organism: Potorous gilbertii; assembly: GCA_028658325.1. Lineage (NCBI taxonomy): Eukaryota > Metazoa > Chordata > Mammalia > Diprotodontia > Potoroidae > Potorous > Potorous gilbertii. The sequence goes on along the minus strand of CM053770.1, from coordinate 362,082,753 downwards.
TGTAAGATCCCTACCAGCTCTAACTCTGAGATCCTAAAATGTGAACAGTACTTCTAGAGAGCCATCTTATCTGGACATAATCTATCCATTGTTAGGCTAAACAGAAATTCCTAGAGACTAAGAAATTTCAGAGACATGTGGAGAGTCTGTAACCCTTCACTGTCATGTCAACTTCTTGTAAAGGCATTAGGCTCCCTGCGTTATTTCTTCCTCTCCTTTGTCTTCCTTTTTCTTTCCATTCTCAATGCCTACCCTTCATCCACCTCTAAAATTATCTGATTTTTATTGATAAGGCAGAAAGAGCTATGATGGAAAGGGCCACTCCAACTCCTTCATTTAAGATGTGTGTTCTTTCTCACTCCATGTAAGAAAATTTGAAAGTGAAAGCACTCTTAAGGTTTTAATTTGGGATGAACCCTGAAACTTTTTGAAGTTTTGAAACCCAAGAATCATCTATTTAAAATAAAATTTATATTTAAATATGACTTAGTTGGTATCAGCTTTTGTTATATGAATTTGACACATCTGAATGAGTGTCAAGTTACATGTCCATTTTCAAGCTAAGTTGTTAGCATTATTAATACCTACATTATTAACAGGCTCTGATAGATCCTGAAAGAAATTACCAAAATCTTGACAACAGTCCAAGTTACCACTCGAAGAACATGAAATATTGATCCATTTACTTCTTGGTGGATAGATGTTATTTGGAGGATCCATTTTTTTCCCCATCACTAGAATGCCAAAGTCTCTGACAACTTTTCTCAGTTATTACTATGTACCTTCTAATTTCAGTTGCTGAAGTTATAATTTAAACATTAAAAGAGACAATATTATGTTAGTAAATGTCCACTCATAGGGGCTTTTTAAACGAGGGTAGATTAATCATTCCCAATAGCAGATGACCATAAGCTTGATATTCAGTAGCCAGCAATTACAACTAGAGTGTGGTGTGATCATATTTCCTCAAGGGTCATTAAGTCATTAAGTCACCTTAACCTAGTTATCTCTACTCAGATGAGAATGACAGGTTTAATTTTCTTTTTCTAGATTTAATAATTGTTTCTTAGGGAAGAAATGCTTTGGTTGTCGCTTTTTCCTTGGAAGGTAAATCATACATATATACATATCTATCTATCTATCTATCTATCTATATATATTTATACCATATCTATATATATATAGATGTATATATATCTATATATACACATAGATATTATGGATTATTTTGGAGTCAAGGTACCCAATAAATTTGAGAGTGTACATAATAAATTTGTATTTAAAAATGAGTCAGTTCCTTTAAATTAATATCCATGCTGATGTGATCACAATTTTTCCATGGTATAAATTATCATAACTAGATAGAACAAGATAGAAATGTATGAGAGATACAACACCCCAAATGAGTGGAAACCAAAGAAACAGGAGACTGGGAAAAATCTGGTGTTGTTAGTTTACCAGTGACATAACATTGATACAATCAAGGAGTCAAAGATAGTTGAATCTGCAGGCAGGAAGGCAGCTGATAGTGCCCTTAAGCCTAATAAGAGCACCAGCCTGTCCCCTGCTCTTGAACTTCTTGGAAGTAGCAAATAAAAACAGTGATGGCCATAACCTCTGAGCTGTTGTCTGTACAGCTGAACCCATTATTTGTTGTTGTAGAACTATTTGTCCTGGAATGAGAATGAAAAAATTAGGTGAGAATTCTTCACAGTAGAAGAGTAGGACTATAGAGGTCTGGTGTTCATGAGCAGATTTGTAGGTCTTTTCATACCCCTATGTTGAGTATGTTTCTGGAGGAATATGTGTAGGCTGTGTTATGAACTTCCAAAGATCTTAAACTCAAAGAACACCAAGGAGTTTCCCTATTCTGCTTAACGTAGTTTTGCCAAATGTTATGAGAATCTTATCCCAGACACTATTGAATGTTAATGAAATATTCTATGTTAGAATCAGCGTCCTTTGGCATATGTGCCAAATATCTCACAGTTGTTGGGGCATGTAAGCTGCCATGTCTTTTTGGGTGAATTTGTGAATTTACTCATAAAAACTGGTAGTACTGCACATGTCTTCCTCTTGTTCCATTAATCTATTTTTAGAAAAATCCAAATATACTCCAGCCATGGAGAAATGTAAGAAATTCATTGTTGGCCGGCAGTTCTGCTCTTAAATCCTAACGTTCTTTCTTTTTCTCTCCCTCCCTCCTTTATCTTTTCCCCTGTCTTATGATAACTTTTTTCTTCTTTCTCCCATACCTAAACTAATTGTACACATAAACAGTGCTCTTCTGAGCACCGAAAGGTTGCAAAAGATTATTTCTCCTTTGACTAATGTATTGTGAGTACTTGATAATGCTGTCAAAATGGACTTTTAAAAACTAATCTTATTGTTTTCTTCATTCTGGGATCAGTCTTCAAGTATAGTGTTGGAATAATCATAATTATCTCACTTTCTAAATTCACATAACATCTTTAATAAATGCTGCCATTTCAGAAAAGATACATTTCATAACTTGGTAAATTCTGTTTTACTGTGTGTAAGTCTTCAGAGGAATTCATTGCATAATTCTCATCACACTTCTCCATGGCTCATATTGTTTTATATCAGAATGGAGAATGTGAAAGATGTAGAAAACAAAAATTTTAACATCTTTTTCCAGTTGTTTCTTTCCTAATTCATTTTTAGAAAATCTAAATATACACTATCCATGAAGAAATATAAGAATTTTTGTGTTGGCAGCCATTATTAGCACATTGGCACTTCAGCACCAGCTGCTCAGAAGCTGCCAGCATATTATTTGAAGTTTCTATGGGTGAGAAATAGCTGGGATTTGAAACTACACGGATTTCAGATTTTATATTTCAATTGAGCCATTTTTGAATGACTTGAAGAGTTAAGTGCCCTGTATTCTGCAGAGTTTGGTTCAGAGAGAGAGAGAGAAAAAGAGAGAGAGAGAGAGAGAGAGAGAGTGTGTGTGTGTGTGTGTGTGTGTGTGTGTGTAAAATAATTAGACCTCTTTTCAAAATAAATTTTATTTCAGAACAGTTTTGGATGGCCCCCTTTTTCTTCTCTTTGAGCAGCTAGGGATCACATATGTATTTGAAAATTATTCCGTTCTTTTATGGTGAGTGACTAAAAAAGAAAACATGAAATAGTAAATAAGCATTTTATTTAATAGTGGACATTCTTCAAATGAAAGATGTTTAATCATAATAATTTCATTTTGTAATCAGTTTGCATGCATTTCTCTTGTGAAGCAGTGCAAATAGTCTTTATTTCTATTTTCTTATAAGGAAACAGCATTAGAGAAGGACATAGATATGTCAGAATTGAGTCTTAAACCATGTTTTCTTTTTTCAAATTTCTTTTTCTTTTTAATTTACCATACAATCATTTTACCTCATTTCCATGAAATAACATTGACAGAATCAACTTGCAAGAGACAGGAAAAAGTTAAGTTTCCACAAAAGTTAGTAGTTGATGAAGTCATTGAGAATGTCAGATAATAACCCAGCAGACTGCAGGTGAACTCAAATCAAAAGACAGACAATGGCCTTCAGAAAGTCACAAAATTTTTGATAAGAAGGTCCGGGCTACTGGTGGAGATGTAGCATGAGAGATAAGCTTAAGGAAATAATTATTACTGTATACTTGTGAGTCTCTTATTATTGCTATTTTTTTAAGATTCAGAATTCTGAAATATTTTCCTTTTTCTGCCTTAAGAAACAGATTTTTTTTTGCTTTTTCTAGGATTAAAAGTATTACATGAAGATATAGCACAATAGAATTGTAACCTAGGTTCTGTGATTCCAAATCTAGTGTGGTTTATTTGTCAGTTTTTCCTTGTCTCTCTGCAGCTTCTATACTATACGTTGCTTCTATTTCTGTTCTTTGAGGTCAAACAAAACAGTTCCAGTATTTCTTCTACAAATACTTTAAATATTTTAAGCTCTTCAAAAACTTACGGACAACTGTCATTTCCCTGTTCCTTTATCTAATCTTCCCATGACACTCTCTGAATGTCATGCCAAAAACTGGCTACACTGCTTTAGCGATGGTCTGACAATGGCAGAATAGAAGAGAACTATTACATTCCCCATTGGAGAAATAGTGCCTCTCTTAATGCAGTGTTTTTTGTTGGGGAGTAGGGAAGGTAGCTGCTGTGTCATTAAGTGATGTGGAGGATGGTGAAAGGCAGATGGTTGAGTGATATAAAAGGAATTTTAGAGGAGATGGCATTCACATTCAACTTTGAAGGGTCAGTGGAAATTCACTAGATGAAGAGGGGTCAGAGGATCATTTCCTGTGTAGGGATGAGCATGAATTAAAGGCAAGGAGGTGGAAAAGAGTGGGATTCTTAGGCAGATCCTTGTTCATTTTCATCTGTATTATAGGATTGTAGAAGAGATTAATTTGAAATCAGGCTGGAAATATAGGGCAACACTGGCTTTGAGTTTATTTATTTTTAGTTTTTGACATTTACTTCTATAAATTTTAAATTTTTCCCTGCCCTTCCCCAAGACGGCCTGCAGTCTGATACAGGCTTTACATATACATTCCTGTTAAACACATTTTCACATTAGTCATGTTGTATAGAAGAATTATAATGAATGAGAGAAACCATAAGAAGGAAAAAAAACCCCAAATACTAAACAAAGCAAAAAGAAAGAAAATAGTCTACTTCCCTCTGCATTAAGACTCCATAGTTTTTCTCTGGATGTGGATGGCATTTTGCATCATGAGTCCTTTGGAATTCTTTTAGGTCCTTGCATTGCTGAGAAGGATTAAGTCTATCAAAATCAGTCATCGAAGTCTGTGACTGTTACTATGTATAAAGTTCTGGTTCTGCTCACTTCACTCAGCATCACCTCATATAAGACCTTACAGGTTTTTCTAAAATCTGCCCATTCATCATTTCTTATAGCAAAATAGTATTTCATTACATTCATATACGACAGCTTGTTTAGCCATTCCCCAACTTATGGGTATCCCCTCAATTTCTAATTCTTTGCCACTACAAAAAGAGGTGCTATAAATATTGTTGTACATGTGGATCCTTTTCTCCCTTTGTATGTTCTCTTTGGGGTAGCAACATTGAAATGGTATTGCTGGTTGGAGGGTATCTCACATTTTTGTAGCCCTTTGGGCATAGTTCCAAATTCTTCTCCAGAATGGCTAGATTAGTTCCCAACTCCACCAACAATGCATTAGGCTTCTAGTTTTCCCACATCTCCAGCATTTATCATTTTCCTATTTTGTCATGTTAGCCAATTTGATAAGTGTGGAGAGGTCTCTTATCCAGTTGGTGATATGTTTCTTAAGTCTGATAAGGAATCAGTAAAGATGCAGATTTTGGAATAAACTTTAATAAAGGTGACTGTTGTAGCTATAGTAAATAGAAACATGTAGAGGGCCAAGGACCTTAAGCATCTGGGGAGAGGTATTAGCAAAGAAACTAGAGGAGGATTAACACTTCTCAAATCTGTTAGAACCAGAGGGGAAAGTGAAGTCAGAATGAATCAACTGATTACCTCTCAAAAGAATTCCCAAAAGTAAAAGTGCCAAGATTGTCATAGTCAAAATCCAGAGCTCCCACATCAAAAAAAAAAAATTACTGCAAACATTCAAAAAGAACCACTTCATGTACTAAGGAATCACAGTCAAAATTATACAAGACCTGGCAGTTCCACCTGTAAATGAAGTAAAATCCTGAAATATATTCCAGAATGCAAATAAATTTATTACCTCTATTACATTAAAATCCTATTATTTCCCTATACATTTATACTCAGATTTTCATCAAGCAGGCAGGCATTTAATAAGACTTAGACACTGTGCTTAACTGTAGGAATGCAAGGCAAAAGCACATACAGTGCCTCCTCAGGTGGGACTTAGATTCTGGAGAAAACCAAACATAAAATTTGTTTGATTTTCAGAGCCTTTTTTAAGCTAGCCCTTCCTATTTTCCCAGTCTTCTTATACTTTACTCACCGCTACAAACTCCTCAAACCAATAACACTGACTTCCTTCCTCTTTCTCATAAAATAATCCATCTCCCAACTTAAGGCACTTTCATTGGATTGCAATAATCTGCTTTTCCAGTAGCTCCCAATTCTAGGATTACTGTATTCCCTCCATGTACTCTGTGACCCTTGTGTGACCCTTGTCTCCATGCTCTTCTCCTAGACACTACTTCTTTTGACTCTACATTTTCTCTGGCTGTTATCTTACTTGGAATTCTCTCCCTCCTCATCTCTGCCTCCTTGCTTCCTTGGACTTCTTCAAGATAAAATCACATTTTCAACAAGGAGTTCCTTCCCTCTCTTGATTATCTCCACTTTACCTTGTATAAATCTTGTTTGCATACAGTTGTTTTTATGTTCTCTCCTTCATTGCACTATAAGTTACTTAAGGGCAAGGACTCTGCCTTTCTCTCTCCAGTGCTTTGCACAGTTTTCCACATAGTAATTAAGTGCTTAATAAATGCTTATTGATGGACTAGGATTGTGTCTCAGTGCTCAGTGTTGTGAAGCCTAAATATTTTTACAAAGGAAATTTTATCTGTTTGATTTACAAAGAAAGTTTTATTTGTTTGATTTATCATGATAACCAAAGATAATTAGCCATTGTCAATTTTGATCTGTAACCTTTAAAAATGTGTCCCTTGGAAAGTAGAATAAAGGTTCTATCCTTTAGCTTTGTAAAGTTGCCTTGCTTTTTAAAACCCTGTTAAGGAGATCTCAATCATTTTATTGAAATGGATCTATACCTTGCAAAGCTAGAGATCTATAAGCTATATCCCTTTATAAGTAAAGTGAGGGCCTTGTTTTATTTCCTGAAATGGAGATCTTTACCTTTGAGGGGATAAAGTATTTATCTTGGAGTAATGAGAGATAGCACAGTGTATTGAATAGGGCACTGGGCCTGGATTCAAATCCTTCCTCCCAAGTCTAAAATCCTTTAAACTACAACAAATGAAATTATTTCTTTGTTTGCCTGAAGATCCCAGAATGGTGCCTTGCTAATAAGAGTAGTCATTTAGTAAATTTTTTTTATTTGATTCATGATGCAAGACAGAAGGGTAGACATTACTATTTCAGTACTGCCTTATAGCCTTAAAATGTTTAACTTACAGAGTAGTTTCTGCTTGAGTTATAGACAATTTTGCCCAATAATCTTGTAAATAAACTTCAATATTCCTGAAAGAAATCTGTCCCTTGCCAATTAAAACTAAATTTGCAAAAGAAATTGTTGGGCTTGAGATCAGTTGTGAGGTTTTGGTTGTGGATATATTGACTGTATTGTCCTCTTGTGGATTTGTGTTGGATCTTCTCACCAAGATATTTCTCAATGGTCATTGCTTTTCTTTGATGCTTCTTGCTCATGTTGTTTGCCTTTTTTTCTGTCTTTTAAATTTGTTCTCTGCTTCTGGGACCCAAGGGCATTGTCTCAGATTTTTTGTTCTGGGGGCTTAGGGGTCTGGTTACTGGTTTTCTATGATGGGACCTCAGGTGCTGGCAACTGGATATTGTAGTGGTCTGTCAGTTTACTTGGTGCTGTACTGGAACTTCTGGTGTATGCCTGGTACTGGCAAGCCTGCTTCTACACCCAGGGCCTCAGGAACTCCCGTTGAACCACTGAGGTGAGGCTTGCTCCTGGCTTGCTGGGACACCTCCCATCCTGTATTGGTTCTCTTAAGCCAAAGGAAGAGGGAGCTTTCCTGTTAATCCTCTAGTCTCCTGATCTAAAAGACTGCTGTATCCCCTCTTTGTACTGGTTTCACTATTCTAGAAGTTTTCCTGGGGCAATATTCTCTAGGTTTTTCAAAGTCCATAAGGGAGGGTAAGACACTTGACTTTCTGCTTACTCCACCATCTTGGCTCCCAGAAGTTTACATAAGTGACTTTGACACGTTCAGTCTATGGGCAGAAAGCCCCAGGAACAATTTTTAGTGCTGCTGCAGGCCCTGTTTAAGGCTGTGCTTCTCTCTCATCCAGTTTTGATAGGACATCATCCACCCCACCCTCTATACCCCACTCTCTTCCACTGAGAGGTCTGGGAATTGCCACTGCTGCCAGTGATTCGGTCCACTGGGGTCTGCTCCAGCTTTTCTGTGGTCGGGTCTGCATTTGTTGCAGCCTGTGTGCTAGACTGTGCTCCTCTCCCAGCTCAGTGCAACAGACCCTTCCAGGCAACTTTCCAGATTGTCTTAGGCTGGAAATCTGCCATATTCTGTCTCCTTGTGGATTCCACTGCTCTAGATTTTGGTCTAGATTGACTTTCCTGGGGTATTTGAAGAGGTCTGGGGGAGAGCTCAGGTGAGTGCCTGCTGTCACTCTGCCATCTTGGCTCCACCCGCCCCCCCCCCCAGTACCTTGAAAAGAAATTCTAATGCCAATTTTGAAAGTAGGCCATAGGCTTATATATCTGATTAGCATGATTTCTGATGTTAAATTAGAATGAGATACATAGTTCAAAACTGTACTGAGCTTTGACTTGCTAATGGGCTATTACTGTGTTGCATTAATAATTTATAATTAATGATTTGCCTCCCTTCTCTAGCCCTGATAATGTCTTCAATTTGTCCAAGGTACTAATTCTAAGTAAACTTGCATGAATCATGCAATATCAGGGTATCAGCAAACAAAAATTTGTTAAGTGTTTACTCTCTGTCAAGCATTGTGAGAAGCACCAAGGATATAAAGAAAGGTAAAAAGCATGTTCCCTGCCCTCAAGTATTGAATATAGTGAAAACTATGTTGAGAGATGATATAAAGAGAGAAGTGACAACACTTGGCATCCCTGAAGACTAGAGGATGATACTGTAGGTTTCGGGTTGGGTGACTGGAAGGATGGTGATGCCCCCAACAGTAATAGCACAGTTGATAAATAAAGTCAGTTTTGGGCAGAAGGATGAGATCCATTTTAAACATGTTGAATTTGTGATGCCTGTGGAACATTTAAGTTCAAGGTATCCAAGATGTAATTGGTGATGAGAGACTAGAATTTAGGAAAGAGTTTAGGGCTGGATAAATAGATCCGAGAATCATCTCATGGAGTCCTCCCCTTAAGAAAAGCAATTTGGAATTTTGGGGAAGTCTCTGAAGTAAGGAGGACAGAGGACATAACCTGGATTAAGGTGACGGAGGGTCAAAAATTATGATTAAAGCAAGCCCTCCTTTTTCTCTCTTAATTTTGCGTAAAGAAAACAAGACATTGAACAAAGCTAATAATTTGAATTCAAGATTTACATTAATGTAGCCATTTCTTTATGCCCTAGTTACATCATAATATCCTCATATTTAACTTTTTTCCCCTAAAGTAGTATTTGTTTTCCTCAGAGGAATATCCAGTAGGAAAAAAGAGAGCTATATTATGAAGGCAATTAAGTTTACAGAACAAAACATACTGAAACCCTGCAACAGCTGTGATTCAGTTATCTTGTCAGTTGGAGGAAAGTACTAGTCACTATGTTCACCTGACATATTTTGTTATTATACAGGATTTATTTTTCTCAGTGATACTGTTTTTGAAAGCATAAAACACTCAGTAGTAAATATTTTAGTCTCTCAAGATATGAAAACAGTAGCATGAGAAATTTTTTAAAATTTAGCTCTAACTTTCACTTTGTGCTCTAAATAATAAAACAGTGCTTGACTGGCTTATTTATCCTTCAGTACTTTCTTGGGAAGAACTAACTGATTGGTTCACCCGTGATAGCTTAAAATGCCATTGTTCTTTTCAGCTGTTGAGTGTTTTCTTCTTTTGTCTGATGTTTGGGTTTAGCCTGCATTACTCCAAACAACACCTTCAAAGAGCTTTTGGTTGTTCCTGCTGAATTGCATCATTTTAGTGAAATAACATGCGCTGAGCTGGAGAGAAGTTTTATAGACTTGAGTGAAGTTGTGCTTTGAATGAGGTTGAATTATTTTTTATAACTGCCCAATTTTCAGTCAATAAAAAACTCATGATTATTAAGTTAATTATATTTTCATGGGAAATTCATTGCTATTGTGCACTGAATCCATTTGATGATCTACCATTTGATATTGTGGTCATCTCTAAATTAGTTATTTGTGTAGCTATCTATTTATCAGAGTGAATTGTGCAGTGGAATAGCAAATAGCAAACCAACAAGGCTTGTACAGGGCTTAATAGGATATAATACATCTTTGCCACTGTCATTGTGCATGTTTAATGTTTTTTTATGGTCTGTAATTAATTCAAAAGGAATATTTTTTTCCCCAATCTTATAATGTTGGAAACAAAATGATTGCCAGTACCTTATTGGCACTGTATGATTTGAAGCCTCACTTTTTTCAGTCCTTCAAAGATCCGTGGTTCTATTAGGAAGGGCCCTCCCTTCAGATTGCAGTTTGTAATACCTCCCAAACCCATTCTCAACAGAGATGTCAACTTGACATTCGCATGTAAAGACTGACTGTTGCTTTCCTGCTATATGAAAATTTTCTGCTTTTCTGAATATGTCTTTGAGTTCATTGTATTTAAATGTTTATAAAATTCCATGCGTATTAGAATGAAAATTAAATTTCATACTACTCTTATTTATTCACTCTTTACATAACTATCAAGCTGCTTTTTACAGCCTTCTGTTTATGTTTTATGTTTTTGTTTATTTTTCTTTTTGATTCATCACATTGTTAGGTTTGTTGAAGTAACTTACTGTTTTGCTATCTAATTCTTTTTGCAATTCAGTTAATATTGCTTTTAAAATAGAGTTTTTATACCTTTGGTATGTATAATATAGACTTAATATTATTCTGTTTTTTTCAATTGTATCTTCAACAATAATTCCCATGTTTCTTAATAATTTCTAATTTAATTTAACCCTTTATCAAGACTGCAGTTCCTGCTTTTCTGGAGTCAACTGAAATATAAGAAATTTGATTCCAGTCCCTCATTTTAGATATTTCTATCTTAGAAGTTTTTCCTTTATTCAATTTTGTTTTTAAATCCATTCTTACATTTATTAATACATCTATTATACTGTATACTAAGCATAGAGAACTTTTATGTTCAATGCTGTAATTGTCAAATTTATTTTTTCTTCTACTATAGGCTATTATAGTATTTTTTTTATCAATAAAGAACACAATTTACCTTACTTTTACTCTAGTACTAATCCAGTACCATTCTTTTTTTTCCCCAAATGAATTTGTTTTCATTTTTCAACATTCACTTCCACACAATTTTAAATTTCAGATTTTCTCCCTTATACGCCCTACCCGCACCAGAGGACAACACATATTCCAATTGCCCTTTCCTCCAATATGCCTTCCCTTTATCATATCCCACCCCTGTATCCCCTTCCCTTTTATTTTCCTGTAGAATAAGATAGATTTCTATATCCCATTGCCTATATATCTTATTTCCTAGTTGCATGTAAGAGCAACCTCTAAACATTCATTTTTAAAGCTTTGAGTTCTACATTCTCTCCCTCCCTTCCCACCCACCCTCATTGAGAAGGCAAGCAATTAGACTAAGGTTATCCATGTGTGGTCATGCAAAATACCTCCATAACAGTGATGTTGTGAAAGACTATACTTCCTACTCCCCTGTCCTGCTCTCCATTTATTTAGTTCCTGCTTCTGTTCTGCCCTCATACCTCTACCCCCCCCTTCTCGTACCATTCTTTTTGCACATAGACAGACCCATCCATACTCACATTTCTAACACTGAGCAACATTACTAAGTTTGTATTCTTACTTCTTATGTTGTTTTTACAACATCCACGTATGATCCATGGAAGTCTTATAGTGACATTTTCTTTGTCCTTTTCCTCCTCTCCTCCCTCGCTTTTCATGTTGTTTCCATTATCAATATGTTCTTCACTTTTTCTTAATTTTTCAGATGTTTTTTATTTGTTCCACCTCTTCAGTGACATTTGTGTTCTTTAGGTATTCACCAAGACAATTACAGAATTGTAGAGTTGGAAGGAATCTCAACAGGTCCCCTGATTCTAAAAAGAATTCTGCTACATAGTTGCTTATCATTCCTCTTCTGAGAAGCAGTTTTCTCTGGAAATTAAAAAAAATTTTTTTTGGTTTCACATATAAATTGCTTTATTTGTTGGCAGACTTCTACAGCTTCTCTCTCTGCCATCTTTCTGAAAATCAACACCTGTGTTTTTACTATATTCAGTTCAGATTAAATACAGTCTAACATAAAAGATTAAATATTTAGGGATTACAGTTTTGTGAATTACTGCCAGTAGTAAGTTATCTGTCATACCTTTGAAAAACTCAAATGACATGTAAGTTTTAACTTCTGGTAATGCCAGAAGTCTTATGGTTTTCCTTCTAAAAATAATGTAGTTGTTCAGATATGAAATGTGGTATATATTATCTGATATACTCAGTCTTAGAAAAATAAACTCATAAATCATTTAGATTTTGATTGTCTTGAGAATAAGCAAGAATTTTTCTTTTATATGTATTAATTAATCTGTTAAACATATAATCTATGCATTGTGAACCTAGTATTTAAAAACTTGACATAAGAAAAATAAGGGTCAAATGGAAATATTTTTTAATACGCTTAGTGCAATGTCAGGCACACAGTTGGTGCTTAATAAATACTTGTTTCCTTTCTTCTTATGATTACAGTTTTCTTCCTTTTCTTTCAGAAACAAGACTTTTTCTGTTTGTGAAACCTGAATTTATAATTAACTTGTTTCCCCCTCATCATCAAACAATAATGACAATCACTTCCTTTTCCTTTAGATTATAAAACAAAGGGAAGGAAATACACATCCATATAGCGTCTGCTGTGTGCCAGATGCTGTGCCAAGTGTCTTACAGATATTATTTGGGATACTTTCTTAATGTTTTAAATTAATTTTTCTCCTCTTACACCCAGATAAATATACTATACAGGTTAATTCTAAGACAATATAGTATTGTTGTAGTTCTTGTTTGGATTACAACAGCACTAATAGCCAGCATTTATACACATAGTATTGAAGGCTTATTAAAGAACTTTACAAATACGCCTGCATTTTTTCTTTACAACAACTCTAGAAGCAGGTGCTGTTATTAGCTCCATTTGTAGGTAAGGAGACTGAGGTAGATTGAGATTAAGTCATTTGCTTAGCCCCAAGCCAGTAAGTTTGTGTCTTCTTGAGGTTAATTTGAACTCAGGCCTTCCAGATTCAAGGTCCTGTTCTCTTCCCGCTGTGACTTAACTGCCTCTAAAAATAAGAACAAAAATGCAGAATAAGAATTTACAAAACACTTTCCCCAAACCGTCCTGTGATAAAACTAAATTTCAGAGATGGTAATGACTTAATGGAGCTGCATGTTTCCAGAGAAAATCCAAAACTCATTCCACTATGTTGTTTCCTTACCCATTTTTTTTCCTCTTTTTTTAATAGGAGTTACTAAGAGATCCTTTATATATTGGATTGAGGCAGAGAAGAGTGAGAGGACGTGATTATGATGACTTTTTGGATGAATTCATGGAGGCAGTTACTTCCAGGTACACATATCATTCATATTTTATATCTTTTCATTAGTATATACTAGGGAAAAATATTTGAATGTGGAAAAAAACAAAATAGAGAAAATTTGTGAAATGTGAAAGTTAAAAAACATAAAAATTCCAATGGAAAAAAGAGATAGAGTTGAAAGTAAATCAGATTTGAGTAACCTACACCTCCTTGAATTAATTACACATTACTCATGATATACAAATTGTGTCACATATTAAGCACTCATCCTCACAACTGATTTCTTTGGCTAGTAAAGATAATATGATGTTTGCCTCAAAAAAGGAACATCATATTATCTCTACTTTCTTTCCCCAAACTTCCTTGTTCTTTCAAGGTTCACTGAGACTATTCTATATCTCTGATAGATTATAAATGGGTTTTAGAACCTGATGGGTGTGAAATGGTAGGGCTATAGTAAATATGACTATATCTAGAAGTTTAATTGACTAATACTTATTGAGTTACCAGTAGCACTGAACAGGACTGAATTCAGTTACCTCTCTTTGTAGCACCAGGGAATAGTGACAGAGGTAGGAATGGATCCTGCACATCATTTTAAGGGTATAACCCATGAATCGTAAAGCACTAAGTCTTCTATATTCAGCCCCTAATAGTTGATGCAGTATGCTGGAAAATTCAGCTAGTTGAATTTGCTTTGGTGACTCAGCCGAAGTAGGAGGATTTTAGGAGGACATTACTTGGTAGACCTTAAGCTTTTGTATTCTAGAAGTTGGATTCAGAGGCAGAGATTGCTGTCTTGCCATGAGGTTAGTGGAAGAGTAGTTTCCAAAATTTGGGGAGCAAAGTACCAATATCTTGTGAAATACCAAGCAGGGTAGGTAGTGTTGGAAAAGGATTTGACTAAGCCTCAACCTGTGTACTCTATAGTTAACAACTAATTAAATAGATTCTAAAGACTGAGAACTGACAGTCCTTGCCAGTCATGGTAAGACAACCAGTTTATTTTCAGGGGAAGCTACAAGTGACACGCTGGATAGAGTAGAGTACATTGAGTTGGGAAGACCTGAATTCAAATTCTACCTCACTAAATAACAGTGAGCAAATAATTTTGTATTTCTGACCCTCAGCTTAATCATCGGTACAATTAGGAAATTAGCCTCCGTGATCTACAGAGTTTCTTCCACTTCTAAATGTACTAAAATACATGAATTAGTGTTAACTATATGTTAATTATTGATTTCATGAGTGCGGATTGGATTTAGGATAAAGATAATATTTAATAGTCAGGGTCTAATTAGAAAAGTTCCTGAAGGAAGTGGATTTTGAGCTTATTTTTAAGATTCAAGGTCAATCTAGAATGCTAGAAGATGATACAGTGTAATCTGGAAAACTAGTGATATAGTATTAAATATCACATTACACTTGAACTACTTACTGGGTTTGTGACCTGTTTCCCTTCAGGGCTTGGCTCAAACTGTAGTCATCCTTAACTCTGAAATCTTCCATCAATGGATTAGTTCACTGGACTCATTGACTGATTTATACATAGGTCAAATGACCATGACCAATCCTCTCAGCCAATAACTCTGCTTTCTTGTTTAACCCAATCAGAGAGACACATAACTTACAAACACACCTTGTTTACACATTTAAAACTGCATCACATTCATTAGTTTATTAGTTGGGGTAGAGGAAGGACGCCACTCTTACACCTGTAAAATGGAGAGATCCGATTTGATGACTTCTGGGATTCCTTCCAGTTCTCATGTGATTCTATGAAGTTTTTTAATATGATGGAGTACATTGAAACTGTCATCTTTAAATTCTTAGACCTAACTTCTTTTGTCGTAGAATACTGTAAAAGTAAATATAGGTTGTGAGTCTGAAATGATGTGCAAATGATGGACAGCGAGTAAAAAGGATTCCTATATTTGTAAGGGAGATCCACCTCAAAGTTCTAATCTAAACTGAAGATGCCTTAAACTGTTTGAATTGTTCAGTTCAGGAGTCCATATTTTAAAAGTTGCATCTTTAGGGGGAGCTCAAAAACAATTGAATTAATGTTAAAGTGAATAATGTGAATTCACTAATGTGAATAAATAGTTAAAGTTTTCTGAGGTTAGTAGAAATACAGCTAAAAAGTTAGAATTATTCTTTCTAAGAGAGGGCCCAAAAAAAAATGATCTAAAATTCCTGTGTCCAACTCAAGGACCACTTGTAGTCGGAACTATAAGGGTTAAACCTTTGTTATATGGGATGGTATGTTGAAAAGGTTCTGCTCCGTTATAAGCAAGTGTCCTTACTTAAAATGGTGCTAGAGACAAGGAAATTTGTGACATCCATTGAAGACAATGGTTTTATCGTACCTTCTTCAATGAAACAATGTTAACAAAAATATGGAATAATTGGAGAATCTAGCAAAAGACAGCAATAAAATTTTTCAAGGGTATCTGTTGAATTCAATAATGAAAACTAGGTTATTGAAACTTAAGCAAACAACATATGAAAGAAACATATGTTTCTTTCTTCAATTAGTTACGTAAACAAATTGTGATAGATGAATATAATGGAATGCTACTGCATTATAAGAAACGAAGAATACAGTAAAGACAGAGAAGCATGAAATGACTTATATAAACTAATGCAAATTGATACGCTCAGAAAACAGTAAATAGAGTGACTGCAGCATGGTCAGTGCAATGACTGCAACGAATGGAAATTCAGTAGCGACATAATAAAACAATCCGAACTAAACTGCAAAGTTGTAAAGAACAAGCAAAGCCCTGAAGGAGAGATGGGGAAACCTCTTCCCTCTCCTATTTGAAGAAGGAAGGACCGTTTATGTGAAAGACTGCATATGATGGCAGGTTGTTTTAATATGCTGGCTAGTCTTATAGAACATTTTCCACCTTTTTCTTTTATTCTCTATTATAAGGACTTCCTTTTTGGGAGGGGATAGGAGGAAGAACAGTGGGAAGTGTAACTGATGCAAAGACAAAAGATAACAAAAATTTGTTTTAAAAAGAAGAGGGTCCATTTTAAATGTTTATGGTCACACAGTGGATTAATAGCAAAATAAGAAATAGAATCTTTTTAGTTGAGTACCTTTTCTTTTTAAAAATTATGTTTTATTTTTAATTTAGCAATTATAAATAAATGTAAACTTAAAAAGCATAAGAAATATATGAGAAACTGAACTTTTGTGAGTTTTTTTAAGAAATATGTATGTATGTTTACTTACATAAATATGCACATGTTCTTTCTGTATTTATTTTCTTCTGTGTGTTCTACTGTGCTCTCCTGTCTTATTATCTGTGATACTAAGGATATTAATTTAGGTTGTAATTAACATATGGAAAAAGTACCCTTCAACTCCCCTAAAAAATTTTATTATGATATTTCACTGTATTTGGAGTAATATATTTAAGAGAAATTCTAAAGCCATATCATGTGTTACAAAGCATGATTATGGTCTTTTGATGTGGCACTTTTCTCACTGAATGAGTCCTGAACTAGTACCATGGCAGGGCTGCCACAGGCAGCACAGCCTCTTCAGATGAGCTGTGAAGTTTTTTGTGATCACATATCAAATTTCAAAGGGATAATAAATAACCCTCCTCAGTTTACAGTCAGCTAAATTAAATTTTCTATTGCTCACATACATTCGTTCCATCCCTTAACAATATTGACTAGGAATATGAATTTATATCTTAGGTAGATCCCATTTGGGATTATTATTAAGGATATGGGTGGGTGTCTCTGACCTCCATGGCCGCCTACCAGGAAAAGACTAACCTCTATCTCATCATCTTTTCATTACTCAGCTCTGCAGCTGAGAATTTCATTGCTATAATTTGCTTTGCCACATTCTCACAAGCATTACAGTTGCTCCAGTCATTGTTTTGGTTACTGTTCCTTGGGGAGATAAACCGGTGACTCTAAACTAATCCAGTCCTAAAGTGGGGAGCAATTGTGGTCAACATGTATGTACCTAGAGTGAAGAAACTGATCAAACTTAACTATTTTACTGCTTGAATATAATCCCTTGGTATAGATGGGCAGAAGAATGGGGTGGTGAATAAGGCACTAGACTTGTAGTCAGAAAAATTTGGATTGAAATCTTGCCTCAGATAGAGCATTAGACCTGAATTCAAGAAGATCTGAGTTCAGACACTGACTAACCCTGCGATCCCAAGCACTTCATATCCCTGTGCCTCAGCTCCCCCATTTGTAACGCTAGGGGTGGGAGGGTTGGACTGTATGACTTCTAATGTTCTTTCTAGATCTATATCTGTGTTCCTGAGGAAAGAGTAGATTGTAGAGCTGGCAGTTTTCAGGTTAGATTGCAGAAATCAGTGGTGTTCTACAATATATTCACTTCCAGTTTTCTGATTCTGCTTATCCTTCATGATATCCTAATATCTCATGTCTCTGGAGCTACTTGGATAAAATTTATGTAGTATTCCCTCCCTCACTCCCCCATCGCTTGCTCAAATAAAGTTCTAAAAGCTATTTTTAAAGGTTTATTAGCATTCAGCATATCTTTATTAAGTTCCAGCACTTTACAAAGTAACTAGTAAGCACAGGGTATACAAACATAAATATAAAATAAAGTTTTTTCAAGGAACTTAAGATTTCATAGGAGATAAAAGATAAAGGATATAAATTGCTTTGACATAATGAAGAACATAGTAACCTGCGGTGAAAAGATTCAGATAATTTTGGACTGAAAATTAACAATTTAGAATCACTACTAGTAGGACTGAGGAAGGCTTTATGGAATATATCATACTTGGCTTCACTCTTTAAGAAAGAGAAAGATTTGAATAGTCAGTGTAAGAGAACCCATTCTGTGTAAGAGAGTATGATGTGAGCAAAGGTGCATATGGGAGGGCAAAATGAGAATAGAAAATATTTTTTAAAAAGAGTCTACTTATAAATAAGATTGAACAGGAAGAACCCAAAAATCATTTATAGTTGAGTTTGCATTGTATTTTGTGAGTTTTCCCAAAAGTTCTCCCTCCCTGTTTTGACTTCAGCTTACATAATGGGATTCCCTTTAAGATGCTGTCTTTAAAGATTAGTGTGTTTTATTGAGTTCCTACTAGTATTGTTATATTTTTATGTTAAATAATGAATGAAAACTGGAGTTCAGTTTGCATTTTCTGAACACATACCAACTGATACAGCGCAGCCCAAAACATTCTTTTGGCAGGAGAAACTAATTTGGAATTTCAGAAGTTACTAAGTAGGAATTTTTGTCCTTAACTGTACCTTTTTAGTATTCCTAAACTTCTTTTTAATGGGTAAAATGTATAGAAGGTAGACATTTGCTATATATAAAACACTTATGGTTGCTCAAATAGGCTGTTTTAGTATTTGTTCTTAACTTTTTCCAATGATCATTTTTGTTTACTTTATATTTTCATGTAGAATTGGCCTAAAAGTAAGAATTATGCTGTTATATGGTGCCACCTGGTATTTCTTCCTGTAGTTTCAAAATAATGAGCATTATTTGAGGAGAAAAAATACCAAATGGAAAAAATGCCTCTCGCTGAAGAAAAGTGGTAAACATGTTGTTAAAAGACATGACTCAGATCAGTATACTGACTCATACATTTTTCCATTTTCTAATCCAAGGAAAATATCAGGTTACAATTTGACTTTAACACTAAGATTTTCCTAAATGACAACCTTTTATTTCTGCTTTTGTCTTTTCTTTCATTTCCATTTTCATTACAAGATTGATTGAACGTGTAGTTGAAGGAAGAATTGCTAACCCTAAGAGGGACAGGTTAATGGATGTTCAGTTGAATTATTTAAAGATACTTTCCTTCAGTGAATAAGATACCTGCTTCTTCATTCTAAACAGTCTTGATATATTTCCGGAAATGGCTACAGATAGAGCATTTATTATACTGTTATCATATATCCGTCATTGTACCAAACTCTGAAGGTACAAATACAAGCAAGCAAGACAATCCTTGCCATCAAGAAACTTACTTCTCCTGGGCAAAAGCAACCATAAAGGGGTCCTGGAAAGTAAAGAATGGGAGCGTGGCAAGGAGACCGAAAGGAGGTTTTCTCAAAGAATATGGCTTGGTGTTGAGGACGCTGTTAAACAGAGGGGACAGAAAGTAAATCCAGTGAATGAACTCAGACTTTGGTTTACCTTAGATAGTCCTAGAATGGAAGTCAGGAGAAGATGTGGATTCTAGTCTTATTTCAATACTACTGATTTACTGTTTAAACTTGGATAAATCATTTGCCTTTACACATTCTCAGCTTCACCATCTGTAAGATAATTAGATGACGGATTTAGGTCATCTAGTTTGACCTCTGCACAAAGGTGACAGGTGCCTTAGATAGAGATAAAGTGACTTTAAAGAGGTAAAGGTGACAGGTAGAAAACAGCAGTTAGGACATGATCCTAAATGCTCACCTAATGTTAGTAAGAACTGCATAAATATGTATTGAGCATGGTTCTAAAATTGAAAACCAGTTGTCACTGAGATTTATGCATAGAAAATTTTGTTTTATATACTATATATTGGACTGACACAGAAATTGGTGACAGCCCTTGTTGCAATCTAATGAAGGGTATAAGATATGTGAACCAGAATAACTTCCGTGCCAAAGAGTATCTGACAAGTGTCCTATGAATGATGCAACTAAAGTTCTGTAGGAGTACAGAAAAAGGAAAAATAGAGATATATATTCAATATGAAATCTCATCTTCTATCTGTTGCCAAAAATGTAAAATTAAACCTCAGCTAACTATCTGGAAAAGGTATGCCCTTGGTCACAAGAAAGACTTTACAAAAGAATATTAACTCAGCACAAATTTATCTAGAGGCAGGTAGGTGGCACAGTGGATAGAGTGCTGGGCCTGGAGTCGGGAAGACCTGAGTTCAGATTCTGCCTCAGAGATTTGCTAACTGTGACTCTGGGCCTCTCAGCTTCCCTTAACTATAAGATAGTAATAGTAACAGCACCTACCTGCCAGAGTTCTTGTGAAGATCAAATAAGAATAAGAATTGTAAAGTGCTTATTAAATTCATCTCTATTAATAGAAAACACAAATTGAGTTTTCTCTTTTTGGTGAATCAGTAGTGTAATTTTAATATACAAACTACCACACAAAGTTACTGTGGAAATAAAATAAGATGTTCATAAAGTAATAGAAAGTATAGGAATCTTGTAATTAAAGTTGTTATTATTTTAAGTGCCTGCAGATCTGGTATAGCACATGAGAAATTGCTTATATCAGTTCTACCAAAAATCAAGGTATAATTTTGTGAACTTTGTGAGCACAGTGGATAAAGCACCATCTTTGGAGCCAAAAAGACTTTTTCAAATCAGGCATCTGATACATATATGTTGGCTATGTGACTCTGGACAAGTCATTTAACTTCTCATTGCTCGAGACAACTTTCTAAGACTCATCTAGGAATTTCCCCTACCAAAGAAATCACAGATTCAGTCCCTATCACTTTTTGTTATTGTGAAGTTAAGAAATATCAATAAACTTTTGCATATACAAAGAAGAACCAAAAATATTAGAATTATATATTAAACTATGGCTGTACCACATACAGTTTATAGGGGTTTTTTTTGTTAATATTTCAAATTATGCAAATTTCTTCTCTTGGTTATTTTTAAAAGTTCATTGATGTTCTTTTCTTTCTTTTTAAAGTGTTATTTTTAATTTTAAATTGTTTTCTTATTTATGGATTCTTATTAAAAGTTCTTAACAGGTGATCACTATATTTGATTCTTTAAAGATCATATAATTAAGATTACCTCTTATGAAAATATGTGGCATTTCTTAGAATATAGTGATAAAATAATTCACATCTAAAACATTGATAAAAGATTATGAACCAATAAATTTTATATAGAAATTATTTTATCTTTAAAATTTTTATTTAAACTTTGCTATTATAAGCTGTAAGAGCAAAATAATCATATTGCCAAGATTATCACAGTTTCCATCACTGAACTGTTATTTTTATGGTAGTGAACTATAAACTAAGCCAAAATTAACATAACATGTCATGTCTTTGATTTAACCACTGTATAGTGATTAATTCTTATGACTTATTTTTTTTTGTAGAATTCACAGATGGTAAGCTATTTTATTTCACTTCAGCATTCATTGAATAAATTCTTCTGTACCATGTAATCATATAAAAGCTGCTGTATTTATAGAACTAAAAAAT
Organism: Potorous gilbertii; assembly: GCA_028658325.1. Classification (NCBI taxonomy): domain Eukaryota; kingdom Metazoa; phylum Chordata; class Mammalia; order Diprotodontia; family Potoroidae; genus Potorous; species Potorous gilbertii. The sequence goes on along the minus strand of CM053770.1, from coordinate 362,061,060 downwards.
AGAGCAAACATCTTTAAAAGATTACTCTGTTTACCAATGTGGTTAGATTAGGATGTAATGAAAATTTTAAGTAATGTTCTAAAGTGTTTTAGAGAAACTCATTGCTTTTTATATTTTCCTGCCAAAATGAAAGTTAAAGAAATAAATGAATAATACTGGTTCTTGAGGTTCTTGTCTCCATACCTGTGCAAATAGCCATTAGAAATTATCAGAACAGTGATGTTGTAAGAAAGGTACTGAAATTATTTTCATATATCCCCTCCCTTCTTTATAAAAGTTGTGCATTATGGATGTGGAACTTTGAAGACTCCATTTATGTATTGGTTAGTTTTGCTAAACTACCTTTTTTCTCTTTATCTTTTATTCTTTGTTATAGTGTATGGCTCTCTGAGGGTAGCAATGGGGATGGGGTGAAATGGGGTGAAGGCAAAGAATATAATAGAAATAAAGTGATATAAAATATTTTCCAACAAAATAGTCAAAATAAAATTATTTCATTTTGAGGAAATATATAGTTATAGTTTGTATAGTTCAGGAGTAAGAAATGAGACAGGTCAAAAGTTTATGGACTATCCAAAAACCTCCTGTCTTTATGGTGTGAATTCTTTCTTTAAGATGAAAGTTAGAAGGTGCTGAAAATGGCAAGCACAATAAAGCTTACATGCAAAAAAAGAATTGTGAGAGGAAATCATCTCTTATTTCCAGTGCAAATCACTTTAGAATTAACTGTTGTATCAGCAAGGACCCCAGCATACACAAGAGGGCCTACTGTACAGGTTCTGAGATCTGCTTTTCCAAAAGGAAAGCAACTTTTGAGGGGTCAGCAATCTACTTTAATCAAACACATATATCATTCACTTAGTTCAGGGGTAAAGCTGAGCACCCTGAATTTCAGAGAAAATACAAGCAGAAATTACCAACGGAGAGACCAACTGACAGGGCTTCCAACTGTCTGACCATAGACAATACATACATCATTACCAGAAAGAAGCACCAACATAAGGATTTTCAAAGCTGGGGGTCTTCTTTAAAATGGCTGCCCAGAGTCTCTTCTGGCCCATGAACCTTCTTCCAAAAAAAAATCCCAAAGAAAAACTCCACCTCAGAGTATATATATTCTTTTTAGGGCTGGAGGGCATGGCCCTTGTGACCCTGTGCCTCATTAGAAATTAGCAGCCCTTGTGACCCTGTGCCTCATTAGAAATTAGCAAAAGGTTCTGATGTGTATTAATGGGCATGGAAGATCTTTAACTCTTCCACCCACCATTAACCTTACAACTATTTTATATAGTCAGATCACCAGTCTGTTAAATCAAAGGTCAAAATCAATAACAAACGAGAAGGAAGAAAAAAAATTTGAAGATGGTCTTCATTACAAGAATCTTTAATACGGCCTATTAAGCTTTTGATGCTGGAAAATAGGAAATGGAGTGAAACCATCCATCAATTACTTTTGTTTAAGAAGTTTAACCAATTTTGAATTTGCCTTGTTCAAAAAATGTTTGATCTCCTTGCCAAGAAGAGAAAGATGGTAGAGAAGGGAAACCCGGTTTAGACTATATGCTTGTTTCTAAAATCTTGTAGAGCAGAGTTAGAGGATTTGAATTCAGACCTCTGATGCTTACTATGTAACACTGGACGAGTCATGTAACCTCTTTGGAACACAGTTTCCTCAGCTGTAAAATGAGTCGATTGAACTAGGTGGCCTCCAAAGTCCTTTTCAGCTCTAAATGTATATTCCTTTTAATGATGATGAAATCTTATAAGCAATATTGCCTCATATACCAAGCAGTAGAAAAAAAGAAAAACACTTTTAGGAAAATCTTTGGAAGAACTGGGTCTCCTCTCATCCCTCATTCTACAAGGACGTTAAGACTGGAAAGGTAAAGTTATTTGCCCAAAACCACTTACATTAATTGTCAAAGTCAGTATTTTAACACTGTTGCTTTTGTGATGCTACAGAGGGAAAGGGGGGGATAATCAAAATAAAGCCCACACAACTTAAGAACTGTGTGTTCTTAAATTTAAATGACATTTATTTTATATATTTATATGTTTAAATTTTTGTCAGTCTATCAATAAGGATTTATTAAATGCCTACTGTACACCAGTCTTTGCACTATGTACTAGTGGAAGAGGCCAAAAAAAATTAAATAATCCTTTCTCTCAAGGAGCTTATATTCTATTAAGGGTGACAATCTGTAGACATATAATTATATATAGAATAAATACACAACTAATACAAGATAGTTAAATTGAAGGTAGGGAGGAATGAAGGGCACAGGTGCTTTTGAGAGATCAGAAAACGCTAATAAGGTTGTGGTTCTGCTACATCTTTAAGGTATTGAGTGATTCATTGAGGTGGATGTGAGGAAAGAGTGCTCTCTGGGGACTAGGAAACATCTGTTCAAATGCGTGGAAAGGGGTGATGGAGTGCTGTGTATGAGGAACAAAAGAAAGACTGGCTTGGATGGATTGCATAGTGAAGGAAGAGGAGTGATAGAGATAAAATCTGAAGAACTGTTTGTGGCCATATTGTAATAAGTGTTAAAAACCAAAAAGAGGAGTTTATATTTCATCCTAGATTAAATAGGGAGCCCTTAGTGTTTATTGAGTAAGCAAATGGTACAGTCAGATACACACATAAAGGAAGTCACTTTAGTACCTGTGAGAAGAATGAATTGCGTCAGGGAGACCAATTAAACGGCCACTGCTCAGGTTCTGCCTCTTTGTCTCGTTTTAGTTTTTCCCTTCCTGCCTAGTACAGTCCATTCACATTGGCCTTCTTAACGTTTCTTACACACAGCACTCCATCTCCCTTCTCTGTGTCTTTGCACCGGCTATCTCTGGTGCATGAAATGCACTCTCCCTCCCTACTTCCTTCAGATCCAAAAAGCAAGGGATGAAAACCCAAAATAAAGTGGTGATTAGAAATAAAGTATTGAATGTTACAGATTTTATGAATGTTGAAATGCCAAGATTTGGCTACTGGTTGGAGATGTAGCATGAGAGATAATGAGGAGTCAAAGGTTATGACCCAGGGAGACTAGAAGAATGATGGTGCTCTTAACAGAAATAGAAAAATTCAGTAGAAGGAAGGTTTTTAGGGGAAAGAGAATGCATTCATAAGCAATGAATGCACTCATAATAAATAGTGTACCTAGATGTGAGTGTAATATTAATCTAAATAATTTTCTGTTCCTCAAAAATGTATCTGTTCAATTTCATATATTTTCTGAATAAGAGAACAATATACCCAAGAAAGTGAAGGCTTCAAAATTAACACATTGTGTCTGTGAGGAAATGTAAGCTTGATGTCCTTGTTGTCCTGTGTTTGAATGGCTATAATGAAAAATGGGAACAAGAATTTCAGAACAGTGACTGGAGCAATTCGAGCTGGAAAGGACTAACCCCTTTATCTTACAGATTGAAAATTTATTCAAAAATGTCTTTTCAGAAAAGAGAACTAGCACTAATGACTCCAAGTTTTACATCAGGAGATAGATTTCTGCTCATTGTAAGAGAGAACTTTCTAACAATTACAATTATAGCTGTACAAAAACATAATGTTCTGTTCTAGTGGTATGCCCTCAATCACTAGTATTAAAGCATGCTGTATAACCACTTCTCAGGGATGTTGTTCGGCATTGTCTATTAGTTAAACTACAGGACAAACTGAACTTTTAGACCTCTTCTACCCTAATATTCTTCTCTTATCATGATTGTGGTTCAGAAATTCTCTATTCTATTGCTATTTCTAAATTCAATAAAGATGATTATGACCCTTATAAGTTAATAGGAAAAGTTTTATCTTTATAACAGAGTGACATTCCATATAATTGTATCTTACTTAGGGAATTCAGCTTTTAATTCATCTTATTAAATTTCCTAGTTCAAAAACTGAAATAATTTGTGTTTTATAATAACTTTTGAGATCACATGGTAGTTGGCAGAATGACTAACCATGCAAAAGTAATTTCACAGATTCTTCCTTAGGTAATATTATATTCCTACAGTATGCATTAGTTGAATTGACAAGTTCAAAATAGCTTTATAATAAAATTTATCTCTGAGAAACAAATGAAATTCCTTTTGAATTATCAAAATGTGTTCAGTTACTTTAAAAGGATTTAAACATCAGCCAAAATATAAACTATATGTAATCATCTAGACCAAATCTCTTTTCTTTACGTTTGTGTTAGAACAGATGTTGTTGAATATTGCTACAGCTAACTAAATTTGTTTATATTTATCCAGATTAATTACTGTAAACACAAAGTATCACACCAACTTGCTAGTCACTCTCTGCATCCTCATTCACGTTCTTTGTTCACTTGTTCTCCTTCATTTTTCTTCTATGTGGTCATAGTGTCTGTACTCTTCAGGTTCAAGTTTTACTTGTTTGTTCTACACTATATTATTTCACAAACTTTCTCCCCCTAGTTTCTTCTCATAATGGCCAGCCTTAAAAATATCCTTGTATTACATTAAGTTAATACACCACAGTTTATTTAACCATTTCCCTCTTGTTGGACATTTAGGTTGCTTTCTTATTCCTGCCCTCCCATTGCTCAGTTAATGGCATTATGAACAACTTTGAATGGGTGACTCCTTTTTAGTTTTGATAGCACTTTTGGGATATATTCTCAACCATAATAGTATCCTGCATGAAAGGATATCATTATTTTTGTTATTTGGTTTGCCACATTATTCTACAGAAAGATAAACAGTTTATCTGTTTCTCCACAAGCCTGTCTAGAAAGCAAAGCACAGAAAAGTCTTTCAGATGAGAAATGAGGAAGAGAGGGAATAGAGAGATCCAGAGCTAAACTTATACCTGTCCTGAACACCAAAAGAGAGTCGACTGTAATCCTTTTTCGTTTTTCACCCTGCCTAGGAAATTGAAAGAACAAGAAGTGACCGCTGGAGTCCAGGAACTGGGAGGGTGGGATATTGCCAGACATGCAAGTACCAAGAATAAACAGTTCCTTCTCATAATGAATGTATAGTCTAATGGGAGCGACAAGTGCATATAAAAGCATATACAACAAATATCAAGTTAATAAATACAAACATATACAAAGCAGATAAATACAAGGGAGGAATGTCATTAGCAGGAAAGACATTATTCTGAAGAGGATGTTTGAGCTGCATCTCAAATGAAGGGAGAGATTCTTATGGGGAGGTGAGGAAGGAATTCATTCTAAGTATGGAGGTTAGCTAATTTTGAGACAGTGTCATAAGTGAGATACAGAGAAAATTAGTTTGATTAGATATTCAAGTGCAACAAGGGGGAAGTAAAGTCTGGTGAGACTGGAAAAGTAAATTGGTGCCAAATTGTATGTGTTTTAAAAACTAAATAGAGGAGTTTATATTTTATTTTAAAAGTAATAGGAAGCCAGTGGGTTGTAGGAGAGTCACATGATTAGATCTATGCTTAAGGAAAATTACTTTGGCATTAGTGTATGAAATGGAATAGAGTGATGAGAGACTTGAGGCAAGGATGCTGTTCCAAAAATCTAGGTGAGAGGTGATGAGGGTATGAGCTAAGATGTTAACTGTGAGTGGAGAGAAAGATTTGAGTTTAAGAGATATTGTAAAGGTAGACTAGCTAGACTTGACAACTTATTGGATATGTGGAGTCAAGTGAGGAGTCTAGGATAATGTCCAGATTACAAACCAACTCTAACAGTTGACTATTTGCCCTAAGATAAAAATGCAAACTTCTAAGCTTGAGACTTAAAAGCCTGTATAATGTCTATAGCCTACATTTGTAAAATATGGTCCGTTTCAAACAGACTGACCTACTCACTACTACCTGACTTAGGCATTTCATCTTGGGCCTTCTTGACTTTATAAAGACTATCCCCAACATGAAGAATGCCCTCTTTGTCCTGTGCTTCTCCACGTTCTTGGGTTTCTTCAAGGCTTAGCTCATATGCTACTCTTTATGGATATCTTTTATCACTTCTTCTTTCCTAGTGCTATCTCCCTCCTCTTCTAATCATGTATATGTTATGTTTTTTCCTGCAGTAGATTGTAAATTCCCTGAGAACCAGCACTGTTTTTCACTTCATCTTACTTATCTCTAATGTCTAACACTGTCATTTTCATAGTAGGCCAGAAATTTGCTGTTGAGATCCAACTAAATTAGGTCATCTCAAGAGCATTAATAGGTTCAACTTGAAAAAAATAAGTAGATATAACGTGGAATAGTTTTGGCAGTTTTTCTACAGTGATCTATTCTGTAGCGATCAATGACATTTGAACTACTACTAGCTCATTACTTAGTTTGTTATTTGGGGACATGGTAATGGTACTTTACAAAATGAATCAAGAAAACTGACTAACCTAAACATATTTAAATAAATAAATGAATGAATGAATTTATGTTCCTGGCAAAATTTTCAAAATATTGAGGGAACAGTTTTTAAGATATCTCAAATAGGGAAAGCTAACCAACAATTAGGAAAAAAAATCATGTCATCAAAAAAGTGATCTGCCTACTTCATAATATCTGTAAAATCTTTATGACAGTGATTAACATACATATTATACATATCTTTCATGAATAGACAAGAAAGGAATGAGCGAATTTTTGCTACCATTTTCTATGACAGATCATATCTTTACTGTCACACAGTTGACCGAGTGTTGTCTCAAAGATAGTCCTCCAAAACAAGGCGTTTCCCATACATAGATAAGATCTTTGATGAATTTTACCATGTGGAATGAATAATTAGAACTGTAAGTCATAATGATATAATCTGGTTTGCTAGATTTCTTTAATGTCATAGGAAGAACACCTTATGGCACACATTTTATACTTAGAATTTTATACTTTAAAAAATGTTTTAAAAGTGCGCCTCTTTTTATCACCTGCTTGCATTTTCTTCTTCAAAATATCTTAAATGAGAAGAAAATAATGTTCCTCTTATGATATTTTTCACATTTTATTGAATAGCTCAAATGTTTTAACCTGATACACACATACGAGATTGTTTTTAAAAAATTGAAATCTTTTATTTCTACCTGGAGAATTATCAATAGTTGGCTCACTTTTAGTATATCAGGTGTTTTTCTTTCTGTCATCATCTCAGGCTGTGTATGCTGTCACGTCCTATCTATCAGATTTCTAGGACTTGAGGAGCCAGTATTATTATGGCAACCCTCAGGAAACTTTGTCTTTTTTCTTCTCCTTTTCTGGCTATGACACATCAGGGAAGCCACCTGACCTCATTACTACTCCATTATGATATACTAAGAGATATAACTGATGTCTGTGTGTTTATGTATGTGTAACTGATATAAATAATACAGTTGTAGTGTACAATGAGCTAATTAGAGAGGAAAACAGTACAGAGACAACATGCTTTCCATGTGACAATAGCAATAATTATAAATCTAGAAATCAGTTATTGGCTGTGTGAACGAATGTTCATCATCAGAAATTTGGTCCCCATGTATAATACATTATCTTTAGTTACAGCAGCTTGTGAAACTAAGAAAGCCCGTTGTGATGTACTTTGGTGGAAGTAGTAGCCATAGTAAATAAATCAAGAATCTTTTGTAGCTTTTAAGAATAACCATACAAGGACACGCATAAGAAAAAAATACATGTGTACATATTTCAAATTTATATATTTCCACATTTCCATGATATTCTTGTCATGGGGGTAGAATATGAATAAATAATGGATATCTACTTGTGTTTGTTTGGATTTAATTAAAATTTTATTAAGTGGGTTTTCCAAGCATATTCAAGTAAGCAGTTTTTTTCCTTATTCAGTTTATCCATACTACAAAAATTTTAAGCACCCTTAAAGTCTTATAGAGTTGGAGAACTTGATGTTACACCACAAGTAGCTTATGCCCTTGTTGTAACAGAGCTTCAGGGAAGAGCAATCCAAACCAGCCTGCAGAGAGTGACCTATTATATGCCATTCATCTCTGTCCATCCTATCTGTCACTACTTTGGGCAGGTTTCTGCCTTGGAAAGTACTTTTAATGTTATTCACATCGAGCAAAATTTGTACTGAGAGAAAATATTTGTGCTAAGCAAAAAAAAAAAAAGCACAACCTTCTGTAATTGACTTCCCTTTCTCTCCCTCCCCCATTCTTATATGTTGTCCTTCTCTAGTCAAATGGAAGACTGACTGGAGAGAAAATTAAAGCACAAAGATGACTCTTCACTACACATTCATCAGAATACTGGTTTTTCTGGCCCTCATAAGGAGAAAGCTCAGTGTTAAATGTTACTTTTCATAAATAAAAACTGACATAAATATTAATGTTACTGGCAAATTTTTGACATTCATTTGATTATTTTATGACTCACTAGAACTTGGTATGTCTAAAAATTTATATTAAAATTCTCTGGAATGACTAATCATAAAGCATTGCTGTCTAAATCTGCACGTGGCTCTGAAAAAGTTTCAAAATGGTCCTTCTTAAGCTAGAGTGTTTTATGTTTAAAGACTTTGACACCTGGTCCTATCACCTTTTAATATAACAGCTGCAAGAGCTCTCCCTGGCACATTGTTGAATATTTCTGTAAAATAAATTTTAGAAATTTAAGACAGTACAAGTAACCTGTTTTTACTCCAGTGAGACAGTATCTCGCTCAAATTGCTCTAAGTTGAAAAATAGCCAAGAGAACCAGGATTTGGAGTCAAAAGATCTGGCATCCTCTCCTACCTCTTTTTTTTACAACCTGTGCACCCTTGGGGAAGTCCCTTTACCTGTCTGGGCCTCAAATTCTGCCTCTAAAATTAGGGGATAGTACAAGATGACTTCTAGGGTCTTAGCTCCCATATTTATATATGTATGTATATGTGTACATGTATATGTATGTGTATGTATGTACATAGATACATATTTATAGCTACTCTGAAGAGGAATTTGGCTTGAGACAAAACCAGATGGTTATCTGTTTAGGGATTTATGTACTGGGATTATTCTAGAAATCTCACCTAGCTGCTTAGCTGGCAATTCATTGGATAGCTTCTTAACTATAGTATAATTTCCAAGGTGACTATCAGTACATAGTTTTACTTTGTAACTACCCATGGATACTTTTGGAAAGAAATTGGTCCATTTATGTGTGTTAAAAACTACCTTTAGGAGTACTGAGATCAGCAGGTTGGCCAGCCTAAGCTATGAATAATGCACTCATTGTCTCCATTGGAAATCTTTCCATCAAGACTCTCTGCCATTTACATCTGTCTTTGGATGGACAAGAGAAGCAGTTTTGATTGAAGTGGACTGCAATAGCAGCAGGTGTACCTCCTGCAGGCTTATCCTGTGACTTCATGTATTGTCATTTTAATTGAATGAAATTTATATCAGTTGAATATGCATTGAATAAATATTTACTATTTAAAAAAATATTCTGCTACATACTGGTAAAGATACAAGGACTAAATAAGACAGTGTACTAATCCTCCCCTTCTGGAGCTTACAATCTAGTATGAATTATTTAAGTGACCGAAATTTTCAAGAAACATTCATGAACTTTAGTGTGTATGAGACACTACAATAAGTACTGTGAAGTAGTGTTTGCATTTCTCCCTTGCTTCTGGAAGCATATCTGACCTCAGATATATTCTATTGGATGTCTTGAGAACTTGACTCCCACCTTTCTGTGTCTCTTAGCATGACATATATGACAGGTAGTAAAGGCTGTATGGAAGCCTGTCCATATGAGAGATGTCTGAGGAATGACACAGTGGGCGCAGAATGTGGGGAGATGGTGGTCAGCACTGAGAAGATTTGGGGAAGTGTTTCAGTAAGGGTCATGTGGAAGGAAGAATATGGCTACTCATGGCTCCAGGGGAACAGTGGAGACAGTGTGTAGAAGTTACAGGAAGAATTTCATTAGAGTTGCCCGAGTGTGAAATGGAATGCTTGATAAAGTTGTGAGTTCTTTGATAGTAGGATTTCTCAGGGAGAGCTGATGTCTGCCCAAAGATGTTATCGATGTCATTCCTGCATGTGTGCATCTCTCAGATCCTTTCTGACACTCAGATTCTTCCATTTCATGAAACTGAGGTACATAGTAGCTAGGAGGTGCTTTAGTTCACGAAGACAGGACTAGCACCCAGGCTTCCTGACTTTCATTTTCTGCTATACCAGACTATCTCTTTATGAAGCTTTCTAGAGCTCACCCATTCAAGCTCTACCTTATGTGAACTCTGGATATTTTTTTTTTTTTGGTAAATTTACACCTAGGTTGTAAAGCACCTTGAGATGAAAGACCATACAGTATTTTCTTTTGCATTCATTGTAATGTCTTACATCGTCTACTTGTTAGAATCCTGTTGCTTAATTAAATCAGTGTTGCCTCTCTAGTGTTTTCATAATAGCACATCAACAACAAGCTTTTATTAAACTTTAGACTTGGAAAATTAGATAGCAGTTCTATTATTGAGTATATGAAGAAGAAACAGAGAGTACTAGATTTCCTTATTGAGAATTTCTTTGAAGGAAAACAATATTTTTCCACGGTAAATTTCTGAAATGATGTTGTCAACTATTTCTTCTTTGTTTCTTAAAGCTGGAGAGAGAAAATCTCTGATAGCATTCTATTTGACAACTCAGATTATTCTTTTATGTCTCTGTGGTTTCATTAGCACTTTTTGCCATTCCTTGTTTAATCTACCCATTTTGATACTGAAAAGCAATCACCATCTTCCATACTGATGCACAGTTGATTCATAAATATAACAGTCCAGTTTATTTAACATCAGTTTACATGATATTGTGTTATTAACGTGTTTGAAAGTCCTTATTAAACTTGCTGCTGATGCTACTTTTGTTGACTTAGAATTTTCTGATTTGAGTCCAAATAGACTTCTTTGTTTTTGATAGTTTGCCAGAAGACCACAGAAGCTATAATTATGTATGGAAAATATTTTTAAACAGTATTTTTCAGGCTAACAACACTAAGTACAGCTGGTTTGGTATATTTTCCAAATAAGATTCCAAAATGTAAACCAGCTGCTTACATGTTGCTTTTTAATTTAATTCCTGCTCTGCAAGATACTCCAAAGTGACCATTTCTTGAAAGATTCTGGAGGATGTCATTATTTAATGCCTTGTCCAGCATTAATTTAAATTAACCTACCTTTGATGGGAAAAGTGTGCCTGCTATATTTAGGTTAAAAAATCAATTTGTAAAAAATTTTAAAATATAAAAAGTATATATTAAGTTTAAGAAAGGAAAATTCATACCTCATTTTGCACATTCTGAGAGTGTCATTTTTAAAAAAGTAGATTTGACTACAGGCTACTAATATTAGAAAGAAATTCAGTCAGTAAACATTTATTAAGTGCCTGCTATGTGCCAGGTACTATGCTAATAAAACCAATTTTGTTTGTATATCAGCAATAAAAGTCACTAAAGATTTTTGGGAGCCCTTCTCCCTAGCAAAGTAAATCCTTCTACATCAATCAGCAAACCTCTATTAAGCACCTGCTGTGTCCCAGGTCCAGTGTTAAGTGCTGGGGAAAAGAGGCAAAAGATAGCTGCTGCCTTCAAGAAGCTTACAATTTAATAGAAGAGATAACATACAAACAAATGTATATTTGTATATTATAAGTATATACATTAATATACATTATAGATGTATATTATATTCCTATATATAGGAATAAATGGGAAATAATTAAGAGAGTAGATACTGGAATTAAGAGGGGTGGCAGGGCAGGAATGAGATTTTAGTTGGGACTTAAAGGAAGCTGCAAAAGTCTGTAAGTGGAACTTTCAAGGGAGAGCATTCTAGGCATGGGGGCCAGCAGAGAAAATACCCAAAGATGATAGGTGGAGTGTCTTTTTTGTGGAAAAGCCTGGAGAGCCAATGTTACTGGATCCAAGAGTACTAGCAGTGCATGGTGTAAGAAGATTGGAAACTTGGGGAGGGGGGTGGAGTTGGTTATGAAGGGCTTTGAATGCCAAACAGAATATTTTTTTATTTTATCATGGAGGCCATAGGGAGCTGCTTGAGTTTATTAAATAAGGAGAAGGGTGCTATGATTAGATCTGCACTTTGGGAAAATCACTTTGTCTGGAGGATAGATTGGAATGTGAGGAGACTTGAGGGAGATTGACCCACCAGCAAACTTGATGTTGTTTAGGTATAAGATAATAAGGCCCTGCACTAGAGTAGTGCCAGCTTCAGAGGAGAAAAGGAGGTATATTTGAGAGATATTACAAAGGTAGAATCAATAAATAGACTTTGGCAACAGATTGGATATGGGGGGTGGAGTGGAGTGAGACATATTGAGGGGAGCCCAGGATGACTCTTGGGTTCTGTGCCTGAGGGACTGGGAGGATGGCTTTGCCATAACAGGGAAAGTAGAAAGGGAGAGAGTTTTATGGGGAAAGATGACTTCAGTTTGGGACATAATGAATTTAAGGTGACTACTAGATATGCCACTTGAGATATCTGAATGGCAGTTCGGTATGCAAGATGGGAGAATTTGAGGCAGGATAGGCAGATTTGAGAATCATCAGTAAGGAGATGGTAATTACATCCATGGGAGCTAATGCTTGATCCGTCCCATTCTTTCTTCCCAGCAGATTGTGCCCTCTGTGATCCCCATTCTTTGTCTCTTCTTTAATCACACCCAATTCACTGATTTATCCACTTCCATGTTGCTCAGAAAAACACCCATGTCTCCTCCATTCTTAGAAAAACCAAAACCCTTATTTGATGCAGCCACCTCTGCTAACTAGTGTCCTATATCTCTTCTCCCTTTAATGGTTTAGCTTAAGAAAGCCAACCCTATCCTAGGTGCCTCCTCTTCCTCTTCTCTCACTGAATTCTAATTTCTCTAAAATCTGGCCTCAGACTTCATCATTCTCTTTAAATTGGTCTCTCCAAAGTCATGAATGACCTCTTAATTAGTGAGCCTAATTTCCTTTTCATTCCTTATCTTTGTTTTCTCTGCAGCCTTTGGCACTATTGATCATCCTCTTCTCCTATGTTTCCTGATAGTTTTCCCTTTTTCTCTTCCTAGCTGTCTAAATACTCCTTTTCAGTCTTCTGTTCAGAAATCTGTTTCTTCCAAGATTTCATGACCCTCTTTTCTCCTCTTGCCGGTGTAAACCCTCATTAGTCATCTTTGGGAGGATGTTTTATATAGGTTACACTCATTTGGATATCTCACAGAGCTTATCACTTCAAGTCTGGACTGTTGTAATTACATTCTAGTTGGTCTTTTTGCATCTTTGAACTTTTCACATAGTTGCCGTTATGGCAGTTGATTAATAAATTGGATTACTTCCAAAAAGTAAGTCTATGTCAGACCACTGCACAAACGTTCCAGAGGGTTAAGCAGAGCATCACTGTTCCTTTTTCCACATCTGTAAAAGCATAAAAATCCAAAGTTATTGGGCACTTTTCTCTGGCTATTGATCAACTGCCCTCCATACAATAGTTTGTATCATAAATTTGCCAAAATTATTCATTACTTTAAGTTAATACAACTTTGGAAAATGGTGTAGACTGGTGGAGAAAAAGTGTTTTATATTAATTTTGTTTTATTTTGTTATTGTAATAATGATGACATATCTGGTGATATATAAATATGATCTAGTTAAGTAAGTCTCTATTGTTTCTTGTAAATCCCATCTCCATTCCTTTGCTATTCTCCCTTTCTTTTCCTCTCCATGTTTTGTCCATCCTTCAGAGGCCAGCTCCTCCTTTACACAATACATCCTCCAAGAAACTGGCAAGAATCTTTAATGAAAAATAGTCTCCCTAGTTTATACCTACTTTTTATTGATACCCAGAGCACCATTGAATAACATTGTTTCTGTAAGTTTCATCTATCAAGAAAACTTCTGTGCTCTTAACATGATAAGTGGCTCCTTTAGGATTGTATTTTGCTCTACTAATTCAAATGCTTTTTTGGAAACAGTTTATTTCCTATAGCTCTCAATCTCAAAAAGAAGATTCTCATAGAATCAAATAACATGATTAGTGCTTAATAGAAATATGCTAAGAGAGAAGGGGGAAGACATCAAAAGAACTTAGCAAACTTCTAAATATATAGGTGTTGAAGAAAAGGATATAAAAGCCTTCTCTCCTACATGGTAGATATCCTATTTGAAGGCACTTTCTTGAGGGTCCCTTTGAGTGCTAAGGTTCTCTCATTCTAACGGTTGTTTTGTTTGTTTGTTTGTTTTGATTGTCATTCAGCCTTGTTACCTCATCAAGATGTTGTCCTGTCTTGTTTCCATCACTGCCAAAGTTCTTTAAACAGTAATCTATATTCACTATTTTCCTTTCTTCACCAGCTTTGTCACTCCTCATCTCTGAAATCTTTCTCCCAACACCCCTGTTCTCTTAAAAATTTCCGCTGACCTTTTACCTGCCAAGTCCAGTAGCCTTTTCCCAACCTTTCTGCGTTTTGGCTTCCTTGATATCTGTTAACGCTGCTGAGCAGCTGTCCTTCTAAAGACTGCTTGTCCTCATTGATACTCAACTTCATTAGTTCTACCTCTCTATCCATAACTTTTATAACTCAGTGTTTCTTCCTTTTATTGTTGACATTCTCCAGGGTTCAGTTCTTTCCACTCTTCTAGTTTCTATTCTTTCCTTTGGTAAGTTCATTTACTGCTTCAGTTTAATTGATCACTTCTGTATAGGTGATTCCCCAGGTCATTATCTGTAGCCATGACCTTCATTCTGAACTCCAAATCCATATTTCCAACTATTCAGTATTTCATCATCAATGTCTTTTGTGTGACTTCTGTGTGTATAATCTTAAACCAAACTAAAATGGTAGATCTGAGTCTTATTATAGAAACTGTACATACCTGAATTCCAGCAAGGCATTTGAAAAAAGTCTCACAATATCTTTATAGTAATAGAGATTTTGGTAACTTCTTTACTAGTTCAGTGAATGAATCTTAGTGTTGATTAATGAAAGGAGGTAATGATCTGTGTGTGTGTGTGTGTGTGTGTGTGTGTGTGTGAGTGTGTCTTTGTTCATCCTTCGTTGCCAAAGAAGACCAGGCCATCAGAGAAATAATGACATGACTTGCGCTTGACTTTGTTTTTTGAGTGAGGGAAGGCTGAGTAGTGATCTCTAGGGGTGTGTTATATAGTTATCTTGTCCTCAGCTCTGTCCTAGTCAATGTTTTATTAATGACTTAGATTAAGGGATAGATAACATGTTTATCCTATTTATGAATGGCATGAACTCAGTTGAAAGGAATAGCTAATATGATAACAGATTAGGAATTCAAAAGATTTTGACAAGCTAATCCTAATCAATTGAATTTAATTGAGACACATGTAGAGTCCTTGACTTGAGTTCAAAAAATAAATTGCGCCAATAAGGGGATGTCCTACATGTTGCTTATAGGAAAATGATCTGGGGGATATAAAACAAGTACAAGTATAATCCTTCCCTTCAAGGAGTGTATGAGATCTAGTTTAATAGATAAATGCATCAGTCATAAAATGGAGAGTGTAAGTCTATTTTTTAAGTGCTAAATTATATAGTATGGAATATAAAGACTAAAGAATTTCTGAAAATAAAAGGATCAGTGTGGATTCAGATAATAAGGAAAGCCTTCATTAATCATGTAGGACATACTTGGCTTCAAATGATAGGGAGAAAATCATTCTAATACAAAAACTATTGAATTTATTTTTCTAACTGTTAAAAAGAAAGTTTTACTTTTGAATTAAGAGCAGATTCATAGTTAGGAAATGTGAAAAAGAACTCAAGAAGTAAAAATAAAGGAAGTTCTTTATTTGCCTAGAGGCAAAAGTGTCAAACTTAAGTCTTGCCTAACAGGCCATTAAACTAGTCTTTAGATTACATTAACAAGAAGGATTATGTCTATTTGACTCATGTCTAGACATTGCTTGTTTTATCCAATGTATGGCTGGCATTCACTGACAACTGTGAGGTGAGGTGGGCTCGACTTCATGACTTTTCACATTTCAACCTAGAAGGTAGGAGAAGGGAGGAAGAAGTTATCTTTCTTTACTGTCCTGAACAAGTTCATTTAAGTCTTTACCGTGTCTTTTCTAAGTATAGCACCCATAAATGATAGTGGGATCTAGATCTAACGTCAAGTAGCTACTGTTTAATTTTTCATATTTTTCTTTAATCTTTTTATCATGCTTCATATTTTAGGGGCATTCAAGGACTTAAAATTGAAGATTAAGAATATGGCCCAATTTATCAAGGCTCACTAATAAGTTCATTATATATATTTTAAAGGCTCTGCTAGTATCCATATTTTTAAAAATTCAAATTAGATCTTATTTCTTATATGAAGAATGACCAGTCATACCCTTCCTTAGGCTATTTTTAGAGGAAAGAAATTTTTCCTCATTTCCTTATATCATGAAATAAGAGTTTAGTTTGCATTTCTTAGCCTTTCACATTTTCTCCCTGGAAATATCAGTCATCAGGCAAGAAACAAGCAGAAAGTCAAAATTAATTCTGTAAAATCATCTTATTATTATGGTAGCTGATTTCTTAGATATGGCTTTCTTTTTGCCACACATTTATCATATGTTTTATATAGCATACTATTAGGGTGAAAAAAGTAAGTATGGTGATGAGAGAGTGATGTCCTTAGATTAAATATCCGATTTCCAAATCCGACAGTGAACCATTGTTTTTATAATACTTTTTTTCCACTCACCATAGAATAGCAGCACGTAAATCGACCCCCTGAATGTCTTTGACTTCTGCTTCAGTTTGGTCATTATCCTTATTCCCTAACTCTCACTTTCTCTCCAACCTGACCCTGACACAATTTTACTTATCAATTATAAACACTTTATACAGTTTAAGCTGGCTTAATTAAAAAAGTTTAAAGGAGAATTCTTTACTTTTTTTTAAAAGTTTCAGAGAAAAATATGAAATTAACTGTTAATTGTTTGGTGAAGATTTAAAGTAAGTCCAGATAATAGCCAATATCTATATACCATTTTAAGGTTTGTAAAAGACTGATACAGATGTACAGATAGACAAGGAAAACAGAAACTGATGCTAAGTGCATGGAAAGTGTTTTCTTCAATAATAAGATGTCACCTTAAAAAGTAAAAGATGTTCTTAGATGAATTGTAGCTTCCCCTCTGAAACCACTTACTCAAATCCCATTTGCAGTGAAGGGCCATGTCCTGAGACAAAACTGTTTCTCCTTTTAGGTTTCAGCTGCTGAAGGTTTTTCATTCATAATTCCCCATCCAATGTTCTTCCTATGGATTATCAGCCAGAGTTGACTAGTTTTTAGCAATTCTGTTCACTAAGCAGTACAGAAATATCCCTCCAAGCCAGAGGTATAGTCTCCATTTGAGGTCTTTGGGGAGAATGGGTTTAAACCTGGAGAACACATGTGACCAGCTAGTTAATACTGAGCACCTGATTACAAGAAGTCCTTTTCTCCCTTAAGTGTGGCTTTCTGCTGGGCTCTGAGGATTTGTGCCCTTATGGATGCTTAAAGCTTCTTTTCCTCCAAGAGTCTATTTTGTCCTTAGTTTTCTGGGTTTTTTTCTGCTCCCTATGAAGATGCTACAATTAGCCATTCTGCTCTAGGTACATAGCTACTGACCCCCTTCCTCTCCCTCCCTCTTCCTCTTTACCCCACCCCCACCCCCAGCAGTAGGAACTCTCATGAATTCACATGGTTTCCTAGGATGAAGTGGAGAAGAAAAAAGCCTCTTCACTCCTCCCTCAAACAGTTCTCTTTCAGGGGCTTAGCCTTCTGGAATGTACTATCCCAAACTGGATTGTTTTGTTATGATTCTTTCTGCTAATAGCAAAATATTTCATGTGTTACACATTTCAGACTTCTCAAATTGATTGTACGTTTGTTCACATCCCTTTTACACCTTTGATTGTGTGAATCAATCCAGGTATCTGGGCTTTCTGTGATGACATTAATTAATTGAGGTGGAGATAGAAGCCCTATGTCTTAAAGGTTTTTGTGGGAGAGAGGGTGTATGCAATTGATGATGAGATTGCAAATTGTTTAGAAATAATTTAGTAGAAGTATTAAACCATATTCTACTCCTTAGTGGAATATCATTTAGGACAGGGACCAGTGGTTTTTTAAATCATTTTGTCACAATATCCTCAGTGCTTGGCATATAGGTAGGCATTTACCAAATACTTGTGGAATATAATTTCATATCAAGCTTTCCCCCCCCCCACTTTCATATACAACTAAAATGAAATAAATCATTTAATTGCCATGAAAGGGTTAACACATATATAACCTTATAACTGGAAAGATGATTGGAACTCAGATTTTTATATAGTTGAAGTGACTTGGTAGAGCAAGATTCAGCTGAAATAACAGCAGTGTTATCAAATAACTTTAAAAAAGTTCTTGACAAGTGACATGAAGTAGATTTTTGACCATAGGCATAAAACCTGCTCTAAATGAAAGTATGGTGTTGTTTTAAATTATTATAGCTGATTTTAGACAGTGAAACAATTTCAGTTATTAGCGTCATGAAGCATATATATCTGTGTGCATGTGTTTGAGAGAGAAAACACAAAACAATGCTTAGGATAAAAGCAGCTTTCTTTAAAGAGAAAAAAATTCTTCACTCTAGAAGTAAAACTTTTTAATCATGAAATTTTGATATATTTTCCTGAACTGTGAGTTATGATTTTGCTTGTGGAAAGTATTTGTTTTGAGTTGGAACACTTGTGTTTCATAATATAGTTATATGTACTTTGACTAAATTGAGAACAGGACAAAACTTGGAAAGCAGTGTTTAAACATAGATTCATTTGAATTGTAAAAAACAATTGGAATCTTAGATATATTTTTGGTTTTTCTCATTGTTTAGTATTGGTTTTTGCAGGAGATATGCTCATAAGAATTCAAAAATCTCCTTTATTATTATTCTTTTAATGATTATAGGGAATAACATATAGCTGGCCTTTCCCCAAGGACTCAGTCTTTGAGATGTTGCCAGTTTATGGGTCAATCTAATTCAGTCCTTCAACTTCTAGTTATGTGTAACTAGCTATATGTTACTACATGTAACTTGTTCTTGAAAATGATTTTGATACCCATACTCAATTTAAGTAGTATTTATTCAGTTCGTTGTTATTCATTGGTATCAGTATTTATATTAATGGGGTTAGTAGAATAGAATTATGTTTGTGTTTGTTAATCATGACAGTAAGATAATAAGAGTTATGTAGGTTAAAATTAATCAACCTACGATATAGCAATGGCAATATTACTTGTATTTGATTTATAGGATACATCTATACTTTATCATTTAGACCAGTTATAAGAACTTTTGTTAACTTGTGTTGGAAATTTTCTATATTAGCACTATTCTCCTGTCACCACTACTAAGCGAACTATGTTTGAAAAACCCCAGCTTTCTTGTCCTTAAGTTCCAGAATACTGCTGACCAAACATTTGTGATTGATGGCCTGGGGAAAACTGCTGCTGAGATGACCTGTGGAAGGCCCAAGAGTGCTGCTGAAAAAGTAGTAGTAATTAATATACATCTCCCTTGGTCAATTATAGGAGTTCCCTGGTTTCTGAAAATGATCTATTATGAATTACAATGCCTCGTTCTATTTTTAGTGATACTCCAAGACCTGTAGAAGGGCTCAACCCATGAGCAGAGGAATTCTTAACCACGAAGTACATCTTGAATCCAGTTTCTAAGGGATCACCAAATTGTTTAATAAATTGATCATGTGCAGAGCTCTGCCTCAGTTTCCTTTAGTTGCGAATTGGATTTTTATGGTATACATTTTGGTGAGCCGGTTAGGATGCTGAGCTGCAGATTCCAATCCCCTTTAGCTGCCCTCACCAAAGGATCCAAAAAGGAACATGCCTTAGGCAAATTTTTTCACTGTTCACTCCTAGAAGAAGGGCAACCCTGAGAGGTTGGACTCCCCTCAACCTTCACACCCAAGTTGTCTTAGCTGAAGAGGTGAACCTCTTCGAAACTATAGGTGTTGAGTCTCCCCTTTACTTCTAAATTAATGGTCTCTTCACTTTCACTTTGACAGGGATCTCTAATTGGGCTTGAAAAAGTACTAACAATCATTTCCAAATTTGGTGTTTTTGTGTTAGATACTTTTAGTTAGAAAGGCTCTAGAGCATTTAGGTGAATTTTAAAATTAGGGAAAGTTGAAAACTAATAATAAAACTTTGGCATTTAAAGTGTGTACCAAATTGATTTTTTTTCTTTTTCTCTCTTCTCTTTGAAAAGGAGGATCAAAAACTAATCATCAGGCTAATTTTACAATGCTAGTGATACTTCCCTTTTCCACTAGCTGAGCATGCTCTTGCTGACTGCAAGGTCTGGGAAGCTAACCATTTTTTTTTTTAAGAAACTCCTTTTTCCCTTTTTTCTAGAATTTTTTGAGTGTAAGTGGGGTCTTGAGTGTAAAATTAATTTTAAATTGACAATTATTGATTATCAAAACCCATCTTCCATTTTGGAATCAGTCTCGGGGTCTTTCTATGTATGAAATGCTGCATTATACTTCTTAGCCATAAACTTGGCACCAAAACTAAGACTTAACCTGCTGATTACCTGAAAAGGGGCCAATGGGGGAAGGCTGTGTTCTCTTAGGAGATTCTCTATTTATGAACTGATGTGTTCAGGTACATAGGTTGGTGGCTGCCACTCCAAGATTGTTACGAATTTAGCAATCTCAGAAGCAAGGATTGCCAACTGGAACACCTTGAACTGTGTCTCTTTTAGACCTATGGGCCAAGTGGTACATGACTAGACTTCTTGGGGCACCTCTGGTCTGGCCACGAAAGGATGATGGATACTACATCCAGTAGGTAAGCAGGATTAATCTGAAGGGGCAGAGACCAAAGAAAATTAATTGAATCATGTGACTCTTTGAACAAGGACTCCCAACTCCTGGAAACCTAATCACTGTTACAAGGGAGATTTGGGATTTCATTGAGAGTTCCCCTAGGCTGTCAAATTAAACCCCCCAAGGTAGCTTTCATGACTTTAAATGAGAAAGCCTATTTATTGACGGAAAATAATTGGAAAATTACATAAAAAACAAATCCTTGGATAATTGAGCATTTTCTACCTTAGGGACAGAGCTATGAATAACCTGGTAGGAAGGGACCTACGTTGTAGGGTCCTTGGACATTTTAGGAACATCTTCATTGGAACTTCTCACAAAGAAATTAGGGACTTCAGGAATATCTAGTGGAGGCATTCTCAAAGAAATTCTTTTAAGAGATGGAGGAAAACTTTTTGCTAGGCACACTCACGAGATGTATGGGAACAAAGTATGTGCATTCTGACAAGATTCCCTTTGGGTAAATTTCTTTCATCCTGGCATAAGGGCTAACTTCCCATTCAATCAGGGATGACAAAGAAAAGAGCTATTAGGCTGTGCAAGGCATGGTCCAAGAATGCTAAGGATTCAGGTGATTTGTCTTTGACACTATTAAAACTTTTGAATACCCTATACTTAGAAAGTTAAGGTTTTGTCTTGAATGATCTCACTCAGAAGAGAAGGACCTGCTCATGTATCTTTCTTCTCTGTGCCTAACATTAATCCATGCAGATGTTTCCAAGGGTTTGTGTTGCCCTGATAACCCAACCTAGCTTCTTCTCTTGGTCTGATCATCTAGGAGAAAAAGAAAAAGAAAAAGTAAAACTTTCAAAAGTTTATTTATCCTCTGTATTTCTAACATAGGACATGTTGGAGATTGTTGAGATAAAAGGAAAAGTAACTAGAGAATAATTCTGTGAAACAGAAAAGTACTTTCTCTACTGGAAATTTCTAAATTATGATGTGAATGTTTTTAAGGTGATGTTTTTAAGACCATTTTGAGGGGGTTTGAGGGTACCATAAAAGTTCGAAGGAAACCAAAATTGGGTGATTTATTAAGTTATTTCACAGAAAGGAGAAACTTCAAAATAACGACAGCAGATTATTATCTTTTGTGATTGTAGCAAACTTTGCCTCAATGTTAAATGGTCAACAAAGACTTACATTAGAAATAGCCTTTGATTTGTATCGTAATCATTTTATAAATATATCATAATACAAATATGATGACACATAAAAGCACACACAAAAATTTTTTTTTGGTGAAAGCTAGAATGATAAATTAGGTTAAGAAAGCAGAAGAAATGAACTCAGCTTTTGAGTGATTTTAAAAGAAATAGACAAAGTTTTACATCACAGACCCTTTTTAAAAAAATTGTAGTCCCTATAAGATACTGATTTTTCAGATTCCTGCTAGTTCTAATTAATATTTGTTAAGTTTTTAATAAAAGCAGATAACTTCAAATCAAGAAATTATTATGATACAGTGATTTTATGTATCATAATATTTGTATTATGATATATTTATAAAATGATTATGATACAAATCAAAGGCTATTTCTAATGTAAGTCTTTGTTGACCATTTAACATTGAGGCAAAGTTTGCTATAGATCACAAAACGTAATAATCTGCTGTCAACCAGACTGAGGCCTCTAACCTGTAGGTGACTAGAGCCAACCAGACCAGGCTAGAGACAAGAGAGTTGGGAATCAAACAGAAGTTTAATTTCAAAGTGAGGGAAATGGATCACAAAAAGGAGCTGGAGCCCCTCGCCTAATAAGGGGCCCCACTTTAGTGTGGGGAGATCTCAGCACTTATACCCATGGCTGCACAATGAGCTGTAGCTCCTGGCAATGAAGGGTAATGAGTTTGATTCATAGCAAGCCTTCATGATCAGAACATAGATAGTTTAGGACACTTGGTGCTGGTCAAAGCAATACAATAATTATATGAAATAATTCTGGAATTTTGCCATAGCTGAGGTCATCCAGAGGGTGAGCACAAAGGGTTGTTATTATACTAAGCTCAGAACAGATCTTGCTTATTAGGCCTTCAGCTCTAGAAAGCAGGGTATCTCCTAATATCTTGACATTTCCCCCTTTTAGTCAAAGGGGTCTGAAAAATCCCCTTTCTTTCTGACCAATAAAAAAAGAAGCAGGTATAAGCCAAGAGGTCATTCTGACAAAAAAAAGCATTTTTATCCCAGGTGGTCAGTTCTTTGAGGGGGTCTTTTGAGGAAGTGTGTCCTGTGTGTATCATTACTTGCCATTGTTTGCTTATGAGCAGAAAAGAGAGGGAGGCCAGCAATGTAGAGAGAGAAAATGCCAACACATGCTTGGGTCAGGGCCTTGGTGGTTGGGCACTTAAAAAAGGGAAGAGGGGGGAAAAAAACCAAAAAACAAAAGGACAGTATATTCAGCCCTTGTCCAGAATCTTGGGACTACTGTCTCATCTGAATGTTCACTGCTTCTCAGTCTGTACTAGACAAACTTTGAGGGTCCCTAACCCTAAAGGGCTCTGCTGTCCGCTCAAGAGCAGGAGTTTTCTTCAGATGTTCCAAGAGTCCACACTCACAACTTTGACAGCTGTGGAAGTAGTCAGAAGGACCTGATAGGTGCCCTTAGAAACAGTAGTTGATTGCCAGTTTTCAGATAAGATATGGGATACTTGAGATATACAATTGTGAGAAAATTTCTTGCATCAGTCTTTGGATCTGAGTTTTGGTTAAGGATCTCTAAACAGCACATAGAAATGGTCCAGTTTCCCCACTCTCCAGGGCTAGGGTCAAACAGTGCAATACAATTTTTCATAAATTCATTATCATAATTAAATTAAGTCACATCAAACTACTTAAAGGGCCTATAGTGGACAAGATCTGAGAAAGGTGATTTACATGTCACCACAGTAACCATGCAAAAAAATATAGTAGTTATCATCAATGTTAACTAACATCAAGCCTCCTTACCATTCTCAGTACCCATTTAATCATCACATTTGAATCCTAGGTGTCTCATGCAGTGATCTGGTCTCTAGATACCTTTTCTTGGACAATAGGCTTATTCTCAAGATAGTTCTAAAAGAGGTTCTGCTTCTCTGTTTCCAAATCTAAAGGTTCCTAGATAATTCTTCTAGTAACAAGGCTTACTGTAATTTAGTTAATTTGATTCTTGGATCTTAAAACTTCAGAGAATTTCAGTTTAAAAACCTTTCTATGCTTAGGCAAATTTTTGGGCATGACTCTGGCATGGCCCAAGGTAGGAGCCTCCTGACTCTATTTCCCCATTGTGTGCCCTTTCTAAAAAGGAAACGGCCCCGCCTGGTTAATCCTAAGTCTTACTTTTGACACTGTGATTACGATTGGCTGTCGTACAGGACTCATGCCTAGAATCAAATAGAGCTAAGGGAGTTTTACTCTGTGTTATGATAGGTTACATTGTTGTAACTATGTTCCTCTTTTTCCTTTTATGGTAAATTTCTATAATCAGAAAGTTTTGTAAGTACAATATTAAATCTA